>OZ024731.1:11286989-11987093 GCA_964016875.1 Fallopia convolvulus | reverse complement strand
ACAATGGCTCGAAGCTTTTTTTCCTTAAGTTGCAATTCCGCATCCTATAAGTTGCATACTCCTTCTCCCTTTCCCAGTTCTCCTCCGTCATACGCGTAGACAACTCAACATTGACGAAGCTCGAGGCGGCTCCTTTCCGTTTCCCTCTAACTATGTTCTTAGCCTTTTTAATGCCCATTGGGCGCTGAATAGGATCTTCATTTTAACATACTCGTTGGAGTTTACAAATCTCGGTTGGAAGCATGACCTTCGGTATTTGCCCTTGATCTCTTGGAGCTCCCGGTTCCCAAGCTTGGGGTGGAGCGAATAACTTTCCTAATCCACTAGGATGACCATCTTGGCACGGGATGGAGAAGTTTCCAGCAATGCTCGTCGGGGAATTTGTGGCCTTGCGTCTTATAGTACATGTCATGAGCGTCGTTCAATACATCTTCAACCGACTCACCACTAGCTTTTGAATTGTTAGATTTTTCATAAAAACCTAAAAACAATCCTACATTTATGTTAATTCTATTCCATTTAGACTTACATGATTTCTTACATCGGGGAACTTGGAGTTTAGATTTCTCCCTATTGTAGTAGTTCTTAAAGCTTCCAGAAAGCTTTCACCTTTTGCTCATTGTTTGTGATTGGATCTTCACTGACATTCAACCAAGCACTCACCAAGAGTTCTTCGTCATCATGGATCCATTCCACATTTCTCAATCTTTCGTTGTTGTTGGAAGAATCATTCTCTCGTTCATCTCTAGCACGAGAATGACCTCCATAACCACGAGATCCGCTGGAACAAACTTCGTGATCACTGGATGGGGTGATATACAGAGGGTTTTCAAAAGGTTGGGAGTTAGGATGAAGGTTAGAATCCAAGAAAAGATAGGGATTTGGTGATGGTTGATGCTCCTAAAGTTTTGGGATGCTTGCACCACATTAGCATATGGATTGCCAAGAAAATGTTGAAGGAGTTGTTAATGGTATGCAACATCAACATATGAATAATTATAGGAGTAGTTGAGGATTCATTAGAGCAACAAAGGAGTTTTGTGTTGGAGTATTTGGATAATTATAGGAGTAGTGTGATGGTGGACTATTTGGATCATTCGAATTCATTTGGAGAAAGAACTTCTTGAAAGGGAGTTGGAAGAGATATGTGAATTGTGAGAATGTGTAACGCCCATATAAATAGCAAAAAAAATAGGTTTTGTTCAATCCGAAACCATCCCAAAAAACCATGGATAGACCAAAATGAGGTAGATATAAAAGAATGAGTAGATAAAAACCATGGGCGGATGCAAAACTATGGATAGACATAAAAAAAATTCATATTTAATTCAACAATGAATAAAAAATACACAAAACTAGCGTCTATGGATAGATAAAAAAATCACGAATTTTGGTGTAATTTTTTAAAGTTAAAACAATGGGGAATGTAAAAAATTATATAAATATGTATTTTTTTTAACCTAAAACGACCCAAATTAAACTTAAATTTTAAAATGTTTCAAATATATACAAAATCAGTCTCTATAGATAGATAAATAAATTTATGAATTTTAGTATAAGTATTTTTTATATATATAATTAAAACTAGTTGAAAATACTATTTTAATTTATTTAGAATCAATAGGCAGGAATAAATCATGGTCGTTGATTGTGTGTCATGTGGCACATAGTGAGGGCACAGGCACGGATCTAGGGGTGGGCTAGGGTTTGCTGCAGCCCACCCCAAATTTTCAGAAAATATAAACAACTCTGGTAGCATAAGGGACAAATGTTTAATATATCGCAATGGAAGTGGAGTGCAGGTAAATTTTGGTAATAGACCTGTGCGCACGGGTTCGATCCCCACCAATTACATGTATTTGTTTTCAAGTTTTTATAAAAGGATGGAGCGATTAGGGCATTGGGCTGCTTTTTATGGGTATTTTTTTCGTTCATTTTTTTTCTCCTTGTTTTTTTTTATTCTAGCCAGTTACATCTCAATTTTTTTTCTTCTCTTTTGCAATACAAGAAATATTATTTTTTTCTTTTTCTTATGAACTATTAAATATAAATGTTTTTTACTCTTAGTATTTCTATGCTTATTTTATTTTCAATATTATTGAAGTTTTTTTAATTTGTTTGAGATTCATATAATGATGTTGTTACTTATAAAAATTTTACTCTTATTTATGAAATAAAAAAAATTCAACAATATTTTTACAATTTACTAAATTTGTACAAATTATAGTTTAAAAAGTATCAGAAAAGTAGAGTAGGTGTCTAAAAAATTAATCATAGTTTTTTTCCTCCTATCGGCGTTATTTCATTGCATAGGGTAAATCCAGCCTACCCAATATTTCATTCCTGGTTCTGTCCCTGTGAGGGCAAGATGTGGCTATATAGCCCCATTTGCGCAGATCGAAATTCCGTCTTGAAAACATTTTTTTGTGAAGTTTGTCTTGAAAACATTGATCCAATCAACATCTACACATTTTATTTTTTCCCATGAGCTCCCCCATAATCTTCCAAAAAAGTAACCGATGGGCATGCCCTAAGTCTCATAATATTTGAACACTTTTATTATAAAATCATTATTGTTAGTATTTTCGTATTAGAGTTATAAAATACTCTTCTTTTTGGTTTTAAGGAAATATTGACTAGAAATTTGTATTACAAAATTCTAAAATTATATAAGAATAATTATTTAGAATATAAATATAGTTTTATAATCTTTTTTTATTATCTAATAACTTGATTGATTAAGTGGAGCATGAAGAATTGTATGGAGTTGTAGTCTTGTAGATACGGATGGTAATAGGTCGGGGATTCATCATTCTCCATGAAAAGTATCCCTATTCATGGCGTTGGTTAGAAACACCACCTAAACATCACTTGCATGCAAAATTTTAATTGTCAAAAGCGACGATGTTAAGATGCTTTGATCGATGACTTTTGTCAAAAAAAAAAAAGACTAAATGGTCTCAAATTCTCTAGGAAAATACCCTTTCGACATGCCTCCTAGAGGATAGCTGGAGGATAGATAACGATATATTAAGATGATAATGACAAAATGACAACCTCATGAGTTTTCACATCATCAAATTGTTGCAAATTGGTGGTTTTGCTTCCAAACAACAGGTGAACTTACCTAGTTTAGGGGGCTCCAAGCCTCTTTTTCAAGTCACTTCCCCTGGTTCCTGAGACTCAGGAAACAAGTAAAACAAACAGTTCACTAATAGTAATTAAACACATTGGAAACTTAAACCGTGCCACTTTACAAGAAACTTCTGACAATCGATGGAGACCACAACTTTCAAAACAACACTGGATAGCCGCTTCAATTGCATATTAGACGAGAAGAGCAGCAGAGATGTAATACAGCATTACACCGTGAAACAAATCGCCCGGTTTAAAAAATCAGATTATCTCAATAAACCCCGTTGCACATAGCAAAACTTAGGGGTTTAGAGGCCAAGAAGAATGATGAGTGCAAACTTATAGACGTGATGATGCAATGCGATCAGCAAAAGGAGACATGCGGTTGTCTTCAGGACCACTGCCCAATGACAGAATAAATTGCACAGTTTTAGCGAGAATCAACATTAGAGATAAGAATAACATCAACTATGCCCAATGAAAAGCACAATATAACAAGAATGTACAACAGGGTTTAATCAAACAAGAAGACATGTTAAAAAAACACCCAGATACATTTTCATTCAAACACATAATGGATACAGAGATTCTTTAGCTTTGAAAAAAAGGAAACATGATCAACAGGGGAATGACTTCCGCTGTCCAGGTAGGGATGATGAGGACCATAATTAAAAATTTTGGCTGTCCTGGTAGGGATGATGATGAGCATAATTAAAAAATTTGGCTGTCCTGGTAGGGATGATGAGGAGCATAATTACAAATCAGCTCAGTTTATTCGGGGGTGAGAACACTAGAACAGTATTAAAGAGAGGAGTACAAAATCCAAACCCTCCTGCCAAATGCTGTAACAATTTTTTTGCTTCTCAAAGCCAAACTCAACTAATTCACCCTTACAAAGTGGAAATTTTGAAAAAGAAAGTGTTCATGAAGATTACAGAAAACTATATGAAACTATATAATGGTATATAATCATTACATATGTTTGTGAGCACATGAACATCAAATACCAACTCAAAAGAAACTATATAATTGTATAGTATCAGTTCAATTTATCACTCACACACTACCCCACTAAGCAAAACGGTAAAAAGGAAAAACTTCATAAATTTGTTCAATAGGTGCCAACTGCCAGGTCGACTCCAGCATGGCAATTTAAGAAGGTTCCCTGACTTGATTCTATTCAAAGGGATTTGAAAAACTTAGCCTCACCATCTCCACTTTCTCCGAACTGAGAGCTTTACCTCTACCTATTCTGCATCTCTACACTTTTTCCTTTTAGGTTTAATCTCTTCAAACTGCAATCTTAGCATGGGGTTGCATTGAAGTGAGATATTTTATAGAGATCTTATATTAAATGATAACAAATGATCAAGAAACATTATTGATATAAACAATCTGCCAGATGGCACATAGGTAAATGAACACCCTCTCTACAGATGACACAGAAGATTACTCAATGTGGAAGCAACTTTCAATAACTAAATAGGACTGGGAGATTTATTTACAAATCTTGTTTATAGGTGACATACTGACATATCATGTTCTCTGACGCAAGAAATTACACAACTTCCTAAGTGATGGTAAGGAAAAAATGTGTGATTTCAAAACAAGCTAATGAATTAATGGTTAAGCAAACAGCAAAGGACTTATTGTCAGTGGCGCTGATGATTTTTGTAATTGGTGAGTCTCATCAGCTTCTCTTAACAAGTTTCCTATTTGATTGTAATTGAAATGCTTTTATTGTTCTCATGCTTGACCTTCAATCTTCACTACTTTAAAATTAAGGTTTCTCTTTGATTCTCCTAAACAACAATTGCACAAAAGATTCCTTCCTAAGCAATTCCTACAGAAAAAGAGTCCTGCTGCTTGTTCACAACCTATCCAATACCCATATACTTCATATAATGAAAAACAAGAGACATCAATATACTACATTCCTTGCAGCATTAAATTTCGAGACATTCATGCACACAATTAGTATCAGGATCCAAGAAATTATTGAGAACTCACCTCAATATACAATAATGAAAACGGCCATTTCTTCCATTTTATCATTCAAGTCCGGCAACCTTGTACCTTAGCCTCATAGTGCTGTGTTCCTGGCAAAATCCAGTGAAGCAGAGAAACCAAGTCATATTTCAATCAATATATCAGAATATGATTATGTTAAAGAAGCAATGTAAAAGTATTTAAAAAACAACAGCAGCAGCAGCAGCAACAACAACAACAACAATCTACAACCAACAATATGAGCACAATCTCACAGCACAATGCTCAACAGAAGTATGAAATGATATGAATCACTTACAAAAATTACATCACCCACATCAAAGTATACAATTAATCAATTACAAATGAGAAACAGAAGTAAGTGTAATTCTCACCTGCTGAAGCACCTTAGAAGAGGAGCTCTCTACAAGCCTAGCCAAATTATCAAGCTTAGCAAGCATTTTCTCATATAAATCCTCCAACCCGGACGTATAATTCATAGCCTCAGAGCCCAATAACTTGCTCAAGCTTCCAATATCATGCCCTTCCGCGTACAAATTCAATTGATTCTGATCCTTAGACAACTGCTTCATATGGCTAAGTCTATCATTCTCCTTCCCATCCTCCTTCATTGGCGACCCCCTGACATGGCAAGGAAGATGTGGAAAGTCTGAATTAGGGCAGAAGGAACTATAATGGCCACGAAAAGCAGGGCCGATGTTGATCAAATGCAAGGGCTTGGCGTCGAAAGTGTTGTTGGAAACTCGAAACTGGTAGGCGCGGTAATCATGGGTGTGGATTAGGGTTTGCTGATCTGGAAATGGCGTGGCGAGGAGGAGGAAGATGGACGGGGAGAAGGCGGAAGAGGAATCGTTGTCGACGGCAAAAGAGAATTCGGATTTGGACAAGAGATCCTGCGACACCGAAAACTCACGAAGAGAAGGACGAAGTGAAGAGCGGCGACGGGCGGAGAACCAGCCGAGGAGGCGGAGAGAGGGGGAGAGGCGGAGGAAGCGGCGGAGGGAGGCGACGTCGATGTGGCCGGCAGAGTTGTAGAAGGAGGCGGTGATTCCGGAGGAGAAGAAGTCGGTGACGGCAGCGACGAGAGTGGGGGAGGAGTCGGTGGAGGACGATTGGTCGGCGGGGGGATCGTCGGAGAGGGAGGAGGGGGTGATGAGGGAAACGTGGCCGAACAGGAGGCCGTCGGTGTCGCCGGGGGCGGAAGAACAACGGTGGAGGAGAGAGGCGAGGATGGCGCCGGGAATTGTAACTTTCTGCAAGGGGTGGTCTTCCATGGCGGATTTCTTTCTAGTGCGCCAGGAAGAGAGAGCGAGGACGATCTGTTTAGACTTGGCTTTGGCTGTACCACCTCTCTTCTTTTTTTTGTCTGAAAACGGAGCTATATGCCCCTGCGGATTTTTTTTATTATTGCATAAGAGAAACTAGTTCCCCCAAGGGGGTTTACATCGAAGGCTAAAGCCTCAGCAAAACAATCATGCACATAAAAGAACTCAACATCCTGAGAGTTTAAAGTTAAAGAGTGGTTTGCAAGTGCATCAGCCACTTTATTAGCATTCCTAGAAATTGAACTAGCTTAATGGTCCATGACCGATCTTGGATTAGCTTACGACACTCAACAATCAAATGATAATCCTTGTGAGGTTGTAATGCCTGCTGCGTGAGAATCTTAACAGCTTGGAGGGAATCTGATTGAATTAAAACCTGACAGAACTCCATTCTTTTAGCAATAATAAGCCCCTTGTGTATAGCAGCCAATTCAGCCTTTAGAGCATCAGAGTCACCATACCGAAAGGAGAAAGCTTGAAGAAATTGACCTTCATGATCACGAAAGATCCCTCCACCACCCGAAGCTCCTGGATTTCCTTTCGAAACCGCATCTGTGTTCAAAGCAATCCAGTGTAAAGGAGGAGGCTCCCAATGCATAATCCTCGGCAAAGGACTTGCCACTGGAGTTATACATCGTTCACCAGCCTTGGCTAAACTGTAAGCTTCAACCGTGGACATAACTTTCAGACTCAGCCTGTGAACTTCATCTCTAGCTTCAAAAACCAGCAGATTTCGGGTCTTCCAAGTAAACCAATTCATTGTAACAAAAATAGAACTCCATGAATCCAGCTTATGAATATTCAAATAAAGCCAATCTCTGCAATCTGTTATCGAGAAGAAATGTTGAGGAGGATTATTGCCCGAGAGAGCTAGCCACACTTGCATGATTTGTGGACAATCTCGAAGCAAATGAAGAAGTGATTCCACAATACCACACCTCGGGCACGCAGCAACAGTAGCAAGATGTCTCTTCACTCTATTCTCATTACACATCACTACATCATGAGCTGCCAGGTATGTGATGTGGCGAGCTCTCTGTTGCGCTTCGACCTTCCAAATTTTAATCCAAATTGGATGGTCCAGCTGATGTTCTGTCCCACGAGCCAGTTCATAAGCTGATTTTGTGTTGAAAATTCCAGAGCTAGAAGGATGCCAATAGAATATATCTTGTGCATCATCTTTAGTAGAGAGAACAAAATGAGCTAACTTTTGCAATACATTCGCAGGGAGTAGATGCGTCAGTAGCTGCCATGACCATCCATGGATTCCATAATAGTCAGCGACAGTATTACAACGGGCATTAGTGGGAACAGGAGCCAAAGTTATTTCAATCAGCGGTCTATCTAGGAGCCAAGCGTCTAGCCAGAACAGAGCAGTTGTACCGTTTCCAACGGAGAAAGCAATTCCCTTGGAAAAAGTATTTGCCCCATGAACGAGTCCCTTCCACATATAAGAAGAACGAACCCTTGGCCTGAACATATCAACTTCCAGTTTATTATTGCAATATTTGCCTCGGAGTACACGACTCCAGAGCGAATTAGGCTCGTTCAACACCCTCCAATTCAGTTTAGCTAACAAAGCTGAATTAGATTCACGCACCGACTTAAGACCTAACCCACCCATATGTTTCGGCTGAGCAATTTTTTCCCAACTCAACAAATGCATCTTGCGCTTTTGGTCCGAAGAACCCCAAACAAAATTTCTTATCATCTGATCGACAGAGTCACACACAGCTCTCGGAACCAAGGTCGACTGCATCGTGTACACCGGTATGCTCGAGAGGACTGAATTAGCAAGGGTCACTCTCCCAGCAGTTGAAAGATACTTGGCTTGCCACGCATTAAGACGAGCTGCAACCTTGTCAAGCAAGAAAGAGTAACGATCATTGGTCATCTTGTCACATATCGTAGGAACTCCAAGATATGACTCGAAATCCTCCGTAATCGGCATGGATAAGCAAGTACTTATAGATTCCCGTTCAGACTGACGAACCGATCGTGAGAACAGGATGCTACTCTTGTTGTAGTTAACTTTCTCACCAGAAAAAAAACAGAATCTGTCTAAACAGGATTTGACAACCGTGGCTTGATGATTAGAAGCTTCCACAAAAAGGATAAGATCATCCGCAAAGAACAGATGTGAGAGACGAATACCACCCTCATAGATTGGTTTCCAAATTCCCATCCGAACCAATTCTTCAATCATGTGAGAAAGATATTCCATACACAAGACAAAAAGATAGGGGGAAAGTGGATCGCCTTGGCGAATTCCCCTCGTGGGCTTGAAAGAACCGGCCTTTTGACCATTCCACAGCAACTCCGTTGACCCTTGCATTTGACATTGCATGATAATATTAACCAGATGATCAGGCAGCTTTGCTGAGCGCAGAATCAGACGTAAAAAGCTCCATCTAACACGATCGTAAGCTTTCGCTAAATCCACTTTAATAATCATCATTTTGGTATGAGAAGCGACCGAGCGGAAAGAATGAAGCACCTCATGAACCACCACTACATTATCATTTATTTGTCTACCAGGAATAAAACTCGCCTGAGTCGGAGACACAAGACTAGATAGGGCTGGTTTCAAACGATTTACTATCATTTTTGTCGCTATTTTGAAAGCAACATTGAGTAGTGAAATGGGACGAAAATGAGCGGGCATAGCAGGCGGCGTGATTTTTGGAATCAAGTGCATTAAAGCATTGCACATACCTGGTGCGAAAACACCACCGTTCAGCAACCCCAGGACACAATCAGTGACTTGTGCGCCCACCACCGGCCAATTTCGTTGATAGAAAACAGCCGGAAACCCATCTGGACCCGGGGCTTTAAAAGGCGACATCATCTGGACACTTTCCCACACTTCTTGAGCAGTAAACGGCTTGTCTAAGCTATGAACGAGATCCGATTGAAGAGGCGGAAAACTAATTATGTGGCCCATAGCTGAGTAGTTAGGCTTAATAGCATCAGCGGAAAATAAATCCGAGAAAAAAGAGAGGACCATAGAGATAATTTCAGTGTTATCCGTGATCCAAACCCCGTCAGCGTTTTGCAACATAGTGATCTTATTAGCCCTGCGTCTGATAATCGTGGACAGATGATAAAACTTCGTATTCCTATCCCCTTCTATTAGAAACGACGATCTCAACTTTTGGAACCAAAGAACCTGTTCTTGGTGAAGAATTAATTCAAGTTCCTTGCAAAGCTCCTTCTCTCTCCAAATTAAACCTGCTGAACTACGATTACCAAGAGCCCGACGAACTCCTTCCAGGCGAGCCAACAGTTTTCTTTTCTTGAAAAAGATGTTGCCAAACACGTCCCTATTCCACCGGCCCAGTGAAACAGCAAGCTGTTGGAGAGACGTGTTCAGATCAGTTCTAACATTCCAAGAATTCCGAAGAAAGTGCTCAAAATCATTATGTGATAACCAAGCTGCTTGGAATCTGTAAGGTTTGTTGTAACCCTGGTTGGACTCTGTCCCAGTCGTATTAAGCAATAAAGGCAAATGATCAGAATGAGTTGTTACAATATGCTTCACAGATGCCTCTGGATAATTAAAACGCCACGAATCATTGCAGAAAGCCCGATCTAATCGAGCTGCTCTATACGTGGCCTGAGTGTTTCCCGTCGACCATGTAAAACGTGGCCCCTCAAAACCAATATCAATCAACTGTAAACTTTCATCCCAATTAGCAAAAGCAGACGAAGCTGGATTTGATCCAACCGAAGAACTGGATCGTTCTCCTGGATTCATTGTAGCATTAAAATCACTAGTGATAAGCCAAGGTCGATTATTAGTTCTAGCCAAAATAGTGAGATTATCCCAAAGCATCAAACGGTCAGTGGGATCCGGTGATGCATAAACAGCAGTTAACATCCATGGTTCTTCATCACGTCTAGCGACCTCAACAGTAATATGTTGTGGATTTAAGGACAAATGGATTAAAAGAATCTCAGCTGTCCTCCAAATCAGCCAAATTCCCCCTGAGAATCCAACCGCATCTACCCTCAACACACCATCAAAGCCTAGACGTCGACACACATCATCTACTCGCACTCCACTTATTCTTGGTTCAAACAAAGCAAAAACCGAGGGATTGTGAAGCCTTATCAAGTCTCTGATAGTAGTCATAAAATTTGCGCTCCCCGCGCCACGAACATTCCAGATGAGTAAGCTGAGATTATTCATAGACATAACAGAATTTATGAGGTTCCCAAAGATAGGGGCATTCATGGAGTTAGAATGGACTGCAAAGGCTACAGCCGCTCTTGCGATGCACAGCATCGCGCTACTGAGTTGTTGAGGCATTGAGACTCGACACAGTACCGGTTGAGTCTCCGTTTGCATTGGAAGAAATTCCATGATCATTCGGTTGGCTAGGCGTGGCAGTACCATGTGTTTGGGGATCATTTGGCGGCTCGAGACCATCGTACTTGCCCTGTTGAGGACAATCGTGGTCTCTATTAGTGGGATCGGGTTCGGGTGGGGGTGGTTCATGGCTCGTGGCGGGTTGTGTGGGTTGAAAATTATTGACAGGTATCGAAGGCAGAGGAGAGATCGAGGAGCTTGTGAAGACTTGATTAGGGTTCAGCGTGTTTTGCTTGGAAAGCACACTTTCTGTAATTAGTTGTGCTTTCTTTACTTCCGTATCTTTGGAAGATACGATGGACATTGAAGATGGCTTTTTTGGTGTTTTGATCGGTTTGGATAAAACCGAATCTTTTATTTCCTTTTTATCTTTTTTCTTTGAGGGGCGGTTGACTCGAGAGCCGGCATATGTGGGTCCAGGATTATTCCCTTCCATAATTCTAGCCTCAAAATCTTCGGGATTGATTTGCGCAGCAGTAGCTGCGGCCTTCGAGATGACAATTTTTGGTTGCTCAGTTACCACAGAACGGGTACTAGGGTTAGGGTTCTCACGTAGGGATTTCCCTTGAATGACTGTTTTGCCCTTGTCCTGTACTGGCTTCTGAGTCTGCGCTTGCTGGGATGGATCAGTAGTTGGCCTTGATTCTTCTTCCACTGCCTGCAATGCCATGAACCGAGACCCACTCCCCGAACTAGCTTGAAGTGGGTGAGAGAGTGGCTCCTGATTGTTAGCCCGAGGAGATTGTTTTGGGCGCCTGGTTGGTTTTTTCACATGTATCCATGGACCATACTGTTCAGCGATGGGAACTTCCGGCATATTAGTGGTCATTCGCTTATCTCGTGGTGCATTGTCCTCAGCTTCTTCCTGCACTTGTGGTTTCAGCAGAGGACACGAATCTTTTGTGTGGCCAATGACTCCACATTCATAGCATAAGGATCGGATACCTTCATATTGAATTGACCACATTCGACCCCTAAAGCGGAACTTTGAGAGGAGAGCATGTTCAAGA
This sequence comes from Fallopia convolvulus, assembly GCA_964016875.1. Lineage (NCBI taxonomy): Eukaryota > Viridiplantae > Streptophyta > Magnoliopsida > Caryophyllales > Polygonaceae > Fallopia > Fallopia convolvulus. The sequence continues at coordinate 11,975,241 of OZ024731.1, read as the reverse complement.
TCAATCTCTACCCCGAGCCGGACGAACTTTCCCCTATCAGCCTCTATTGTTGTCTTATCTACCCGAATAACCTTCCCCACTGCGTTGCCAATACGATTCAAGAACTTCGCATTGAAGTATTCCATACTAAAACCCGGGATTCTAATCCAGGCCGTCAGGATCTTGGCTTTATCTTCATATGGATCAAAGTTAGGAACTCATCTTCGGATTAATAAATAATTATCACCGATCATCCATGGGCCTTGAGTAAGGACATGGTTTAAATCTTCCATGTTTGAGAACTTTGCCACATAATGAGCATTTCCTATGTCGACCAGTGTCAACGCACCCTTCACTGCCCATTTTTGCTCCAACTTCTTCTTCAATTGTACGTAGCCCGGACCTTTATCAAACATGTTGATGATCAATGTGTAAGCCCATGGCCTCCGAAGCTCACATTTCTCTTGTTTTGTCAGTGTAATAGTAGGACACGCAGGATCGTCATATTCCGACACTTCATCATCATCGGTATCATATAGTTCCGGGCGTTCTTCCAGAGTAGAAAGCAAAGACGCAATGGATTCATGGTTACTTGATGAACCCACCAGTTTATCCTTAAACGAAATCTGCGTCGAGTGCATAGATGCACCCCCTACCGCCGGGAACTTAGGAACGACGCCTACAGTCGGGGGTTGCAGTGAAAGTGCATGTGCAACTCCTTAAGCATGAGTCTGCATTGAGGGTTTAGGAATAACGTTTTCCGATGGGGCGTGTGTTTGAGAGAGAGAGGCTATAGCTTGTGTAACAGAAGGTGTATCCACCTCCATGGCCAGCACCGATCGATCGTTTGGCGGCGCTGGGGGGTGGTTTTAGCAGCGTCGGAGGACGTCGCCATTAGGCGAAGCAGCGGTGGCTGCACTTGAAGCAATAAGAAACCCTAGGCGGCAAAACCAATATTCAAAAGAGAGCGTTTTTGCTGTACCACCTCTCTGTTTACAGCAAAGTCCGGAGGGGAAAATTGAATGTTGCTCCCTCTCTCCCTCATTTGTTTGTCCAATTTCATTTTCGAAGTCCCATTTTATTTATCCACTTTCTTTTTATATCTATACTTTTCTTATATTATTACATTTACATTATATCATTTTTTACCTACTTTCCTAATTACCAATATTACTCTACACCTTTTAACCCTATAAAATTACAAACATATCCTAATCAATCTCACCTTTACACCCTCCTTAATAACTACAAAAACCGTCATTTTGCACAAACAAACCGAGACGGAGGGAGTATATCGTATTTTCTTTTTGCCTTTCATAAAATTGTTTCCTTTTTTTGGTCGAAATAAAATTTTATTCCTCTTGAGAGATAAATTACAATTTTATTACGGTACTCTTTATTAGTCAGGATTGGAATAGGAGACACAGAATGGGATGCTGACGATACCGAAAGAGCCTGAAATTTATCAAGCCATTCTTGTTCTTGATCTTTCTCACCAATAAGAATTCGAGCCCGGAGCACAGCACTCACGACCCGAAGCCATTGTTCATATGAACTTCAACCCTTACGAATATCGTCAATACCCACAATTCACAATTTTTACTAAGATGACCAAGTTTTCCACACACAAAATAGAATGTGGGTAATCGTTCATACTTGATCCCAAACCAAAGGACTGAAGAACCGTCAGAAAATTTTGGACCTCTGGACAATGGATTGATGATATTGATGTTAACCCTAATTCGAAAAATAGAGTCAAGATTAAGCATATTAGAATCATTGTAATCAAGAAAACCACCTTATTGATCACCAATCGCCCTAGTCGTTGAAGCACTTCGTAAACTAAGGGCAAGATCAGAAATTTGAATTCAAAAGAGCGAGATAGCGAACTCAGATCTGAAGGTTTCCGAAGACCATCAAATTCCTTGATTAAGTAATAATTGGTCATCAAATGTCCAAGGACGGCCATCCAAAACACGCTAAAGGTCTTCTCGATTGAAAAACTAAAACATGAAAAGATCATTACTAATATCCAAATAAATCGTACGTAGAGTGTTGCAAAGGGAATTAACATTTGTTTGTTTTAGAGACAACCAATTTTCCAACCAAGTACAAACCAAATATGGAAAGAGTGAGAGTTGTAGTGTTCGGAGTCACCGCGATTGTAACAGGGTGAACAAAATGAAAGGGGGGAGAGGGTACTAGTAGCACCACAAATAGTAGGTTGGAAACCACTAACGAAAAAAAAAACCGTCAAGAAAATTATAAGACTGTCGGAAGATAGAATGATTGTCATTCGTCGGACTTCCTCTATAGTGAAATTGAGAATGATGTTTTTTGATTCTATTCCAATTTTTTTAGCTCCGAGCCTACTAGGGATGTTGATAATACTCTTGGAGGTTTGATTCCACGAATTACCTCGGGTATCATGTTGGATGAGTTACCTATAATGGAAGAGGTTCAATTTGCATTATTTCAAATGGATCCAACGATGGCTCTCGGTGTTAATGAAATGAACACAACATTTTTTCAAAAAATTTGGGTGTTTGATCGGATGTGCTTTCATTAATTCCACGATGGAGGCTTGGTGATTTTAATTTACATGAGGTTAGTCATATAGTGGTCACTCTAATTGCGAAAGTTAAAGATCCCAAGTATATTTGAGAGTTTCATTTGATAAGTCTTTGTACATTTCTTTATAGGCTCGCATCCAAGACTTTATCGAATTATCTTTATAGTGTGCGGATTATTCGCACACTAAACAACAATATATATGAACGAAGTAGGGGAAGAGATTAGGAAAACCTAACATAAGCAAATTGAATCTCACATCAAAGCACACGACTTACAGTAGAATCACCCGCCCCATTAAGTATAAAGATTAGGAGCTTGATGGAAGCTTCCGCAAAGACTCAAGCACAAATAATGTGCATATTTGACGTGATAAACCAAGTCTAGAATGCTTTGCACGCGAAATGGCTGAAATAAGAAGGGTCGGGTCTCAAAACTATCCAAGGGGCATACATCACGTAAATTAAAGTAGCGGATCTCTCAATAAAGCTCCAACAAACAATGAAACACCACATGACATCCTTTGCAAGTTGGTAAGAAATGCTATAAAGAGTTAACCAATTGTAGAATGACACATCAACTTGCAGACCCACTAGGCAAGTAGTTTGCCTCACATTCCCTCAATCAACGGACAACACATCGAATACCCACAAACCACGTTCACATCAAGAAAGTTCAACTTTTGACCCATTCTAATGTCTATAAATAGCTGAAGAAGGTGAAGGTTGCAAGTCAAAAAACATCCCTAGTTCAAGATTTCCTCGTTAAAAGAGACCCAATGTGTTAAAACACTTTGAAGGATTAATTTGGTCATTTACATCGCTAACGAGCTTATTTTTTTCATTTTAAACAAAAAAAGTTCGGAAGAAAGTTGCGCGCTCTCTTCTCTAATCTTCCTCTCTCCCAGACTTCACAAACTCGCACTCTGCTGATCTTGGTGATCACGGTGAAGTTCTTCTTCTCTTTAGTACGAAATCAATTTTGCCATCAAGGCTGGTTATATAATCAGTTTATCTGTTAAATTCCTTTCAATTTCTCTCTTAAATTCCTTTCGGTGCCGATCTTTGTTTTTTTCCTTTTTTGTTTTACTTGAACATAGATCAAATTTACTTGTTGGTTTTTGTTCCATATGTTCAAGAATTCTGTTGTGGTAGGGATATTTCTGCAATTGATTTCACTGCTTGATTCTGTTTGTTGACACTTTATGTCGTCATTTTTATGTTGCGAAATTCACTTGATATTTTATCAGTTTTTTCCATCCACTGTTAAATTTTGTTTAACATCTTTCATGATAGGGTTAAATGTACAAATGATTTACTAATGAGGCTAGATATATGAACATTTCTCTGTATATCCCTGGATAATTCTTGATTTCTTGTTCGTTGATATACGTATTCAATGTTCTTGATATGGTGAAATCATGATCGATACTTCACATCAAGAACCTGTTCCTCAATTCAAAAACAAGCTAATTGTTTACGATGGATGTGTTTTCCATTAGTTTTTTTCTCTAGTTTGATGAATACAAGTGATCCAATACCAAGCAATGGAATGAGGAAATAGAGGAGAGTGAAAAGAAAAAACTAAGATTCGAAGGAGAGAAAAACAACAAAATTGGAAGAGAAAAAACCTTCACAAGGGCAAGAAGATCAATTTGATGGATTAAAATACATGAATGATTAGGCCTCTACCGAATATGTGATCATAGACCACAATGTATGTTGTTGGAATGGAAGCAATCAAATATGGTTGCATTTCGGTGCTTCGAGCAGAAATATTTGCCCTTCGAAACAAAATTCAAAAAGCTAGGTTAATGGGGTTACGAAGGATAGAAATTGAAGTAGATAACTTAACAGTCACAAACGAAATTAAAGGTATTGGAGTATGCCTTTGGGAAATTGAAACAATTATTTATACACCTCACACATTCAGACTTACCCAATGCTTCAAACTCTTGTCAAAAAGGATGTTCTAACACGTTCTCTTTAAATATTGTTACCTAATTCTTACATTTTTTATATTAAAAAAGAGTGAAAATTTTATATGAACCTTTTCACTTCATATTATGTTATTTTTATTAACTCTTTCTTTATACACTATTATTTAATGTCACGGGATGGTCATGACTTGGTCATTGAGAATTGAGGGTGAAAATATGAGATACATCCTCCTCTATAGTTTGTGTGTGGTTAACATTTAGGGTTTTGTAAATTATCTTTATTTGAACTTAACTATATGTTTTTTCTACATGTCAATTTTTTTCCTGCTATCTTGTTTTTATATGACTCGATGAGACTATTGGATGAGGTCAAATCAAAGGATTTCAAACGCAAATTACATAAGCAAGGACTCAATTGGAAGAATATCATCTCTTTTAGGAGGGACGAGTATAGGCTCCAACATTTGGAGCTTATTCCGGACGGGGGAGGCCACGTTACAAAGGAGAAACATACCCCACTGTAAAAGGGGCACTATTCTATGATTTTTGTATCAACTCAAAGCAGCTACACAAAGGTGAACCAGAATGAGAAACATACTTACCTCATTAGCACGCATATAACGGGGCAACCAACCCCCTTCAACATCTCTCATAACGTGTTATATGTTGTTGAAAGCTAGGTTTGGCATCTCCCACGACTTTCTCTTTGGCCAAATGAACAATTAATATACCAATAAGAGCACATCAAGTGCTATTGAGCACTCCTATATTATTATTTTCTTCGTTTATCATCAATCAATTGTAATCCTATTTTTGATAGTCTATAAATCTTATAATCTAGGATCACCTAATTAATTAGGGTTGACATTATATATCTGATTGAATGAGAAAGAGAATTTATAGTCTTCTCACAAAACACTTGTGTTTATATGGTTATGTGGATGCCTTTTTGTTAATAATCTCTTGTACTAATACGAAAGTCAGTGTTTGCTAGTAGAACAAGGTCTACAAATGTGTCTATGTTGGTCATTATTCCATTCCCAAGGTTGAGTTTTGGCCTAGTAGATCTAATGGTCCTTTGATAAAAGTTGTAAGAGATGATCTCTACTATTATGTTTCTAATGCCTTGAGATGTGAGAATAGAATTCAACACACTTTGAGACTTAGTACACTCAATATCCACCAAAATATACTGGTTGCCGGAGGGATCGGGGGAGAAATCCTCTTCCGGGTATGTACATTTGTGATGATGGATAAACAATAACCATTGTTTTCTTGTTCTAGTCCAATATAGATGGGCGAGTATAGGCTTCGTAGGCTAGTGCCTATTTAATATTGGAGACCTCATTACATAAAGTAAACCCACCTATTCTATAATTTTTGTATCAACTTGAAACGATTATGTCCCTACATTTCTCACTCTCAAGTAGATTATGTCCATAAATTTCTCACTGTCAAGAAGCCTGGTGTTCTGAACTTTACCGTGAAAGCAATTGTTTATTATGTCTTTGAAACATGTTGGAATTGATGGTAACGTTCTATTATATCACCACCAATTAGTGATGTAATTATGTAAAGGGGTTGATATGCCTATAAATAGAAAATTGTGTGTAATATTTTGGATCATCACCCAAGTAGGAGTGATCAAGTGTGGATAAGAGTAGTAGATCGAGCCATAGCATGCAAAAGGGAACGATTAGTATCGTCGCATGTGTAATTAGTTAGATTGTGTAGGTGTTCATTATATAAGTTTTCCGATGGGGTCGATTTTCGAGAGCATTCGATTTCCCAACATTTTTTTACCTTTTTTTATCCTTGCTTTTTTTGTTTCTGCCTTAAGGCTTCCCTGGATTTCAATGGGGAATATCAACATTTCTCAAATTCTGCTCAAATTTTAACTTTGGTGAGTTGGGAGACCCAGAGGCGAATTCAGAAGGTGAAAATGGACAATTATCGCCAGATTATGAAGGTCTTTGAGGCTTTGATCGCCACAAATTTCAAACCTGAGATTGAGCTTAGAGAATACTTCATCATGATTCGTATCCATACAGGCTTGGGAGAGATTGAATATTTGAAGTCTTATTATGAAGAAGACATGGAGTGGCCAGTGTTGGTCGAGGAGAACAAAAAGCTACGAATGCTCGTTGATTTTCACAAGGTACTTAAGCTTAATACATTTCTTCATTTTTAATAACTTTTAATTCGTGTTTCGTACCAGTTTCAAGGTATTTTGGGAAAGCTGAATCAGGTTCTAACTGTAACATCCCCGATCAAAGTTCATACGTCATTTTGCATTCATATAATATTAGAAGCATATACATGGCATATTGGCATGATATATAGTGAGTTTTTAAAATTAATATTTATTTTCTAATTAAGTTTATTATATTTAAAAAAAATTAACAAAAAGTTAATTAATAATTATTTCAGGGTAAAATTTGTAGTAAAGGAGATTTCTGGGTGAAAAATGTAATTTCCTTAAATATTCACCGCCTTCATACACCGACTTCGGTTTGAATTTAAATGTGTGAGATGGCATTCTCACCAAATTACGTACACAATTAGGGGAGAAAAAACAGAGAGAAGAAAGAAAAGGAAGAAAAGAGGTTTGATTGATTTAGTTTCGGTTATTTTTTGTTGGATCTGGTCCAAGATCTCTTCAATCAGGTTTTAATTTCGAAGTACAAGCGTGTTTTGGTAAGTTTTTAATTAATTAATGGTTTATCTGGATTTTGTTGATTTTTTCAGAACTAGATCTATAGTTGCTTTTGTTTGAGAAATCAGTTGATCTATAGTTTTCAAAGGGTGTTTTCGATATCGGATTTATATTCGGTAAAAGACTTCAGAGTGATTTTAGGGTTTCTCTTTGTAATGATATTAGGGAGTCCTTTGATCAAGTTTTTCAGAAAGGTTTGAACTAGAAAAATGTTCCTTTATATATATATATATATATATATAGTTTATCGTTGTCAGGTTTTAAAGGATTTGGATATATATGCAAGAAGTTATAATGCATTCTGGCATTTTATTGTATTTGGGGTTAGAGTTTATAAGAGTAAATAGCCTAATTTGCATTGGGTTACATATAGGAGCCCAAGTAATAGACCGTGGTTAAAGTCAAGGGGGAGAAATATAGTATCTGCCTTAAACAGGTGAGTATTGACCGGAGATTCAACCCTACGTGCTATATGTGTCATACGGATATATGTGCTTTATGGATATATGTGCTATATGAGCTATATGGATATATGTGGTATATGGATTATATGGAGATATGTGTTTTATATGATAGTTCTGAAATTTCCAAAGTTGTTTGCACTGAAAGTATGTTAGCAGATGGCATATGATATATGATTACAGAATGCACTTGATTGTATAGCATATTGCATGAGATTTAAAGGATCTGTGACTGGCTTGCCCTGAATTTGTATACAAAAGAGACCTATGGGTCATACATGAGGCCTAAGATGCCTAAGAGATGGTAAATGAGCAAATGAGGCATAAGATGCCTAAAAGTCGGTAATGGAAAAGAAAAGAAAAAAAAGGTTGGTAATGGAAAAGAGTCGGTAATGGAAACTCGGGGCTGATTCAGGCTTGAACAGTTCACAGAATAAAGAATCGGAAACATCAGCATTTGCATATGCATAGTAAATTCATATATGACATATATAATATGTATGAATATGTTTATTGACCAATTGCTTGGCATTGTGTGAAATAATTGATAATGGTTTATATTCACTGAGTATGTGACTCACGTAAATCGCAAAACAATTTTTCAGGTTCAACTAGTTCTTACTGATGTGTGTCCGTTTAAAGGTCACATTCATACAGGTCGGTCGACTGAAGCTCTAAGCAACCTTCTCCTCCTCATTTTGCATCATAGACATTTTGGGTTGTAATAGAAGTTAGAGTAATGGATGTTTTAGTATAAGAAGTAACTACCTATACGTGTGTGTGTGTGTGTTTGCAACCCTTTATGGTTGTTACTTTCTGCTTTATGCTTATGTGGATAGTTGTTATATGTGAATTATATGTTTATATGTGAAATAAGTTATTACTAAGCATACATCATAGGGTATAAGGGTGTCACAGCTAGTTTTTGATTTCAGAGCAGGGATATGATTCTTTAGGGGCATTCTGCATTCATAAGCATATGTAATTGACATTATAGTTGCATTTAATTGAATAGGAACATGGAAATGCATGAGCATGATGCACAAAGGAGAGAAGGTTCAGCCGTGCCACGTCACTCAATAGGAGCATCTCATACAGTACCACATGAGCATATATCTCATACACATGCACCGATAGAACAGGAAGTACAAGGACCAACTATGGGGTCTAGAGGCAGGAATTTCAAAGAGTTATGCAAGTTGGGAGCAGTTGATTTCTATGGGACAACAAATCCTGCAGAGGCTGAACCATGGCTTAAGAGAACAGATAGAGTATTCGGTATGATGAGATGCACAGTGCAGCTGAGACAAAAACGGGGCTATCTCCCAAACCACTCAGGCGTTTTCCCTCAAATTTTGGGAGCAATTCAGAAACTCAGAGAGCTACAGATCTGGAAAAAGAATGCCTACAGAAAGAGCCAAAAATCGGCTTAAAAGGCAGTGTAGAAAAGCGCTCTCTAGTGAATCAGTCTAGTATTTCTTTCCCTAACTCTTATTGTTTACTTCTTATGAGGAAAGAGATACTTATTATTAGTCAAGATATTTCACATCTTCCCAAGTGTATATAGGATCTATTACAGGAATTTGAAGATGTGATGCCTGAAGAGTTGCCACAAGGCCTTCCACCAATTAGAGGCATTGAGCATCAAATCGATTTGGTGTCCGGCGCTTCTTTACCAAACCGTGCAGCCTATAGAGCAAGTCCAGAGGAGACCGCTGAGCTTCAAAGACAAGTGCAAGATCTCATGGACAAAGGCTATGTGCGTGAATCCCTCAGCCCATGCGCAGTTCCGGTGATTTTGGTGCCAAAGAAGGATGGCACATGGAGAATGTGTGTTGATTGTAGAGCGATCAACCAAATAACAGTTAAGTACCGTCATCCCATTCCTAGATTAGATGATATGCTTGATGAATTGCATGGTGCTAATTTCTTTTCTAAGATTGATTTAAGAAGTGGGTACCATCAAATTAGAATGAGGGAAGGGGATGAATGGAAAACTGCTTTTAAAACTAAGTATGGCTTATATGAATGGTTAGTAATGCCTTTTGGATTAACTAATGCACCTAGTACTTTTATGAGGCTTATGAACCATGTTTTAAGAAGATACTTAGGCAGATTCGTTGTAGTCTACTTTGATGATATCTTAGTCTATAGCAAAACCATGCATGAACATGTAGATCATCTTAGGGCTGTTTTGGATACTTTAAGGCACAACAGCGGTCTTGGTTCGATTAGCAGCGATTATTGAAGAGCCTAGCAAGGCAAAGTGGGTCTCGTGCATTCGACATCAATTGAGCCCGGATTCCATGGATTAATTATATGAGGGCCAAAAATCATCATTTCTTTATTTAGAAACATGTATTAATTTGTCTCACTTTAGGGCTGAATTTAGTAAGTGATCGGGTGAGATGAATTGGTATATGGGTCAAAGTCAACCCTTTGACTTGACCATTCTAAATTAAAGAAAATATCTTATTTATTTTATTATGAACAATTTCTATTTATTTTAATAATGTAGAGAAATCAGCCAATAGGCTTATGTTAGTTGGTTGATCTTCTCTCTCCTGGTTGTTAGAAATATTTTTAGTTTGTTAGAGATATTTTGAGTTTGTTAGGATTATTTCCTTAAATAAATAAATCAGCCATGATTTATTTTATTTAAGGGAATCTAGTTAGATTTATTTAGATATTATTATATCTTGGGAAGCAAGCAAAGGAGACCTAATTTCCCCCTCTAGGGCCGGCCACTCCTCTCCCTTGCTCCCCAAGTATTAGCTTTTGTATTCTCTATAAATACTTTTCAGTTTCATTAATAAAAATCAGCTTGAGATTAGATAACCTTAAGAAAGGTTTATCTAGTCTTTGGGCTCAAAAATAATTGTGTGTGTGCTTGCAATTTCGAGATTCTTCACCATCATCATTCCGAATTCTCTCTCTTCATCCGAAATTCAATTGTGTTTGTTTAAGTTTGATTCATTGATTTATTCAATAGAGGTTGTTCTAGAATTGATTGTTCAAGATCGTTCTAGTTAATCAATCAGATTTAGCGTTAGAGCCACTCTGATTGAACTATCAAAATTGAGTTTTTCAATCTATCAAATTCGGTTCTTTCAGATTCATTCAAATCAGTTTGGTTACTTGTTGTGCACGACTTCTCACATTGATTGCAAATTCAGGATTGAACCAAGGATTACTAGGCAAGATCGGGACTTGTGTGGGTCATATACGAGGTTTCAACGGAGGATTCCGGGGCAATCACGTATCACACAAAAGAGGAAAGGTTTGATTTCTCAGTATCACTTCTACAGGGGGATGCTTTTGACTAGTGGGAAACTGTTTCAGCTGCTACAGTACAGTGTCCAGTACTTACATGAGACGATTTTCTCATTGTTTTCAAAGATAAGTATATGCTAGAGGTATATCGAGATGCAAAGCAGAATGAGTTTTTATCTCTCAAGCAAGGAAATATGTCTGTGGCTGAATATGAGGTTAAATTTACCCAACTATCGCATTATGCACCTACTAATGTGGCAACAGAAAGAGAGAGAGAGAGAGAGAGAGAGAGAGATGCAAGCGTTTTGAGGATGGATTATCCTATAATATCCGGAGTAAGATTACACCATGGGATCTTCTTACTTTTACAAATTTGCGTACTGCAGCAATTAGAGCAGAGTCACTGTTAAAGGAAAGGCAAAAATTCTTCCAAAAGCAAAAGAGGGAATCATCAGTTCATATGGGTGAGTCGAGTGGAAGGCCATCTAAGCGTTAGAGTTTTTCCTCTCCAACACCAACATTTGGCAGAGGTGGCTCAAATAGTCAAAGAGATGGACACACCTCGACTTTTGGACGTGTTGGTGATAGAGGACCAGGGATGACAGTACAGACACGACCTATGTGTACTTATTGTGATCGATCTCATATCAGAGAGTGTCGAGTACGTACTGGAGCATGTTATCATTGTGGACAACAAGGGCACTTTTATAAAGATTGTCCAGCTAGATTCGATAGATCGAATGTTGGAAGAGCAGCATCTGAAACCACTGTACAAAATGTTCAATTAGAAGCACCGGTTTGGAGTTATGGTAGAGGTCGTGGAAGAGGTCAGAACATGAACAACATTGGAAGTAGAGGAAGACCACAAACACAAGAATCTCGACCACAGGGTCAGGCTCGAGTTTTTGCTATGTCACAACAGGAAGCATCCAAAGCACCCGAGGTTATTACTGGTAAACTTTATTTACATGATCTTGAAATACATGCATTAATAGATTCAGGATCTACTCATTCATTCATATCATCTACCATAGCATCTCAATTGCATAAGAAACCTGAACCCTTAGATTACAATTTAGGAGTACAGACTCCCTTGGGGGAAATGGTAAAGGTACACACAGTGTATCGAGATAGTATAATACGAGTGGATACAGTAGAGTTACCAGCTGATCTGATCTTGCTATTCCTGTATGAGTTTGATGTTATTTTGGGCATGGATTGGTTGTCAAGACATCATACTAAAGTAGATTGTTATACCAAAGAAGTAGTGATAGAATCATCTGGGAAATCTAGAGTGATTTTCTATGGTGATAGACAAATGGTTCCTACTTGCCTAATATATGCAACAACAGCTTTTCGCATGATCAAAGAGGGATGTGAGGCATATCTTGCCCATGTAATAGACCGTACAGTTGAATGTGATGAGGTTGGAGATATTCCAATTGTTAAAGATTTTTCAGATGTGTTTCCAAAGGATCTCCCAGGATTACCACCTGATAGGGAAATAGAGTTTACTATGGAATTAATGACAGGTACTGCACCGATTTCTATTCCTCCATATCGCATGGCTCCACTGGAGTTACAAGAACTGAAGAAGCAGTTACAAGAGTTGTCAGAAAAAGGGTTTATTAGGGCTACTGTACCAATTTTATTTGTTAAAAGGAAAGATGGTACCTTACGGCTGTGCATAGATTACAGAAAGTTGAATCAGGTGACAGTGAAGAACAAGTATCCATTGCCAAGAATAGATGATTTATTTGATCAACTTCAGGGTGTAAAGGTATTCTCAAAGATAGACCTTCGGTCAGGATATCATCAGTTAAAGATAGCTAAAGATGACATTACCAAGACAACATTCAGGACTCGATATGGGTATTATGAGTTTCTGGTAATGCCATTTGGTTTGACTAATGCACCAGCAACATTCATGGCTTTGATGAACAAGGTATTTCAACCTTTTCTAGACAGAATTGTGATCATCTTTATTAATGATATATTGGTGCATTCACGAAGTACAGAGGAGTATGTTGATCATTTGTGTACCGTTCTACAAGTCTTGAAGGGAAAAACAGTTGTTTGCTAAACTGAGAAAGTGTGAATTCTGGTTGGATCATATGGTATTTTTAGGACATATAGTATCTGGAAGAGGTATAGAGGATTGATTCTAAATTTTTTGAAGATGTGGTAAACTGGAAAGAACCAACAATAGTTACAGAAGTTCGTATCTTCCTTAGTATGGTTGGATGCTACAGACGATTAGTGCAAGGATTCTCTATTATAGCTGCACCACTCACTAAATTGTTACAGAAGAATGCTCCATTCCACTGGAATGTTGCGTGCCAATAGAGTTTTGATGAGTTAAAGAATTGTCTGACTACAACACTAGTGTTGATAATTCCTACAAGAACAAGAGGATTTGTTGTTTCCACTGATGCTTCATATCAGGGTCTTGGTTGTGTTTTGATGTTGAATGGAAAAGTAATTGCTTTTGCATTGCGATAGTTGCGACCACATGAAATTTCTTATCTTGTACATGATTTAGAGCTGACAGCAGTAGTAACTGCCCTAAAGATCTGGCAGATATTATCTATATGGAGAAACATTCTATATCTTTACATATCATAAGAGTTTGAAATATTTGATGAGCCAAAAGACTGAGGTTCTAGATAAAACTACTGAAAGATTATGATTGTACAATCGAGTATCATCTGGAAAAGACCAATGTTATAGCAGATGTTTTGAGTAGAAAGTCTAGTGGTATATTGGCCAACATGCACATGACTTCATTGTCAGATTTGATTGCTTTGCGAGGTCTAAATGCTAGACTATGGGAACTTGAGAGAATTTAAAGATGCACATGTAAGAGATGGGAACTTGAGAGAATTTTTTTGGCATGTTTAATATGGTAAAGATACATCATTTGACATTCAGGATGACACATTGATGTATGGCACAGATTCATTATGTTTTCTACGTTAGTATGTCACGACGATATTGATCTTATTTGTCACATGTGAAAAGATTCAGAAGTACAGTTTGCTACATAGAGGAACCAATCATGATAGTGGACTACAGAATCAAACAGTTACAGAATAGAGAAATTCTGATGGTTAAAGTGATTTGGAAGAATCAAGGTTTAGAGGAAACGACTTGGGAAACTGAGGATAAGATGAGAAAGTCATATCAGCATTTGTTTAATGGTAATTGGTTCCCTATCATCCTGCATCATATGAAGATATAGCGAATTTTGAGGACAAAATTCTTATAGAGGGGGAGGATTGTAACATCCCCGACCAAAGTGCATACGTCATTTTGCATTCATATAATATTAGAAGCATATACATGGCATATTGGCATGATATATAGTGAGTTTTTAAAAGTAATATTTATTTTCTAATTAAGTTTATTATATTTTAAAAAGTTTTTAACAAAAAGTTAATTAATAATTATTTCAGGGTAAAGTTTGTAGTAAAGGAGATTTCTGGGTGAAAAATGTAATTTCCTTAAATATTCACCAACTTCATACACCGACTTCTGTTTGAATTTAAATGTGTGAGATGGCATTCTCACCAAATTACGCACACAATTAGGGGAGAAAAAAACAGAGAGAAGAAAGAAAAAGAAGAAAAGAGGTTTGATTGATTTGGTTTCGGTTGTTTTTGGTTGGATCTGGTCCAAGATCTCTTCAATCGGGTTTTGATCTCGAAGTACAAGCGTGTTTTGGTAAGTTTTTAATTAATTAATGGTTTATCTGGATTTTATTGATTTTTCCAAATCTAGATCTATAGTTGCTTTTGTTTGAGAAATCAGTTGATCTATAGTTTTCAAAGGGTGTTTTCGATATCGGATTTATATTCGGTAAAAGACTTCAGAGTGATTTTAGGGTTTCTCTTTGTAATGATATTAGGGAGCCCTTTGATCAAGTTTTTCAGAAAGGTTTGAACTAGAAAAATGTTCCTTTATATATATATATAGTTTATCGTTGTCAGGTTTTAAAGGATTTGGATATATATTCAAGAAGTTATAATGCATTCTGGCATTTTATTGCATTTGGGGTTAGAGTTTATAAGAGTAAATAGCCTAATTTGCATTGGGTTACATATAGGAGCCCAAGTAATAGACCGTGGTTAAAGTCAAGGGGGAGAAATATAGTATCTGCCTTAAACAGGTGAGTATTGACCGGAGATTCAACCCTACGTGCTATATGTGTCATACGGATATATGTGCTTTATGGATATATGTGCTATATGAGCTATATGGATATATGTGGTATATGGATTATATGGAGATATGTGTTTTATATGATAGTTCTGAAATTTCCAAAGTTGTTTGCACAGAAAGTATGTTAGCAGATGGCATATGATATATGATTACAGAATGCACTTGATTGTATAGCATATTGCATGAGATTTAAAGGATCTGTGACTGGCTTGCCCTGAATTTGTATACAAAAGAGACCTACGGGTCATACATGAGGCCTAAGATGCCTAAGAGATGGTAAATGAGCAAATGAGGCATAAGATGCCTAAAAGTCGGTAATGGAAAAGAAAAGAAAAAAAAGGTTGGTAATGGAAAAGAGTCGGTAATGGAAACCCGGGGCAGATTCAGGCTTGAACAGTTCACAGAATAAAGAATCGGAAACATCAGCATTTGCATATGCATAGTAAATTCATATATGACATATATAATATGTATGAATATGTTTATTGACCAATTGCTTGGCATTGTGTGAAATAATTGATAATGGTTTATATTCACTGAGTATGCGACTCACGTAAATCGCAAAACAATTTTTCAGGTTCAACTAGTTCTTACTGATGTGTGTCCGTTTAAAGGTCACATTCATACAGGTCGGCCGGTTGATGCTCTAAGCAACCTTCTCCTCCTCATTTTGCATCATAGACATTTTGGGTTGTAATAGAAGTTAGAGTAATGGATGTTTTAGTATAAGAAGTAACTACCTATACGTGTGTGTGTGTGTGTTTGCAACCCTTTATGGTTGTTACTTTCTGCTTTCTGCTTATGTGGATAGTTGCTATATGTGAATTATATGTTTATATGTGAAATAAATTATTACTAAGCATACGTCATAGGGTATAAGGGTGTCACACTAACTCTTTGCACCCTCCTTCAATCCTCCATCCCAAAGAGTCTTCCTTTTGAGGATCTAGCAAATTTTGTGAGAGATGAGGTATATCGATCATAATCGAAAAATCCTATAACATTGTTGAGAATCACACTTCTCTGAATTTTCTCTATAACATATGCTAGGCTAGGACAGACTGCTCTACATGAGGGGTCGATTTTCTAGAGCAGTCGATTTCTCAACATTTTTTACCTATTTTTATCCTTGCTTGTTTTGTTTTTTCCTTAAGGCTTCCTTGGATTTCAATGAGAAATATCAACATTTCTAAAAATTCTACTCAAATTTTAACTTTGGTGAGTGTGGAAACCCAGGGGTGAATTCAGAAGGTAGAAATGGACAATTGTCGTCAAATTATGATATCTTTGAGGCTTTGGTCACCACAAGTTTCAGACTCAAGATTGAGCTTAGAGAATACTTCATCATGATGTGTCCATACAGACTTTGGAGAGATTGCATATTTGAAGCCTTATTATGAAAAAAACATGGAGTGGCCAGTGTCGGTCGAGGAGAAGAAAAAGCTACGAATGCACGTTGATTTTCACAAGGTACTTTAGCTTAATATACATTTCTTCATTTTTAATAACTTTTGATTCGTGTTTGGTACCAGTTTCAGGGAATTTTGGGAAAGTTGAATGAGGTTCTAACTCTTTGAACCCTCCTTCAATCCTCCATCCCAAAGAGTCTTCCTTCTGAGGATCTAGCAAATTTTTTGAGAGAGGAGGTATATCATTATAATCAAAAAATTCTGTAACATTGTTGAGAATCACACTTGTTTGAATTTTCTCTATAACACATGCTACGCCTAGGACAGACTGCTCTACAGGAGGGGTCGATTTTCTGGAGCGATCGGTTTCCCAACATTTTTGTACCATCCTTGCTTGTTTTGTTTCTGCCTTAAGGCTTCCCTGGATTTCAATGAGAAATATTAACATTTCTCAAATTCTGCTCAAATTTTAACTTTGGTGAGTGGGGAAACCCAGGGGTGAATTCAGAAGGTGGAAATGGACAATTGTCGTCAGATTATGATGGTCTTTAAGGCTTTGATCGCCACAAGTTTCAGATCCGAGATTGAGCTTAGGGAATACTTCATCATGATTCGTGTCCATACAGACATTGGAGAGATTAAATATTTGAAGCCTTATTATGAAGAAAACATGGAGTGGCCAATGTCGGTCGAGGAGAAGAAAAAGCTACGAATGCACGTTGATTTTCACAAGGTACTTTAGCTTAATACATTTCTTCATTTTTAATAACTTTTGATTCGTGTTCGGTACTAGTTTCAGGGAATTTTGGGAAAGCTGAATAAGGTTCTAACTCTTTGCACCCTCCTTCAATGCTCCATCCTAGAGAGTCTTCCTTTTTAGGTCTAGCAAGTTTTATGAGAGATGAGGTATATCGATCATGGGCATGGTTCCGATGAGTACCACTCTAGTTATAAATAATATTGTTCATGCACCCCAATATAATTTATTCATACATCCATGCACCCCATGAAGTCATACTTTTCTCATTCCCAACAATTTTTTCACTCCCCATATACAATTACACAAATATCTCTTTCTCTAATAAAAATTACATATATCCTAGTTATAAATAATATGTTCATAATTTGAATATAATTTTATAATAAATAAAAATTATATCGGTAATTTTTAAAAAATCATAATTTTTGGTTTAAAAGTCATTGTACATGTGAAATTAAACAATCCAAAAAACACAAATTTGATCCAAAACACAATTAAATAACCCAAAAAGACAATTGATTCAAAAAGACAAATAAAACAACCTAAAAAAATAATAAAAAATTATAGGTACTCCAATATATACCATTGGTTCAAAAAAATAATTAAACAACTCAAAAAAATCCTAGACAACCTAAATGGACAAATATAATCAAATATATACAATAAATTTAAATATAGTTAAATATATACAACTAAATTTAAATGTAGACAAAATGTCGTGTTTCGTCTTCTTTAGTGGACAAACGACGTGTATTATGCGCTGATACGCGCACCTCATGTGCATGGAGCACTTCGTATCCCGATTCATCGCATGCATCGAATTGCCTTGATACATACAAAGGCTTTATTTTTTATTATTTATCTGACACGATGCACTCTAAACTCTTACCATTGTGGATGCTCTAATGGTGCATTTGGATCGCACACTTTAATGTAATGTGTATTAACTCTATCAAACATGCAATGTGTATTAACTTAATTGAGATTCTATAGAATTATTGGAATATGTGTAAAAGTTATTAAATAGCTTGTTTCTATTGTATTGAGTTCCATATATAAGGACTCGGTCAGTTGTAAAAAACGCATTCACAAGAATATATTCAAGAGCTTGTTATGGCTCTTCTTCTCTCTCTTTCATTCATTTTCTCTCTTGTTTGTTCTAACATGGTAACATCCGCGTGATTTCGATCCTTTGATTCTCACTTCCGCAATGGTGAACAATCATACACCCTCTCCTTCTCGAGATCCTCCTTTGTTGAGGGATCCTCCTTTTGTTCATGATCTAAAGAATCCATGGAATCGTCCTCCTATTCACGATCCGCAAAATTTCATGGATGAGCTCTACTCACATCACATTGATCATCCGAATTATAGTTTTTCACCATCTTACTTGACGATCGCGATTATGCTCCATTCAAGCGATCGGTTGAAGTTTCTTTAATTGCAAAGAACAAGCTAGGTTTTGTGACCGACTCTTGTGTTCATCCTGCTCCGAATTCTATTCTTCGACAACATTGGGATCACTATGATAATATGGTTTTTTCTTGACTCCTACACTCCGTTGACAAGAAAATAGTTGAATCGGTTCTTTGTTGTCGTGCTGCTAGGCAAGTTTTGATTGAACTCGAAGCTAGGTTTAGCAAACTCGACCGAATGAATTTTTACCAAATTCAACGTGATTTGAACTCTTTGTCACAAGGTACTCTCTCTATTACATCTTATTTCACTAAATGTAAGAAACTATGGGATGAATTCTTGTAATTAGTTGAAGAAAAAAAGTTTGCGATTGTGGATCGAATGTTGTTGCTCGAATGATTCTTGAAGACTAGTAGGTTGTACAATTTTTATGGGAATAGGCAATTCTTTCCCTGTTATTCATGGGAACATTCTTATGACATAATCTCCTCCTAATCTCTATGTTGCCTATCATATGGTTCTTTAAGAAGAATCTCAACGGAGTATTCTTGTTCCTATTTCTTCTCTTGATGTTGAATCTTCTACCCTAGCAACTAATCAGAATCGTTTTGGTTCTGGAAATTCGTCTTTTTCGAATACTTCTTCTCACAATAATTCCTCTCAAGGCAATAATCAATTTTGTGATCATAGCAAGAATCCGAATCATACAATTGATCGATGTTGGAAGCTCCATGGTTATCCTCCAAATCATAAACGTGTAAGCAAGCTTGCTACTGCAGCTTTTGGTTCTGATGATAATGAGATTTCTTCTACCAGTTCTTCATCAACTAATTCAACACTATTCACTCAAGTGCAGTTTAAGCAGTTGATTGCTCTCTTAAGCAAACAATCAATTGATGCTACATCTTGAACATATACTTGTGCTTTTTCGCATGTACAACTTGTCTCTTATCCGCTGTCAGCAACTCTGTGTGGATACTTAATAATGGTGCAACGGATCATATGTCTCCAAATATTGATTTGTTGCATGATCATTGAGTGTTGACCAATGCTATTTCTATTACTTTGCCAAATGGACATAAATCTGATGTACAACATATTGGTTTAGCTAAGATTTAAGATGATCTGTTTCTGGATGAAGTATTTCATGTGCCTGATTTTTGTTTTAACCTTCTCTCTATTAGTGAATTGTGTCAACAATTTCAAGTTGAAGTTCTCTTCAATCCCAATGGTTGTTATCTTTAGGGCTATTTGATGAAGATACCTCTTTTGATTAGTAAACCACATCGAGGACTCTATGTTACTGATTTAGGTTCTAGTTCTTTGCAACAGTTTCACCATTTTGGTATGAAAGTGCAATCTTCCTCCTAAGTTTCTTTAGCTTTCAATAAGAGTTTTAATCTATGGAATTGTCTAATTGGTCATGCTCCATATTCTCACCTCTTTTGTTAAACTTTTTAAGCAAGTTTACTAAATCACAACAACTATGTAGTGTTTGTCCTAAGGCTAAGCAACATAGAAAGCCTTTCTATTCTTCTACTAGTAGAGCTTTATATCCCTTTGAGTTAAATCATGTTGACACATGGGAGCCTTGTAAGTATTCCACTTATAATGGTCCTATATTCTTTCTTAGTCTAGTAGATGATCACACTAGATGCACTTGGACTTTTATCATGTCCCATAAGAGCAATGAACTTTCCATCCTAAAGTCTTTTGTAACAATGGTTAAGACATAGTTTAATGTTTTCATCAAAGCCTGTTGTACTGATAATGCACCTGAATTTGTTGATCCCTTTGCTCAAACCTTTTACTCTAATTTGGGAATCTTGCACCAAACATCTTGTGTGGAATCTCCTCAACAAAATGGGGTCGTTGAACGTAAGTATAAGCACCTTTTGAAGGTAGCTAAAGCTTTGTTCTTTCAATCCAAAGTTCCACATAAATATAGGGCTTTTGTGTTTTGACTGTTACCTACTTAATTAATATAACTCCTTTGCCTTCATTGCAAGATAAATCTCCTTATGAGCTTCTATTTCATAAATATCAAGATTATACCTTTTGCAAGGGTATTTGGTTGCTTAGCTTTTGTTGTAACACTTAAAAGGGACATGGACAAATTTTCTTCTCAGGCAGAGCCATGTGTCTTTCTTGGCTACTCTTTTGGCAAAAAAGTTTTATGTTATGTTGAACATTTTGACCAATAATATTTTCCATTCTCGTGATGTCTCTTTTCATGAGAATCACTTTCCTTTTCATTATATGTCTCATCTTAGTCAAACACATATTTTACCTTCTCTTGCTTTAGATTATCCTGAGCATATATTTCTTCCTTCCACCACTGCAGTTCCTCCATCCTTGGAATCATCAAACTCTTCTCTTCCTTTATAAAATCCACTCAATTCAACTACTTTGTCTCCTACATCTTCAATTGTTTCTCACCATTTAAAACCTCTAAAAAGAAATCCTCCTCCTCTTAGAAGGTTTACAATACCACATTAAACCTTCTTATCTATATGATTATCATGTTAATCTGGTTGTTTCTTCTTCCTTACCAGATTCTTTCTTTTCCTTTATGTCTACTCTTACTTCTTATAATGAGCCCTCTTCATATCACGAGGCTTCTAAGTGTACTCATTGGGTTCAAGTTATAAAAAAAGAAATTGAAGCTCTTCAAGCTAATGGAACCCGAGACCTTTTTCCTCTACCCTTGGGCAAGAAAGTAATTGGGTGCAAGTGGGTATACAAGGCTAAGCTTAAGTCTGATGGTTCTTTAGAACGATTAAAAGCAAGGCTTGTTGCTAAGGTCCACACTCAAAAAGAGGGTATTGATTTTTCAAAGACTTTCTCTCTAGTTATAAAAATGGCTACTCTAAAAGCTATTGTTTCAATAGCTTCTTCTAGAAATTGGACTTTTTATCGATTTGATGCTAACAATGCTTTTTTGCATGGGACTCTTAATGAAGAGGTGTATATGAGAGTACCAGATGGGGTTCCTAATCCAACTAAGCTTGTTTGTCGACTTAAAAGTCTTTGTATGGACTAAGACAAGCATTTAGGCAGTGGTTTCATAGGTTGACTACTGCTCTCCTTTCTCTTGGTTATGATCAGTCCAAGAATGATTACTCACTTTATTAAGAGACAAGGAGCTCATAACTTTGAAGACTTTTTTAGATTCTGATCTTCTAATTATTGGATTTTATTCTACTGAAATCACAACTTTGAAAACCTTTTTAGATTGTGAATTCAACATTAAGAATTTGGGATCTCTAAGCTATTTTTTGGGGCTTTGAAGTGTCTTATTTGCCTAAGGCATTGCTTAGACTTAGTAAAAGTTTACTAAAGAACTTCTTCAAGGTGTGGAACTCAATACTTCTTCATCTGTTTGCACACCTTTGCCTCTTAATTGTAAATTGTTGGTCGATGGGGGTGATGTCTTACTTGATCCCACACCTTATAGAGTCTTAATTGGCAAGCTTAAGTTTTTGACTCATAAAAGACCTGACTTGTGCTTTGCTACAAACACAAAGTCAATTTATGCAAAAACCAAGCTCACATGACAACTTTGATGCATACTTTGAGATACATTAAAGGTACTGTTTAGCAGCTTACTCTAACTCAGATTGGGTATCTTGTCCCATTACTAGAAGGTTTGTTACTGGTTATATTTTAATGTTGGGCAATTATCCAATTAGTTGGAAGTCTAAGAAGCAATCAATGGTTTCTCGTAGCTTTATAGAAGCAAAAAATAGAGCCATGGCTCAGGATGCAGCTGAAACTACTTGGCTTGTTCGATTGCTACATAATCTTGGTATTTCCTCCATCAAACTAGTTGTTCTTGATTGTGATAATAGCTATGTCAATAAAATAGCTAAAAATCTTATCTAACATGAACGAACCAAGCACATTGAAGTCGATGTTCACTCCACATGGGATAAGGTCTCAAAAGGCTTGATTCAATTGTCTTATATCCCTACTTCCTAACAATTGGCAAATGTGTGCACTAATATTTGTGTTCACTAAGATTTTGCCTTCATCACAGAAACAAGTACTCTTATCCAAGCTTGGCATTGTTTTGTCTACCTAGCTTTGGGAGGGAGGGGGGCTGCGATGGAATATGTAGGGATGTTCTCGATCGTGACTCGCACTGACCCGACCCGTAGTTTGCAGGTTGTGGGTCGACCCGTGCAGGTCGGGTTGCATGTCAATTTTTTAATTTCGCGGGTTGCTGGTCGGGTTAAACCCAAACGACTTTCGGGGTTGTGATGGAATATGTAGGGATGTTCTCGCTCGCGACTCGCACTAACCCGACCCGCAATTTGCAGGTTGCGGGTCGATCCGCGACCCGGGCAAGTCGAGTCGCAAGTTAATTTTTTAATTTCGCGGGTTGCGGGTCGAGTCGGGTTAAACTCAAACGGGTCGCGAGTCGACCTGCAACCTGCAATATTTTAGAGAATGATATGTTTTTTTTATAATTTTATTAAAATATAAAAAAATTATAAAAAACATTTTTTGGATAAATAAAATTCATTTTTTGACCCGATTGACTTAGTCAAACAGGCGATATTTTTTGCGGGTCATAGGTCATGTCGACCCGTTGAGCATCCCTAGGAATATGTTGCATTTTCACTTGTAAAAAACTCATTCACAAGAAATATATATTTCAAGAGCTTGTTATGGCTCTTCTTCCCTCTCTTTCATTCCTTTTCTCTCTTGTTAGTTTTAACAAATTCAACCTCTAGTAAGAAAGAGAGGGTACAAGTAGGGCTGTAAATGAACCGATCCATTCGTGAGAAATTCGGTGTTCGACTCGGTTAAATCTTGTTAGTGTTCGGTTCAGTTTGTAAATGAATCGAGCTTGAGCACAATTTTAAGGCTCGAAAGATAAATGAGCTGAGCTTGAGCACAAGATAATTCGGCTCGTTTGCTCATGAGTAAACTCGATAATATGCTCATGAGCAAGCTCGATTTGTACACTCATAAAAACTAGATTATATGTTCATAAATAAGATATATATATACTATATATATATATTATATACAATATATATTTTATGTTAAATTACGTAGTTTTGGTGGTGTTTCTCAAACCACATAGTATAAATTTAGTTTCATTTGCTTGTATAATTAATCAAGCAAACGAGTTGTTCACGAATTTGTCTCTCGAAAAAACTAAATGAGATGTTTGCGAGCAAGCTTGAGTTCGATGAACATTTAAATGAATCAAGCTCAAACAAGATTTTAAGCTCGAACTAAGCTAATGTTCGAGCTCGTCTATTTTTAACTGAGCCGAGCATGAGCAACTCAAAGCTCGACTCGGCTCGGTTCGATTACAGCCCTAGGTACAAGTCAAAAGGGGAAAGAAAAGAAAAGAAGCTTACTAGCGAAGTCTGAACAAGCACAGCAAAGCTAAAACAAACATACAGAAATTTAATACCACGTCAGCAACCCAAGTTCAGGGTTCTGAAGACACGTACACAATAGATACACGCACTTGTAAAGCATGCCATAAACTCTGATTTGAAATGCAAGGATCGTCGGAAGAAGACTACTTCTCAAACCTCTCTGAAATCTCGGAGTGAAAATAACGCCAGACTTCACTAAATCCAAAACCTTATAAATAAAAGTGCAGCCAAATTGGAGTAGTTTCAGAAAGACGAGACAATTAGAAGTAAAAATAAATGAAAGCACAAATTCCCTTGATCCAAAACCTTCCAAAGGTAAATTTTATTAAACAAGAATCAGAATCAAAGAAGTAAAAATAACTATAGTTTTACATACAAAACAAGCTGAATATTAAGTTTTCAAATTGAGATCTAGGTCATCAGATCAATGACATTGCAGTACATACCAATTTTTTTCCCTGTTTCTGAAGAAAGACATTAGTATTGTGCTATGAACTTGCACAAGAAAAAAGTAGACCAGGAATAAAGAAAATCTGCAATACAGAAAATTCCGTGAAGGATGAAAATAAGCAGAGGAGCTAGGAAGAAAAAGATATGCATGATCTATGCATTAACCTAGATAGAAGTCTTGAAATCACCCGATGAAAGTATGAAACAGCTACAATCAGAGAATAAAAAAGAAAAATGGACATTGTACATTTCCCAAGAAGTTCAGTTTTTGGAATTGTAGTCCACTATTCCTACCAACAATTCAAATTCAAGGTCCATATCCTACAATCTCAAACTCAAGCATCTCAACATGCAATCTTTGATCAATTATTACACGGATCCTAATTACAATGTCCCAAGAACATACCCACTTAATAACAACTACCAGCAGGATTTCTGGATACATTTAGGAGATTATTCATCAGAGCAATAGAGTATTATTGTTCAGTGATGCCCGATAACATACAAGAAAAAAGAACGGATCTTTACTATAAGATTGAAAAAATGAAAATATAAGCACCCACAGTTACTCTTGAATCTTGATTGTAAACAGAAAATACCAAAGGATCAAACAGGTAAGGACATTGACATTATAGTATCTAAAAGAACAAAGAATAACAAAAACCGTAAAACGAAATCTGCGTATCCAGTCTCATCAGCCGTTCTATATAACACTGACAAAGTAAATTTCATCTAGATCTGGGAAAATCTCTTCTGTACCCCATCATCAAAATAAAGCATGCACCAAACTTATACAGATTCAGTAATTACCCCGCATAATCCAGATCTAAGGATCCCTCAAACGCGAGTGGCGGCAACAACGGAGGGGGCAGCGGCAGCGGCGTTCTTGGCGGCGCCACCAATGAAAGAAAGGAAACCGGTAGAAACCTGCTCCTGGTCGTCCAAGAACAGATCCTCGGGAACCCTAAACGCGCCATGAGCGGCGACAATGGCCACACCGATAAGGAGCGCGGAGATCAAGACAGATCCGACGCTGGTGAGGAAGATGACGAAGACGCTACCGACAACGAGGATTCCGAGGGTTTCGCGCTCGGAGAAAGAGCGGCCGAAGAGGTTGAGGGGCTGATCTGTAGGGCGGAAGAGGTAGCAGAAGATCCAGGCGCAGAGGAGACCGAGGAGGAGGATGAGAGATCCGGGATTGGTGAGGAGGGAGAAGGCGAGGACGACGGCGATGAGGGAGAGGTAGTTGACGCGAAAGTAAGAGTAGTTGCGGCGGAGGCGAGCGACGGCGTCGGAGACGTTCTCGGGGCGGGAGAAGGCGGAGCGATCGGCGAGCTCGGCCCATGGACGGCGCTGGGACAAGCCCTCGCGGACCTGCGCGGTGATGTTGTTGATGAAGGATCGGAAAGCGGGAGTGGCGATCGGCGGCTGGGACTCAGCAGAGGAGGCGACGCTAGTGGCGTTGGCGGGGGTGGATTGAGGGACGGAGATGGGGAGAATCGGAGGAGCGGAGGACGCCATTGTCGGTGGAGAAATTTTCAGATCTGAGAGAGGAGTTGGGACTTTGGGGAGAAACAAATGGGAGAAACCGAGAAAGAAGAGAATAGAAATAGAGTGGAATCGTGGATGAAATTGGAAAGAGACGCGTAACTTCAGAGTAAATTTCGTAATTATTAAATTAATTTAGATTTTGCTTCGTCGGTAAGGATAAAAGAGTTGAAGGCGATTTGTCAACCGCGTGAGGGAAAGTTCGTTGTTGGGTGATTTTCCGTGACTTGCCAATCCTCATTTACGGTTTCCTCTAATATTAGGCGAATGTCCATTCTCAATAGGAAAGGGATAGGAGGATTTCTCTAAATTAGCCAACTTAAATGATTATTAAATATAACCGTAAGCATATATATAACCGCTGACTTTATGAAGATAATTTAATACAACTAACTCCCAAGATATGATACAGCCAAGCAGCTTATTTTTACACCGGATGATAAGCCCGCTTACTTCTCGAAAAGAAGACAATCCACCGACACCATAGAAGAGCACCGAATGAATGCATAGAAAACACATCTCAACGTGAATAATGTAACAGAATCTCTAATTTACACCAACCATCTTCTCCCACAACTTGCATTCAAAAGTGGGTCTAGCGAAGCAAATCCTGGCTGGACAGGGTTACTCCCATCTGCCTTACAAGTGCATCCTTTTGCAGGGAATCCTTCGAGTTAAAACCATTGTTTTTACCACCAACGCCGTAATTATTGCTATCTGTTGACCCAAATAAAAGGGTATTGTCATTGTCCATACTTGGACTTGAGCAAGCACCAGATGCCTCTAGAAGCCCTTCCAGTAGATTTAAAGGATCAACCGAAGCAGTCATATCGGTATTTGTGGGTTCATCTAGATCAAGCAAATCGGGAGCTGGTGGAGTTGGAGTAAATCTCTCTTCCGCATGAGATTTGGCAACATTATGCACAGCTGACTTTGTGGGTTTGTGAATAGAAGACGACGTTCTTTCATCTTTTGATATTCCTCCGAACAATGAAGCAGCAAGCTTTTGCTTCTCTTCAGAAATTTCAATTTGAGGCTTCTTTGAATCATATGAGATGTCACGTCCTTCGTGTGATGTAGAGCCTGAGGCAAGCGATGGCGAAGAATGAGTTGGTGGGCCCCACTTCCTCTGGACCCCGTCCAGCTTGAGTCTTATGCCATTGGACACTACATCTGGTGCTGCTACAGATCATCCTGCTGAGGTGGTTTGGTGGCTCTCTCTGTCATATGAAGATTCGGGTACAGGAACAAGTTCAGTGGAAGATATGTGTGGAACAGGAGCCTTTGGTGATTCATAGGCCTCGAATCTAAGGTTGTGCATTGAAGCCTCGTGACTGCCTGGTCCTCTGAAGTCGTTTATACTGGATATACCAGAACGCTCACTTTCGGGGATATAGGGCCGAGCACCATTTTGCAATGACTGGTTAATGAAACTGTCAAGGAAGGAAAGCTTTTCATCAACCTAAAAGCAAAATTGCAACAACAGGTGTTAAGAAATGTCATAACTCATAAGCAGATTCATTCCAACATTATCAAACAGATTAATGAGTTGAATTTTCAGCAAAGTATTAATGAAACACGAGCAAATATGAAATGACAGTGAATACATTTGAAGGCAAGACATCATCAGATAGTAAGATATTCAAGCTTACCTCAATATCTTCACAGCTAGCATCCAACGGCATTACACTTCCAGCAGCATGAGAATCTAAGCTAATGAGTGCTTGCATTTCATATGCACGTTGCTGCAGATCCGTCGAGTGGGATGCCTTCAGATCTTCAATTAGTGACTCACACTGATAAAGATGGATAGAGCAAATTTGTTACTAATAGAGTAGTGCCCATTGTGAAAGTTCTCGTCAAATTTGGACTCCATAGCAAAAGTTGGCGAGTTCAACAATGATTTTTCCATCTTGTGTATTTACTCAAGAGTCACTACGTTCTATCCAGGATCAGCTCATGAAAGCTGGGAAATTTATTTCCTAAACCGGTATCAGTAGCACAAAATTGAAATATACGTCAACAGAAATTGTGAATTCTGTTAGAAATGGAGGTTTAATGTTATCTTTTGAAGTGGGAGAGGCTTATTATGAAATATCTCTAGCTCTTGCAATGGTAGACTTGTAAATTGAATGTGAATGACTGTATACATGTTACTATTTAGGCTCAAATGCAATAGATAAGAAGAAGCTACCTCAGGAAGAATTTCCACCTTTCTTCCAGCTGCCAGTTCAAATGCCATTATCTTCATAATCGCTGTAATAGCATATGCCTTCAAATCGAATAGTCAAAGCAAGGATGGTTAAAAACTCTGTTTCAGAACAGAGTAGACAAAAGGGTAATAATTCAAACTTCTATAATAACAAAATTTTCTTCTAGTGTATTAGTCAAAAATCAATTTGATGTTGACTACTCTAACAAGTATAGTTTCCCAGAAACTATTATCTTTCTAGGCTAAAAATGGTATAGGTAAAAGACTGACAGAGTACCTTTACAGCATCATCACTTGAATAAGCCTCTGCTACATCACACAACTTTCCAGCAATATAAGCAGCAGAATATTTTCCATCAGCAGTTCCGTATTCTCCCAAGACCCAGCAAATGACCTGTATCGAAGTACTAATAAGCAAATAAGCACAAACAAAATCAAGCAGATGAAAAGTACCCTATCTATGAACAAGAAACAAACCAAAAAAAAAAGATAACACTTCATGAACATTTTCAAGCATAGATGAAACCCATAAAAGGCAGAACTTACTTGGAGGAATACTGATGGAAGTTTTGGCTCTCCAACAATGCGTAAATATGACTCTACCTGCAAAATCAGCAATCAGGGAGGATAAATAAAATTTACAGACGGCATTCCAAATAGTAATTTCTGATACAACCCAACCATAGTTCTTTCTATTTTATCTGAATCAAAATGAAAAGTAACTCACCAATTATGTAAAATTAAGAGAGAACACTAACATCGAGAATACAAATATAATACTAAATAAAAAAAATCTAGATGAAACACAATTTCAAGGACACACTCATGATTTGCTAGCACGGGCAAGACTATCAATCTTATTAGCAGAAGATTTTCTATAACGAAGAACACAGAATAGACTGTCTGCAAAATAGGCAATAAAGCCAAAGTGATGAATTTAGCAGTAGCAGCAGCAAGATGGGGGCACCCTACACTGACACATCAAGAGGGTGTGCCCGATAGACCCAAGAGGAACAACAAACCACAACACAGTATAGCCCAGTCTAACGACAAATTTTTTAAAAAAAAAAACAGTGTAAGGCATATCATTAAAGGGGGCGATTACAGGTGGCAGAAAGTAAAGCAGTGGAAAAGAACGGTATTAAGAATGAGAGGAACAGAATAGGATGGGAGAATGGATGGGAGAATGGAAGGACAAATTGACGGGGATGGTTCCAGATGGTAAGTTAGGGGGAAGAAACCGTTGGTGATTCAAAGATAAGGCAGGGGGGAGACTATATATTTGCAAGATATCAAACACATGAAAATAAATTGCAAGAATTCACTATTTTTCCAACTTAGCAACTACTCATTTTTTTAGGGTACTTAACAACTACTTGTACATGGAGTTTTATTCTTAAGAATGCCAAATTTCAAGCGGCAAAAGTAAAGTACTGAAAGTAGAATCAAATAGATAAGAATTTCTTACAGGATTGCTAAACTCAATGAGTCATTAGTATCAGTAAAAGCTAGCATAGAGAGATTTTGGGGGTTGCTTCACAGTAAGTGAAGATTTAGACAAACACCCGTTGAGTTAGTTAATAAACAAGAAGCAAAAAAATTTGTGTGGCACACTCCACGAGCAATTAGGTATGATATGTACAGGATGAAGTTAGCATACATGAAATCCAACATTTTTTACACTTTTGTCATGGACCAGGACCTTGACCTTTGAAATCCACTTGTCAAGAGTATAGGATCAAAGAGGAACTAACAAAAAAAATTCTACAACTATATAGAAAATTGAAACAACATAAGTCAGAAGCTCCATATGCTAACATCTATTTGAAAAGTACATCTTGCCAAAAGAATTATATATAATATTATTTTGGTAACTAAGAAGAAGGTGAGAGAAACATACAGCAGACAGTTTCAGCATACTATCTGCAGTGTCATCGTCCTCCCCAAATCCTTCGGCAATTAAACGCATCAAGTTGTGAGCCACCTTAATGTTTACCAAATTGCCAGCATGCTCAAACACCCTGTTCATGGTCTGTAACCAGAAATTAGTGGCAGATGGTGATAAGATCCTAACTAAAATTAAGTAGTTTAATTAGTCTATTATTTTCTAATTGAGTCTAGTATCTTTTATTTTAGGAAATATCCGTATTATTTATCTTGTTTCCCTATTTCTTTAGCAGTAGTATTACGTATTATCCTTTTAGGGTTTAGGTCTTTAGCTGCTGTTATATAAGTCTTACCTAGGGTTATTGTATTGACGTTGGAGATTATAATAAAAATCAGAAGTCTTTCTTCTTCAATTCCTCTTGGTGAGATGCTTGCCTAAGAGTGGTTTCCTCAAGAGAGATTCTCCTTGAGTGGGTTCTATTAGATGGCAAAAAAGTCTAATTGTACCAAAGAGTCAAATCTAAATTCACATACCTGAATAAACCATTGATTGCTTGGAGCAAATTGCTCAGCAAGTTCGACACAGCGTGATGCTATTTCAGTCTTATTATGAGTATCATTGATGTTTATCATGTAACCAATCATTCGGTCAACAATCACTTCCACATTAGATGACGTGGTCATTTTGTAAAGCAGTTCAAAAGTCTTCCGCTTAAGTGTATCATCTGGATCCTGTTCCCATTGTGATAAAAAGTTAGTGACAGTGAGGAAACTATACAAATAAAAATAGTGATTGGATTATTTCCAACTGATCAAATTATAATGAAACTACATCAAAACCTGAGCATAGTTGATAAGGGAACTATTAATTTCACAAAAGATACCTACAATCATTTCCCACCTTTCCTTGTAAACATTTCCACCAACCCAATTGATACTAGGACAAAGAAAGGAAGTCTCATTCACAATATCTATATATTCAAGAAACTCCTGACCAAAAAACTTATTAAAAAATCCCTTTAAGGCATGCGTTGTAGCATCTTCTCTTTTCTTAAAGCAGAAACCAATTCTAAGTAAGTGAGCTTGTCTCTCTAAGAGGTTGAAATGAGCTATAAAAGCATGCTTTCAGCTGAAGTTCTGCTTTTGGAGCTAATTTGCAAAGGGTCATTGAAAATTAAATCAACTTCATACCAGACAAGTATGATTACAGTCAAAATATTTGGATATGCTCCAAGGAGCTCTAACTGGAATAGACAGATTACCAAATAGAAAGTTCACTCTAGATCAAAGAGCCTGCATAACTATTTCCAAAGTGCCTGCATAACTATTTCCAAAGTGTTTTATTCAATTCTTACCAAATTAAGCACAATGTTTGAGAGCTTCTATTTGAATAAAAAAGATTCAAAAAAAAAATAATCAATACAATTTTCAATTGAACATAACTTATCTATTAGGAATTATAGAACATATAAATAGCTACCTGCTACATTAGCAAAGAACATCTCACCTCTAGGCAATCAATAACTGCTAATTGATGTTGTTCAGCAACTTCTGGGTTTATCCTTATTAATCGACCAAGGGCATCAATTCCCATATATTTCAAGTTATGACTATTGCTCTGCTCAAGAGATAGAATTGCAAATATGAGAATGAACAAACACTAGAGAAATTATAAGAGTACAATTAACCAAACCCCAAATAGCAGAAAATGTTGAATATCTATACCTTCAGAAATCTAGATATTGCATCAGCTGCAGCTCCCAATAACTTAGAGTTGGGATAGATTGCTGCGACACAACACACACTTTCATACAGTACAGCATTTCCAATGTTGCTTAATTGATCACACTTTCTGACTATGTCCCCAACAACAGTGTACATCTGTCCACTTGCATGCTTGTCACCTCTGCCCAACAATGCCAGTATCTTCAGCAACTTGATCTGTACATAAGAAAGTATCAAAAGAAATAACCCTCAGGATAGCCAAAAATTATCAGTATCAGAGGGGCATAAATGATAGCCTTGCCCAAGAAAAATCACAATAATGGCAAACAAAACATACGTTAAAGCATAAAGCTATTGAGACACTAAGTGAAAGGAACAATGATAAGAGTTCAATCAAAATGTATATATTATATAAGCAGAAAAAGAGCAATATGTTGCAAAAAGTATATGCACCATTGATACAGAATTAGGTAGAGACAAAAACAGAGTTCAAAACGTATATATAAGCAGAAATCAAGAGCACTATGTTGCAAAAAAGTATATGCACCATTGATACAGAATTAGGTAGAGACAAAAGCAAAGTACCAAATATAGAGAAATACTACATTACAAATACTTTGAACAAATCAATATGAACTTTATAAATTAACAGCATGTACCTGTATGAATGGAGCAGGCATCTGATGATAATCATAAGTTTTGGGCAATCTACGCTCAGCTACTTGCTTTAAAATGCTTACAAAACTTGTCACCAGTTCCTTAAAGGAATTAGGATCTATAGAGATTAAGTCAAAAAGGGGGCAAAGTGCAGCACCCATGACTCCTGGATCATTATCAGAGAGCCTCTGCAACAAAAGGGCCGAAATAACATTATCACACGTACAGTTTACTCCTACAATAAGTCAAACAAGCATCTGAGATTAATAAATTAATGCTGAATTTCGGGTAAAAAAATGGTCATCTCGCACAACAGTTCATCTAAAACAGACACATACAAGCATACATAAGGGCAGGAGATCGAACCCAAGTGCGTTTGTAAATTTGTAATCAGATGACACCTGAAACTGATAGAAAATCTTTGTAGTACACAATCATGGACAGCAGATGAAAGAGTCACAGAACAAAAGTACTATTTTTTAATTCGTTTATTTTTTTATGGGATCAAATTCGGCTCATCCTATTGACAGACACAGATATAGTGTGCACTGTTCAGCATCAAGGTTTTGCAGCTGAAAACAAATACAAGATCTACTTATGATAATTGCAGGATCATTCTTTAGATTGAGAGTAATGCAGAGCTTGGTCCAATAAAAATCCTGCAGCATCAAGGAGACTCAATTATTGATGGCAGAAATCCCTTCCACCCAGAAACACTAAAAACTAATATACAGACATTCTGCATATTATAATCAGCATAACAGGACATAAAAATCAGTCTAGAAAGGAGAAATAGTCAGTAAACTCATTTTTGGTACTACCTTAGCCTTTTTGCTATTTCTTAGAGCTTGATCAAGGACAAGCAACAATTTCAAAGCAAGAGTAAGCAACCATTCACACGTCTGATAGAAGATAATACATAATCTGTCCCTGGTGGAGTACGTGTAAATACCCCAAAAGACAAGCCTCGTTTCTTAGCATTTCTTTCATATAAATCACTAAAAGCATGTAGGGCTTCAGCATCTACAAACAGAACCATAAAATGCGTCCCAAGCACAACTACTTAAACATGTAAAGATGCAATTGGTTCTCTAAAGGGAACCCTATAGCATAACATTTTTGGTGTGCAGAAATGGTCACTTTCTGACCTAATATTATATACATATAATCTCCTTGACAATTAATATTAATGCTTCATGGTTCAGTAAGACCCTGACATAAGCAATATTTACTCAAAGAATGGGCCAGTGATTGAAACTAAGTCAACATTTCAACAGCAAGAAGAAGACACTTCCCTCAAGCATCTTGAAACAGTTGAAATGATCAATATCCCTGCAGTGGGAAGTAGAAGAAGACACCTACCTCACTGTGATCTTTAAATAAGCTAAATTATTATGGCTTCCATCCGTATAAGGTAATCAAAGCTATATGTCTAGCAATAGGATAACGAATAATATATTTTCCAGTTGCCACTTAGGGAGATCACCCCTTCTAACTCTATGAATTTTCAATTTCTATAAAACTTCTACTTTGTTTATGCCTCGTCCATTGAACTATAAACCAAAACATGCATCTGATAAGAATGACCACTGAGTAATTAACTTTTCTTCCAGTTAAATAGCTGTGAAGAGATGGTCATGCATTACTAACTGCAAAGATCCAATAATTATGAAAATGGAGCTTAACACCTGAAGCATACTTCGGTAAAGAGAAACTCCACATTCCGCATTTCGCATAGCTCCAGGAATTCTTAACCACATACCAAGAATGACTCACACTTCACAATATTCCCTTTTCCACTACATTTCGAGTTCACACCTTAGATAAAATCCTTTCTTCGATTGTAAAATTTAACACAGACCAATGCCATAATTCATAATAATACTCGCCTTTTGAAAATTAGACACAAGATGAGACACCGAAGCAGGAGAGCGCTGATAAAACCTATGAAGCGCCATGATTGCCTTCTTCCTCACAGACTCGTTGGGGTGCCCGATCAGCTCCACCACCTGGGGAAGCACGGCCGGGATCGTTTCCTCGTTGATCAGCCTACAAACCGCATTCAAAGCCGCGCAAACCACCAAGTAATTGTCCGATTTTAAGTCCTTCTGAATCGTATTAACAATGAGGATGATGAGATCGTGGTCCTCGTTCAAGAACAAAGTAACAGCCAAGTATCCAGTCCGCTTGAGGGCAATGCTGTCGTCATGAGCCATCTTCACAGCGTGAATGTAGCCAAACGAGGCGTCGTGACCTAGCATCTCGACATACGCAAGGCGGATGATGAACTCCTTCATCTGGCGCCTAGGGATTTCAGGCTCGGCGATTCGGCGCTTTAGAGTCTCGATCTCAGCGAGGACGATCCGGTCCTCTTCAGCCTTGGATCTGGCTTCTCCAATCGATTTCACCAGATCCAGGAACTCCTTAGACTGCCCGAAAACGCTCTGAGAGCTCGCCATGGCAAGCTCCCACCCAATTGTCTTCAACTGCTCCAGTGTGTTGCGGCTTTTTTGTTTACCTTTTCCCCTTGCGACGGAATGCGAATGAAGGTTGTTGTGGGAGTGGCGGTTCGGAGATGGAGAGATTTGAGAAGAGAAAGAAAGTGGAATGTGAAGTTAGTTGAGGATGAAGGAGGAGTTTGGGAGAAAGAAAGCGGAGGAAAATCGAGTGGGATTTGGTTTCGGTTTGTTTTGTTTTGCTTGTCCTTTTTTGTCACGGTGGCGCGATTGTGGTGATGTGGGCGCACGTGTTTCAGCTTGCCCCCGCCACATAATACATGTGGCAAAAGTTGTCATAAAAAAGTGGTCACGGTTGAAATTGATGTCCCGGATAATAAATTAATAATACATGTTTCAGATCTTCGGCTTCTAGGAATTAAACAAGAAACAGATGTAAGTTTAATACTCCCTCCTATAATGTTCGCCAACAAATGTAAGTTGAATATTTCCTCCGTCCAAAAATTTTGTCCTAAAGGACAGTTTTTACATAAATTAAAAAAATAAAGTGAAAAAAATAGGTCAATAGAAATGGGAGAGAAAGTGTGATGTTGAGCGATAAAGATGGGAAAAAAGAGAAGGAAAAAAAAAATGACTAAAAGGGATATTGGAGTAGATTTTTGATTGGATAATAGAAATAAAGGTGATATTAAATGAGGGTAATATTGTAAGAAAGTTATAGATATAAAAGGAAAGTGGACAAACATTTTGGGACGACGGAAAAAGGAAACAAGACAAACATTATGGGACAGAAGGAGTATACAGTATGAGAGTTTGGTTCAAATAAAACAAACTCTTATCTTAAAAAATGACAAGTACACTACTAAATAAGAAAAATGCACTACTAACTAATGAAAAGTGCAATCCGAAAAGTGTACTACGAAAAATATGAAAGTACACTACAAAGTACGAAAAATGCAAATGCGAAAAAGTGCATTCTAAAGTAAGAAAAGTGCACTACGAACTAGAAAAAGTGTATTCGTTTCATTTTTCAGGATAAAAGTTTGTTTCATTTAAACCAAACTCTATAGTCTGATTATGATCTTAATCCAAACAATTATTTCTTTGTCATTGAGTAGTAGGGGTTTTCTTCACAAAACACCACCAAAGAATAATTTTTTTTTTGTTAGAAATCGTTTGTTGAATGACATATGTACTTGAGGCAAATTTGAGTAGTAAAAAGATAACAATGAAGATGCACTTTTGAGGGAAAAATATTGAGGGCATGTATTTTCATATTTTAATTTTACAGTATTAAATAGTTTTTAACTAGTCGGCTATACTTTTGGTCATCAAGCGAGTAGGGCCTGAAAATTTATTGTTGATTAAGAATTAGAGCTCTCACCCTTGTGAGGTGAAAAATCATTGTCTAACAAAACTTTAGAGTTTGTAGGAATAACAAAAAATTCAGCATACATAGTAGTTAAACTAAAGGAATGTTTGGCCAGACTATCAACAACTTGATTAATCGACCGTGGAATATGGTAGACTCAAACCTCCCAATCGTCCTTCGCCATAAGTCTGCAGTAGCTTTGAATCAGGTAGTAATCAGGATGGGTTAATAATTAAAGAAGAGTCATTGATCAAGGAACAAGCAGTGAGCGAATCAGACTCAAGAAGCAGCTTCTCAATCCCCATCGTGTGTGCCATTCGAAGCCCATATTATATCGCCCATTTTTCAGCAACAAGGACAAAGCAAGTACCTTGTTGGAACATGAACACCTTCATAAGATCTCCATTGTAGCTTCGAATTAAACCTCCATCACCAACGTTACCAATAGGCCCCCGCACAACACCATCAACATTGAGCTTGTACTAGCCTAACAACGGGGGTGTCGAGTAAGATGAGACAAGTGCAGGGATAGTTGGAACCAATGATTGTATCAGCTGTGTCTTCGACCTTGTGTTCGACAACAATGTCGTTTGTTGAACAACAACAGATGAAAGAGTCGAAATTGAGTCATGTCCTTCAAACACCAATTTGTTGCGTGTTTTCCATGAGTACCATATCATAGTGGCAAACATAGAGTTCCAATCATCATCCCTAGTAAGGTTATGTTCAATCCAGCTCATAGTATCAGTATGTTGAAAGAACATAGGCGGTAACTTGTTCCCCGTGAGAGCCAGCCAGACTAAATGAATTAGGAAGCAATCACGGAGCATGTGAGTGAGAGTTTCCTCCTGTCCGCATCGAGGGCAATTGGGATCACTACTTAGATGACGACAAACCCACATGTATATGCTACCCACATGTTTCAACATTTTAGCTTAATAACGTATGAAGGGTGAATTCCTTCTATAGTCCCTAACCTATCACATAGAGTTCTTATTAGTCACTAAACTTTGTAAATGTTTTTTAGGTCCCTTTTTTTGTAGAAGGAGAGGCGGCACTCTCCGGCTTCTCAAGGGAGTGTTTTATTAATAATAAAAATGGGCTAAGTAGTCAGCAAACGGGTGATAGCCTAGCCCCTTACATCATCAAGCAACAATAAATTAATCCCCTCAAGTAGGGCAAGCAATACATGAAAGCCAATAGGAAAATTAAAAGCTAAATACGCGAGGCGATCGACAACCATATTCGCCTCTCGGTACACATGACGAACCCGGATAACCTAGTTCCTACTGAAAAAGCCTTGGTAATTAGAAACCAGGCTATACAACGAGTGACACTTATTCATTCTAGATTGTAAAAGATTAACAACTAAAAGCGAGTCCAATTCAAGAGTGACCTTCTTGAAGCCTTTATCCCATGAAAGCTTCATTGCATTAAGCGCTCCCCACAACTCTGCCATCGGTACCAAGCACATACCAATACGATGAATGAAGCCGTTGATCCAACACCCCTCTTCATCTCTCAAAATACCCCAGTTGCTGCAAGACCGTCAACTTTAACGGCCCCATCGGTATTGATGGTAATCCATCCTTCTTCGGGTTTCTTCCAAACAACATTTTGAAGACTTTTATTGAAAGAGTTTTGCTGGGCAGAAAACTTACCTGAGGCATTCTAATACTCCTTAGCGAACGCCAAAATACATGAGGCCCGATCAAATTTAACCAAATCATTCTTGAAGGTCTTCTCGTTTCGCCACACCCAAGTCCACCACAGCACCGTCACGAACAGGGTGTTCCACTCGATCTCGCCAGGACTCCTAGCATTCTCCATCAACACGTTCCTTCTGAACCATACAGCAAATGGTTCCTGGAAAAAAGAAGAAAACAAATCAGTAGCTCGCAAAACAATCCAAGTGTTCTTGACCAACGGGCAATCCCGAAATAAGTGTTCGAATGATTCAAAGACGCTGGGGCAGTAGGAGCAATCAGCGGTGGTAGCAAAATGCCTGCGCATCCTTTCCATATTAGACATTACTCCGCCTTTCACCGCCATCCAAAGGAAGCAACGGATGCGTTCCGACACTTTGAGCGTCCAAATTTTGCAAAAGATGCAATTGTCAACCCCCATCCTATGCAGGTTCCCGTAAAGAATATTGAAAGCTGCACACATTGTAATTTCCATTAGGAGAATGCGCCTAGCACAGCTTGTCATCATGTTCTTCCAAGTCCGAATTCAAGGCAAGAGCAGCGATTCTCATCAACACATCAGATGGAAGCAAATGTGAGAACTTTTCCCAATCCCTGCCCACATTATCAATCCAGAAGTCTCGAACATTCGACTGTAGCTGATTCTCATTAATTCTACCAATAGCAACCTTAGCAAGTGGAGCTTCAATCACCCACACATCTCTCCAGAATCTGATCGACTCTCTGTTTATCGAAAGCCACTTCGAGCCATTGATAATAACTTCCGATATACCATTCTTAATACTTCGCCAAAAATGAGAGCAAGCCGACGAGCTACCCAAATCACACTCAACATACTTGCTTTTCAAAACCGAGATCCATAAATCTCCATCTTCCATAATGAAACGCCATCCCAATTTTCCAACCAAAGAGAGGTTGAGATCACGCATCGTCCAAATCCCGAGCCCACCTTGATTCTGTGGCAAAGTAACTTCGTTCCAAGCTACTTTGTGAACCCTTTTTATGCTCAGCCGAACAGCCCTAGAGAAAAGAACAATTGATCTTATCCAGCTTCCAACAAGTGCTAGCCGGAATACAAACCGTTGACATAGTGTAGACCGGAATTGAAGTAAGAACAGACTTGACAAGCGTCGCTCTACCGGCAAAACTAAGTGACTTGGCTTTCCATCCCGAAAGCTTGGAATTGAACTTATCAACCACATAAGAGAAAGTATCCTTGTTGACACGATCATGACGAATCGGCATTCCAAGATATTTGCCCAAATCGCTTGACACAACAAAACCACTAACGCCTTGAAGTTGGCGGGCCAAGTTCCGGTTGACGTTAGTAGATACAAAAATCCTTGACTTACTAGCGTTGACCTTCTTCCCCGAAGCGGCACAAAAGATATCCAAGTAATCCTGTATAACCTTAATCTGATCCACTGAGGCTTCCGCAAAGAGCATGATGTCGTC
The DNA here is from genome assembly GCA_964016875.1 of Fallopia convolvulus. NCBI lineage: Eukaryota > Viridiplantae > Streptophyta > Magnoliopsida > Caryophyllales > Polygonaceae > Fallopia > Fallopia convolvulus. The sequence goes on along the minus strand of OZ024731.1, from coordinate 11,935,626 downwards.
GGCGAAGAAAATATGCGACAAACAAGGCCCCTTCCTCATGAGATTTATAGGTTTCCATCTTTTTTTAGCCACCGAATCCAAAATGATATGGCTAAGATGCTCTATACAAAGCAAGAAAAGATAGGGAGAAATCGGATCGCCCTGACGGACCCCCCGGGAGGCCACAAACTGCTCAATAACTTCGCCATTCCAAAGGACTTGCATCCTAGGAGAGGACGTACACGCCATGACCCAGTTAATCCAAGAATCCGGGAAACCAGCAAACCGAAGAGTCGAATCAATGAACTTCCAATCAAGCCTATCATAGGCCTTCTCCAAATCGAGCATAAGGATCATCCAACCTTTCACTCCCTTCTTCCTTTTCATCGAATGAACTACCTCTTGAGCGACAACAATGTTGTCCGAAATCATACGGCCCGAAATGAAACTACCTTGCGTTGGTCCAACGATATTCGAAAGGATTGGTAGGAGTCTATTCGCAAGAATCTTGGTGAGGATCTTGTAAAGGACATTGCAAAGGCTAATGGGTCTAAATTGCGTGAGCTATTCAGATTTAGTCACTTTCGCCAAGAGAACAATAAGAGTATCGTTAACACCTTCCGGAAGAGAGGAATTTCTGAAAAAATCATGGACGAAGGCATTAACCGATCTCCCAACGACATTCCAACACTTTTGGTAGAAACTAGGTTGAAAGCCATCAGTACGCGGAGATTTTAAAGCTCCCATCCCTTGGACAACCTTCCAAATTTCACTCTCCGAAACAGGTCGCACCAAACTATTACACTCATCCTCAAAAAGAACTGGAAAACCATAATCAAGGCTCGCAACACTGGATTACAAGCAGAATCAGCTTCGTAAAGATTGCGGAAAAAATTAACCGCCAGTTTCTCCAGGTCTTCATTACGATCCACCCACTTGCCATCATTGTCTTTAAGACCCTCAATCCGATTATGCTTCCACCTGATAATAGTCGAGGTGTGGAAAAATGAGGTATTTCTATCTCCAAGTCTCAACCATTGCTCTCTCGACTTTTGCATCCAAAAAGTCTCTTCTTGTTTCAACACCAAACCGAGCTCCTCCTGAGTTTTACTTTTAGCATCTAACAAAACATCAGTTGGCAAAACAACAATGCGGCTTTGTATGTTCAGCAACCTAGCAAGCAAATCAACTTTTCGTTGATGAATGTTACCAAACACCTTTTTGTTCCAAGTAATGAGGTTCTTTTTAAGAGCCTCCAAAGCAATATGAGTCTCCAAATCACCATGCCAACTATCGCTAATTTTCTTATGGAACGAAGGGTGAGCCGTCCAAGCGGCCTCAAAACGAAAAGGGCGTCTTTTCTTGTTCGATTTGACGATAGGTTTGAAAGATAACAAGACAAGACAGTGGTCCGAAGAGAATTTAGGGAGGTGGGTAATCCGAGCTTCTAGTCATCTGATTCGGCCATCAGTGTTGGTAAAAACCCTATCCAATCTTTTGGTGACAACCGAAGTCTTGGAAAGTCTACGACTCCAACTGAAGCTTGGACTCGAGAATTCCATGTCAATGAGGCCCAAACTATTAATGCATCTTTGGAAAATATTCGAATCTGAGTGAAGGCTGCCAGCTCCCCCATCACGCTCATGATTGAACAGAATGCAGTTGAAATCGCCACCAATAACAACCGGGCCATTCACACAACTGACCACCCTCTCAAGTTCGGTCCAAAAAGGCTCACGACGCTTAGAAGACGGAGGCCCATAAACAAAAAATAAGTTAACCGTCACCCCATTATCCATCAGAGAAGCATCAATAAAATGATTGTACTTTTGAATCACACTAATCTGAACTTTATCAGATTTCCAAAACAACCAAATTCCCCCTTTGAAACCAATAGCACCAATCTTGTCACAATCAGAAAAGTCGGAGCGTGTCATCCTATCACAAATATGTCGAACCACGTCACCCGACACTCTCGTTTCAAATAGAGCAAGAACATCGATATTATGATGTCGGCACAAATAACGGATCATCCTACGAAAACCCGGTTTTCCTGCACCATAGCAATTCCAATATAAGAAATTCATCATCATAAACGTAAAAAATAGAGTCAACAGAGGAACCAAAAGAAAGATCAGAGTGGCCCTTGAGCCACATAGCTCTCTGCCATAGCAGAATCCACGTTGGCGATTCCCGCCAGACTCGGTTGTTACTGAACACCGCTTTCATGTTCGATCTCTGAAACCGCTCCATTAGAACCCTCCCTAACTCCATTGAGTACAAGGTGATTGGAATCAGGTGGCTCTTCACTGATCGTCAGATTCGATCGCACAGGGTCGTGATTAGGGTGTCATTGTGTTTCATGTGGACTTTGAATCTGTTGCACTTGAGCCGTAACTTCCACATTGCGTTGTCTTTTTTCGGCTCATTACTAATGGACAAACCAGACCCACTTGAGTCTTTCCCCGAATTGTCTTTAGGGGTAAAAACTCCCACTTTCCTCCCAATTTTAGGCTTCCTCTTTTCAAACTGGGCCTTGTTAGCATTAAGCCCAACTATTTTACCCAACTCAAATTGGCCCGGTAGAACCGATCATACTATAGCTTGAGGATCAACATCGGACATCAATATCTTCCTATCCTTCTCTGTTATCTTATTCCCCGTAATTCTCGAAGCGACATCTTCCAATATCTCATCCCTTTGGATCTGATTTCCCCCCTTTAATATCCGCCTTCTGTTTCCTGTTATCCCCCTTACCAACCGAGGATGACGCTGCCGTTGAATCATTTTTTTTGAAAACTTTCCTCCCTTGGGATCTCCTTAGCCATCTCCAGATCCCCAAAACGGTTCATGGGTCGGAAAAGACTCCTAGAATCAGGGAATATTATTTCCTTTCCTTTCCCAGCAGAATTGCCATATGTTCTCTGATCGCCGTTCTTGGGAGCTTCACACGCTGGCGACTTCTGATCCTTCTCCGACTTGTTTTTGCTTTTGTTGGGTCTTTGCTTTCTCGTCACCATCATCCATTCACCATATAGGCCCTGTCCATTAGTCTCCTCAACTCTAGATGCTGGTTCAACGTTGTTGGATCCGCTTTGGTTCTCAGCGACACTACGGTTGAACTGTCCCGTTGCCTCTTTGACTAGAAGAAGAAGAGTTATTTAGCCGTCTCGACTAGAGGACGCAAATGACAACTAGTCTGACATGACCAAATTTTCCACATTGGAAACAAATAGTGGGGATGCCTTCATATTCAATCAAAAACCGTTCCCCATCAATGCTTATGTTGAAACCCGAGATAATCTACACTATAAACGGGATTATAAAAATACTAACTCTCGGGATTCGTACAACCGAACGGTTTTCGTACGTGGATTATTCCTCCTCCCCACCCCTCAGCCGATTGTTTTTGTGCTCTTTACGAATAAAGTCTTTAGACCTCATACCGTTTATAGCGCGATCTCACTCGGAGATCAAACACGTCGAGCTTTGGCAAACGAGATAGTTCTCGAGCCAAAGAGGATTTTCGACCTCTATTATTGTACCACGCTTTACCTATATATAGTGTTTTGTTGTTGGGCCCTCTTGTTGATTCTCAATGTGGGACAATATATTCAAGAGTCCAATTTTGTACACCACAAGACCACGTGGATTTGTATGTAATCAATTCATTTCCCACACCGAACTTGTCATTTTGGGCCAGACACTGGAATTTACCTTATGGGCCAAGCCCAAACTCACATTTATATATAACCATATAACATAGAGCTTATTCCATGCATTTACTTATGCATGGCTTCACTCACGTTTCATGGGGCAAATGATGGTGATGACTAAGCACCTGCAAAAATGCACATACGTATTCCATGCATTTACTTATGCATGCCCTTATCTGCCAGGCACAATTTGTGCGAAAATTGCGTCAGTCAGAGTGTGTGAAGGGGAGCTGAATTCAGATAAATTTTTCTGGGGTCTTACTGCAACTGGGCTGTTCACTACAAAATCAACGTCTGAAGTTTTTTGTGGCAATCAGAGTCTGATGTGGATCCTTTGGAAGAAGATTTGGAAAATTCCAACTCAGCAACGAGTTCGGAATTTCATATATTTAGCGGCCAAGGATTGTGTGCTGTGTAATGTCAACCGGGTACGGCGACACCTTGCTACAATTCCTGTTTGCCCTCGCTGTAATGAAGCTGAAACAACTCTTCATTTGTTGAGAGATTGCGTCCCAATTCAGCACGTTTGGGAAGCTTTGGCGGGCAACTCTTTACCTGCTAATTTTTTCCAAGTTCAGGACATAAGTGAGTGGATTCTCTTGAATATTTCCAAACTGGATCAATGGTCTACGGTTTTTTCCTTCATGGTGTGGTTCACGTGGAAGAGTCGCAACCAACTGATTTTTGAAGGGAAAGATGCTGTCAATTCCCTAAGCTCTGTTGTGGTGCGAAGTTCAGAAACGTATGATGCTTGTACAGCTAAGGTGAAACGTGCTTTGTTGCTGCATACTGGAGACTCTAATGTGCAGCAGGTGAGCTGGATGGCACCACCGTTTGGGTGTGTCAAATTGAATGTGGACGGCGCATCAAAAGGGAATCCCGGTAAAGCTGGAGGCGGAGGATTGTTTCGTGATGCTACAGGTGTGTGTGTTAGTGCTTTTACTTTTTCTTGCGGTATTTGCTCTGCTCTCACAGCTGAATTATTGGCGATTCTCAATGGTCTTCAGCAAGCGCAACATCTTGGGCTCACAGAACTGACCTTAGAATCCGATTCAGAGACGGCGTGCATTCTGCTTCGGACTAAGTCGATTCTTACTCACCCGGATTATTACATTATCAAGAAATGCTGGGAGCTTTTGGATGATCCAAGTTGGAATGTTCGGGTCTCTCATGTTAGGCATAATGCCAATAAGGCCGCTGATGCACTGGCCCAATGGGCAATTGATCTTGATTCCCCCCTAAAAACTTATAATGTTCTGCCATCCTTTGTTTTATGTGTTGTTCAAGCTGACTATGTAGGCCATAATGGTCAAAACTATTTAGCTAATTAAATAATATCAGCGTCCGTTGGATCAAAAAAAAATGCACATACGTACCCCACGCACGCTTATTTGCTCCAAACAGGGGCATACATGGCCTAATTAAGGCATATTAAAATGGATATACCGGGTTATATCTCCTTATTTTAAACAAGTATGATTTTGGCCCACGGTTTTATTAGAGTTTATTTATTTCGCGCACCATCAGCTTATATAACCCTTTAGAGCGCGTTCCAATTCCATTTAATTTCCACACATATTCTAGAAAATTCGCCTCTGTCCATGTATAACGTCTTCAGATCCACTCTGATCGGACGACCCACTCCTCCAGCAATTTGAAGCATAATTTTTTCTTCGTACAACGTGATCGGAAGGCCCGCGAGTCTAATCCAAATGGGAGCAGACTTAATAGGGTCCGATGTTCGAAAACTAGGAGACGAGATCCTAACCGAAAGACAACGGCCGAAAATCGTCCATGGTCCCTTGGTTAGAGCCGTCATGTAGTCATTCTCACTTCCAAACCTGATCAAATAACATCCATGCTCAAGATCGATGAATTGAAAGCGATTCGTTGTTTACCACATTTCCCTAACTTTCTTCTCCATTATTGGGATAACTATTGGTGGACCCAAAAGCTTCACCACCACCGACCACGTCCACACCGATGCCAGAGCCTCCATCACATCCTCCGCGATTTCGACAACCGGGTCGCTATCCACTCCCCTTGGGAACGAAGCGTGGACCTTCCCCCGGAGGAATTCCTCATCAATGAAAGTTTTTTTGTTGACAAGCGTTGCCAATTGCCACATCCTTCCAAGAAACTTTCCGATCGGGCGGATCTCCTGGTGGTCGATCACCATTAGGACCATCCACCATCATACCATCATTAGCGGATTGTTGGTTCTCCGGTGCGAACACCGGGTTGGTTACCACGTTCATAGGCGTTTTTCAAAACAGAGCTACTTTGCGTTGTATTTGTTTTTTTTAGGTCCCTAACCTTAGAAAAATGTTACTATTTGGTCCTTTTCATTTTAGACTTTAAATTTAATTACAACCAAGCACCCAAGCTTTATATTTACTTTTATCATAATACCAATATTTATTTATTTTTTGAAAAAAATACCTCAATCTACATATTTAGCGAAAATTAATAAGTTATCACTCTATATTTTTCCCATTTTCAAAAAAAAAATAGTACTTTTTATAAAAAAAATATATTTTTAAAAATAAAAAGTGAGTTATAAATATTTATTGCCCTCTTATTGAATTTAATAGTTATTAAAATTTTGAAAAAAACAACAACTTTTCATTAAAAGATCTAACTCCCCCTATTTACCCCTTATTTATAAATTTTTTATAAAGTGATTTTTTAATACATCACTTTTTTGCAATTATTTTATAAACTTCATAAAATTTTGATAATTTTTTTTATAAAAACAAATCGCTCCTTATTTAACCTTTGTTAAAAAAAATAATAATGTTTTTTATATCAAAAGTGATAGATTAAAAAAATATAAAATCGTATTTGTTTGTACAAAATCATATGGTTGGTGTAAATATGTAGTAATATTTTATTATTTTTCCTTAAAATGTGTAGATTGTGATATTTAAAAAAAAGATAAATATTAGTATTATGATAAAAGAAAATATAAAGTTTGAGTGCTTGGTTGTAATTAAACTTAAAGTCTAAAATGAAAAAGGACTACATAGTAACACTTTTCAAAGGTTAGGGACTTGAAAAAATATTTATAAAAATTAGTTACTAATAAAAACTTTATGTGATAGGTTAGGAACCATAGAAGGAATCTATAACTATATATTAAAGATATCGCTTTTCGAGTCACCAGAACGATTCTGGCCCCACCTTATATTTACAAAATTAATTTTTATTCCTAATATTTTAACTTCTTATTGAATTCTTCTTTAAATATTTAAAACTATCTTTAACATCAAACAAATATCTATTTAGTATAACAATATCTTTTAAAAACTTTCTTATAAAAATATTTAAAATTAAAGATAATAAATATAAAATATTTTAAAATAAGTATAAATATCTTTTATCTTTTAGCATGATATCTTTTCATGAGTTTATTTATAGATATATAATTATATATTTTTTCTTTTATAATGAAAAATCTATAACTATATATTAAAGTTGTACTTTTTCGAGTCACCAGAACGATTCAGGCCCCACCTCATATTTAAAAAATTAATTTTATTTCTATTATTATAACTTTTTTCTATTAAATTCTTTTTAACTATTTAAAATTATTTCTAACATCAAACAAATGTCTATTTAGTATAACAATATCTTTTGAAAGTTTCCTTATACAAGTATTTAAAATTAAAGATAAAATAATAAATATAAATCTTTTAGCATATATCTTTTGACTAATTTATTTATAAGTATATATTGATTTTCTTTTATAAAAAATAATGATAAATATTTATAATTTTTAAAATTAATAAAAATAGATAATAAAATATTTAATAGATGTATTAAAATATTTGATAATTTCTAAATTTATGTACATTAAAAGTAATAAAATATGAAGAATAATATTTGATTAAGAAATTATACATTATATGAGAAATAAATTACTCATATTAAAATTTATATTATTTTTTTATTAATATCTTATTTATAATGTCTATAAATATCGAATCGTAGTCGTACATGGTACGACGGGTAAAACTAGTTAACTTAATAGAGTTTGGTTCAAATGAAACAAACTCTTATCCTAAAACGAACTCTTATCCTAAAACGAATGCACTTTTTGTAGTTAGTAGTGCACTTTTCCTACTTTGGAGTGCACTTTTTCGTATTTGTTTTTTTCGTACTTTTTAGTGCACTTTTCAAAAAAAATTAGTGCACTTTTTCGTAATGCACTTTTTGTATTTTTCAATGCACTTTTATATGAAAAGTGCATTACTAACTATGAAATTTGATTCAAATGAAACAAACTCTTATCCTAAAACGAACTCTTATCATAAAACGAATGCACTTTTTGTAGTTAGTAGTGCACTTTTCATTCTTCGGAGTGCACTTTTTCGCATTTGTATTTTTCGTACTTTTTAGTGCACTTTTCAAAAAAATTTAGTGCACTTTTTAGTAATGCACTTTTTGTATTTTTCAATGCAATTTTATATGAAAAGTGCATTACTAACTATGAAAAGTGCATTCGTTTTAGGATAAGAGTTCGTTTTAGGATAAGAGTTTGTTTCATTTGAACCAAACTCTCTCTTTGTAGTTAGTAGTGCACTTTTCCTACTTTGGAGTGCACTTTTTCGCATTTGTTTTTTTCGTACTTTTTAGTGCACTTTTCAAAAAAAATTAGTTCACTTTTTCGTAATGCACTTTTTGTATTTTCAATGCATTTTTATATGAAAAGTGCATTACTAACTATGAAAAGTGCATTCGTTTTAGGATAAGAGTTTGTTTCATTTGAACCAAACTCTAACTTAACATATGAATTGATTTTAACTGAGTTGATTTCCTTAACAAAAATTCTATAGGTGGTTCTAAAAATATTTTAAAACCTATTATAAACCCTAATAATCGGCGGGTCGGATCGCTCGCCTCTCATCAATTTTTTTTCCCACAATTCGAAAACAACAAATGGAGGAAAGGATATGGCGCGAATGCCAAAACGTTTTCTCCGCCGGCGAGCCTCCTCCTCTCCGGACACTGTCCGCCGTCCGATCTCTCGCCATCAATCCTTCAACCTCCGACGCCACCGTCTCCTCCATCCTCGAAACCTTAAGCGCTTTACTCTGTCTCCCTCGCCACCACCATCACCTCCACACCCTCTCTCTCTTCTCCGCCCTCTTTCTCACCCGCCCTCACCTCTCCAAACATATCTTCGACTCTGTATTCTCTCTTTTCTCCACATCCACCGCAGATGACGCCTCCTGCTCTCACCGCCTCGCCGCCGTCTCCCTTTCTCTTCTCTTGTCCATAGCGGACTCCGATTCAACACTTCGCTCCGAGATTGACTCCATCGACAATGGCCTTCTGATTGCTCTCAGCTTCCGCCCCTGTGTGCAGGTGCGGATGTGGCTTCTGAATAATGCTATAAGGATTGGGATTAGAGCAAATTTGCTAGTCTCAGTGTTTTTAGGGTTTACAAAGGATCCGTATCCAGGGGTGAGGAGAGCGGCGCTGGATGGGCTGTCGAAGGCTTCTGAAGATAATATCGCTGCTTCTGATTGTGGGATCGTTGAAGGATGTTTCTTGAGGGCTATCGAGCTCCTTGGAGATGCTGAAGACGACGTTCGAGCAGCTGCGATTCGAGTGGTAAATTATCTATTGAAAATTAGAACTATTTCGTCTTTGGTTGTTCTGAATCGATTTGATGATCCTGTGTTGATAAACTTGTTAGGTTGAACTTAATTTTTGGTGATGTTGATTGTTTCCTTGGAAAGGAAGTTGTCTAATTTGTTTTTTTTTTTTGGTGTTGCTGATTGTCCAACAATGATCCATTGTCGTTTAATTTCAGGTGAGTAGGTGGGGTCAGAGGCTCATGGCAACCAAGTCTACCAAGAGTCAGTCAGATTACAAAGATTGCTCTGACTTCGTATTTATCCAGGTTGTATATTTCTCTTTTCTTGCTTTGTTCCTTTATGGAGTATATCATTTGTTAGGTCTAAGGCTGAATCCTATCCATTATACAATATACATGCATCATATTTTGGGTGAGATATGACAAATAGACAATGATGTGATTTTAATGCTTTGCTGTTGGAATGTTATGTATTGGCCTTTGAGTCAATTCTAGGGAAGGAGATCATTAGCTTATGAAAATATTGGCATTTGACTTCAAAGTGATTATCATTTCTAGATGATTTTTTCTTTTGGAAAAGTTTTTGATTATCCATTTTTCATTCTTTGGTCTTATAATAATTTAGTCAGGGGTGCCCCCATCTTGCCCCCCTAGATTCTGCTGAAGCGGAACTACACTAGATCAATGTTGTTGTTGTAGTCTTCTAGTAAACATATTGCTTAGTTTCCCTTAACACCTTCTAAATTATCTGCTTGCGTTCCTCTGGTATATATTATATGGTTACAAATGTTGCTTACATTTGTTTTCTTACCTGGCGGCTGACTGCATAGTTGAAGAGAGGGATGATGTATTCATCTTCATGGAAGACACTCATCAACCTTATCTTGATTTTGGATATACTCACTATTAGCTATGATAATTGTTATGAATGACATGTTCTAATGAGATATTTGATGCTTAAAGCCGCTATAATACTGATTGAATCTTGAGTACCAGCTTTGCATAATGGTTATGTTCCAATCACATTGTTCCATGGATATCTAATAAGCATGTGCCCTTGCAGCTGTGCTCAATGGTGAGAGATATGAGTGTGGCTGTCAGATTGGAAGCATTTTATGCTGTTGGAAGCATCAAAGAGATATCTGATGATGTATTGTTGCTGACCTTGTCGAAAAGGGTCCAAGAGACTATGAATATGAATAAAATTCTTGGTTTAAGTTCTGGAAAACAGTACACAGTACCCAACTCTACTGTAGCTGGAGCTTTTCTTCATGGGCTTGAGGATGAATTTAGCGAGGTAGCTCTTTATGCATAGTTGTTTTGAGTTATTATATCACATGTCTAATTGCTGATGTGATGCCTTTTTAATATTTTCCAGTTTCATTCGTATTTTATGCCAATCAGTTACATGCTTGATCAATGGCTTTTAGTGGTCATTGATTTTTGATATTAGAGTAAATATTTGTGTGGCAAATATGTCTAATGTTAACCATGTGATGAAAATTCTTTGATTTAATATTACTATACTTTGTTTATGGTTCATACATTTTTTTTTATCTATTCCCATTGAATTGCTCATTCTTACTCTTTACATGTAAATCTTTTGAAGGTGCGGGGTGCTTCCTGCAAGTCACTACAGACAGTAAGTGCCATCTCTTCTCGGTTTTCCAGTGAAGCTGCAACCTTGTTGATGGGTGTTTTGAATGATGAATCAGCAAAAGTTCGGATGCAAGCTCTGGAAACAGCACGCTACATGGCATTACGTAACCGTTTGACTTTGCAAAAGGAGCACATACTTGTGGTTAGTTTCCCAACCTGTATCCTTTTGATAAACAAATCATTAGATGTGGATGACTATAGTTTCCCAAGCTTCTCCCTATCAATTCAAATTCTTACTCATTCTTGTCCTTGCGGTTTGTCTTCTAGAGATTTCACTATTTAAGTTAAACTGTGCCTTCAGCAACAGGAAGGATTAGTCTTTTCCCCAAGTATATTCTTCTGTGAAACTTATCAAATTGTTTGTGGTCTGAAGTCTGAACCAATTGGATCCACTTTATGTCCTAAATTATGATTCGATTGTGTAGTCCACTATTCCAGCAACAGTAGTATAACTTGCTGCATTGTTCTTATACTTACTTCACTGTAACCTTGATAAATTGTTGGAAACCCTGAGGTAAGTATCTGCGCTGCGCTCTGATTTGACTGGATCCATCTATATAATATTCACTGATGGAATATGTACCTTAATAAAATGCTGAGTATTACACACCCATCATGGCATCTTCTGCCTTGTGTACTCTTCTGCCCATCTCCCAATTTATAGTTTTGATTTCTACTCTGGACACTATTATGTTGCCATATTGCAACTTTGAAGTATGAGCTTAGATGGAAAATTGGGTTTGACTTGTTGTTTATTCTCTTTAGAAATTCTATAATGAAAGTGGTAATTCAATTGTTGGGCAATAAGCCTATAAATTATGCCTATGTTGTTTTCTTCTGATTCTGACAGAAGGAACGGTAATTAGGATCCCTACTTAAGGCTCACTTCCAATTTAGCATATTTTTTCCAATTTGGGACTTGTGAAAGTATTCCACATGTTGAAAAAGGAAGAAACTACTAATTAGGATGGAATTGTGCAATAACTACCCCCCCCCCCCCCCCCCAAAAAAAAATAAAAAAAAAAATCGTTATTTCAAATTGGGAACTCATACTGAAATATAATGCATAAATTAACTGGTCTTCAATCAAAAGCTCAATTCTTCTGCAAGACGGTATCTTTGCATGATAAATCCTAATACACATGGATCTGTTTATGTTGCTCATTTCATGTATTGGTCTATTTTTATAAATAAACGGATGTTCTTACAAACCTCTACAATGAAATTTGCAGTTACTAGCCACCATCTCTGACAAGAGTCCTCAGATAAGGAGCGGAGCAATGGAAGTTTTTGGACTGATAAGCTTGCCTGAAATCAAACTATTTAAACTATATATTGGAAGCCTCTTGGGGAACTTGGGTTTACATCCTCAGGTATCTATTGTCTCTGTTTGTTATCTCTTCGGGTCTCTCGGTCGCACCTCCTCAGCCTTAAGCCAGGGGTGCCCCCATCTTGACCCCCCAGATACTCCCTTGAGGGGTACTGAACTGGGTCAATGTTGTTGCTGTTGTAGATTTATATCCAAGTTCAAGTGTAGCCAGGCATGAGGACAGAGTGTTGCATTATATATTTGCTTTGCATGCTTTTTCCCCCCATATTCATCATATTTGAAATCATCTGTTTGTTTATTGATGTTTTATCCTAGAGTTTATGACTTTAGGTAAATTATTTGATTTATTCTTGTTTTATTTTTACCATCTCCAGGATGAAGCCAAAACGCTCTGTGCCATATATAAGAGTGGGCACAGTCATAGCAAATTTGCACTCTCTTTTATTGAGGATCTTAAATTGGAGGTTAGTAATTACTAATCACTCATTATTTTGCTTGGCAGCAATATTTATGCAGTCAGTTGCACTGCCAGTTTCATATTCTGTAACAGAGTTGATTACCCTAATCAAGTTAAATTTGGTAGAATGGATTAGTTCACCTCGATCACAGTTTTCTTTCTTATAAACTTTACCACATATAGGATGTTCACTTTATTTCCCTTATAGAAATATAATAGAATTTGGAGGATGTTTTGTGCAAAGACTCAAAAACAATTCTCAGATTTTGTTATGAAAGGTTTTATTATATATAATTGGCTACCTATCATCTAAGGGTATTAAGAAGGGTTATGAATGGCTGCTGTTGTAATGCTATCTATGCTTAACATCGTTTAGAGTATGATATCAATGACTGGAAATATCTTTGAAGATTTTTTTAGTGTACATCAAATCCAACTGTGTGGTTCAAAGTATGATATCAATAACTGAAAATATCTTTGTCACCCTTTTGTCACCCTTTACTTTAATGATATCAAACATTTGCATAAATTCATAATACTTGGCATTTTTCAGATTGCAGGTAGCAAATTGCCATTTGATAAACCTGAAATGATTGGGCTAGTAGTTTTGGCTATGGCTATTCCAGTTTCACTTTCAGATGAAGCTCGTAATGGCCATATTGTACAGAGAATAATTTCAGCTGCAGGTGTATTTCTTGATCGAATATCTTGTGCGCTTAGAGAAGTAATGAACCCAAAAACCCTTTCAGCATTTATTTCTCAAAATGGTAGGTCTTCGTTTTTTTTTTCTATTTTAAAGATGTAGACCATTTAATAAGTCACACTTGTTCCATTGATGTCATCAACAACTGTATTTATCTCACTAGCTCTGTAGATTCTTCACAGATGGAAACAGACAATTGTTTTTCTGAATCATTGTTGAAGTTCAGGGAGGGAACACCTCCATTTACAAAAAACTCAAAAGAGATGCTGGTTGGAGTCACAGAGTCTGTAAAGCTCATCCTAGCAACTGTAAATAATTCATGGCAATTGGCAAAATCAAGTTGCACAAGTGAAGCTCTTAAAGTATTGAGGTAATAAGCTCATGGTCTCTCTATAAATCATATGAGCAAAGTTTGTATTTGGTACTTGGTACTGATGCAAGCTAAAACACTGATATTTTTAAGGATTACAATTTAGTGTGTACTGCCTGAATACAGACCACCATTTTAAAATTACCACATAGCCTTTTGTAATTGGCTTAACCTAACGGGGTTGAATTAATAAGAATTTGCAGGTGAATACATTCGTAAAACCACACAGGCAAAGCAAAATATGAGTTATCTCAAATGGTTTATGTGATAATGTCCAGTTTTTGGTGTGTAGATCTGCCAAAATATATGAGGTTATGATGATGGGGACCAGGGAATTTACAATTGGTTAACAATATCCATTAGCTTGTTATTAACTCTCAAAATCACCTCAATATACAGTTCTGCATCCATTTTGGATCTCTTTTGAGGCAAAATGGTTGATTTAGAGTTAAATGATCTTTAGCTCTTTATTGGCTAGGATTTTAGTTGAAGATAGGTAGCTTTTTCTTCCTTGCCTCTACCCATTAATTATAAGCTGGTTCCCATTTGCAGTTTGCTTCTTGAATGGACTTACCTATTCTTTCTTGGTTAAGAAAATAAATTTCTTTTATGGATTGTACCACTCTGCTCTGCCATTTAAGGTGAGACCAATATAATTGATGGCTCATGGTGATGCGTGTCACAATGCTTTTAGATTGTGCTGCTGCATTAAGTAAAAATTCCATTGTCTTGTCACAGCCCCTTTGCTTAGTTGTTATACTTTATAAGCCACCATTGCAATATGCAGTTTATGAATTATTCTGGTGGAAGGTAAGAGCAAAATTAGACACACCAGGACTTAATAAAGTAGAGGGATAACCCACCCCATGGCTAGAAGAATTAAGCAACCAGCAGAGAATAAGGGCTTGCTATAGTTCTTGTAAGAAAGCATATTTTTTTATAGTAAGTATAGTTTTTTGTTTTGAAATATGTGAAAGTTGTATACACTTGTGGCTATATTGCTTAAAAACACTCTCTGGCTAATACACTTACGGCTTTAATATCTCAGCATAATCCTTGGTGTATGGTGAACCCCTTTAATCACACACATGACAAACACTAGGCCAGAATACTGTGACGTAACCTACCCTAAAACTATGGTCCCCACTTGAATTCTCAATCTCAATCACTAAATAATCCTTGTAAGCGCTCCATTTCCTTATAGCTATTCTATCTCTAATTGCAGGTGTTGCCAAGAAGAGATGGATACTATCACGGCGGCTGAAAGTGAAACAGCCCAATTTTTTGACATACAAGATTTTGGGTTACACTATGTCAGAGTCATTAAGCTGCTCACAAAGTTACAGGCTCATCTATTGTTTCCTGTAAAGCATTTCCATGGAATGGGTTGCTTGGATCTTTTGCTCAACAAGTTGGAGAAAAATATTTTGCACTTAAGATATCAGTTCACAGGGTTCAGTAAAGAAGATGAGCTGCATATCTTGGAGTTTGTACTTCTTAACTATGTCTTCAGGCTGTATAGACTGCAAACGTGCTGCAAAACTTTAAAGAAGCTGTCAACTACAATTTCGCATGTTGTACATCTATGCCAGACAGTTTCTGTGACGCCTTCTTTATTTGTCAATGAGCTTGAAAAATTATCCAGTGAAAACTGTGCCATCAGCAGACCTTTTCTACTCAAGAACATTGTTAACTTATTCGATTTGAAGAATATTGTGCTCTCCGAGAGTATTAAGCACATCAAGGCGGAATTGGATTTCCATGGATTTGACGCTGAGAATCCTTTTCCTTTTATTTCTGGATTACCTGTTGGTGTACCCTGTGAAATCACTTTATATAATGTATCAAGTGAACAGAGGTTGTGGCTTGATATGAAGGTGGATGGAGAGTCGAGTCAGTTTCTGTTTCTGGACTTGGATCAATTCGGAGGATGTAATGAGGTAACTAAGTTTGTGTACAATGCACCCTTGTATAGAACTCCAAACGCAGCTGCTTTTGCTTTGACTGTTAGTATAGGGATGGAGTATTTTGATGAGGAGATTCAACTGCCGAGAAGTCACGTTGGACCTAGGCATCCGTTACTATTTCTTTGTGAGGGAAAAGAAATTGAACTCTTTAGGGTTGATAGTATCTGAACTGTACTGTATCCAAGCTAATAAGCAGTCCATATCAACATTAGTTGTCATATTCTTAGTTTATCCACTATGATTTTTTGAAATTTGCACGTGGGAGTGAAAATGCTTTGATTTCTGAAACTGTTTTTCCTTTTTTGGAATTTTAGTTGTTTCATTTTTGGGAAGACACTGATTTGTTCATTCGTATTTCAAGTTTTGCCGAGTGTACATCCCTTCAACAAACTTGCGCATCCTTCATACATGTGGGACATACTGTAAAATAAGAGAAGTAAACAACTCCTTCCTATTTCCTAGAGTCATAAACTTCATTTAAATCAAGTAATTTTTCAACATTTTAAAATGTTGGTAGTCGCATAATCTATTTAACTAGTTTTATAAACCAGAAAAGATTTCTTTCCAGCATACTTAGACGCCAGTGCTTTTCCTGCTGATGTTGGCTGCGAGAATGCTATTTGAGAGCGATCAAGAGTAGAACCATCGACAAAACTTTGCCTGCACAAAATACATTAATTTTGTGAAGAATGGGCAACTGTGTGCAAATAAACCTAGCCTTGGAGAACAATGCATCAGATTATAAACAGAAAAAATGGACTACTTAATTCTAAAAAAATTTGAATAACCCAGAAAAAATAGAAAAGTAGGACATATTAGTACCTTGCAGCATCTAGCAAATAGCTTGCAACATGTATTCTTCTATTGGATGGACTAACCCAGATGGCACGTACTCCACAACAAGCTGGCAAGGCTTCTTCTTCACAGACAATAGAACCGATTGATGTTTCCTCCAAACTGTTCCTCAGAGGCGGAGCTCTTTTATTAACTTCTCTAAGAAAGTTGACTCCGCCAAATGGAAGTATGATTGATTTTGTCTTTGACTCATTTCTTATAATAACCTCAGGGGTATGATCAGATGACTCTGTGACTAATCTGTAAGCCTTGTCTATCTTTTCTGCAACTAGACATCCAACTACTCTACGTGAAGAGATATACAAATAAACCTGCAGTTATTGGAACCCAGGAGGGAAGTGGAAGTTATTATAGGGAAGCAGAACTTGACAGTTCATTTTGACCATCGACAAATATTAGGAACAAAATTTACAGTAGCAGCATGAATGATGCATTCTGAAATTTAAGGTGGAAAATAAAAGTATTTCACAATGCAAGTGTTAAAATTTAGACCACAAAAATTGTTGAAGGAATGTCGCTAGTGTTAACTAGCAACAGCATATCAAAGTTTTGGCATCACTTAACATTCTTAATATATTATGGTCTCACACCAAAAGACTGATGATTGAGCAAACTATGTAGCTCACCTTGCAAAGATCATGATAAATCCATCCATCCCCAAGTTCAACCTCCATAATTTTGATCACCTCTTCAATCTGCCACTCAGCAAATGCTCATGTGTGTCAGTAAATTAGACTAATCACCAAGTCGTAAAAGTCAAGACCACCCAATAATGTAGCAGACTGAAGACAAACAAATTCATGAAAAAAGAAGAAAGTTGTAGACCTTTTTCTTCTGTGCAGGCGGGTCTTTATTTAATACTAATATGATACGTCCCTCTTTAACTGATGGCATATCAACCACCCTCTCATGACGCCAACCCTAATTTACAGTTCGAAATGTCACTGGACAAGTTTTTAGAAGAGACCAAACATAAACAAAAGCCAATGAATAGCAACACTAACCGTGAACTGAATTCCATGGGTATAATTCTTGTGAAATGTATTGTGAACCTTTTCATCTACAGCATCTCCTTTAGCATACTTAATCCCGCATGTGGAACAAGTATGTAAAAGAAAATCAGATTGGCCCAAATCCAAATGAAATTGAGCATAGCTTCTCTTCTTGTTAAGGATCTTCTCCCCTGGGCTAGATTTTGTATTCAACACCTCATCCTCTGATCTTGGCTTGTCAAGCTCTTCACCACTCAATTCATCACATTTTCTGATTCCTGATTCTGCACCATCTCTTTAGGAAGATGGTTGGATATGTTAGGGGCATATACAAACAGTAAAAAATCATGCTAGATGCCTAATGTTATCTATCCACAAGTACATTATTGTATATCAGATTATTGCAAGTCACAATGAGAGGACAATTAAATCTTAATAAAAAAAAGGGAGATAGGCGTGAAATATACTTAGGACGTTCAGCTGTTGGCGCTTTCCTGGTATATTTGATGGAAATTTGGGTCTGGTTTTCCCGCCACACTTTGTCACAAGCCAAATCATCCGAAGCTGGAACAATGTTTCGAGAATTCTCTTCCAACGATGGCTTGAAGAAGGAGTTTATCTTTTTCTGCATCTTTGTTTGAACCTGGAAAATGACCAGATTAAAGCGTTTCGAAAAAAAATTAGGGATTTGAAGTCCCAATTGCATTCAGTAGCGGAGGTCGAGAGGACGGGGGTGGGGCGCGGGATTTCTCAGCCAGCATCACAAAAAAAATGAAAAATTGGATCTTTCTCAATTGAGAAATAAGAGCCACAGTTGACATAAAAACATTAAAAACAAAATTCAACTGAGAAAGACATGTTCAAACCGATCAATTTTGGAGACGAACTTGTAGACTTTGACGAGGCAGAGAAGATATGCCGGATTCCTTCTCCTGTGTTGATTCTCAGATGATTCAACTTTCCTAAAACCAGTTATATGAACTTGGGCCTGTGTGTAACAAATAAAAAAGAAAAGGAACTAGCTTGTAATCGGTCCGCTAGACCAAAAAAAATACAGTTGAATGAACTTGGGCCTAAACATTTTTAGTAGTTAGTATAAATGGCTAATTAGTTTAAGGTCCTTATTATAAAGGATAATGGTTGAATAATTTGTAATATTTTATGTTATATAGAGAGAGAAATTTGAGCCAAACTGTAGTCTAAATTAGAGGATTTGATTGAAATGAAAATGAGGTTTATCATGAAAACTAGAAATGAATCTAGACCATTCAATTAAAATACTAGAAATTAATCTGGGCCATCCAATTAAAAAAATAAATACATAATAAAAAAAAGTATTTTTATAAATTTTTTTATGTATGTAGAATGGGCAAAATACATATACAGACACTTGTATTTGGTTTTATTCTAGTAGACACTTGAATTTAGTCTTTTCTGTTCTATTAAGCACCTATTCGCTGAATTTTTTTTTCCGTGTGTTACACTCGCGTTGACTTGTGTCAATATTTTTACCACAAGGGCTCCATGTATTCCATGTCATCATTTTAACAAAATAAAAAATAAAAATAAAATTAAAACAAGATATTGAATTAGATATCAATTAAATAAGGAAAAAATCTCTTTTATTATTTTTCTTTTTTCATATCTTTCTTTTTCGGATCTCCTTTCTTGTCGATCGCTCCTTCCTGCTGCCATGGCTGAGTATCAAAAGAGCTTCTCATTCCTTCCCAGATCCGACCAAACCCTACCACCCCCTCCTCGCCTTTAACACCGATTCCTGCCGCCGTCGAAGTCGTTCACCGCAACAACCAGACAATGAGGACGGAACGACGGAGTCGGAGTTCGAATTCTTCACCACCTGCAAAAAGGAACCAGATCTAGAAGTAGAGGGAGTGAGGATGGAACGACGAACTCGATGTCTCCATGCCAACTGTGCTTCTTATTTCTCAATTGATAAAGATCCAAAATTTACTTGTTTTTTGCTAGATCTGAGGAATTCGAACTTGATCTATGCCCACAGATCTAAAATTTCACTTGTTTAAGAAAACCGGCGTTGATGAATTGGAAAGGGAGCGGTGACAAATGTCTCCGTTAAAATTTGGGTATTTCAGAAGGTGGCGGTGAGGCTATGCCCTCAGAATCTCAGATCCAATTTTTTTTGATCTCATTTAAACTGATTATATTAATTGGCATGAGTTTTGTAAAACTAAAAAGATAAAATTATGAAAAAGTGGATTGATTCAACCAGTTACAAATCTGTAACATACGAACTCAGCTGAATGGTTAATTAGGGGAATGGTTGATTAGCCTTTTGGTAGTTTGGTGTTTTGTTATTAAATTGTGTGTTATGTATAATAAACCTCTAAAAAAAACTTTAATTTGTTTTTTTGGTTATTTAATTTCAATAACCCAAAAAACTAGATGTGGTTTAAGATTCACTCGCTCAATAGAGAGTGGGTTACACGTAAATTGTCACATTATCAAACAAGTATTCAATAGAATAGAAAAGGCTACATTCAAGTACATTCAAGTGCTCAATAGAACAAAATCAAAAGTGAGGTGTCTAAATGACTAATTGACACAAGTACAGGTGTTTGTATATGTATTCTGCCATGTAGAATGATATAAATCCAATATGAATATAAGGCCATAAAATGTGAACATGCAATACTAATATGTGAACGTACTTATATTAAATGTGAACGTATACTAAATTTTCTGAAGTTAAAAGGTGGTTATATGTGAACAGCTCTTGTAATAATGTGAACATGTGTATAAAATACGTGAACAACATGTAAAATGTCACGCATCGTGTTTTTGGCAAAAACAAGCGACAAAATTTTAAAAAAAATTATTTAACTTTTGTCAAATTTTCAAGCCGTTTAACTTCTGTATGATGATTTAATCGAACATGAACATATGACCATAAAACATGAACAAATAGTACTAATATGTGAACACACTTATAATATATGTGAATGTATTATAAAATCTATGAACCGTTTAAATTGATAATATGTGAAGTGAACATATGCATAAAATATAACGTAACATAAAAATCAAATATCGTGTTTTTTTGCAAAAACAAGTGAAAATAAGAAAAATTAAAAAATTAATTTTTTTTGTGTCAAAACTACCATTTTGTCCTATCTCTTTAATCTTAATCATCCGTTTCTCAAATCAAAGGGTCCTCATTTGTTTCTAGTTTTCATGATAAGGCTCATTTTCATGTGTTACAACCTTCATCACACACATAATATGTAGCCTATTGATGTTCGTGTTTTTAGTCTAGTTTTTGGTGTGTTTCTTAGTTTGTTTAGTTTAGTTTTAGTAGTTTTTAGAGTTACTTTTGTGTGTTTTTGGATGAGTTTGCATATTTTGTGAAAAGTATGGAAACTACTCCGTTTTGTGTCTTTTTGTAAGTTTTTGAGCAGAAAGGAGCACTTTTTGAGCTGATTTGAGGTCTTATGGTGGAGGTCGGAAGAACATGAAGATAAGGAAGAGATTTCATACGAAGATCAAGTAAAAGTCCGAGTTTAAGTTGAGAATAAGTCGAAGAAAAGCCAAAACAGAGGCTCGTTAACGATCCTGTGAAGGTCGTTAACGAGGCTAGGAGATAGAATTTTTAGAGAGCAGTTTGTGATCTCTACCGACCCTGTTCGGGGTCGTTAACGAGGGCTCCGTGTCGGTAGAGGCTTAACCGACTTATGGGTTGTTATATCTTATATTTTATATCTTTTATCTCGTTATCCTTTTAATAGGGTAAGTTTTTATCTTTTAGGCTTTTTAATAGATAGTTTCTTAGTATATATACCCTTATTTCTAGCTTAGAGGGGGGAGTCAGATTAGTTTTCGGAGAAGTCGAGTAGAAGAGGATAGCGAGCTTGGTTCGATCGAGAGAAAGGATTAGGGTCGTTAGTCGGAATTTCTACTCGGTGTTGTTCTTTATTTTCGGATTCTATAGGAGTTTATAAGACGATATTTTCTTATTAATTTCAAGCAAGTTTGGTTTTGATTTCAATGTTTTCTTTTATTAAAGTTGTTAGCTTTATTACTATGAGTAGTGAGTAGTTTTCTTATCTAGGATCGTGGTTGAAGTCCGACATAGTTATGCATGATTAGATGAGTAAATTGATGTTTTGAAAACCTTTTATCTATTAGATTGCTTGTTATGTTGATACTTAGGCGATAGTCGAGGTAATTTGAGTTTTCAACTTGATCAAGAGAGAAAGTTGTTAATGAACCAACCTCAGTATGCTAAGGTGAATTATATGAGAGGCCCATACATGAACCAACCTAGTATTTTTGACAGGTCAAACAATTATCCAACGTGGGGCAACCAAAATCCAAATTCCAACTATGCAGTGCCTCCACCGGATAGACGACCTGCACCGTATCGACCTCCAGGCTACCAAGAGCCACCATCATGGGCACAAGGGTTACAGGAAGGCATTAACGGAGTTCATAACAAAGTTAACGAAGTTCATGCCAACCTTAACAACCAAATAAAAAGATGGGGAGAGTTCGATATGTGGAAGAAGAATGTCGACTCCCAGCTAGGGAACCTCGCTGCACAGATTCCAAGACCACAAGGGCAACTCCCGGGCCGACACGAGGAGAACCCGAGAGGACAGATAGCAGCGGTGCACCTTAGGAGTGGAAAGACACTACCGGAGCGGGTCCAAGCTAAGGAGAAGAGCCCCAAAACTGATAAAGAAGCCACGATTCAGATCGTTAATGAGCCAGAGAGGGTCGTTATTGAACCTGAATACCTTGGTAACGATGCTCCCAGGGTCGTTAACAACCCCAACCCAGGTAAGTTCCCTACTCCGAGCTCCTCTCTCAATTCCAGGCTCGTTAACGATCCTCCCAGGGTCGGTACCGATCCTCCCAAGCTGTACATGGAAGATGGGTCAAGCGTGAAAGCTACAGGAGTCGTTGATGATTACCCCATTCAAGTCGGGAAATTTTTCATCCCAAATGATTTTATTGTCCTCGACATGCCTGAAGATCCGCTAATCCCCATCATTTTCGGCAGGCCATTCCTAGCTACAGCAGGTGCCAGGGTAGACTAGCGAAAATGACTCCTCACCTTCGATATAGGAGAGGAACGTGTAGAATTCAGCCTTGATCAAAACGCCAACGACCCAACTGCGGCCGCACAAATCGAATTATCCCAGCCCGAACTCGACATCACTGTTTCTAACGACCCTCCTCCAGCCAACAGAGGAGACATGAGTGACACTCAGATTTCTACCGACCTCCCTGGTCCAGTACCGAGCCCCGCATGCAACATTATGATGGAGGAGTTGTTAACACATGCTCGGTAACGACCCCAACAACCTCAGTGTTAGTCATTTCCAATAAATCAAGGTGAGTATTCTAACCATGAATTCACTATTACTGGTAATGATTCTTCTACTTACTCTGTTCCTACACAGTATTCAAATATCTATGCTATAGAGGAGTCCAAACCATCTTGGTTTTCGGATTTCACTAACCCATGTGCAGGAATACCGGGCATATTGCTAGAAGATAAAGGACCAAATTTAGTGACAAGAGCCAATAACGCCTACAAAGCTAAGTATGGGGTCCCTCAAAATCCTGGCATAGCTGCAAAGGAACCACCTTGAGCCTAGGTAAGTACGTCGGGCTAACGACGTTAAAAATAGCGCTTACGGGAGGCAACCCAGTTTTAGTTTAGCTTAGTTCTTTCTTTTTCTTTTTAGATCTTTTTTTCCTAGCTTTCTTTTGAGTTTTTTAAGTAGTTTAGAAGTTAGCAAGATAGAATTGTTTGGAGGTAACATCATACAAGAGTTGGGCTCGGAAATTCACTGAAAAAAGGTCACACAAGCTCGTTAACGACCCCACCCAGGGTCGTTAACGACCCTTTTCGAGACCCGAAAAGGGAAACAGGCAGGTGAGTTTTTTTATCTAATCTATCTTCTATCTACTTACTATGCCGCCTCTCCCCCTACCTCTATCCCCTCCCACAAAACCTTCTCAAAAACTCCCAAATCCTACACTCAAATCTTTATCCAAAGCTTGAATTCTCAAACCAATTCCACCGATTTTTTGCCCACCACCGATCGGTACCCAACACCACCGCCCAAGCCCCGAAAACCCACCACGATAACGAGCCCTCTATCCTCAAGCTCGTTACCGGCGGAATACTAGACTCATTAACCATCCCAAATTCAATCTTTGTTCTTCAAATTTCTCAATCTAACGGTATGATTTCTAAACTCTAACTTTCTATTTGCAAGATTCATGATTTTTGGGGTAAAAATTTCATATCTTGATCTTTTTTAAAAGTGGTTGAATTCCATGTCTATATTGCATAGAAATCCTATTGCTTCTTACATTGGTGCTTGATCTTGATTTATGTTGGTTTGTTCTTGCTTAATTTTGCATAGAAGTTTTGATTAGAAAAAGCATGAACTAAACTTGTTCCTAAGTTGAGTTGATCTTCACCAATAGTTTTTGGCAATTTTGGCATGTTTGGGGGGGGGGGGGGTAATCGAGTAAGTATGGGGTGCATGTGCCTGATTAGGTGTCTTAGGTGGGATTATGTTTGATCCATGCTTGACTAAGTGGAAAATTTTGGCGTTTAGAACTCAGAACAATCCTCGAGTGCTCTCGCCCAGGCTCGTTAACGACCTGTACAGGTTCATTAATGACCCTGCTAATTACCCATTATTAAACGCAAGTCCAGACTCGTTAACGACCCAAGAGCCGAGAAGAAGAAAAGGACTCACCGGTCCCCGCTTCCTCCTCGAATGGACAATGTCATATTACGCACTCAAGCACAAGCCGACCGCTTCAATGCTATCTTAGACAAGGACCACTACACTAGATGGTTCTCGAGGTCAAGTGCCAAGTCAATGGGGATTTATGAAGATGTAAAGCAAGCCTTCTCCATTCTCGGGGATCCTTAGATGCTGAAGAAAGAGGCAACACCGCACTACCCGGCTCTTACTTCTGAGTTTCTGGCCACTCTTGAGACGAGCTTCAAAACCAAGACCTCGGCAGGACGGATAAGATTTCAGCTAGGCAATGTCAACCACAAGTACACAATGGAGGAGTTCAATGGTATTCTCGAGCTTCCCTCCCCTGGGGTCACAAAAGCTCATTCCTCCATTCCCCGAGGCATTGAAAGACACTAGGAAGCCGGTGGATGACAATGAGATCTTTGAAACTTTCGTCAATTGCCAAGTAAATGTTCCTCTTCTGAATTTAATTAAGAGTGTCCCTCAGTTTGCTAAGTTCCTTAATGAGTTATGTACTATTAAGAGGAAAAAACAAAAGAAGGGGAAGGTTAAGAAAGTCTCTCTTTTTGAAAATGTGGAGAATGTTTCTTCCATGCTTCAAAGGCAATTGCCTAAGAAGTGTGGAGATCCCGAGAGGTTTTGATAGCTTGCATTTAGGTAGTGTTTAGGATGCATGTTTACGTTTCTTTTGCGTTGTTTTTAGGTAGTTTTAGTTAGTTTCTATAAGTTATTAGAGTGTCTAGGAGTTTTGGGTTTTGCACTTGTTCTATGTTGTTTTACAGGTCTTAAAGTGAACAAGTGTGAAAGGAATGGAAATCGGGAGAAGAATGATTGAATTCGGGCCATCCATTGGAGTTGCAGGTTCGACACCTCTGTCTTGTAAGGGTTCGTTCGGAAGCTATAGTGATCTGATAAAGTTGAGTTTGGCATCATTGGAAAGCTAATTCAAAGAGCTGCAATTCATGTTTTTACCCCGAGTCCAAATTCCAACTCGAAGTGAGCCAAAACAGCCCCCGAAGTGTGACTTGAGTTCTGAACGGAGGTGCTGGCGGCGACCGCCGCCAACCCAGCGGCGCCCGCCGCCTCTGACAGCCGCGTAATTCAAGAGCGCCACGTGTTTTATTTCTATTGTTCATATTTCTATCAGTATTATTCCGAGATATTATATTTTTGGGATATAGTTTTAGACCTAGTTTGATATATTAGGTTTTAGAGAGTTGCATCTCTCATTCAGACATTATTATCGTATTTTCCATTCAGAGTTTTTAGCTTTTCATGGAGAACTAAGCCCTTTTGCTTAGTCAGACAGTTTGAAGCATCGTTTGACTTTCAGTTGTGAGATTTCTACTCTTTATCTATTGCATGGAATTATTTTACTCTCTTGTTTGAATTGTTTATGTGATTGAGTTCAGCAATTTCTAGGGTTGTTGATATTGAATCTCAATTGCTAGATCTAGAGAAAATACTGGTTGAGTTTCTCTATTTCATAGTAGCAAACTACATTGTACTAGTAACTGGTTGTGCTAGTCTATTGTAGAAGAGAGTTAAATTGCATTCTAGTATAAAAGCTGGTTGTTTTATGCTAGATTTGTATCCTGATTATATTCCTATTCTTAATGCTGCTTTTGAATTGAATCTTGATAGTTTCAGGGTTATTCAATTAGTTAGGATTGATAGTATCTGGTTGTGCTATTAATTATCTTTGAAAAGAAATTGGAATTCCATATGCATGCGATATTGAGTGAATCGATGATCAACTTGTCATAT
This sequence comes from Fallopia convolvulus, assembly GCA_964016875.1. NCBI lineage: Eukaryota > Viridiplantae > Streptophyta > Magnoliopsida > Caryophyllales > Polygonaceae > Fallopia > Fallopia convolvulus. Next base: position 11,909,456 of record OZ024731.1, on the reverse strand, counting down.
GAATGTGGATCTCTGGTTGACTAAGTGTTTCCTTAAATTGATAAAAACCCAAACTTTATTTGCTTTGATAGTTTTTGCATGCTCAATAGTTAGTTTAGTTCTAAAAACTCTTTTACTTTAATTGACATAAGAATTACATAGAAAGATAAATCTCCTCCTTGTGGATTCGACCCTTACTTCCCTAAGACTACAGTCTTTAGGATTGTTAGGACTCTTTTTCATAGCCGTGATTTGCACGACCATTTCACGCCTATCAAATTGGCGTCGTTGCCGGGGAGGCAATAATTGTCTTTTGTATGCCTTTTGTGCCAATCTTGGTGTTGTGAACCTATCTTACGGTTCATAACACTTGTGCTACTAATCTATGGCTTTGTTCAAGTGTAAACAATTGCAGGATGAACACTTCCATGATTATTTTTCTAGATTTCAAGACCATGTGCTCAAAATTTGTACACAAGGATTCGGATACAGTGATGGAGAGGTCAACATCGGAGTTATTCTTGGTATGAATTTTGAGACAAGGGTATTGGATAACTACATGAGCAATGAGAGACTTTTGTACATGGGATCCGAGGAATGCTGGGATTTCTTATGTTTCATGAGCTATCGGAGCTTTCATGTTGAGTCATCTTCCCAACAGCCACAACCGGTTGATACGTCTCATGAGGATTTAATGAAAGAACTCTCTACCAGGATGGATGCTTTGACAATGGAAGTTTGTGCTGCCACAGAGATACTTGCAAAGCCTAGGGAGCCTGAATCATCTTCTCCCATATGGAGTAATGAGTTTGAGCCTTCTGTGGTTTTGGAAGAAGATTATTTTGTTGACCATGATGACTTCTTTGCTGATGAAGTAGACAACAATGAGGGAGGAAATCAAGATGATACATCTGTTAAGGCTCCCACCATCATGTTGCGCCCTATGCTTGGCCTTGAAATCCTATGCTTCAGTTTTCCCACCTTCTCACATCCAGAGCTTATGGAGTTGCAAGATGAGGAGCCAAGTCTAGAACAAAAGGTGGAAGGTGAAAAATATATGGAGTTCATCTATGAAGAAAGTGGTAATGGTGACAAGTGATTTGACTCATGTTGTAAGTATTTTCTAAAGCCACCACTTGTGCTGGATTTATTTGAGCAACTACCAGTTCATGCCAACTGGGCACGCATGTTTGATAAGTTAAAACGGTCTTTGAAAGTTATATTATGCATCTTTAATTTATCATGGTGTTACTTATGTTTTTCTGAGATGTGTGCACAAGGGTTTGACAGGTTGCTAAGGGCATTGACAATGTCTAATCTTGTCAATTTATGCTAAATGTTGAGCCACGACGTTAAATAAGGCGCTTGTCGGGAGGCAACCCGGCATAGGTTTTTTTTTCCTAGTTTAGTTGTTTTTGTTTCGGTCTTTCCTTTGTTTCTGTGTTGGACTAAACTGCAGGTAGGTGTAAGGGAGCGCAACAGAACTGGCGGCGCCCGCCACCAACACGGCGGCGCCCGCCGCCAATTAATTTCAAAGGTGCTTGGCTACGAAGTGGTCAGCGACGCCCGCCGCCAGCCTGCCGCCAGCCCGCCGCCCCTGGTGGCGCCCGCCGCCTGGTCGCCGCCAGCCCGCCGTCCCCTCTGATGTCGTTTTCTACCCTTTTGATGTTGCTCACCACCATTCCATCACCCAAATTAGTAGTTGGTTTGTGATTTTTTCTCTTTCTTTTTACTTTTACTTACATTGTGGACAATGTAAGATTTAAGCATGGGGGAAGGGAATTACTTGCTTTGCATTCATGTAGTTGCATTAGATTAGGCGTATTTACTTTATATTTTGCATTGACTATAATCTTGAAAAATGAAAAAAAAAAAACAGAAAAAAAATATTGCATTTTAGGTTCTTATTTCCCCATTGTGTAAGACCTCTTGTGTTTCTAAGTTAAGTATGGATTCTAACCCATGATTTGCATGATTTGCTGAAGTTGATATGATATGAGCATGATCATTGATTATAGGACTGAGCATGTATTTAGCTTGGGTATTTGATTCATTCTGAAGTTCTAGACAAAAATTAGCCTTGTGAGATATTTTTGGCCCTTCATGATTATATTTGTTCTCTACATTCTTGAGTGTATCACCATGACTATCTAGCTCTAGAACTTGCGTTATGACTCTTTTTCAAGGCTGCTTTATATGATGAAATGCATGACATTAAAATGATTGAGGCAATGTTTCTTTATAAGCCTATTATTTCCCTTCCTACCTTACGAGATCCATGTTCTTGATACCCCATTTCTTTTGAGCTTTAGCCTATTTTTGATAACTCCACAAAATTTTCCTAGCTAAATAAGCTTGACCCATCCGGGATTTAGGACTTTAGGTTGTGTTTTTGTTTTGTGTGAGTTATGTATAAGTATGGGGGAGTTGGAAGAAAAGGTGGAAAAAGAGAAAATACAACTCTTGGTTGCAAAGTGAAAAAAAATGATGACGATGAAAAGTTTGTGCAAAGCAAAAGAAAAAGTTCAGTTTAATTGTTAGTAGTCTTCATAAAGCAAAGAAAGAGTTGAAGAAGAGGCAAATAATAAAAAAGTGAAAAAAAAAAACAAAGTGTATAAAAGTGTGCATGGAGTTGAGAAAGAAAAGTTTGGGAGAAGTAAGAAAAGAAAGTGTGTTGAAGTTTGGGTTTAGGATTAGTTCTTTATCCCGGATTTAGCACCACATGCCAAATATGATCCCTTCCAAATTTCTCTTTACCTTGGCCCCATTACAACCCTTAAAAAAGACCTCTTGATTTTTGTTATGTGTTTGATCCCCAGCGGTGGAGATTTAGAACTCTGATGCAAGCTTATGGTAGTCTCGTTTTCATGGTTGATTTTAAGCGAAACACCTACCCTTAAACACTTGAGAGTTTGAGTGCAAACACAATTTACCTTGGTGAGGTCTAGAATGAATGAATGGTCTTTACTTTTTGCTTATTATAATGCATGCTAGGAAGTCTTGGTCGGGTTTTTTTTTTATTATATGTGAAATGCTTGTTTGACTTGAGATGGATGTATGATTGCATTTCTGTGGTGTGTTCTGGATTTATTGACTTGCTTGAGGACAAGCAAGGTATAAGCATGGGGGAATTTGATAGCTTGCATTTAGGTAGTGTTTAGGATGCATGTTTACGTTTCTTTTGCGTTGTTTTTAGGTAGTTTTAGTTAGTTTCTATAAGTTATTAGAGTGTCTAGGAGTTTTGGATTTTGCACTTGTTCTATGTTGTTTTACAGGTCTTAAAGTGAACAAGTGTGAAAGGAATGGAAATCGGGAGAAGAATGATTGAATTCGGGCCATCCATTGGAGTTGCTGGTTCGACACCTCTGTCTTGTAAGGGTTCGTTCGGAAGCTATAGTGATCTGATAAAGTTGCGTTTGGCACCATTGGAAAGCTAATTCAAATAGCTACAATTCATGTGTTTACCCCGAGTCCAAATTCCAACTCGAAGTGAGCCAAAACAGCCCCCGAAGTGTGACTTGAGTTCTTAACGGAGGTGCTGGCGGCGACCGCCGCCAACCCAGCGGCGCCCGCCGCCTCTGACAGCCGCGTAATTCAAGAGCGCCACGTGTTTTGTTTCTATTGTTCATATTTCTATCAGTATTATTCCGAGATATTATATTTTTGGGATATAGTTTTAGACCTAGTTTGATATATTAGGTTTTAGAGAGTTGCATCTCTCATTCAGACATTATTATCGTATTTTCCATTCAGAGTTTTTAGCTTTTCATGGAGAACTAAGCCCTTTTGCTTAGTCAGACAGTTTGGAGCATCGTTTGACTTTCAATTGTGAGATTTCTACTCTTTATCTATTGCATGGAATTATTTTACTCTCTTTTTTGAATTGTTTATGTGATTGAGTTTAGCAATTTCTAGGGTTGTTGATATTGAATCTCAATTGCTAGATCTAGAGAAATTACTGGTTGAGTTTCTCTATTTCATAGTAGCAAACTACATTGTACTAGTAACTGGTTGTGCTAGTCTATTGTAGAAGAGAGTTAAATTGCATTCTAGTATAAAAGCTGGTTGTTTTATGCTAGATTTGTATCCTGATTATATTCCTATTCTTAATGCTGCTTTTGAATTGAATCTTGATAGTTTCAGGGTTATTCAATTAGTTAGGATTGATAGTATCTGGTTGTGCTATTAATTATCTTTGAAAAGGAATTGGAATTCCATATGCATGCGATCGGACCATTTTCTTAGGATTGATAGTATCTGCTTGTAACTCGGTCGGACCATTTTCTTCACATAAGCTCTTTGCTTTCATTCCACTTTACATTTCCAACATTTTCTTTCTTTCTTTTCTTTTTTTTTTTTTTTTCATTTTTGTACAACAAAGATGCACTACCCACATGATTCATAACACCATTCTTTTGCCCTTAAATCCAAGAGAATCTCAACTCTTCAAATACAATCCAAACCTCTCTTCTAAAGTCCAATCCCATAAGGGTCAAGTCATATAAGGCTAGGAATAATATTTTTGAGGAGTTTCAAACAAAGGCTTAGGCTAGAACGGGGCTACAATCAAAGGATTAACTTCATGGTAGGATATGGAACATTTATGTGACTAGAAGAATAAAGTTCAAAATCAATGTGACCATGCTAGGACAATTCTCATGACGGTCTTGGAAAATAGATAAACACCGCAATAGCAAGTTTTACTAAGCATGAATGAGCTAATTACACAAGAAAAATGAGGGATATGCAAATATGATCAAGCATCCCTAAAATGGCCAAAGATCAATCTCACAAGGGTCACTCATACTTAGTTGCATAAAAACTCATCCTAGAACTCACATGCTCAATAAAACAAGCAAGGTATCATGATCACCTCCAAAGCAACATTTTTTTTAGAGGCTAAACTATCCAAAAATATGCAAAGGAATTTACATGCTCACGTCATCATTAGCTTTTATTTTGGCAATCTAAGATGGGAATTTCTAGTCCAAAACCTACAAAACACAAAATCTTTTTGTTGTTTTTAACACAATTTTTTTTCAATTTTTTTTTTTGAAGTTTTTTTTTTTTTTGCAAAAATTTCTCTAAAACCAAAAACTCAAAGACTCAAACATTCCAAACACAAACTAGAAACACAAACTAAATATCCTAAACATAAACAAGTGAAATCATGAACACACTCACCCCCACCCCATACTTAAAATTTTTGATGTCCCCATCAAACAAGGAAATCAAAACTTAAAAGCAAGAGAGAAGAGTATTAAAAGCTCACAATTTCTTATTCTTCAATGGCATGTATAGGATCACTCGAAGGGGTTGTCACGTCTACGTCCTCTTTGGAGCCTTGCATGCCGCTCCCTCTCGTACACTTGTTCTTGGTAGAAGTCTTGTGGTGGTGGTTGGAGTTGAGGCTCCGGGCGTGTCCATTGGTCCTCACGGGAAGGGAAGTTCCCGCTCATCCACGTGTTGTAGCTATCTTGGACTCGCCACCTTTGGTCTTCCACCTCTCTAAGCTCCTCTACCTCTCGCCTAGTGTAGCCGAGGGCCCGGTTCATCTCTTGTTGGCTAGCTTGGAAAGAACTTTGTTGTTGAAGCATTTGTTGTTGTTGTTGTTGGTACATTTGTTGTTGTTGGAGATTAACTTGATGGACCTCTTGGAGAACATTGTCTTGTTGAAGTTGGAGATGAGCCATTTGGTTGGCTAAGAAGGACATGTCCACCGGTTGTTGTTGCTCGGGAAACACCATTTCCGGACGGTACCATTGGGCATAGCCTTCATAACCGCCACCTTGGAATTGCTCTCGCCTTGCACCGCTCCCTTCTCCTCGTTCATAATGCCTCGGGACCTCACCACCATGGAATGAACTGGACCGACGTTGGGAAAAGTCGGGCCCGACTTGGTGTGTACCTCGGTCCGCTTGTGTTGGAGCTTGGTGCGTGGCTTGAAGGTTGGCCATCAAACCTTGGAGGCGTTCATCTTCTTCACTTTGCCCTTGATCGACATCCATGTCCTCCCCACGAGGTGCAAACATGAAGTTGTCTTGGTCGGAATCCGGTGTAGATGGAGGGGAAGCAAACCGAATGTGTTGGGATTGTTGTCGCCTCCCTTCTCTTGCACCTTCGGGCTCACCAAATGAGTGTGGCTTGCCGGCCCACACTTGGTACCAATTTTGATACCGAGAAAGATCATAGAGGTTGTGCACTAACCGGATCGACACACCATCATAGTTTGAATGTGGGGCCAAGGAAATCATGTAGAGCTTCTCCTTGATGATGTTGGCCTTCTTGAAATACTTCATGTTCATGAACTCAACACCATTCGGAGCCGGGGAATACTTGTCAAGATCAACTCCTAGACGCATGGCGAGCCTTGCTATCATCCCGCCGAAGTAGATCCAAGAGGAACTTTGAAAGTCCCGCACCATCTTGACCCACTCCCATGCAAGGTTCATGGGCTTCTCGGTGTTGAAGAGCATCTCATGGAGCAACATGATCTCCTCCTTCATCGGCTTGCTCAACTCATGATGAGCATAGATTGCACACCCCAAGATTCGCACCATGACCCGAAAAAGAGGGCTAGCAATCTTGGTTGTGGAGGCGCCCTTTTCCATCTCACTCTTCCCGGCCACATGGCCCCACACTTGGTTCACCTTCTCATTGTTGACACCGGCCTCTTCTCTTGGGCATGGAAACCCGAAGTAGGTAGCCAAATCCCTAAGAGTGAGATTGTGGTCCTCGTTGCCCAATCGGAAAGTGATCGCCCCTTCTTCATCCTCCACATTATCATAAGTGCACTCGAATGTGGCCATAAATTCCGAGGTGAGGGCGGGGTAGTGAGTGTTGTTCCACCTTAGCATTCCATTAAGACCGATGTGGGAGTAGCATCTTGGAAGGGCTTGATCCATGTCCATCTTCCTCACGTCTTCCCAATCAAGCCACCTCGTGTGGTGCTCGAGCGCCATATATCTTTCATAATTCTCCACTTGCTCATCATCCTCTAAATAGACATCATCCAACTTCAGCTCTTTCCTCGTCTTCTTGGACTTCTTCCTTGGCCTTTCCACATGAGAGGATGAAGCTCTTGTCTCCATTGTACCTACACACATCCAAACAAAAGGATCCAAGATAAACTCCATACAACCCAACAAAAGCACTCATCAACTCAAAACAACATTTCAACACCAAGGGAACCCCATACTTATTCTCTAGACTCACATGCATCTCAATCCAACATAAATCATCATGGACATCTTCTAACAATAGCTAAGCAACTGATCATTCTACATCATGATTAGGCTATAGCCAACATTTCAAATTCAACCATCAAACATCCCTAATCGAAGTTCAAATTCAACCATCAAACATCCCTAATCGAAGTTCTAAATGGATCTAAGCATGCATAAACAACTTTAAAGCTCAATTTCACAAATCATGCAAATCCACCATTGATGCTAAAGCTCAAGCTCTCAATCAAACATGGCATTACTCAATCTACGCAATGAAAGCACAAAATTTTCAAAGATATAAGTAGAGATCGAGTAACACATATCGGATTCGAAGAGTTTTTGAACTTTTGAACAAATAAGCAACTTAGAACTCAAATTTCCTAGATCTAGATCTAGATGGGGGACAAAGGACTATATTGAACTCGAGATTTCTACTTGGATTCGGGTTTGGGAGACCTTTTTGTGGTTGGAACGAGATGAAGTGGGGAGGGTGTGGATCGAGTATGGTGAGGGTAGGGGCGGCCGAGTTTGAGAGTTTTTGAGGGAGAGGGTTTGTGTTTTGGGTATGGTAGTTGATATGAAGATGATAGGTAGGTGGGGGTTGGTATTTAATGGGGGAAAGGGACAAATTAGGTCAAGGGCAAAATTGGCATTCCAACTAGTCGGATCAAGTTGGACCGACTTCATGGACCGACGTCCCTATGTCGGGCCCGACTTACCTGGGCTCGATGTGGGAGTATTCGGGTTGCCAATTTTTACTCCATCCTCATGCAACTTCTTTCCCATATTTCCATTTAAATATTTCACTTAAAATCCTACACAACCTTGAAGGATGCACAACACCATAAATCCACAAAACTAGGGCAAAATTCAAAGATTATGATCCACACCCTCAAAGACAAAACCAAAAAATTCACCACCATTGGGATATTCAAAATATCCCAATGGTCAAGGTGAATTTTCAATCACAGTACCTCGGGCCCGAGGTTCCTCCGTGTCGGGCCGAGTCGGTCACCGGACTACTTGGGCTCCAAGGCACGAATTTGTGAACTTCCACTTTTGCCCCTCATTTAATCCATAAAAGGGCCTCTTGTCTTCTAAGAAAGGGTTCCAAAAAGTTGGTTCCCTCACACACACAAAGAAAGGGGGGTTCCAAGGGAGCCAAGAGGATACTTGGAGAGCAAGGAGGAAGGAGAAGAGGAGGAAGAGAGAGAGAATCGGCCAAGGAGGAGGAAGATTTGAGAGGTTTTGTTGATTGTTTAGCTTTGATTTGCTTTAATCTTGTGGAATTGAAAACCCTTGATTGAATTTGTGGATTGCTTTGGGTTTGAATGAAACCTTGCTTTTTTTTGAGATTGATTATGATGATTGCTTTCTCTTTTGATTTGATTGCTTTCTTTGCTTGTCACATGGAGTAGATCTCCTTGATCTTGGGTTATGGGGGAAAACCCTAGCTAGGTTTAGGCTAGAAATCCCAATTCCATAGCCTTGAGTGTTTGATCTAAGGAACCCACTCTACATGGAGCTACAATTCCTTGCGAAAGTCGGGAATCAAGGCTTGATATTGGCAAAGTAGCGAAAGTGAACATGTGTCAATCTCAAGACCTTGCTTCGAAGGGGATTTCCCCATGGATCGAGGTGTAGACGTGGTTGGAACGAGGGCGAAAGTACTCGATCCTAGTCCGATCATCACTCATTGCCTGAATTGGGGTGGAAAAGCCTTGATCTACTAGGGAAGGAACCCAAAAGCCCAAGATCTACTTTTAAATCTTTGAGTTCGACATCAACAGCTACCTCGGGCCCGACTTACCACAAAAGCTAGGAGATCCCGGTCGTTTTGCTATAACCATTGGTGTGGGGTCTCAAAATTTCCAAGCCTTGTGTGATCTTGGAGCAAGCACGAGCATCATCCCTTACACCATATGGAAATCCACATCAATGGGTCTCATAGCTCCGGTCAACATGAGGTTAACAATAGCGGATGGGTCGTCCATCGAACCAATTGGTATCGTCGAGGATTATCCCGTTTGCATTGAAGGCCACTATGTCCCAATCGACTTTGTTGTAGTAGACATGATAGAAGTGCCGGGTGAACCGATCATACTAGGGAGACCTTTCCTTGCTACGGTTGGGGCAATCATTGATGTAAAGAAGGGCCACTTGTCTCTCGACATTGGAGGAAGAGAAATTGAGTTTTCCTTTAGACCAACTTCAAAAGGTACCGTACATAAGGAAGCTAAGATGATCCAAGTTCCTCTTAGATTGCAATGGGAAGCCATTTCTAAAAAGTCAAGGCCAAGGGAGCTTAGGTTGAAAGCCACCCCACCACCTAGAGAAATTGAGATAGAGCGCCAAGGTCTAACCCTCAATATGATTGAGCATGAGCAATTGGAGGAAAGGATGTCTTACTTGGAGGTGTTCAAGGCCGAGAAAGAAGAAGTTCAAGCACCACCGGAACCATCTCAAGAACTCAAGGAGCTTCCAAAAGATTTGAGGTACGCATTTCTTGGTCCCAACTCTTCTTTACCCGTAATCATAAATGCCAACTTGAATAATGAGGAGGAGTCTAAGTTGTTGAAGGTTCTAAGAAAACATAGAGGAGCTTTAGGGTATTCACTAGAGGAACTAAAGGGAATCTCTCCCTCAATTTGCATGCATAGGATTTATATGGAGGATAACCATAAACCCACTATTGAACCCCAAAGAAGATTAAATCCTAACATGAAAGAAGTGGTAAAGAGTGAAATACTTAGGATGTTGGATGCGGGAATTATCTTCCCAATTTCCGATAGCAAGTATGTGAGTCCCGTGCATGTAGTTCCTAAGAAAGGAGGTCTCACCGTTGTGCAAAATGAAAAGGGAGAAATGATACCTATGAGAACCACAACAAAATGGCGTATGTGTATTGATTACCGTAAGCTTAATACCGGCACTCGCAAAGACCATTTTCCTCTTCCTTTCATAGATCAAGTCCTAGAGAGATTAGCACAACATGAATATTTTTGCTACCTTGACGGGTATAGCGGGTTTTGGCAAATCCCTATTCATCCCGATGATCAAGAGAAGACGACATTCACATGTCCTTATGGGACTTTTGCCTATAGACGCATGCCTTTTGGTTTATGTAATGCGCCGGCAACATTTCAAAGATGCATGATGTCCATCTTCTCCGATATGGTTGAGGATATAGTAGAAGTGTTTATGGATGATTTCTCCGTCTACGGATCCTCATTTGATGTTTGCTTAGCTAACTTAGACAAGGTTTTGACTAGATGTGAGGAGACTAGCTTGGTGCTTAATTGGGAAAAATGCCACTTTATGGTGAAGGAGGGCATAGTACTAGGACACCTAGTTTCTAGTAGAGGGATAGAGGTAGATAGAGCTAAAGTTGAAATAATTGAAAAACTACCTCCCCCCTCTTGTGTTCGTGATGTTAGGAGTTTCTTAGGTCATGCAGGATTTTATAGACGGTTCATCAAGGATTTTTCTAAAATTGCAAAACCATTGTCTAACCTCTTGATGAAGGATGTGCCCTTTGTATTTTCCGAGGATTGCATGAGTTCTTTTTGCAGGTTGAGAGATGCCTTGATCTCGGCTCCAATAATGGCGGCACCCGATTGGAATCTTCCATTCGAGGTGATGTGTGATGGTAGTGATTTCGCCGTAGGGGCCGTCCTTGGGCAAAGGAAGGATGGAAAGTTGCATGCCATTTACTACGCAAGCAAAACTTTGGATGAAACTCAGTGCAATTACACAACAACGGAGAAAGAGTTTCTTGCGATAGTGTTTGCATTTGAGAAATTCCGTTCATATCTTGTGGGATCAAAGGTGGTAGTCTTCACGGACCATGCGGCAATCAAATACCTCATGAAGAAGAAAGATGCAAAGCCGAGGCTTCTAAGGTGGATGCTCCTTCTCCAAGAGTTTGACCATGAGATCAAGGACAAAACCGGTGCGGAAAATGTGGTAGCGGATCATCTATCCCGTTTGCCCATCGAGTACATGTTGGAAATGGAGGATGGTATGACTATAGATGATTCAAGAGCAGATGAAGTTCTCATGAGCGGAAGGGAGGAAAGGAAGGGTGGATCGACGAACCAAGTACGTCGGGCCCGAGGTTCAGAACATCGGACCGAAGGCAAGGCAAGTGCGAGTGAGTCGGGACCGAGGACTTCAACATCGGGCCCGAGGCAGCTGTGTGTCTGCGAAGCTGGACCGGCATCCAACCATGTCGGGCCCGGTATACTTCAATGTCGGTCCGTGGAAGAAGGTAAGTTTCCTAGCTCGATTTCCATTTCTTCTCGTTCTCAATTGATTGATTCTTTCTCTCCCACTGACCTTCTTTCTATTAGTGCCGTAAGACGAGGGGTTTCCCCTTGGTTTGCGGATTTTGCTAACTTTGCCGTAGGGGGAGTGATCCCACCAAATTTGTCTTATCAAGCTAGGAAGAAATTCTTACATGATGCTAGACAATACTTTTGGGAGGATCCATATCTCTACAAGGAAGGGCGTGATCAAATCTATAGACGGTGTGTGTCAGGTGAAGAGGTTGAGAGCATAATTCACCATTGCCACTCCTTGCCTACGGGAGGTCACGCTAAGAGTTCCAAAACCACCTCAAAAATTCTTCAATGTGGTTATTATTGGCCAACCATGTTCAAGGATGTGCATGATTATGTGAGGAAGTGTGAGGAGTGCCAAAGAGAGGGGAACCTATCAAGGAGGAATGAGACTCCTCAAACTGGCATTCTAGAAGTTGAGTTGTTTGATGTATGGGGTATTGACTTCATGGGACCATTTCCCCCATCGGGGCCTTACAAGTACATCTTGGTAGCCGTGGACTATGTTTCAAAATGGGTGGAGGCCATACCAACAAGAACCAATGATGCTAAGGTGGTGATGAAGTTTTTGAAAAGCAACATTTTTGCAAGGTTTGGCGTGCCTAGGGTTCTCATAAGTGATGGCGGACCTCATTTCATTGAGAGGTGCTTTGAAAATGTGTTGATTAAGCATGGGGTGTCTCATCGAGTTGCTACTCCTTATCATCCTCAAACAAGCGGGCAAGTCGAGGTGTCAAACCGTCAAATCAAGGCTATCTTGGAGAAGACCATATCTCGATCAAGGAAAGATTGGGCCTCTAAGCTCGATGATGCACTTTGGGCTTATAGAACCGCCTTCAAGACACCTTTGGGAACTACACCCTTCAATCTAGTTTATGGCAAGGCATGTCATCTTCCGGTAGAGCTTGAGCACAAGGCGAAATGGGCACTCAAAGAGATGAATTGGGATATCAACTTGGCCGGTGAGAAAAGGTTTCTAGAACTTCATGAGTTGGGGGAATTGAGGTTGAAGGCCTATGAGAACTCCAAGCTATACAAAGAGAAGACCAAGAAGTGGCATGATAGGAAGTTAATTCCAAAGACCTATCAAACTGGTGACAAGGTCCTCCTTTTCAATTCAAGGCTTAAACTTTTCCCCGGGAAGTTAAGGACTAGGTGGAGCAAACCATTTGTGGTCCACCGTATCTATGCTCATGGTGCGGTGGACTTGGTTGATGAACAAGGACATATTTTCAAAGTGAATGGTCATCGAGTGAAGAAGTTCTATGACAAAGACGGTCCAAACGAAGAAGTTAGAGCCTCATGGGCTCTCGTCCTCGCCGATTGATCCTATACATGCCATTGAAGAATAAGAAATTGTGAGCTTTTCATACTCTTCTCTCTTGCTTTTAAGTTTTGATTTCCTTGTTTGATGGGGACATCAAAAATTTTAAGTATGGGGTGGGGGTAAGTGTGTTCATGATTTCACTTGTTTATGTTTGTTTGTTATTTTGAGGATATTTAGTTTGTGTTTGGAATGTTTGAGTCTTTGAGTTTTTGGTTTTAGAGAAATTTTTTGCAAAAAATAAAAAAAAATCCATAAAAAATTGAAAAAATTGTGTTAAAAACAACAAAAAGATTTTGTGTTTTGTAGGTTTTGGACTAGAAATTCCCATCTTAGATTGCCAAAATAAAAGCTAATGATGATGTGAGCATGTAAATTCCTTTGCATATTTTTGGATAGTTTAGCCTCTAAAAATGATGTTGCTTTTGATGTGATCATGATATCTTGCTTGTTTTATTGAGCATGTGAGTTCTAGGATGCGTTTTTATGCAACTAAGTATGAGTGACCCTTGTGAGATTGATTTTTGGCCATTTTAGGGATGCTTGATCATATTTGCATATCCCTCATTTTTCTTGTGTGATTAGCTCATTCATGCTTAGTAAAACTTGCTATTGCGGTGTTTATCTATTTTCCAAGACCGCCATGAGAATTGTCCTAGCATGGTCACATTGATTTTGCACTTTATTCTTCTAGTCACATAAATGTTCCATATCCTACCATGAAGTTAATCCTTTGATTGTAGCCCCGTTCTAGCCTAAGCCTTTGTTTGAAACTCCTCAAAAATATTATTCCTAGCCTTATATGACTTGACCCTTATGGGATTGGACTTTAGAAGAGAGGTTGGGATTGTATTTGAAGAGTTGAGATTCTCTTGGGTTTAAGGGCAAAAGAATGGTGTTATGAATCATGTGGGTAGTGCATCTTTGTTGTAAAAAAAAAAAGAAAAAAAAAGAAAGAAAAGAAAGAAAGAAAATGTTGGAAATGTAAAGTGGAATAAAGCAAAGAGCTTAAGTGAAGAAAATGGTCCGACCGAGTTACAAGCAACATCGGGCCCGATGTCATAAGAAAGTCGGTCCAAATGTAGAAAGTGTTGAAAATCCAACAAAAAGCATAAGAGCAAAGATGAAGTGGAATGTTAAGTGAAATTTTGGGTTGAAAGGAAAACGTTAAGTCTTTTGGGTGAGTGTAAAAGTAATTGTGGGATTTGGTGAAATTGGTGAGAGTTTAGTTTGTTCAATCCCCATTATAAGCACCACAAGACCAAATAATTCCCACCTTGAAAAATACCAAAAGCCCCATTACAACCCGGCCGAATGGAACCTCTTTGAGGACCTCCATTGAGCCAAGTTCGAAATTCTTTGTGTACTTTGCATTAGGCATCTCTAGGTGGAGGAATTGGTGATATTAGCTTCAATAGTAAAGTCCTTACTTGCATGATTTTTGAGCTTGAGTGTTCATTGCTAAACCCAAACACATGATGAGTGATACACATTCACATATCCCTAAAGTGAGGCTTAGTTGCATTGACTATATTCCTTGGAACACTTAATCACGTGTGATGATGTAATCTTGCTTGAATATCGATCACTTGTGCTTAAAATGTGTTTTCATACGAGGCTTTACTTGAAGATTATGTTTCGGTCTTGCTTACATTGTTATTGCTTGAGGACAAGCAAGTTTAAGTATGGGGTATTTTGATGTCTCTCTATTTGGTGGTGTTTTCATATGTGATTTCCTTTGTAAATATGTTTCCTTTTCCCCTTTTCTTGTGCGTTTTGTTCCTTTTTAGCTTAGTTCCCGTATTTCTATGAGATTCGGAGACTACGCACCTTTTATGTGTTTTGTAGGTAATTTGGCATGAATCAAGGATGGATTTGAAGGAGGGTCGAGACATGGAGCAAAGGCCGAGCTAAAGCGGGAAAGAGAGAAGCAAGCCATGAGGAAGAACAAGAGAAGCCAACTAAGAAGAAGGTGGAACGAGGTCAGGACCGAGTTGCAACAACGTCGGGCCCGACTTTGAAGTTTCCAACCTCGGACCGAGTTGCACAGCTACCTCGGGCCCGAGGTTCCTCCGTGTCGGGCCGAGTCGGTCACCGGACTACTTGGGCTCCAAGGCACGAATTTGTGAACTTCCACTTTTGCCCCTCATTTAATCCATAAAAGGGCCTCTTGTCTTCTAAGAAATGGTTCCAAAAAGTTGGTTCCCTCACACACACAAAGAAAGGGGGGTTCCAAGGGAGCCAAGAGGATCCTTGGAGAGCAAGGAGGAAGGAGAAGAGGAGGAAGAGAGAGAGAATCGGCCAAGGAGGAGGAAGATTTGAGAGGTTTTGTTGATTGTTTAGCTTTGATTTGCTTTGATCTTGTGGAATTGAAAACCCTTGATTGAATTTGTGGATTGCTTTGGGTTTGAATGAAACCTTGCTTTGTTTTGAGATTGATTATGATGATTGCTTTCTCTTTTGATTTGATTGCTTTCTTTGCTTGTCGCATGGAGTATATTTCCTTGATCTTGGGTTATGGGGGAAAACCCTAGCTAGGTTTAGGCTAGAAACCCCAATTCCATAGCCTTGAGTGTTTGATCTAAGGAACCCACTCTACATGGAGCTACAATTCCTTGCGAAAGTCGGGAATCAAGGCTTGAGATTGGCAAAGTAGCGAAAGTGAACATGTGTCAATCTCAAGACCTTGCTTCGAAGGGGATTTCCCCATGGATCGAGGTGTAGACGTGGTTGGAACGAGGGCGAAAGCACTCGATCCTAGTCCGATCATCACTCATTGCCTGAATTGGGGTGGAAAAGCCTTAATCCACTAGGGAAGGAACCCAAAAGCCCAAGATCTACTTTTAAATCTTTGAGTTCGACATCAACAGCTACCTCGGGCCCGACTTATCCAGTGTCGGTCCCGACTTCCGCTTGTCGCCAACCTCGGGCCCGACGTGACCTTAGTGTCGGTCCCGACTGTTTTCTTTGTTTTCCTTTGTTTTATGCTCTCCTTCTAGCTTCCTAGTATCTAGGCACATCGATCGAGTAGACTTCCCGAGTGTTCGACACCCACCACGTACTACAACGGGGTCGGGTTATAAATTGTATCTCTTGACCCTCGCAATCCGGGGCGATCAAAAGAATGGCGCCGTTGCCGGGGAAGTCTAAGTGCATTGAGTGCCAATTTGGTTAGTTTCTTGTGTTTTTTGTAGTGATTTGGGTGAGGGAATAGCCTAAACCCTTTGTTTGTTTTTGATTTGTTTTGGTTTGTGTTTTTGTTTCATAGGTGTATGCTAGCTCGTTCCTCCCGAGGAACACTTGAGCTTGAGTTTGTGAGTGATCCGGAAAGTATTATCAAGGAAGCCCGAAGAAGGAAAAGGATGGAGAATCAAGCTCTCCATGTTGATGAGGAGTTGGCTCGGCTTAGGGCCGAAATGGCTAGATTGCAACTTGAGAGGGACAATCAAGAGGAGGTGGCAAGAAGAGAACGGGAGCAACGGATGAGAGCCGAGGCTCAACTCAACGCTCTACCCCGGAATGCACGCCAATACATGCATCCGGAGTTGAGGGTACCCGAGCCGGCTATTGTGCTTCCCGAGGTTGCCAAGAATTTTGAGATCAAGACGCAATTCATCTCCCTCATCAAGCGTGATCAATTCGAGGGCCGTCCACATGAGTGTCCCATAGAGCATGTCAAACGCTTTGTGGACATGTGTGAGACGATCTCTACCGACGAGGAGACATTGGAGTATGTGCTTCTAAAGGCGTTCAAATGGTCACTTGGGGGCAAGGCCACACATTGGCTCGAGAGCCAAGCTCCTAGGTCAATTACAACTTGGAAGACACTCTATGATGCCTTCTTGATGAAGTTCTTCCCGCCCTCAAAGACAACCGAGTTGAGAAGGAAGATTGCAAGTTTCCAACAAGGTCCGAATGAGCCTCTCTTCGAAGCATGGGACCGTTTCAAGGAGATGTTGCGCCAATGTCCTACTCATGGCCAACAACCATATGTGCTTCAAGACATCTTTTTCCAAGGTATCAATCCGGTAACGAAGGACAAGCTCAATCTCCACACCGATTGTGGGTTCATAGACTTGACACCGGATCAAACTTGGGAGCTACTTGACAAGCTATCCGATTATGAGGCCATGTATGGGGTGAGTCAAGCTAGCAAGGAGGTAAAAGTTCAAGGTGAAGGTGCAAGGAAGTTATATGATCCAAAGGGAGAAGACATTGATAGAGATGTGAAGCTCCAATTCCTTGAAGGTGAAGTGAGCAAGCTTAAGAGGCAAGTCCACTACTACAAGCAAAATGCTAGAGCTTGTGAGGAGTGTGGATCCTTTGCACATGCTACACTAGTTTGTCTGAATGAGAGCCAAGTGCGCTTGGCCGAGCGAATTGAGGAGGCAAACTATGTTCGAGGAAATTTCGGTGGAAGAGGCAACTTCAACAATGGTGGCAATGGCCGGTGGAACAACGGTCAAGCTCAAAGCTACAACAACAACTTCAACCAAAACGAGCCAAGGGCGCCGCCACCACCATATAGACCACCGGGATTCAATGAGTTACAAACATTTGCTCAAGAGATGAGAGATGGGTTCAAGGAGATGAGGACCCAATTCAATGAGTTTGGTGCATGGAGGAGGCAAGTCGACAATCAATTTGCTCAAATTGTGACTCAAGCCCCAAGAGAGAATGGAAGACTTCCGGGCCAACCCGAGGAGAATCCTCGAGCTCAAAACAATCAAAATGAAGTCCGGGCAATTGGATTGAGAAGTGGCCGAAACCTACCCGAGCCACACATGCCTAGGAAGAGTGAAGAGAGTCGGACCAACTTACCCAGTAAGTCGGGTCCGACGTTCCACGAAGTCGACCCAGCAAGAAGATCGACTCCTTCACCACGGACCGAGGTTGAGAGCAACTCGGGACCGACATACACAGACCTCGATCCAACTCCTTTGCCCAGGACCGAGATTCACAACATCGGGCCCGACATGGTGCCCAAGTCGGTCCATTCAGAAAATGTTGCAATTGAAGTAGGGAAGTCCAAAGAAGTTGATCCAAGCAAGATTCAAGGTGCAACAATTCTTCCATATCCCTCGAAAAAGCCGAAAGATGTTGTTGAGAAGAAGTTCAAGAGGTTTCTCAAACTCTTGCAAGGCTTGAACATCTCCATCCCGTTCACCGACGCATTGAGTGAGATGCCATCTTATGCCAAGTTTTTAAGGGAGATTTTGAGCAAAAAGAGGTCCATAGTGGAAATGCAAGACGAAGTCAAGACCTTGGAGTTACCACAAAAGCTAGGAGATCCCGGTCGTTTTGCTATAACCATTGGTGTGGGGTCTAAAAATTTCCAAGCCTTGTGTGACCTTGGGGCAAGTGTTTCGGTGATGCCCGCTAGCATTTGGCGAAGAGCAAATTTGGGTGAAATGGAGCCGGCCGATATGTCCCTAACCATGGCCGACGGTTCCATCATCAAGGCCAAAGGAATATTAGATGACGTCCCGGTGAGGGTTGGAAAGTACTTTGTCCCCGATGATTTCGTGATCTTGGACATGCATGAGGATCCCTTGGTTCCAATAATCTTAGGGAGACCATTCTTAGCTACGGCGGGGGCAAGGTTCGATGTCAAGAACGGGAAGGTCTCCTTTGAGATTGGGGAAGAGAAGGTAGATTTCCACTTCAACAAAGCTTTGAATGAGCCGGACGCCTTGGCCATTCTTAAGCTTGAAGAGAGAGCCAAGAGAGAACATGAAGAAGTGGAAGTTGCTAGGGAGGTTGTTGCTTTAGGGGGTGACGAGAGCTTCAATGAACAAATACAAGTGAGAGAGTTGTTGGAGCAACTTAGGGATCAAGATGAGTCAAGGAACAATGCTAGCTCAAGAGCAGACGAAGTGTATCCTTACTCATATCCTTTTAATGGTGGTGAAGATCACAATTCTTCCCAAAATTTTGATTCCTATATTTGCTTGAGTGATTTGGATGATGAAAAACCGGACTACTTGATTTAAAATCACATCTTATTTCAAGCAAGATTACATCATCACACGTGATTAAGTGTTCCAAGGAATAAAGTCAATGCAACTAAGCCTCACTTTAGGGATATGTGAATGTGTATCACTCATCATGTGTTTGGGTTTAGCAATGAACACTCAAGCTCAAAAATCATGCAAGTAAGGACTTTACTATTGAAGCTAATATCACCCATTCCTCCACCTAGAGATGCCTAATGCAAAGTACACAAAGAATTTCGAACTTGGCTCAATGGAGGTCCTCAAAGAGGTTCCATTCGGCCGGGTTGTAATGGGGCTTTTGGTATTTTTCAAGGTGGGAATTATTTGGTCGTGTGGTGCTTATAATGGGGATTGAACAACCTAGACTCTCACCAATTTCACCAAATTCCACAATTACTTTCACACTCACCCAAAAGACTTAACATTTTCCTTTCAACCCAAAATTTCACTTAACATTCCACTTCATCTTTGCTCTTATGCTTTTTGTTGGATTTTCAACACTTTCTACATTTGGACCGACTTTCTTATGACATCGGGCCCGATGTTGCTTGTAACTCGGTCGGACCATTTTCTTCACTTAAGCTCTTTGCTTTCATTCCACTTCACATTTCCAACATTTTCTTTCTTTCTTTTCTTCTTTTTTTTTCTTTTTTTTTTTACAACAAAGATGCACTACCCACATGATTCATAACACCATTCTTTTGCCCTTAAACCCAAGAGAATCTCAACTCTTCAAATACAATCCCAACCTCTCTTCTAAGGTCCAATCCCATAAGGGTCAAGTCATATAAGGCTAGGAATAATATTTTTGAGGAGTTTCAAACAAAGGCTTAGGCTAGAACGGGGCTACAATCAAAGGATTAACTTCATGGTAGGATATGGAACATTTATGTGACTAGAAGAATAAAGTCCAAAATCAATGTGACCATGCTAGGACAATTCTCATGACGGTCTTGGAAAATAGATAAACACCGCAATAGCAAGTTTTACTAAGCATGAATGAGCTAATCACACAAGAAAAATGAGGGATATGCAAACATGATCAAGCATCCCTAAAATGGCCAAAAATCAATCTCACAAGGGTCACTCATACTTAGTTGCATAAGAACTCATCCTAGAACTCACATGCTCAATAAAACAAGCAAGATATCATGATCACATCAAAAGCAACATCATTTTTAGAGGCTAAACTATCCAAAAATATGCAAAGGAATTTACATGCTCACATCATCATTAGCTTTTATTTTGGCAATCTAAGATGGGAATTTCTAGTCCAAAACCTACAAAACACAAAATCTTTTTGTTGTTTTTAACATAATTTTTTTCAATTTTTTTATGGATTTTTTTTTATTTTTTGCAAAAAATTTCTCTAAAACCAAAAACTCAAACACTCAAACATTCCAAACACAAACTAAATATCCTCAAAATAACAAACAAACATAAACAAGTGAAATCATGAACACACTTACCCCCACCCCATACTTAAAATTTTTGATGTCCCCATCAAACAAGGAAATCAAAACTTAAAAGCAAGAGAGAAGAGTATGAAAAGCTCACAATTTCTTATTCTTCAATGTCATGTATAGGATCAATCGGCGAGGACGAGAGCCCATGAGGCTCTAACTTCTTCGTTTGGACCGTCTTTGTCATAGAACTTCTTCACTCGATGACCATTCACTTTGAAAATATGTCCTTGTTCATCAACCAAGTCCACCGCACCATGAGCATAGATACGGTG
Organism: Fallopia convolvulus; assembly: GCA_964016875.1. Classification (NCBI taxonomy): domain Eukaryota; kingdom Viridiplantae; phylum Streptophyta; class Magnoliopsida; order Caryophyllales; family Polygonaceae; genus Fallopia; species Fallopia convolvulus. The sequence continues at coordinate 11,888,853 of OZ024731.1, read as the reverse complement.
GACCACAAATGGTCCGCTCCACCTAGTCCTTAACTTCCCGGGGAAAAGTTTAAGCCTTGAATTGAAAAGGAGGACCTTGTCACCGGTTTGATAGGTCTTTGGAATTAACTTCCTATCATGCCACTTCTTGGTCTTCTCTTTGTATAGCTTGGAGTTCTCATAGGCCTTCAACCTCAATTCCCCCAACTCATGAAGTTCTAGAAACCTTTTCTCACCGGCCAAGTTGATATCCCAATTCATCTCTTTGAGTGCCCATTTCGCCTTGTGCTCAAGCTCTACCGGAAGATGACATGCCTTGCCATAAACTAGATTGAAGGGTGTAGTTCCCAAAGGTGTCTTGAAGGCGGTTCTATAAGCCCAAAGTGCATCATCGAGCTTAGAGGCCCAATCTTTCCTTGATCGAGATACGGTCTTCTCCAAGATAGCCTTGATTTGACGGTTTGACACCTCGACTTGCCCGCTTGTTTGAGGATGATAAGGAGTAGCAACTCGATGAGACACCCCATACTTAATCAACACATTTTCGAAGCACCTCTCAATGAAATGAGGTCTGCCATCACTTATGAGAACCCTAGGCACGCCAAACCTTGCAAAAATGTTGCTTTTCAAAAACTTCATCACCACCTTAGCATCATTGGTTCTTGTTGGTATGGCCTCCACCCATTTTGAAACATAGTCCACGGCTACCAAGATGTACTTGTAAGGCCCCGATGTGGGAAATGGTCCCATGAAGTCAATACCCCATACATCAAATAACTCAACTTCTAGAATGCCAGTTTGAGGAGTCTCATTCCTCCTTGATAGGTTCCCCTCTCTTTGGCACTCCTCACACTTCCTCACATAATCATGCACATCCTTGAACATGGTTGGCCAATAATAACCACATTGAAGAATTTTTGAGGTGGTTTTGGAACTCTTAGCGTGACCTCCCGTAGGCAAGGAGTGGCAATGGTGAATTATGCTCTCAACCTCTTCACCTGACACACACCGTCTATAGATTTGATCACGCCCTTCCTTGTAGAGATATGGATCATCCCAAAAGTATTGTCTAGCATCATGTAAGAATTTCTTCCTAGCTTGATAAGACAAATTTGGTGGGATCACTCCCCCTACGACAAAGTTAGCAAAATCCGCAAACCAAGGGGAAACCCCTCGTCTTACGGCACTAATAGAAAGAAGGCCAGTGGGAGAGAAAGAACCAATCAATTGAGAACGAGAAGAAATGGAAATCGAGCTAGGAAACTTACCTTCTTCCACGGACCGACATTGAAGTATACCGGGCCCGACATGGTTGGACGCCGGTCCAGCTTCGCAGACACACAGCTGCCTCGGGCCCGATGTTGAAGTCCTCGGTCCCGACTCACTCGCACTTGTCTTGCCTTCGGTCCGATGTTCTGAACCTCGGGCCCGACGTACTTGGTTCGTCGATCCACCCTTCCTTTCCTCCCTTCCGCTCATGAGAACTTCATCTGCTCTTGAATCATCTATAGTCATACCATCCTCCATTTCCAACATGTACTCGATGGGCAAACGGGATAGATGATCCGCTACCACATTTTCCGCACCGGTTTTGTCCTTGATCTCATGGTCAAACTCTTGGAGAAGGAGCATCCACCTTAGAAGCCTCGACTTTGCATCTTTCTTCTTCATGAGGTATTTGATTGCCGCATGGTCCGTGAAAACTACCACCTTTGATCCCACAAGATATGAACGGAATTTCTCAAATGCAAACACTATCGCAAGAAACTCTTTCTCCGTTGTTGTGTAATTGCACTGAGTTTCATCCAAAGTTTTGCTTGCGTAGTAAATGGCATGCAATTTTCCATCCTTCCTTTGCCCAAGGACGGCCCCTACGGTGAAATCACTAGCATCACACATCACCTCGAATGGAAGATTCCAATCGGGTGCCGCCATTATTGGAGCCGAGATCAAGGCATCTCTCAACCTGCAAAAAGAACTCATGCAATCCTCGAAAAATACAAAGGGCACATCCTTCACCAAGAGGTTAGACAATGGTTTTGCAATTTTAGAAAAATCCTTGATGAACCGTCTATAAAATCCTGCATGACCTAAGAAACTCCTAACATCACGAACACAAGAGGGGGGAGGTAGTTTTTCAATTATTTCAACTTTAGCTCTATCTACCTCTATCCCTCTAATAGAAACTAGGTGTCCTAGTACTATGCCCTCCTTCACCATAAAGTGGCATTTTTCCCAATTAAGCACCAAGCTAGTCTCCTCACATCTAGTCAAAACCTTGTCTAAGTTAGCTAAGCAAACATCAAATGAGGATCCGTAGACGGAGAAATCATCCATAAACACTTCTACTATATCCTCAACCATATCGGAGAAGATGGACATCATGCATCTTTGAAATGTTGCCGGCGCATTACATAAACCAAAAGGCATGCGTCTATAGGCAAAAGTCCCATAAGGACATGTGAATGTCGTCTTCTCTTGATCATCGGGATGAATAGGGATTTGCCAAAACCCGCTATACCTGTCAAGGTAGCAAAAATATTCATGTTGTGCTAATCTCTCTAGGACTTGATCTATGAAAGGAAGAAGAAAATGGTCTTTGCGAGTGCCGGTATTAAGCTTACGGTAATCAATACACATACGCCATTTTGTTGTGGTTCTCATAGGTATCATTTCTCCCTTTTCATTTTGCACAACGGTGAGACCTCCTTTCTTAGGAACTACATGCACGGGACTCACATACTTGCTATCGGAAATTGGGAAGATAATTCCCGCATCCAACATCCTAAGTATTTCACTCTTTACCACTTCTTTCATGTTAGGATTTAATCTTCTTTGGGGTTCAATAGTGGGTTTATGGTTATCCTCCATATAAATCCTATGCATGCAAATTGAGGGAGAGATTCCCTTTAGTTCCTCTAGTGAATACCCTAAAGCTCCTCTATGTTTTCTTAGAACCTTCAACAACTTAGACTCCTCCTCATTATTCAAGTTGGCATTTATGATTACGGGTAAAGAAGAGTTGGGACCAAGAAATGCGTACCTCAAATCTTTTGGAAGCTCCTTGAGTTCTTGAGATGGTTCCGGTGGTGCTTGAACTTCTTCTTTCTCGGCCTTGAACACCTCCAAGTAAGACATCCTTTCCTCCAATTGCTCATGCTCAATCATATTGAGGGTTAGACCTTGGCGCTCTATCTCAATTTCTCTAGGTGGTGGGGTGGCTTTCAACCTAAGCTCCCTTGGCCTCGACTTTTTAGAAATGGCTTCCCATTGCAATCCAAGAGGAACTTGGATCATCTTAGCTTCCTTATGTACGGTCCCTTTTGAAGTTGGTCTAAAGGAAAACTCAATTTCTCTTCCTCCAATGTCGAGAGACAAGTGGCCCTTCTTTACATCAATGATTGCCCCAACCGTAGCAAGGAAAGGTCTCCCTAGTATGATCGGTTCACCCGGCACTTCTATCATGTCTACTACAACAAAGTCGATTGGGACATAGTGGCCTTCAATGCAAACGGGATAATCCTCGACGATACCAATTGGTTCGATGGACGACCCATCCGCTATTGTTAACCTCATGTTGACCGGAGCTATGAGACCCATTGATGTGGATTTCCATATGGTGTAAGGGATGATGCTCGTGCTTGCTCCAAGATCACACAAGGCTTGGAAATTTTGAGACCCCACACAATGGTTATAGCAAAACGACCGGGATCTCCTAGCTTTTGTGGTAACTCCAAGGTCTTGACTTCGTCTTACATTTCCACTATGAACCTCTTCTTGCTCAAAATCTCCCTTAAAAACTTGGCATAAGATGGCATCTCACTCAATGCGTCGGTGAACGGGATGGAGATGTTCAAGCCTTGCAAGAGTTTGAGAAACCTCTTGAACTTGTTCTCAACAACATCTTTCGGCTTTTTCGAGGGATATGGAAGAATTGTTGCACCTTGAATCTTGCTTGGATCAACTTCTTTGGACTTCCCTACTTCAATTGCAACATTTTCTGAATGGACCGACTTGGGCACCATGTCGGGCCCGATGTTGTGAATCTCGGTCCTGGGCAAAGGAGTTGGATCGAGGTCTGTGTATGTCGGTCCCGAGTTGCTCTCAACCTCGGTCCGTGGTGAAGGAGTCGATCTTCTTGCTGGGTCGACTTCGTGGAACGTCGGACCCGTCTTACTGGGTAAGTTGGTCCGACTCTCTTCACTCTTCCTAGGCATGTGTGGCTCGGGTAGGTTTCGGCCACTTCTCAATCCAATTGCCCGGACTTCATTTTGATTGTTTTGAGCTCGAGGATTCTCCTCGGGTTGGCCCGGAAGTCTTCCATTCTCTCTTGGGGCTTGAGTCACAATTTGAGCAAATTGATTGTCGACTTGCCTCCTCCATGCACCAAACTCATTGAATTGGGTCCTCATCTCCTTGAACCCATCTCTCATCTCTTGAGCAAATGTTTGTAACTCATTGAATCCCGGTGGTCTATATGGTGGTGGCGGCGCCCTTGGCTCGTTTTGGTTGAAGTTGTTGTTGTAGCTTTGAGCTTGACCGTTGTTCCACCGGCCATTGCCACCATTGTTGAAGTTGCCTCTTCCACCGAAATTTCCTCGAACATAGTTTGCCTCCTCAATTCGCTCGGCCAAGCGCACTTGGCTCTCATTCGGACAAACTTGTGTAGCATGTGCAAAGGATCCACACTCCTCACAAGCTCTAACATTTTGCTTGTAGTAGTGGACTTGCCTCTTAAGCTTGCTCACTTCACCTTCAAGGAATTGGAGCTTTACATCCCTATCAATGTCTTCTCCCTTTGGATCATATAACTTCCTTGCAACTTCACCTTGAACATTCACCTCCTTGCTAGCTTGACTCACCCCATACATGGCCTCATAATCGGATAGCTTGTCAAATAGCTCCCAAGCTTGGTCCGGTGTCAAGTCTATGAACCCACAATCGGTGTGGAGATTGAGCTTGTCCTTCGTTACCGGATTGATGCCTTGGAAAAAGATGTCTTGAAGCACATATGGTTGTTGGCCATGAGTAGGACATTGGCGCAACATCTCCTTGAAACGGTCCCATGCTTCGAAGAGAGGCTCATTCGGACCTTGTTGGAAACTTGCAATCTTCCTTCTCAACTCGGTTGTCTTTGAGGGCGGGAAGAACTTCATCAAGAAGGCATCATAGAGTGTCTTCCAAGTTGTGATTGACCTAGGAGCTTGGCTCTCGAGCCAATGTGTGGCCTTGCCCCCAAGTGACCATTTGAACGCCTTTAGAAGCACATACTCCAATGTCTCCTCGTCGGTAGAGATTGTCTCACACATGTCCACAAAGCGTTTGACATGCTCTATGGGACACTCATGTGGACGGCCCTCGAATTGATCTCGCTTGATGAGGGAGATGAATTGCGTCTTGATCTCAAAATTCTTGGCAACCTCGGGAAGCACAATAGCCGGCTCGGGTACCCTCAACTCCGGATGCATGTATTGGCGTGCATTCCGGGGTAGAGCGTTGAGTTGAGCTTCGGCTCTCATCCGTTGCTCCCGTTCTCTTCTTGCCACCTCCTCTTGATTGTCCCTCTCAAGTTGCAATCTAGCCATTTCGGCCCTAAGCCGAGCCAACTCCTCATCAACATGGAGAGCTTGATTCTCCATCCTTTTCCTTCTTCGGGCTTCCTTGAGAATACTTTCCGGATCACTCACAAACTCAAGCTCAAGTGTTCCTCGGGAGGAACGAGCTAGCATACACCTATGAAACAAAAACACAAACCAAAACAAATCAAAAACAAACAAAGGGTTTGGGCTATTCCCTCACCCAAATCACTACAAAAACACAAGAAACTAACCAAATTGGCACTCAATGCACTTAGACTTCCCCGGCAACGGCGCCATTCTTTTGATCGCCCCGGATTGCGAGGGTCAAGAGATACAATTTATAACCCGACCCCGTTGTAGTACGTGGTGGGTGTCGAACACTCGGGAAGTCTACTCGATCGATGTGCCTAGATACTAGGAAGCTAGAAAGGAGAGCATAAAACAAAGGAAAACAAAGAAAACAGTCGGGACCGACACTGAGGTCACGTCGGGTCCGATGTTGGCGACAAGAGGAAGTCGGGACCGACACTGGGTAAGTCGGGCCCGAGGTAGCTGGGGATGTCGAACTCAAAGATTTAAAAGTAGATCTTGGGCTTTTGGGTTCCTTCCCTAGTAGATCAAGGCTTTTCCACCCCAATTCGGGCAATGAGTGATGATCGGACTAGGATCGAGTGCTTTCGCCCTCGTTCCAACCACGTCTACACCTCGATCCATGGGGAAATCCCCTTCGAAGCAAGGTCTTGAGATTGACACATGTTCACTTTCGCTACTTTGCCAATCTCAAGCCTTGATTCCCGACTTTCGCAAGGAATTGTAGCTCCATGTAGAGTGGGTTCCTTAGATCAAACACTCAAGGCTATGGAATTGGGGTTTCAAGCCTAAACCTAGCTAGGGTTTTCCCCCATAACCCAAGATCAAGGAGATCTACTCCATGTGACAAGCAAAGAAAGCAATCAAATCAAAAGAGAAAGCAATCATCATAATCAATCTCAAAACAAAGCAAGGTTTCATTCAAACCCAAAGCAATCCACAAATTCAATTCAAGGGTTTTCAATTCCACAAGATCAAAGCAAATCAAAGCTAAACAATCAACAAAACCTCTCAAATCTTCCTCCTCCTTGGCCGATTCTCTCTCTCTTCCTCCTCTTCTCCTTCCTCCTTGCTCTCCAAGGATCCTCTTGGCTCCCTTGGAACCCCCCTTTCTTTGTGTGTGTGAGGGAACCAACTTTTTGGAACCCTTTCTTAGAAGACAAGAGGCCCTTTTATGGATTAAATGAGGGGCAAAAGTGGAAGTTCACAAATTCGTGCCTTGGAGCCCAAGTAGTCCGGTGACCGACTCGGCCCGACACGGAGGAACCTCGGGCCCGAGGTACTGTGCAACTCGGTCCGAGGTTGGAAACTTCAAAGCCGGGCCCGAGGTTGTTGCATCTCGGTCCTGACCTCGTTCCACCTTCTTCTTAGTTGGCTTCTCTTGTTCTTCTTCATGACTTGCTTCTCTCTTTCCCGCTTTAGCACGGCCTTTGCTCCATGTCTCGACCCTCCTTCAAATCCATCCTTGATTCATGCCAAATTACCTACAAAACACATAAAAGGTGCGTAGTCTCCGAATCTCATAGAAATACGGGAACTAAGCTAAAAAGGAACAAAACGCACAAGAAAAGGGGAAAAAGAAACATATTTACAAAGGAAATAACATATGAAAACACCACCAAATAGAGAGACATCAATTTTCATGGTTGATTTTAAGCGAAACACCTACCCTTAAACACTTGAGAGTTTGAGTGCAAACACAATTCACCTTGGTGAGGTCTAGAATGAATGAATGGTCTTTACTTTTTGCTTATTATAATGCATGCTAGGAAGTCTTGGTCGGGTTTTTTTTGATTATATGTGAAATGCTTGTTTGACTTGAGATGGATGTATGATTGCATTTCTGTGGTGTGTTCTGGATTTATTGACTTGCTTGAGGACAAGCAAGGTTTAAGCATGGGGGAATTTGATAGCTTGCATTTAGGTAGTGTTTAGGATGCATGTTTACGTTTCTTTTGCATTGTTTTTAGGTAGTTTTAGTTAGTTTCTATAAGTTATTAGAGTGTCTAGGAGTTTTGGTTTTGCACTTGTTCTATGTTGTTTTACAGGTCTTAAAGTGAACAAGTGTGAAAGGAATGGAAATCGGGAGAAGAATGATTGAATTCGGGCCATCCATTGGAGTTGCTGGTTCGACACCTCTGTCTTGTAAGGGTTCGTTCGGAAGCTATAGTGATCTGATAAAGTTGCGTTTGGCACCATTGGAAAGCTAATTCAAATAGCTACAATTCATGTGTTTACCCCGAGTCCAAATTCCAACTCGAAGTGAGCCAAAACAGCCCCCGAAGTGTGACTTGAGTTCTTAACGGAGGTGCTGGCGGCGACCGCCGCCAACCCAGCGGCGCCCGCCGCCTCTGACAGTCGCGTAATTCAAGAGCGCCACGTGTTTTGTTTCTATTGTTCATATTTCTATCAGTATTATTCCGAGTATTATATTTTTGGGATATAGTTTTAGACCTAGTTTGATATATTAGGTTTTAGAGAGTTGCATCTCTCATTCAGACATTATTATCGTATTTTCCATTCAGAGTTTTTAGCTTTTCATGGAGAACTAAGCCCTTTTGCTTAATCAGACAGTTTGAAGCATCGTTTGACTTTCAATTGTGAGATTTCTACTCTTTATCTATTGCATGGAATTATTTTACTCTCTTGTTTGAATTGTTTATGTGATTGAGTTTAGCAATTTCTAGGGTTGTTGATATTGAATCTCAATTGCTATATCTAGAGAAATTACTGGTTGAGTTTCTCTATTTCATAGTAGCAAACTACATTGTACTAGTAACTGGTTGTGCTAGTCTATTGTAGAAGAGAGTTAAATTGCATTCTAGTATAAAAGCTGGTTGTTTTATGCTAGATTTGTATCCTGATTATATTCCTATTCTTAATGCTGCTTTTGAATTGAATCTTGATAGTTTCAGGGTTATTCAATTAGTTAGGATTGATAGTATCTGGTTGTGCTATTAATTATCTTTGAAAAGGAATTGGAATTCCATATGCATGCGATATTGAGTGAATCGATGATCAACTTGTCATATGAATGTGGATCTCTGGTTGACTAAGTGTTTTCTTAAATTGATAAAAACCCAAACTTTATTTGCTTTGATAGTTTTTGCATGCTCAATAGTTAGTTTAGTTCTAAAAACTCTTTTACTTTAATTGACATAAGAATTACATAGAAAGATAAATCTCCTCCTTGTGGATTCGACCCTTACTTCCCTAAGACTACAGTCTTTAGGATTGTTAGGACTCTTTTGCATAGCCGTGATTTGCACGACCATTTCACGCCTATCAGGTTTACTGTTCCCGTAAGCATTGGTGAGAAGAAAATTGAGCATGCTATGGTTGACTTGGGAGCGTCTATAAATGTCATGCCACTAAGCATGTATGAGAGGTTAGGTCTAGGGCCATTACAGGATACAAATATTACTATTGAATTGGCTGATCACTCTAATGTGCATCCGAAAGGATTGGTGGAAGATGTTTTGGTGCAGGTGGACGGATTGATTTTCCCGACGAACTTCTATGTGATGGAGATAGGTAAAGGGAGATACGACCCTGTTTTACTGTTGGGTCGTACGTTTATGAAGACGGGGTGCGCCGTGATAGATGTTGCCAAGGGTTTGTTGTCAATGGAACATGAGGGCAAGGAGGTTCAGTTTCATATAGATGAGGACCCCTTTTGAGCTGTAAGGGACGTCGAGCTGTTGACGTTAAACCAAACGCTGCTCGGGAGGCAACCCGATGGTAGGTAGTTTTCTTTCCTGTTTTATTTTCGATTTCTAGCGTAGATTGTTTTGTGTTTCGAACTAATGTGTATGTATGAGGTCTGAAAGGACGATTCTGGTGTGATACCGCGCACACGGTTCTCAACCGTGCCTGCGGCGGTTGCCCAGAATTCCCTGGAGTACAGGTACTAGCCCACGCGGATCTCGGTTAGCGCGCGGGGTTGTGCGAGGTCGAAAGAAATAAAAAGAACAAAAAAAGAAAAAGAAAAAAAGAAGAGTGCTTTTATTCTACATCCATCTTTCAGAGAATTGTTCATAATGTTCGGAGTGCAGTTCAAGTATGGGGGAGACATCTTCGGGTTCGTTTCTTCCATTACTACATATGTGCTACGTTGAAGGTGTTCGAGTTGTGTGTTCGACTATTCCGAGAGTTCGTCCATATTATTTTTCGTATGTGAGTCTTCTGATTTTCTTCTTCTATGCTTAATTCCTTTCTCTTTACTTCATTGAGGGCAATGAAAGACTTAAGTATGGGGGAGGAAGTACTCGCTACGCCTATAGTAGATAGTTGCATTTCAGTTTATTTTTCGTTATTTTTATGGGATTTTTGGTCCATGTTTTGTATAGAGAAAATTTTGAAGAAACTTGAAAAAAAATTAATTAAATAGAAAAAGCCATAAGTAATTGAGGAAAAGGCATAAAAAATTCTGGGATGAGTCGAAAACCCGTAAGGGCAGCTCAGGTAATAAGTAGGTAACAGGAGGTTCAAGAGTGATTGTGAGACTTGTGACCACGTATATTGGAAAATGAAATGAGCGGCTAGGTGAAAACCCGAAGGGGCGTCTAAGTAGAATTGAGTGGAAAAATTGGAGTGATTACGATACGATTCTTGCTTGGGGATTTCGGGGGATTCATTGTAGATGGGTAGTTCACCTAGGTTTGCTCTACACTTTTTAGAGCTTGAGTGTTATATTATGTATTGGTGAGGTGTGTGCTTGATCTTATTGTGTTTATGATCACTTTATATTTTGGGTCCAGGGTTGTGAGTTGAGTGTTTTTTTATCTTCTGTTATATTTTCTGTAAACCTTTGATAGGATTTCTTGTTAGATTTATTTTGAGCTTACTCGAGGACGAGCAAGATCTAAGTATGGGGGAATTTGATACATTGGATTTTATGCAGCATAATTAGGTATTTTTATATGATTTCTGAGTGTCTTAGGCTAAATTAGAGCGTTTAATTGTAAAATCAGTAATGCCTACAAAAGAAGAGTTTGAAGACAAAAATCTAAGTTTGAGCTGAAGACCCGCTACACAGCGGTTGTGAGGAAGTTCAAGGAAGAAGACCCGCGAGCGCGAAATCCTACTGAGACCGCGGTGATGTCTATATTCGCGAGGCTGTGTAGCCGCGCCCGCAGATTCCTACCGCACTCGCGGCGGCTGTTGTTCCGCGACGCCATCGTTTTCCCCTTATTTTATGTTGTATTATATTTTTATTTTTTAATTATTATTTGGTTGTTTTAGTCTTTATAAGACCTAGTTCGTAAGAAGTTTTTGAGGGCCTCCTGTTATTTTTAACCTAGAGCTTTTAGAGAATTTCATGGAGAACCAATCTTCCTTGTAGTTTGTTCAATCAAGGAAGCCTTTTTTGAATTCGTAAGATTCTGGTAACTTTTCCATCCTTAGGTTAATATCAAAACTCTGTCTTTAATTCCATGATCTATGTTTGATTTTATGAGCCTGATCACCTTGTTTGATTGACTTAGATCTATTGTTTGGATTAGGTTTGATTGTTGTCTGTGCAATCTTATTTATCCTTGAAACAACTCTTTTCCAAGGCCGTGGACTGGAATTGAGAAAGAGTGTTTGATGGTTGTTTTATACATGAGACTCGTTGTTTGATTGCATGACTCAATTTCCTATTATCCTTGAGTGCATTGCATGATTTGAATTAAGCGTCTTTGTTTATCCCAACCCGTGGACACTACCGGAGCGGGTCGTTATTGAACCTTAATACCTTGGTAACGATGCTCCCAGGGTCGTTAACAACCCCAACCCAGGTAAGTTCCCTACTCCGAGCTCCTCTCTCAATTCCAGGCTCGTTAACGATCCTCCCAAGGTCGGTACCGATCCTCCCAAGCTGTACATGGAAGATGGGTCAAGCGTGAAAGCTACAGGAGTCGTTGATGATTACCCCATTCAAGTCGGGAAATTTTTCATCCCAAATGATTTTATTGTCCTCGACATGCCTGAAGATCCGCTAATCCCCATCATTTTCGGCAGGCCATTCCTAGCTACAGCAGGTGCCAGGGTAGACTAGCGAAAATGACTCCTCACCTTCGATATAGGAGAGGAACGTGTAGAATTCAGCCTTGATCAAAACGCCAACGACCCAACTGCGGCCGCACAAATCGAGTTATCCCAGCCCGAACTCGACATCACTGTTTCTAACGACCCTCCTCCAGCCAACAGAGGAGACATGAGTGACACTCAGATTTCTACCAACCTCCCTGGTCCAGTACCGAGCCCCGCATGCAACATTATGATGGAGGAGTTGTTAACACATGCTCGGTAACGACCCCAACAACCTCAGTGTCAACGTCATTTCCAATAAATCAAGGTGAGTATTCTAACCATGAATTCACTATTACTGGTAATGATTCTTCTACTTACTCTGTTCCTACACAGTATTCAAATATCTATGCTATAGAGGAGTCCAAACCATCTTGGTTTTCGGATTTCACTAACCCATGTGCAGGAATACCGGGCATATTGCTAGAAGATAAAGGACCAAATTTAGTTACAAGAGCCAATAACGCCTACAAAGCTAAGTATGGGGTCCCTCAAAATCCTGGCATAGCTGCAAAGGAACCACCTTGAGCCTAGGTAAGTACGTCGGGCTAACGACGTTAAAAATAGCGCTTACGGGAGGCAACCCAATTTTAGTTTAGCTTAGTTCTTTCTTTTTCTTTTTAGATCTTTTTTCCCTAGCTTTCTTTTGAGTTTTTTAAGTAGTTTAGAAGTTAGCAAGATAGAATTGTTTGGAGGTAACATCATACAAGAGTTGGGCTCGGAAATTCACTGAAAAAAGGTCACACAAGCTCGTTAACGACCCCACCCAGGGTCGTTAACGACCCTTTTCGAGACCCGAAAAGGGAAGCAGGCAGGTGAGTTTTTTTACCTAATCTATCTTCTATCTACTTACTATGCCGCCTCTCCCCCTACCTCTAGCCCCTCCCACAAAACCTTCTCAAAAACTCCCAAATCCTACACTCAAATCTTTACCCAAAGCTTGAATTCTCAAACCAATTCCACCGATTTTTTGCCCACCACAGATCGGTACCCAACACCACCGCCCAAGCCCCGAAAACCCACCACGATAACGAGCCCTCCATCCTCAAGCTCGTTACCGGCGGAATACTAGACTCATTAACCATCCCAAATTCAATCTTTGTTCTTCAAATTTCTCAATCTAACGGTATGATTTCTAAACTCTAACTTTCTATTTGCAAGATTCATGATTTTTGGGGTAAAAATTTCATATCTTGATCTTGTTTAAAAGTGGTTGAATTCCATGTCTATATTGCATAGAAATCCTATTGCTTCTTACATTGGTGCTTGATCTTGATTTATGTTGGTTTGTTCTTGCTTAATTTTGCATAGAAGTTTTGATTAGAAAAAGCATGAACTAAACTTGTTCCTAAGTTGAGTTGATCTTCACCAATAGTTTTTGGCAATTTTGGCATGTTTGGGGGGGGGGGGGGGTAATCGAGTAAGTATGGGGTGCATGTGCCTGATTAGGTGTCTTAGGTGGGATTATGTTTGATCCATGCTTGACTAAGTGGAAAATTTTGGCGTTTAGAACTCAGAACAATCCTCGAGTGCTCTCGCCCAGGCTCGTTAACGACCTGTACAGGTTCATTAATGACCCTGCTAATTACCCAGTATTAAACGCAAGTCCAGACTCGTTAACGACCCAATTGGCTCGTTAACGAGGCAATTCGAGAGCATTTCCAAGGCCAAGTATGGGGTCTCTTTTCTATTAAATTGAGTGAGTCTTATCTTGGACAATTCATTCTTTTGTAGGTTCATATGGCAAGCACAAGCAGAGATGTAATTTTGTAGATTCATATGGCAAGCACAAGCAGAGATGCAACAAGAGCCGAGAAGAAGAAAAGGACTCACCGGTCCCCGCTTCCTCCTCGAATGGACAATGTCATATTACGCACTCAAGCACAAGCCGACCGCTTCAATGCTATCTTAGACAAGGACCACTACACTAGATGGTTCTCGAGGTCAAGTGCCAAGTCAATGGGGATTTATGAAGATGTAAAGCAAGCCTTCGCCATTCTCGGGGATCCTTATTTGCTGAAGAAAGAGGCAACACCGCACTACCCGACTCTTACTTCTGAGTTTCTGGCCACTCTTGAGACGAGCTTCAAAACCAAGACCTCGGCAGGACGGATAAGATTTCAGCTAGGCAATGTCAACCACAAGTACACAATGGAGGAGTTCAATGGTATTCTCGAGCTTCCCTCCCCTGGGGTCACAAAAGCACATTCCTCCATTCCCCGAGGCATTGAAAGACACTAGGAAGCCGGTGGATGACAATGAGATCTTTGAAACTTTCGTCAATTGCCAAGTAAATGTTCCTCTTCTGAATTTAATTAAGAGTGTCCCTCAGTTTGCTAAGTTCCTTAATGAGTTATGTACTATTAAGAGGAAAAAACAAAAGAAGGGGAAGGTTAAGAAAGTCTCTCTTTTTGAAAATGTGGAGAATGTTTCTTCCATGCTTCAAAGGCAATTGCCTAAGAAGTGTGGAGATCCCGAGAGGTTTTGATAGCTTGCATTTAGGTAGTGTTTAGGATGCATGTTTACGTTTCTTTTGCGTTGTTTTTAGGTAGTTTTAGTTAGTTTCTATAAGTTATTAGAGTGTCTAGGAGTTTTGGGTTTTGCACTTGTTCTATGTTGTTTTACAGGTCTTAAAGTGAACAAGTGTGAAAGGAATGGAAATCGGGAGAAGAATGATTGAATTCGGGCCATCCATTGGAGTTGCTGGTTCGACACCTCTGTCTTGTAAGGGTTCGTTCGGAAGCTATAGTGATCTGATAAAGTTGAGTTTGGCATCATTGGAAAGCTAATTCAAAGAGCTACAATTCATGTTTTTACCCCGAGTCCAAATTCCAACTCGAAGTGAGCCAAAACAGCCCCCGAAGTGTGACTTGAGTTCTTAACGGAGGTGCTGGCGGCGACCTCCACCAACCCAGCGGTGCCCGCCGCCTCTGACAGCCGCGTAATTCAAGAGCGCCACGTGTTTTATTTCTATTGTTCATATTTCTATCAGTATTATTCTGAGATATTATATTTTTGGGATATAGTTTTAGACCTAGTTTGATATATTAGGTTTTAGAGAGTTGCATCTCTCATTCAGACATTATTATCGTATTTTCCATTCAGAGTTTTTAGCTTTTCATGGAGAACTAAGCCCTTTTGCTTAGTCAGACAGTTTGAAGCATCGTTTGACTTTCAGTTGTGAGATTTCTACTCTTTATCTATTGCATGGAATTATTTTACTCTCTTGTTTGAATTGTTTATGTGATTGAGTTCAACAATTTCTAGGGTTGTTGATATTGAATCTCAATTGCTAGATCTAGAGAAAATACTGGTTGAGTTTCTCTATTTCATAGTAGCAAACTACATTGTACTAGTAACTGGTTGTGCTAGTCTATTGTAGAAGAGAGTTAAATTGCATTCTAGTATAAAAGCTGGTTGTTTTATGCTAGATTTGTATCCTGATTATATTCCTATTCTTAATGCTGCTTTTGAATTGAATCTTGATAGTTTCAGGGTTATTCAATTAGTTAGGATTGATAGTATCTGGTTGTGCTATTAATTATCTTTGAAAAGAAATTGGAATTCCATATGCATGCGATATTGAGTGAATCGATGATCAACTTGTCATATGAATGTGGATCTTTGGTTGACTAAGTGTTTCCTTAAATTGATAAAAACCCAAACTTTATTTGCTTTGATAGTTTTTGCATGCTCAATAGTTAGTTTAGTTCTAAAAACTCTTTTACTTTAATTGACATAAGAATTACATAGAAAGATAAATCTCCTCCTTGTGGATTCGACCCTTACTTCCCTAAGACTACAGTCTTTAGGATTGTTAGGACTCTTTTGCATAGCCGTGATTTGCACGACCATTTCACGCCTATCAAATTGGCGCCGTTGCCGGGGAGGCAATAATTGTCTTTTGTATGCCTTTTGTGCCAATCTTGGTGTTGTGAACCTATCTTACGGTTCATAACACTTGTGCTACTAATCTATGGCTTTGTTCAAGTGTAAACAATTGCAGGATGAACACTTCCATGATTATTTTTCTAGATTTCAAGACCATGTGCTCAAAATTTGTACACAAGGATTCGGATACAGTGATGGAGAGATCAACATCGGAGTTATTCTTGGTATGAATTTTGAGACAAGGGTATTGGATAACTACATGAGCAATGAGAGACTTTTGTACATGGGATCCGAGGAATGCTGGGATTTCTTATGTTTCATGAGCTATCGGAGCTTTCATGTTGAGTCATCTTCCCAACAGCCACAACCGGTTGATATGTCTCTTGAGGATTTAATGAAAGAACTCTCTACCAGGATGGATGCTTTGACAATGGAAGTTTGTGCTGCCACAGAGATACTTGCAAAGCCTAGGGAGCCTGAATCATCTTCTCCCATATGGAGTAATGAGTTTGAGCCTTCTGTGGTTTTGGAAGAAGATTATTTTGTTGACCATGATGACTTCTTTGCTGATGAAGTAGACAACAATGAGGGAGGAAATCAAGATGATACATCTGTTAAGGCTCCCACCATCATGTTGCGCCCTATGCTTGGCCTTGAAATCCTATGCTTCAGTTTTCCCACCTTCTCACATCCAGAGCTTATGGAGTTGCAAGATGAGGAGCCAAGTCTAGAACAAAAGGTGGAAGGTGAAAAATATATGGAGTTCATCTATGAAGAAAGTGGTAATGGTGACAAGTGATTTGACTCATGTTGTAAGTATTTTCTAAAGCCACCACTTGTGCTGGATTTATTTGAGCAACTACCAGTTCATGCCAACTGGGCACGCATGTTTGATAAGTTAAAACGGTCTTTGAAAGTTATATTATGCATCTTTAATTTATCATGGTGTTACTTATGTTTTTCTGAGATGTGTGCACAAGGGTTTGACAGGTTGCTAAGGGCATTGACAATGTCTAATCTTGTCAATTTATGCTAAATGTTGAGCCACGACGTTAAATAAGGCGCTTGTCGGGAGGCAACCCGGCATAGGTTTTTTTTTCCTAGTTTAGTTGTTTTTGTTTCGGTCTTTCCTTTGTTTCTGTGTTGGACTAAACTGCAGGTAGGTGTAAGGGAGCGCAACAGAACTGGCGGCGCCCGCCACCAACACGGCGGCGCCCGCCGCCAATTAATTTCAAAGGTGCTTGGCTACGAAGTGGTCAGCGACGCCCGCCGCCAGCCTGCCGCCAGCCCGCCGCCCCTGGTGGCGCCCGCCGCCTGGTCGCCGCCAGCCCGCCGTCCCCTCTGATGTCGTTTTCTACCCTTTTGATGTTGCTCACCACCATTCCATCACCCAAATTAGTAGTTGGTTTGTGATTTTTTCTCTTTCTTTTTACTTTTACTTACATTGTGGACAATGTAAGATTTAAGCATGGGGGAAGGGAATTACTTGCTTTGCATTCATGTAGTTGCATTAGATTAGGCGTATTTACTTTATATTTTGCATTGACTATAATCTTGAAAAATGAAAAAAAAAAAACAGAAAAAAAATATTGCATTTTAGGTTCTTATTTCCCCATTGTGTAAGACCTCTTGTGTTTCTAAGTTAAGTATGGATTCTAACCCATGATTTGCATGATTTGCTGAAGTTGATATGATATGAGCATGATCATTGATTATAGGACTGAGCATGTATTTAGCTTGGGTATTTGATTCATTCTGAAGTTCTAGACAAAAATTAGCCTTGTGAGATATTTTTGGCCCTTCATGATTATATTTGTTCTCTACATTCTTGAGTGTATCACCATGACTATCTAGCTCTAGAACTTGCGTTATGACTCTTTTTCAAGGCTGCTTTATATGATGAAATGCATGACATTAAAATGATTGAGGCAATGTTTCTTTATAAGCCTATTATTTCCCTTCCTACCTTACGAGATCCATGTTCTTGATACCCCATTTCTTTTGAGCTTTAGCCTATTTTTGATAACTCCACAAAATTTTCCTAGCTAAATAAGCTTGACCCATCCGGGATTTAGGACTTTAGGTTGTGTTTTTGTTTTGTGTGAGTTATGTATAAGTATGGGGGAGTTGGAAGAAAAGGTGGAAAAAGAGAAAATACAACTCTTGGTTGCAAAGTGAAAAAAAATGATGACGATGAAAAGTTTGTGCAAAGCAAAAGAAAAAGTTCAGTTTAATTGTTAGTAGTCTTCATAAAGCAAAGAAAGAGTTGAAGAAGAGGCAAATAATAAAAAAGTGAAAAAAAAAAACAAAGTGTATAAAAGTGTGCATGGAGTTGAGAAAGAAAAGTTTGGGAGAAGTAAGAAAAGAAAGTGTGTTGAAGTTTGGGTTTAGGATTAGTTCTTTATCCCGGATTTAGCACCACATGCCAAATATGATCCCTTCCAAATTTCTCTTTACCTTGGCCCCATTACAACCCTTAAAAAAGACCTCTTGATTTTTGTTATGTGTTTGATCCCCAGCGGTGGAGATTTAGAACTCTGATGCAAGCTTATGGTAGTCTCGTTTTCATGGTTGATTTTAAGCGAAACACCTACCCTTAAACACTTGAGAGTTTGAGTGCAAACACAATTTACCTTGGTGAGGTCTAGAATGAATGAATGGTCTTTACTTTTTGCTTATTATAATGCATGCTAGGAAGTCTTGGTCGGGTTTTTTTTTTATTATATGTGAAATGCTTGTTTGACTTGAGATGGATGTATGATTGCATTTCTGTGGTGTGTTCTGGATTTATTGACTTGCTTGAGGACAAGCAAGGTATAAGCATGGGGGAATTTGATAGCTTGCATTTAGGTAGTGTTTAGGATGCATGTTTACGTTTCTTTTGCGTTGTTTTTAGGTAGTTTTAGTTAGTTTCTATAAGTTATTAGAGTGTCTAGGAGTTTTGGATTTTGCACTTGTTCTATGTTGTTTTACAGGTCTTAAAGTGAACAAGTGTGAAAGGAATGGAAATCGGGAGAAGAATGATTGAATTCGGGCCATCCATTGGAGTTGCTGGTTCGACACCTCTGTCTTGTAAGGGTTCGTTCGGAAGCTATAGTGATCTGATAAAGTTGCGTTTGGCACCATTGGAAAGCTAATTCAAATAGCTACAATTCATGTGTTTACCCCGAGTCCAAATTCCAACTCGAAGTGAGCCAAAACAGCCCCCGAAGTGTGACTTGAGTTCTTAACGGAGGTGCTGGCGGCGACCGCCGCCAACCCAGCGGCGCCCGCCGCCTCTGACAGTCGCGTAATTCAAGAGCGCCACGTGTTTTGTTTCTATTGTTCATATTTCTATCAGTATTATTCCGAGTATTATATTTTTGGGATATAGTTTTAGACCTAGTTTGATATATTAGGTTTTAGAGAGTTGCATCTCTCATTCAGACATTATTATCGTATTTTCCATTCAGAGTTTTTAGCTTTTCATGGAGAACTAAGCCCTTTTGCTTAATCAGACAGTTTGAAGCATCGTTTGACTTTCAATTGTGAGATTTCTACTCTTTATCTATTGCATGGAATTATTTTACTCTCTTGTTTGAATTGTTTATGTGATTGAGTTTAGCAATTTCTAGGGTTGTTGATATTGAATCTCAATTGCTATATCTAGAGAAATTACTGGTTGAGTTTCTCTATTTCATAGTAGCAAACTACATTGTACTAGTAACTGGTTGTGCTAGTCTATTGTAGAAGAGAGTTAAATTGCATTCTAGTATAAAAGCTGGTTGTTTTATGCTAGATTTGTATCCTGATTATATTCCTATTCTTAATGCTGCTTTTGAATTGAATCTTGATAGTTTCAGGGTTATTCAATTAGTTAGGATTGATAGTATCTGGTTGTGCTATTAATTATCTTTGAAAAGGAATTGGAATTCCATATGCATGCGATATTGAGTGAATCGATGATCAACTTGTCATATGAATGTGGATCTCTGGTTGACTAAGTGTTTTCTTAAATTGATAAAAACCCAAACTTTATTTGCTTTGATAGTTTTTGCATGCTCAATAGTTAGTTTAGTTCTAAAAACTCTTTTACTTTAATTGACATAAGAATTACATAGAAAGATAAATCTCCTCCTTGTGGATTCGACCCTTACTTCCCTAAGACTACAGTCTTTAGGATTGTTAGGACTCTTTTGCATAGCCGTGATTTGCACGACCATTTCACGCCTATCAGGTTTACTGTTCCCGTAAGCATTGGTGAGAAGAAAATTGAGCATGCTATGGTTGACTTGGGAGCGTCTATAAATGTCATGCCACTAAGCATGTATGAGAGGTTAGGTCTAGGGCCATTATAGGATACAAATATTACTATTGAATTGGCTGATCACTCTAATGTGCATCCGAAAGGATTGGTGGAAGATGTTTTGGTGCAGGTGGACGGATTGATTTTCCCGACGAACTTCTATGTGATGGAGATAGGTAAAGGGAGATACGACCCTGTTTTACTGTTGGGTCGTACGTTTATGAAGACGGGGTGCGCCGTGATAGATGTTGCCAAGGGTTTGTTGTCAATGGAACATGAGGGCAAGGAGGTTCAGTTTCATATAGATGAGGACCCCTTTTGAGCTGTAAGGGACGTCGAGCTGTTGACGTTAAACCAAACGCTGCTCGGGAGGCAACCCGATGGTAGGTAGTTTTCTTTCCTGTTTTATTTTCGATTTCTAGCGTAGATTGTTTTGTGTTTCGAACTAATGTGTATGTATGAGGTCTGAAAGGACGATTCTGGTGTGATACCGCGCACACGGTTCTCAACCGTGCCTGCGGCGGTTGCCCAGAATTCCCTGGAGTACAGGTACTAGCCCACGCGGATCTCGGTTAGCGCGCGGGGTTGTGCGAGGTCGAAAGAAATAAAAAGAACAAAAAAAGAAAAAGAAAAAAAGAAGAGTGCTTTTATTCTACATCCATCTTTCAGAGAATTGTTCATAATGTTCGGAGTGCAGTTCAAGTATGGGGGAGACATCTTCGGGTTCGTTTCTTCCATTACTACATATGTGCTACGTTGAAGGTGTTCGAGTTGTGTGTTCGACTATTCCGAGAGTTCGTCCATATTATTTTTCGTATGTGAGTCTTCTGATTTTCTTCTTCTATGCTTAATTCCTTTCTCTTTACTTCATTGAGGGCAATGAAAGACTTAAGTATGGGGGAGGAAGTACTCGCTACGCCTATAGTAGATAGTTGCATTTCAGTTTATTTTTCGTTATTTTTATGGGATTTTTGGTCCATGTTTTGTATAGAGAAAATTTTGAAGAAACTTGAAAAAAAATTAATTAAATAGAAAAAGCCATAAGTAATTGAGGAAAAGGCATAAAAAATTCTGGGATGAGTCGAAAACCCGTAAGGGCAGCTCAGGTAATAAGTAGGTAACAGGAGGTTCAAGAGTGATTGTGAGACTTGTGACCACGTATATTGGAAAATGAAATGAGCGGCTAGGTGAAAACCCGAAGGGGCGTCTAAGTAGAATTGAGTGGAAAAATTGGAGTGATTACGATACGATTCTTGCTTGGGGATTTCGGGGGATTCATTGTAGATGGGTAGTTCACCTAGGTTTGCTCTACACTTTTTAGAGCTTGAGTGTTATATTATGTATTGGTGAGGTGTGTGCTTGATCTTATTGTGTTTATGATCACTTTATATTTTGGGTCCAGGGTTGTGAGTTGAGTGTTTTTTTATCTTCTGTTATATTTTCTGTAAACCTTTGATAGGATTTCTTGTTAGATTTATTTTGAGCTTACTCGAGGACGAGCAAGATCTAAGTATGGGGGAATTTGATACATTGGATTTTATGCAGCATAATTAGGTATTTTTATATGATTTCTGAGTGTCTTAGGCTAAATTAGAGCGTTTAATTGTAAAATCAGTAATGCCTACAAAAGAAGAGTTTGAAGACAAAAATCTAAGTTTGAGCTGAAGACCCGCTACACAGCGGTTGTGAGGAAGTTCAAGGAAGAAGACCCGCGAGCGCGAAATCCTACTGAGACCGCGGTGATGTCTATATCCGCGAGGCTGTGTAGCCGCGCCCGCAGATTCCTACCGCACTCGCGGCGGCTGTTGTTCCGCGACGCCATCGTTTTCCCCTTATTTTATGTTGTATTATATTTTTATTTTTTAATTATTATTTGGTTGTTTTAGTCTTTATAAGACCTAGTTCGTAAGAAGTTTTTGAGGGCCTCCTGTTATTTTTAACCTAGAGCTTTTAGAGAATTTCATGGAGAACCAATCTTCCTTGTAGTTTGTTCAATCAAGGAAGCCTTTTTTGAATTCGTAAGATTCTGGTAACTTTTCCATCCTTAGGTTAATATCAAAACTCTGTCTTTAATTCCATGATCTATGTTTGATTTTATGAGCCTGATCACCTTGTTTGATTGACTTAGATCTATTGTTTGGATTAGGTTTGATTGTTGTCTGTGCAATCTTATTTATCCTTGAAACAACTCTTTTCCAAGGCCGTGGACTGGAATTGAGAAAGAGTGTTTGATGGTTGTTTTATACATGAGACTCGTTGTTTGATTGCATGACTCAATTTCCTATTATCCTTGAGTGCATTGCATGATTTGAATTAAGCGTCTTTGTTTATCCCAACCCGTGGACACTACCGGAGCGGGTCGT
The DNA here is from genome assembly GCA_964016875.1 of Fallopia convolvulus. Lineage (NCBI taxonomy): Eukaryota > Viridiplantae > Streptophyta > Magnoliopsida > Caryophyllales > Polygonaceae > Fallopia > Fallopia convolvulus. The sequence goes on along the minus strand of OZ024731.1, from coordinate 11,866,594 downwards.
TATTGAACCTTAATACCTTGGTAACGTTGCTCCCAGGGTCGTTAACAACCCCAACCCAGGTAAGTTCCCTACTCCGAGCTCCTCTCTCAATTCCAGGCTCGTTAACGATCCTCCCAAGGTCGGTACCGATCCTCCCAAGCTGTACATGGAAGATGGGTCAAGCGTGAAAGCTACAGGAGTCGTTGATGATTACCCCATTCAAGTCGGGAAATTTTTCATCCCAAATGATTTTATTGTCCTCGACATGCCTGAAGATCCGCTAATCCCCATCATTTTCGGCAGGCCATTCCTAGCTACAGCAGGTGCCAGGGTAGACTAGCGAAAATGACTCCTCACCTTCGATATAGGAGAGGAACGTGTAGAATTCAGCCTTGATCAAAACGCCAACGACCCAACTGCGGCCGCACAAATCGAGTTATCCCAGCCCGAACTCGACATCACTGTTTCTAACGACCCTCCTCCAGCCAACAGAGGAGACATGAGTGACACTCAGATTTCTACCGACCTCCCTGGTCCAGTACCGAGCCCCGCATGCAACATTATGATGGAGGAGTTGTTAACACATGCTCGGTAACGACCCCAACAACCTCAGTGTCAACGTCATTTCCAATAAATCAAGGTGAGTATTCTAACCATGAATTCACTATTACTGGTAATGATTCTTCTACTTACTCTGTTCCTACACAGTATTCAAATATCTATGCTATAGAGGAGTCCAAACCATCTTGGTTTTCGGATTTCACTAACCCATGTGCAGGAATACCGGGCATATTGCTAGAAGATAAAGGACCAAATTTAGTGACAAGAGCCAATAACGCCTACAAAGCTAAGTATGGGGTCCCTCAAAATCCTGGCATAGCTGCAAAGGAACCACCTTGAGCCTAGGTAAGTACGTCGGGCTAACGACGTTAAAAATAGCGCTTACGGGAGGCAACCCAGTTTTAGTTTAGCTTAATTCTTTCTTTTTCTTTTTAGATCTTTTTTCCTAGCTTTCTTTTGAGTTTTTTAAGTAGTTTAGAAGTTAGCAAGATAGAATTGTTTGGAGGTAACATCATACAAGAGTTGGGCTCGGAAATTCACTGAAAAAGGTCACACAAGCTCGTTAACGACCCCACCCAGGGTCGTTAACGACCCTTTTCGAGACCCGAAAAGGGAAACAGGCAGGTGAGTTTTTTTACCTAATCTATCTTCTATCTACTTACTATGCCGCCTCTCCCCCTACCTCTAGCCCCTCCCACAAAACCTTCTCAAAAACTCCCAAATCCTACACTCAAATCTTTATCCAAAGCTTGAATTCTCAAACCAATTCCACCGATTTTTTGCCCACCACCGATCGGTACCCAACACCACCGCCCAAGCCCCGAAAACCCACCACGATAACGAGCCCTCCATCCTCAAGCTCGTTACCGGCGGAATACTAGACTCATTAACCATCCCAAATTCAATCTTTGTTCTTCAAATTTCTCAATCTAACAGTATGATTTCTAAACTCTAACTTTCTATTTGCAAGATTAATGATTTTTGGGGTAAAAATTTCATATCTTGATCTTGTTTAAAAGTGGTTGAATTCCATGTCTATATTGCATAGAAATCCTATTGCTTCTTACATAGTTTCGCTTGGACCGTGGACAAGCGGAAACCCTAATAAGGATTGGAATTAACCTAGGAAATATAGAAAAGTGGATGAATCAATGATCAAAGGATTGAAAAGGTGGAATTGATTGAATGAGCTCTGCTTTCTTCTAATTGATTTGAAATTTGAATATATCTGCTTGCTTAAACCTAAAACCCCTTGTCTTTGCTGATTGAATTGATTTTGGAAACACTGATTCTCTTGGGTTCGACCCCTTGCTTGCTTACTATACTGGTTAGTAAAATAGGGTTAAACTAGTTGAATTCCCGTGCCATGCACTGGTTTTGTTTAAAAATATATTGCGTGAATAAACTATTTTTCAAATTTACATAATTTAAATAATATTTTAATGTTTAAAATTTGAAATGCCTAGATATTAGGAAGTTATTTTTTTATTTCAATAAATCTAAAAACTAATTAATTTAAATACAATGGGGCCCAAATTATTGATAAAAATAATAATTCAAAAACATCAAAAAATGACACATAGGCGAATTGAATATTAGGTTGACATGTGGCCAAAAGGCTTCTTCTTTAGTATATAGATAGATTACTTTTGATCTCGGCATAACGACTTTAGCCGGGTCAATATTCTTATATTACTTATAATAATTTTACTAATCCATATCTCTATATTAGCTATATTTGGAAGACATAGATAACTACTTTACTCTAATAAAATATTGTGTAAATATTTAAAAAAACTTTATCATCTTATATACTTGATTTATTTATTTATGTTAATTGTAATAATATCCTAAAATATATAATCGTAATACTTATTTGTTTTTAATTTACTTTAATTTTAAAAAATCATTTTCTTGCACAATTAAAAGTGAATTCAAAATTTTAATTTAAATGATATCCTTATAATATTTATTCTTGCTCGATTAAATTTAAAATTTAATTTGGTCAAAGAGATTCTTATAATATCAATTTCGATGGTTTTCTAAGATCACGAATGTTTTAAAATTTTAGCATTTTTCTAAACCAATTGTTAGTATTTTTTATTGAGATTTTATCTTCACATTTAAACATGTCAACACAATGTATGATTCACATCTATTAAAATATTATAATTAGTTAAAATTTAATCGCCAATATTTTTATTAGTTGCACAAAAACCTCACATATATAATTAATTTATAAATATATGTTTTTATTTATCATTTTTTCATAATTATATATTTAAAAATATCACTTTTTCCTATTAATGTAATTCATAATATTAAAAAATAATTATTAATTTAAATGATAAGAATATGACAACTTTTATACTTTTGTGATTTAAAATATTTATTCAAAAAAATTATATTAAGTATTTGTATGACTATTTGTCATGGATGATTGATATATATCGCGCAAACCTAGCGTGAAAAACGCTCTCTAGAGGAAACCTCCAAGGGTATACAACCCTAAAATCTAATAGCATGGCTCCGCCGTCCCCTGCCGCTCACCGCCGCTCGCACCTCCACGGCTCAACTGCCACTCACTTCCCCACGGCTCAACCGCCGATCACTACCCCACGGCTCAACCGCCGCTTGCTCCCCCACGGGCTCAGCCGACGGTCGCTCCCCCATGGCTCAATCACCGTTTGCTCCCCCACGGGCTTTGTCGACGGTCACTCCCCCATGTTACACCTTCGCTACAGTTCTGCATTTGGAGACCCCGGTTCCTCTGGTTCTTGCCCGTGTTGCCTAGATCTGGGCGGTTCTTTCCGGATCTGACATGCTCTTCAGATCCAGTTTTCTCAGCTTCTCATCACCAACCACCACCATGCCCGACTGTTCCGGCTTCTCCCGGTGCTAACCCCCCACCCATATTCCACAAAAGAAACGCTTCTTCAACCTAGCCCCTTTTGAACGAAAAAATGCGCCCCAACTTCCTGGCCCCTATCCAACGACGCCTTCGCCAATGCTTCTGTTGCAACCTATCCGACTCTTACCTTGTTCATGCCGAAGACTCTCGTCTGAATCCGGCGTCGAACCTCCTCCCCCAATTTGGATCTCCATTTGTTTTTGGGTGTTTGTAAGTAAGCGGGGAAATGCTGATTTGTGAGGTTTTAAGTGACCTCCCGAATAATCTAACGGCGAATCCCGCTTCGTGTTGGACATTCCTCCTTACTTCTCTAGCAAAAGTGGTGTGAAAGGTTTTCGTTTGTATCAAATTCCGATTGAAGTTCGTTGTTTGGTTCGTGGTTCGAGATATATTTCAGTGTTAATCGGAGGTGTGTTTCCAATACTTTCCCATGCGAATCGTCACACCTTCCCATGTCGGCTTCATGTTGTTGTCTTGTGCACCGACGACCCTATACGCTTGTGTTAGTTCGTTACTAACCCGCATAAGTGCTTTCTCCCTCTTGGACTCAAGTCTTTCCGGCTTCCTTGCTCGGTGTTTGCTGCGGTCTACCTTGTTGTTTTTAGCTTTCTTTTTGGTTTGTTGGTTCTGTTTGGTTTGCTTTGGGCGATGTTTTTTGTCGGTCTATTCGACTACCGAGTTGCATCTCGGTCTCTTGAACTACCAGGGTTTGTATGGTATTTCAAATTCCTTTGCTTATCAAAAAATGGATGATTGATATATTTGAAAAAAAAATTCATTATTAATATTTTGTTTAAGGAATACCCGTACAAGGTATGGGAATACATACTAGTAGGTAAGTAATAAGATAAAAACTTATCAATTTATTATATACTGGGACCGTTCAAGATAAAATTAATTATACTGATATAAGATTTTACGTAGTTCATTACACTATATTTATATTAAACTTAATTTAGGCATTCTATCTAAAAAATAAAATAAAAATCCTAATATTAGTATAATACATAACATAAAAAATATCTTAATAATCTTCCTATTTATCATATCCAAAAATAAAAGATTATTTTTAAAATTAAGAATGGGATTTTTTATTCATTGATGATAGTGATATAACATTGTACGTACACTACACTATCTTTATATTAACTTAATTATTTTTTCAAAGATGTTTTATACACATATATAGATTTATATATAATTTAATATTATAAAGTAAACATTAATAATCATTTTAAAATAATTTAAATATAATAATTATGTTTCTAACATTTAAAAATATAGTAATATTGTGTCTTTAATATTAAAAAATATTTTATAATGAAGATTATGTTTATATTACTTGCCATATTTTAAAATATCAAAATATAATTGTATATTAGTAATATTATTATATTAAAAAATTATTTTATAATGAACATTATATTTCTATCACTTGCCAAATTTTAAGATCTCTAAATATATTTACATATTAGTAATATTATTCTTTAAATATCCCTAATGTAATTTTAAGATCTCTATCTATTAGTAATATTATTATGTTAAAACATTTATTTCATAATGAAGACTATTTTTCTTGCCAAATTTTTAAGATCTTTAAATATAATTTTACATTAGTAGCATTGTTATATTTAATAAAATTGTTCCATAATAGATTACGCGCCTAAACTATTTGCAAAAATTTAGGATCTCTAAATATAATTGTATATTAGTAATATAAGAAATATTATTATAATATAAAAATTGTAAATACTTAAATAAATGAAGGGCAAAGAGGTAAATGGAAAATTTTAAAATGCCTATGTGTCATAATTAGGATGATGACACGTAGGATAGAGAGATTCGACTTTAGTTATAGTATATTGATTGATATTGAATAGTTTCGTGAGTTTTTTTTTGTTGAGAAGAAAGTAGTAGCTTTTATAAATATTTAAATCCACTAACATTAATGTAGAGTTGTTATCTTATGCTTGTAATTTCCTAAGTTTGGACATTTGAGCTTGTATTTGTAATAACATGTATGTGTGTATTAGTGTATTCGGCTAAATGGATAGGAGTAAGTCATTGGGTCGTTTAACCCAAATGACTCGCACACTGTGCTTCTCCTCACTTACTTGAATGACGCCGTTGCGGGAATTGTGTGATTAGGATTGAGGCGTACCATTTATAAGGCTAACCTTCTCCTTTTGAGAGTGTTCACTCAGTGTTAGCTTGCTTGAGCTTGATGCCATCGACACTGGAGCTCCCTTTGTAATCCAAACATAGGAAGAGAGAAAGAGAGTGCATCTTGGAGAATGTTGCGGTTATTCGATTCGTTCGAGTTGTGCTTCTCTTACTTTGTTTCTCTCTCTCCGATTACTAGCTTTAGATTTCTGTTCTCTTTACCCTTCTTTGACCTCTTGTGATCTTGTCATTCTTATTGAGTCTTAAAAGCTTAAATAAAACTTTGTTTAAGTTGTGTGTGCTTTGGTTCTGTATGTTTCAAATCTACGTTCTTCTGCATTTCAATTTGGTATCAAAGCTGATTTTTGTTGCTTGAAACTACTTGTTGAAACTCTGTTGTTCTCTTTATTTATGTCTCACTTGCCGAAGCTAGTTGTCTCTCTCTAAGCCTGGCTCACTATGTTTGACTCCTCATTTGTTCGGATCAATCCATTTGATGGCACTTCAGACTTTTCCATGTGGCAACTGAAGATGAAAGCTATACTAATCAAGGATAATGTTGGCCGACCAATCGACCATTGATGAATCATGGTCAATGACCTTTGATGATGCAAAGAAGTTGGAAATGGATCAACTTGCTCATTCTGAGATTATTATTTGTTTGTCTAATGAAGTTGCTTGCCAAATGGTTACAGTAGATACTTCCAAGAATCTTTGGAATGCGTTGAAAGACCTCTATCAGGTAAAATCCCTTCCTTATGTTATTATCTTACTAAGTTGCATCTTTACTTTCAAAATGGATGTCATTGTGTCTCTGAATGATAATCTTGATAAATTTCTTAACATGACTCAAGATTTATACAAGGTGTGGTGATAAAATTGTTGATACTCACCAGGTTGTGATTTTGCTTAATTCACAGCCTTCCTAATTTGATAATTTTAAGATGTGATCTAGTTTAGTCCTGATGGTACTAAGGGTCTGACTAAAAAGAGAATGGTTGAGACTATAATTTAGAAAAATGAGAATATGAAGGTCTTTAAGAGTAAACAAGATAAGTATTCTAAAAATGAAGTCATGTTTACTAAAGGAAAGTCTAAAAACTAGAAGAAGAGTTATAAGAAGAAAGAAAAGAAGTATGACTCTTCTAACTCTAATTTTGGTGGTTCCAAACTCAAATATGATAATAGGAATGTGAAGTGTCACTATTTTGGTAAGCCTAATCACATGATTGATGATTGTTTTAAGAAGAAAAGGGACGAGGCCTTGGCAACCTCTACAAAATCACAAAATGGTACTTCTGCAATAGTTATGTGTGTACATCATGTTAATTCTGATCATGATGCATGGATACTTAATTCTAGTTGCACTATGGATGTTACACCTCATAAGCATGTCTTTGATTATTTGCATCTTTGTGATGAGGGTGAGGTTAGGTTGGATGATCATTCTTTTCTTAAGATTAAGGGTGTTGGTACCGTTCCTTTTAAAATGCATGATGGTGTTGTTAGAATTGTCCAAAATATTAGGTGGGTACTTGACTCAATTAAGGAGAAACTTGTTGTCTGAAAGCATGTTTGATGACCTTGATTGTCATATCCACACCGATAATGGAGTCAGAAATGTCTCCAAAAAAGGAAATTCCTTGTAAAAAGGAATAAAGAAATGTGGCCTTTATCATGTTCTTGGTACTCATGTCTCAGATGCTTCTTTTGAAGTGAATGATTGCATGAATATTGATTCTAATAAGTTATGGCATACTAGACTAGGGTATATAGAAAATAAGGGTCTTCGTTATCTCTTCAAGCATGGTTATTTGAGTAAGAAACCTACTGATTTGATCATTTGTGAAAATTGTGTGTTTGGAAAACAGACTAGATCTCTCTTTCCCAAATCCAAATTTGTTGCTAAAAAACCCCTTGAGTATGTACATACAGAATGGGGACCTGCCTAGGTAGACACAATTGGTGGTACGGAGTATTTTCTGTCATTAATTGACGACTAATCCAAGAAGGTTTGGGTGTACTTACTCAAGGCCAAGAGTGAAACCTTTGAGATATTTAAATTCTAGAAACAAACTGTTGAGGGTCAATCTGATTTTAAGTTAAAGTGTCTTAGAACAAATAATGGAGTTGAGTTTTGTAGGCATGAATTTGATGCTTTTGTCATGAACATGGTATTAAAAGGCATTTGATTGTGCCAGTTACACCTTAGCAAAAAGGCATTGCTGAGAGGATGAATAGGACCTTGCTTGAAAAGGCAAGGTGCCTACTAATTAGTGTTGGGATGAAACATTCCCTTTAGTGAGAGGTTTTCATTATGGCCTCTTACCTGATAAATAGATCACTTTGCTCTGACATTGTTTTCAAAACTCCACAAAAAATGTGGAGTGAAAACAAGCACAACATTTCACATCTTAGATATTTTGGGTGCACTGCTTGTGCACTTAACAATGTTGGGAAGTTAAACATTAAGGCTTTGAAATGTGTAATTCTTGGCTACCTAGAAGTGGTAAAAGGCTACAAACTATTACTTATTAAGCCTGGAGGCTATCAGGTGATAGTTAGTAGAAATGTCACTTTCAATGAAAGTGAATTTCATTTCAAAAATATTCTCAGATCTTCTCCTGAGCATGTAGACAAGTTTGAACAAAATTCTATCCCATTCTATGTTGCTCCACCTCACACTAGGATGTATGATGAGGTCTTTGACATTGGCTATTCCCCATCACACTCTGGTTATTCTGGTAATGGTATTTCTAATGAGCACTTGAATGCTCAAGCAAGTACTGAAGAGTACTTAGATGTGCAACCTCACCTATCACGTAGGCAGGTAAGTTCTCATATCCCTTCATCCCCTTCTATGCATGAGCATGTTTATGATTTTGTGCATGATTCTATCCATGAGTTGCATGATTCTCATGAATGGATGATCTTGTTGTGAAAATTCCTTTTGATGAGGTCCCTAATTTAAACAATTATCAATTGACTAGAGATAGGGCCCATAGGGTTAAGATTCCCAACAAGAAATATGTGAACAATGTTGATGAGTTTGCTTTCATTATTGTTGAAGTTTTGAATGCTTATACTCCTGACTTATTTGAGAATGTTGTGAAATATATGAACAACATCCTTTTGCAGCTCAACATTTTTTAACCCTGCAAAAGGAAGTTTTTATGATAGGAAAGAGCAAATGGAATCAATCGAGCGCTATTAGAAGAGAGGCTGAGATTGAAGAGTTCCATCCCAGGATAGTGGTGCGACGGCAGAAGGCGACATGGAAGTAGTGAATTCAAGGGCGAAGAAAAGCGCAACTTGGTTTTGTATGACATTTTGCTAACCGATTTCATTATGTAGGAATTGGGCCCAATGCCCATTTGGAAAAAAGCCCATAAGGACAACACTTATTAACGATCGGGTTTTAGGCTGTGTTCGGCATGCCTTAATTGGATGCTTATAAGCATATGAAAGCTTATTTGGAAAAAAATAAGCATTGTTGTTGTATGTGTTCGACAATACTTGTTTATTTTAAATAAGTAACTTATTTGCGGTATTTATTTTGAAGAAAAGCATTCCCAAACTTATTGTAAATAAGTAACTTATTTGGTAAAAAATAAGTTTGATGGCTCCCATGTGCTTTGCTAATTAAGTACATGCTTTTAATATAAGCAACCCACCTTACTGAACACACCCTAGATTATTTGAAAAATAAGCATCTAATATTCGCATCATCAACTATTAGCATTAGCATAAGCACCGATACATACCGATTTGCTGAACGAACCCTTATATACTTTACGAACAAAACCCTAAATCCGCGCCCCACCACTGCCTTCCTTCTTCTCTCTCCTTTGTCCCTCATGCTTTTTTTAATCTCTCACTCTTTGTTGGCTGGATGAAGCTTAATACGGATGGGTCTGTGAAGAAAGATGGTTTGGCTGCAACTGAAGGAGCGATTGGAAACTATGATGGCCAATAACAAGGAGGTTTTGTTCATTATATTGGTATGTGTAGTGTTCCTATGACTAAGTTATAAAGTGCTCTATGGATAAAGGAGAGTTTGTTTAGAAATTGATTCACATCTTGTGATCCTTCTTTTAGGTAGACCTATGGATTGTTCTTACTCCTTATTTAGCCTAGTTAGTATGTGTCGAGGCTTGCACCAAAGGGAACAGATTGTTCATTTATGTCATATCTATGGAGAAACAAATATTGTTTCAGACTTTCTTGCTTATTTTGGTTATTCGTTTAGTTTTGGTGTCCATGTATTCTAAATAGTAGGATCTTCCCCTATAACTGTGTACTTGACCCTCCTAAGGGTGCTATTTCCTTTCTTTCTATTGATGTTAAGGGTTAGGCTATCCCATGTTTAATTACTATTAGCCTTTTTTATAATTAATAAAATGGGTTAAAAACTCGGAGAGTATTGCCTCTCCTTCGACCTAAAAAAATCTCTCACTCTATGTTTCTTTCACTCAAAGACCTCTCACTCATCGACTCCTTCAACTCCCTCTCCTACTTTACCCGCCTTTACATCCTCAACCACATCGAAAACCATCTCTCTGGCCCCATCTTCAACTTCTCTAACCTCTCTTTTGTAACAACCCCATTTTTCTTTGGAAATATTACCGCTAGTGACCTCAAATTTTACTACTCGAAGTCACCTAAGGCTTATAGAAACCAAATAAATAAAACCAAATTTCAAGTAATATAAAATAGCCTTCACAAAACTCCAAAATAATATCCTGCAATACTTAAGTATGTGACATAAACATAATTAAACATAATTCTCGGGTTGGTCTTTACAAGCCAAGGATATCACCTTAAAGTTAAACTTGCGGAAACTAGCGGAAGTATTTAAATTTGAAAACTTCAAAGACACAACAATGGTCTTCTCAACTTCACTCTCTAGGCTCAACTCCTGATGTGCCGCCACAATAAATACGGTTGACAGTTGACACCAACCGACCATGCAAAGGGCAAAAAGTGGTCGGGTTAGTCTTGTGACAGACATAGCAAATGGAATTTTAGAAAGGGTTCCTTGTGATTGCACTTGGCTTCTAGCATCAAACTTTGGATGAAAACCGGTCGATGGTCTACTAAGGTACGCTCACCAAGTTCAAGACATGCAACAAAAAGACAATACGCCACAACAATGTGGTTCCTTGATAGTTTTAGGTGGTTTGTTGGGAACTTCATTATTCACATAGACGTTTGAAAAGCCTTCGTCAACTAATTGGATCCACAACCAACCTCACTGAATATATGTTGTCTGAATTCAAATTGGAAAGAGGATCTTCCTTAGTTAGGATCCAATGCGGTTTTCTAAGTTGTACTCACCACCCTAAACACGTTTTAATATGTGTATCATGCACTTATTGTCAATTCAATTTGGTAGATTTTATTCGATGACGTGTAGTTTCGATAACCATGGGCTCCTATGTCCCAACAATGGATAAGCACTAGCTAGGTGCGACACCCCCAACGGTTGAGCGGGCAAGGTCATGAACAACACTAGGGAATTAATGTCCTAATGCGGACATTATAAAGAGATGGTTTGCATCCCTAGTCACTATGCTAATACACAAACAAGTCCAAACGGAACTATAAACACACACATGTTCACAACATCGTGTCCTAAACATAGTAACCTAGTATAACAATAACTATGATAATAATATGTTCATTATTTCTATAAAATGAATAACAATCTAGTTCATTTTTATTTTCATAAAAGCGTTCCCAATAACCAAAACATCATGATTCAAATTGTTGGCATAATCCTTACTCCAAATTTATCCGTCGTTTCTAAGAACTCCTTAGATTTAAAGTTGGGTATTCGATAACTACATGATCCTTTTTCATATTTTTATAGTACGATCTGTTTGCCTCTTTCGTCTCTTCTAATAGTATAGGTGTAATCTAACACCATTTTTACCAAAAATTTTATCCACTCTTCTTTTGAATTCGTTAATGAGTATTGTTTACATATATTTTAACTTTATTAATCCCATTTGTTGATACATTTCTTTTCTTCAGTATCATATTTAGATTCTTAGCTACTCGTAACACCAGATTCTTCCATGATATTTTCTTGTAACTTAGAGTTATTCTCTATTTCATGATTCATCATCTTCAGGTTCAATTTTCTTTTCAATTTTTAAACTTGTGACTATGAATATTTTTGATGGGTTTTGATTTTGAAAAGGATACTTATGTGGAAACTGAGTTGGTCTTTTACCTATTACTGTTTTAGTAATAGTGCTTGGTGTCAAATTTCATTAGTAAGTGCAATATCAATTTTTTTGTTTTCTTCTCGGTGGATTTTTTTGGACTAAAGTAAGTTCTTCTTTAATTTTTTGGATTTTTTCACTTAATCTAAAAATACAACTTCTTAAATTTGTGATGTCGTCGACAATAGTGTGTAATATAGATTCATAATATTTTTGCCAATTTTTAGATGTTTAATATGTTGAGATTCTCGATTAGGACACTTATCGGAAATTTTCAGCTTGTCGACTTGCTAACTTGGCTCAGATACCAAATTTCACGAATTCAAGGAATACTAAGATAGAATACAATGATTAGAGCTAATATTTTTAAATATTTTTTAAAACTTATTAATAAATTTTGCAATTATCTAAAAATAATGGAAATGAAATATAAATACTACAAAAAAGGGGTAAAACTGTAAATAAAATTATTGTTTCGTTACCATTTTTTTTGGTAGAAGTAGTTTCGTTACCAATTTACCAAGAGGCGTCGAGGAAGGACAGAAGTGTCGAGGAACCTGCCTCTTTTTTGATCAGAAAACAGGGCAACAACCCCTGCGATATATTAGAACTTAAGAAAGGCTAGAGCCAGTTACAATTTCAGCAAGAATCAAATCCTTAATCTCCACAGGCGGAGATTGAAAAGTGGTAAAACTTGAGCCTAGATTAACAGCAACATTGGCTAGCTTATCAGCAGCCTTATTCAGAGCACGATTGACATGACGGAACTGAAAAACACAACTAGAGCTAAGCATAAGTTTCCTGCATTGGCGAATTAAGGGAAAATCAGAATGAACTGATAACTGGTCATCTTGGATCAATCTCACAACATTAGATGAGTCAGATTCCACAATAAGCTTGGGAATTCCCATGGAAGCCACCATCTTGATTCCAAAATAGATAGCTTTCAGCTCAGCTGTAAGAGCTGCACAAGAACCACAGGTAAATATGAATCCCTTAATGAACTCCCCCCTCTCATTACGTAGCACTCCCCCGCCACCAGCAATGCTGGGGTTCCCTTTAGAACATGCGTCGACGTTGAGCTTGAACCATTGCATAGGCGGCGGGCACCACTTCTGGATCTGACCCGAATTATTCGACACAGATGTTGTTGTTGTCAACGATTTGCTCTTCTCTTTTGCTTCCCAGAAAGCACTCGTGATGCTACAGATTGTGGAAGTGATTCGGAGATGATCATCAACATTTTCAAACACAAGCTTGTTTCTACACTTCCATATATACCATAACATGTTTGCGAATTCAGTGGCCGCTCGATTTAACCTTCGGACCCCCTCAGTGATCCAGCTTTCCAGATTCTGGTTAGTGAAGAAATCTGTCGGACAGTTATTGCCATATAAAGCAAGCCAAACGGATTTAATTGTACTACAATCACGCAGCATATGCAGTTCACTCTCCGACGCCGGGCACCGGGGGTAGGCCTCGCTACTTGCCAAATGTCGGCGAGCGCGATTCGCATTACAGAGCAAACATTGATTAAGTAAGAGATAGATAAAATGTTGCACTCGTTGTTGTACAAGAATCGACCACAGCATTTTCCAGTTGAAATTAACATCCGGTGGAGTTTGATCCTCTCGAAGCATTTTCATCACCGAAGATGTAGTAAGAACGCCAACTTGATTCAGACTCCAATAAGGAATATCATTTGCTTCCAAATCGGGATCGATGGTTACCGCCATCATTTGGAAACAAATAGAGGCCGGGAGGAAATCTGAAATAATAGTCCAATCCCATGTAGAACCAGTCCAACATTCAGCCACAGTAAGAGATTGAAGATGTTCCGGAACCGGTTGTAACGCCAAATCAATAAGTGGAACATCAGCAAGCCATTTATGAAACCAGAAGAGTGTGGTGTGACCATTTCCAATAGCGATCTTCAGACCTCGAAGAAGAGATTCAGCCCCATGTAGAACCCTTTCCATTGATGTGAACAGGGCCGTCCAATGGTTTTTGGGGGCCCTATGCAAAAATTTAATTAATGTCTAAAGTTGATTAAATGTAAATTTAATTACTAATTTTTTACTAGCAAAGTTTTATTATTAGTAAACTTGTTGAACCATAATCGTACTGCTAATTTATGATTGTTGATTAAAATAATTTAGTTTTATTGATAACGACTATAATTGTGGATAAAATTAAAAATAATTAATAAAAAGGAAATTAAAATCATATTTATATTTTCCCCATACAAATAAAATTAGACAACTATAAAAAAAAACAATAAAGTTTACTTAATAAAAAGGAAATTAAAATCATATTAATTAAGATAACTTTATTATATCATATTAATATGATTAATTAATATAACTTTATTATATCATTTAGAAAAATGATCATGTTTCCAAAAAAAAACATGATCATTTCACAAAAGCATTAGTGCTTGTTTGGTTAACACTTCAAATCACATGAATTAGAAAATCATGGGAAATAAGACTAAATAAATATGTTTGGATGAAAAATTATGACAAAAAATCACATGATTTTAAAATCCTGGGAATTTGAACTTTCTGTGTTTTGTAGTAAGTTGACTTACTTAGTCCCCCCTTGGTAAGTTCTAATTCCCCCATTTTTCATGTAAAATCATAAATTCTTTTATTGTAAATTCTAAAGTTTACAATTCAACCAAACACATTTTCTCAAATCCATGGAATTTCAAATCATAGGAATTTAATTCTTGGGAAATAACTTCCTAGGAATTACACTTCCTACATTCAACCAAACAAGCCCTTAGTATTAATATGATTTTAATTTCCTTTTTATTAATGATCATTTCACTACTATAATTGTAGTATTAATATTACACTGTTCAGTAAATAATTAGACAATAGTTTCAACAATCAACTAATAAATAATGTTCTAACTAGTAAATATATATTTATTATTGTTTGATAAATCAAAAAGGAAAAATTTACAACTATAAAAAAAACCATTTATTGATAAGCTAAAAAGGTTAAATAAATTAAACCTCTCGTCCACTAGTTAATAGAGTGGAAAGAAAATGAAATTTTAAAATGTGGAAGGTGGGCCACGAGTTTGATGGAAGAAAAGGGGGCCTACAAATTGCAGAAAGAGAAAAAAATATAAATGCTGCTAGGCAAGAGATTCGAACACAGATCAATCGGATTTTACCAAGCACGCTTCGCCATCTAGACTACTTGAATAATGTTCTCTTTTGTCATACTCTATTATTATATATTATATTTTTAAAATTTCGGGGCCCCTAAAATTTCGGGGCCTTGTTCCATCAGGCTGTTTGCACACGCCCATGAACGGGCCTGGATGTGAACTTCCAGGGGCTGCCACAAACTTATCAACATCTCGTCTGTCATGACAGTATTTACCACGTAGAACACGGCTCCAAATGGATTAAAGTAACATCAACATCCGCCAACCAAGTTTAGTAAGGACTGCTGAATTGGAAATGCGCATTGTTCCGATGAACCTGCCTCTACCATCAACCCTGGACAGCGACTTCGGCCATTTCTTTTCTTTTCTCTCTCTCTCTCTTTTTTTTTTTTTTTCTTTTATCAAAACGAGTTAGGGTTTTCTGGGTCCCACAACTCCGCCTATAAAAAGAGCCCATCAGGTGTTGAAGACCGCATATCTCTAAGACCATATATTTGTTCACTCCTCCATCTTCCTAAATTATAAGACAATAGCTCAACAGCTGGAGATCACTCCTCTTCCCGAGAAACAAATATGGAGGATGAGAAGTACTTGTACGACATTCGATATCCCTTCCTTGTAGTTGTAGCGCTTTTCAAATCATCTGCTGGTAAGTTCATTTTCAATCAATTATCACAACGTGCAATACCTTCCAATTAATTGATAATATAGTGATTAGAGTGAGTATATGCATATATGAATTGATGGATCTTGATTGATTTCATCTGCAGGTTCAGTGTACGCGGTTTCCTTGGCTCTCAAGAACCCGACCGAAGCTACCATCGCAAACATTGTGATCAAAGAAGTGTTGACGGTAGTGTTGATATTCGGGCTCTTGGGTGTCTTCCTGTTGACATCCTTTCGTATCCAACTGCGCTGCCATCAATCCCGGCGTAGATGCAGCTGTGGCAACAGAGTGTATGAGCTGAGGTGCGGAGGATCGGCCTTCTCCGTTCCTCTCACGCTCTCCTTAAGCGCCACTCTGCTCCTTCCGTTGTCCGCTTTCTTCTACGCCTACGCTCCCATCCTTATCATCTCCTTTTGGTCCGATTCCATCCATGAATTCTTCACCGCCCGCTTCTCCCGCTCCCGCATAATTCGCCGCCAACTCGTCTTACTCCCGGTGATGCAGGCTCAAGGAGACGTGACCTCCATTGCTCTGGGTATGTTTCGCTGCTCTCTTAAGACTCAATTTCTGTTATACACTATGTGTCTAATGCCTTGCTTCTTGTGTGTAATTAATACCTTTGGGGATTTAGATATATGGGAGTGCTCTGTTTTTACCAAAAGGTGTATATGAAAATTCAAAATTTTATTCATGTGGTGCTGCTCTGTTTCCTGGATACATAACACAATCTGCCTATATTATTTATATATATGCACTCGCATATCAAAATAGAAAATGCTGCTGCACTCGAAAATCTACCCCCAGATCCTGCTCGTACATGTGATCTGTTGCTACAAATATTCCGGAGTAGGTTATATGGTTTTTGTTTTCCGGGGAATGTCGGTGTCTGAAAGCTGCAGTTGTAGATACTTTAAATTACTACTATATGACTCTTCCGCACGTTTTTGCGAAGCATATATACATGAGTATTACCCCTAATATTAGTGAGTTAACCAGCTAGATTATATTCTATTTTTAGTTGGCTTTGAATCAGGGTTAATTAATTATATAAGCTAGCGTCATATATTATTCTCTTAATTAATTTCCCTCATCATGTGAGTTTCAGCGTAGAGCTAGCCGCCCGCCACAATAAAAATTGGCGATTCAATACGTGTCTCCTCTTCCTCCTATTTTTTTTCCTACGGAAGTTGCTCAATTGAATAGTAATGTCTATTTTAAGACTAGATTTATTAACTCCAAATGATATTTGGAAGACAATATATTAAAAATTCCGTTTTGACTTTCGTTGCCTCAAAAAGATGTACACAGAGCTAGTGTGCACATAAGCCATTGGGATTTAGCGGGTTCAACATGGCGGGGCCCATTGCGTAACCTTTTGCAAAAGATGCCTTTCTTCTCTTACTTTGACTCTTTATTTTCATAGCTTTTTTTGGTAGAACTTTATTTTCATAGCTTATCAAATGGTACTTAGCAGTATTAATTTGGGTTGTTATTTAACGCACGCAATGTGTGATAAGTTAATGATCCAATCACACATTTATATGGTGCAGGTGCAGCAAACGAGCCCACGATTCAGGATGCTTCAACCGCCGAGTGACGCGCTAGCTAGACTCATTCGCTCTGTAGCCTCTATTTAAGGAAGATGATAGTTCCCGCATATCCAACTTATATATATACAAACCACCATGCATGCATAGCCTTTTTCGTTGCTTAATTATTTGACGGAGTTTGATTCTCTGTGGCTGAATTTGTATGGACTTCTTTTAATGTGTTTACTTTTATTAGAATCCTTCAAAACTTCAATTTGTTTGCCCTGTTGCAATGCGGTTCCATATATATTTGGATTGGACAAGTTAGAGGAATGGTTAATAATTTGACTTATAATTTTCCATTTTTAAAAATATATAGATGGAAAAATCTAAACCCAGACAAAACAAATGATGTTATTTGAATATTGGTCTATCCTCGAGATGTGCTTCCAAGTCCTTCAAAAATGGACCATCTCCATTTGTATGAGCGGGTAAAACAAACATAATTATCATAGTTATTTTCACTATAAAGGTATTTATTAAAATTACTGCCCAGTTATTTTCGTTATTTTCCATATAAAATTATATGACGATTATGCAACTTAATGGAAGATTTTATCTTTCATTAAAGATAGAATTAAAGTTGGAGAGAGGGTGGAATATTCCTTACTTGGGCTTTAAAGCAATTGGCCAGCCCTAGAAGCAATTGGCCAGCCCTAGAAGGATAATATTTTCGGCCTAATAGTTATAATTTTCGGCCCTCTTCCTTCTCCCTCTTCCATTATAAATACATGCCCTAGGCATGTAGGGAGAGACACATGTGCATAGCATATTCAGAAATCCTAGGCAGACTAATATTCGCTTAGCTTGACTATTTAGGGTTTCACCGCTCTCTTGTTGTACCTCGACGCTCAAACGACAATTGCTCTTCTGACTTAGACATCGGAGGTGGATCAGGGGGTCTCGCCCCCTGTGTCCATTGTTTTGCAGGTTTCTAGGTTAAGAGATTGAAGATGGAGCGGAAGAGGAGGAGTTCTTACTTGGTGTATTAAAAACGAATTGAAGGCAAGATTTTGTACACCAACAATTGGCGCCGTCTGTGGGAACGAGGATTAAATCCATGAGTAATCGTTCCTAGAAGAAAAAGAAGTGAATTTTCGAACCTATAGCGATCGAACAATTTGCGAAGGCTCTCAGTGACGAAACTGCGGGCGCGGAACCCGATCCGCGGGTGCGGAACCCAACCGCGGGCGCGGTTTACTGGAGTGCGCCTCCGGAAATTTGCGAACTCCGGATTTTCGACTGGAGTGCCCCTCCGGGAATATGTGACTCCGGAAAATTGCGTTTTTAGGTTTTTTCTAGCCTAAGGGCGTCCCCAAAAATCAACAAAAGAGATCCGCTTTGGGATTTGTTTGAACCCTAAGTAAAAGTATGATCGGATTACCACAACCAGTGTCGATCGCAGTGCGTGCTGCGAAATCGACGACATTGGAGGCAAGGGGAAACCTTGTCGGATCCTTGTCGAATTCAATCCTACCTAAGGTTGGTAGTCGACTACCAATTGACGAATTAGGCTCCGGGTGCGTGCCCGGAAGCCCAAAATTGAAAACTTGATTGTGAACCAACGCCCAGCCACAATCAAAGCAGTGGAAAGCAATTTTGGAAAAAAAAGTACTCGATCTACGCAATTATGGTGTTGGAATCAATCCCTGAAGATTAAGAAGTCATTGTTTGGAAACCCTGGGGCACCGCCGCAAAGTGAATCGCGCGAGGTACACCCAGCGAGCAAATCCGTGACCGCGTTACCATACACCACGATCGCAGATCGGCGTTCGAACCTGAGATTTCCGAAAATCGCTCGGAAAGTAAACCCTAATGAAAATTGATCAATCTGATTCCGATATTCGCTCGGAAGGTGAGACCTTTGTGCCCATAAACGACTTGAACCATAACCCGGCCCCTCTCGTTGATATGGTTGTTCATCGCATAGACCATTCAGGGTCCGAGTCGAGCGACGGAATCGTCAATCATGGCACTTCAAGGCCTGAATCAATTAAAATTGATCAAGCTTGGGAAACGACAATGCGTGTTGCCAAAAACGAGAATAATCAAATGGTTCAAGAGCAAGGCGGGTCGATCCGAGAGATCGTGATCGTCGAACCGAACCGCAACCGCGGCCAAGAGGGTCGCGATCGCGGCCTGTCAAACCGCGCCCACGGTTCAGAAACCGCGACCGCGGAATGCGTATTTCGAAGCATTCTATCTATTTCGCGAGCCAAACCCTAACTTGGTTAGCCCTCGCTTAGAGCAAGGCCAATCTAATGTCGGGAGCGATCCCGTTAGAGATGACAATCGCATCACCTTGTTATCTGCTCCAAACGGTAGGAATAGGGCGTCCACAACCGCTAGAGATGAAGAAGAAGGCGAACAAAAAGGAAGTTCTCTCTTCATTGGGGCAAGCTTGATAGGCTTTCAACAATCGTGAACTTATTGCGGGGTAATCATGACCTCTCCGCATAATGCCCATGCAAAGTGCCTGAAATCGAATCGGATCTTACTTGCCATAGGCTGAACGTCCTCCTGAAACGTAAAGCCGATCGTAAAAGCAGGATAAACGATCCTATCTAGCAATCAGAAGCCTTAGTCGCTGAAATAAGGGTTGAAGATAAATCAAGAGATTTGGAGAGTCTGAGCGGACTTTACCAATCCTAATAGAGTGAATCCAACAACTTGTTCTCGCTTTCAAAGATCAACCAATCAATGGATTCCAAGTCAAGCCACTGATGTTCGCATTTTTAGTATAGTTTTTAATAGGTTTTCTTTGCTTATTAGGTTTAGTTTTGTCTAGTTTAGGTTTAGTTTTGAGTATTTTTAGTTAGTTTTGCATAAATCTACGAAAAGAGTGGAATCTACGCTATTTTGTGTATTTTGCAGGTTTTAGCGAGGAAAGGAGCTAAATTTGGAGCATCACAGTGAAGGACGGGAAAGTGCAAGATTTAAGAAGTCGAGGCTCGAGAATACAAGAGGAGGTGTTGAAGAAAACAAAACCCCAAGCTCGTTAACGAGGCTGTGAAGGGTCGTTAACGAGGCCACGAAGAGAAGATTTTGGAGTATTATTTTATTATTCACCGATCCTGAGCGGGAATTTATTTCCGTATCGGTTGAGTATCTTTTTAGAATCTTTATGGGTTATTAGAATATGTATTTTAGGGTTTAATATCTTTCTAGATTTTATTTCTATCTTTTAGAGATTGTTTTTATCTTTTTAGGAAAGTTTTTATCTTTTAGCCTTTTTAGTTTTTTTAGGATTTTCTAGTATAAATACCCTTCTATCTAGCATAGAAAAGAGGGGGGGGGGGGGGTTAATTTTGGAGTAGAATTTTGGGGCTTAATTTTGGAGTAGAATTTTGGGGGCTTAATTTTGGAGGAGATTTGGAGGAAGGCCGAAGGAGAGAGAACCGGATCGGAAGTCGGTGACGAGGGTCGGTAACGACGGTTTCCGAGGTTCGTTGATCGAGTGTGTTCGGTGATTGTTTTGTTTTGGTTTTCTTCTGGATCTCTGTAAGACGATATTTTTGTTATTAATTTAAGTTTGAGTTTTGTTTCGATGTTTGTTTTTATTGAAGTATTTAATTTCTTAATCATGAGTAGTGAGTAGTCTATTTTTCTAGGGTCGGGGTTAAGCCCGGCATAGTTGAGCATGTTTGATGAGTAAGATAGTGTGTTGAATGCCTTTTATCTTTATTGAGATTGTTTGTTGTGCTTAATACCGAAACGGGAGTTGAGGTAATTTGAGTTTTAACTTGATTGAAAGAGAAAGTTAGTAACTTGAAGGTTGATATTGTTTGAAAATGAAAGTTTCAAGCTTTAGATCCAAGACAAGCAATTGAGTGAGTTAGTTTATGAAAATGGATTAATTTACTTGTTAAGTCAATGAAAGTTGATGACTCTATCTATTTAAAGGCATGATCTTATCTTCTTACGAATTCTTATGCTTGGCTATGTTGTGGTGTCCCTTATCCTAGATTTTTGTTTTAATTGAATTATTTCTGATAAATCTTCGTTGCTGAATACTTGCTTCGGTACCGAGTATTAATTAGAATTTTATTAGGTCATTAATTGATGTTTTTGTGTTCGGTGGTTCGGTAACGATCCTGACAAGGTCGTTAACGAGGCATCTCGTGAGTGATTGTGTTTGATTTTATTTGATTTTTATTAGATTGATAGACAAACAACCTTGCTTCCTGTGGAAAGATCCTGACTCCACTGTACTCAGCGGGGTCTTGACTTATAAATTTATTTGTTGTCACGAAACCCTCTCAACAAATTGGCGCCGTTGCCGGGAAAGCAACGAGTTGTTAGTTTATCTTTGGGATCGGGACTAGCCCGACCCCGTTTTTGTTTTTAATTTTTGTTTTCTTTGTTTGTTTTCTCAGTGTATGCCGGTAGGACGAAGAAGGCTTCAGTTTGATAGCTCCAGTTATTACTCAGAACCCGAACGTTCCATGCACCGACGACTCCGAGAAAACCGAGCCATGGCCACAGCTGAAGAGATGGCTCGAGAGTTAGAGATCCTCCGGACCTAGATGGAGGCACTGAAAGTCGAAAAGGACGGCGCTGATGCAGACAAGGCTTGACTGCAAGAAGAGCTAAACGCCTATCCAAGGAATGCCAAGCAATACATGCATCCGGAACTGAGGGTGCCAGAATCTCCTATTGTGCTTCCTGCGATAGAGAAACCTTTTGAGATCAAATCTCAATTTATATCCTTAATTAAACGGGCTCAGTTTGAAGGGAAACCTACTGAGTGCCCTATGGAGCATATTAGAAATTTTCTTGATTTATGTGACACCATAGCTGCTGAAGGTGTCTCGCTAGAATATGTTCTGTTAAAAGCTTTTAGATGGTCACTTACTGGAAAGGCCCTGAACTGGTTAGAGAGCCTACCTTCTAAGTCTATCAGGACTTGGAAAGCTTTGTATGATCAATTTCTTACAAAGTTTTTCCCTCCTGCTAAGACAACGGAGTTAAGGAAACGTATCACCTCTTATCACCAGTTGCCTAATGAGACATTTGTTGAAACATGGGAAAGATTTAAAGAGATGCTTAGACAATGCCCTACTCATGGGCAACCTTTATATGTATTGCAAGAAATCTTTTTCCAGGGTATCA
This sequence comes from Fallopia convolvulus, assembly GCA_964016875.1. Lineage (NCBI taxonomy): Eukaryota > Viridiplantae > Streptophyta > Magnoliopsida > Caryophyllales > Polygonaceae > Fallopia > Fallopia convolvulus. Next base: position 11,844,199 of record OZ024731.1, on the reverse strand, counting down.
ACGCAGAGACCAAGAACCGCATCAACACGCATACTGCGTGCGGTTTTATAGAGATGAACCCGACAGAGGCGTGGGAACTGTTGGACAAGCTGGCGAATTACGATGCTATGTACGGAACCCAGCAGGCTCCACAAACTCAAAAACGTCTCTATGTGCCCAATCGAGATGAAGTTGACCCCGATGTTAAAAATCAATTCTTACAATATGAGGTCAACCGTTTGAGGAAACAAGTAAGTTTTCTGAAATCCTCTCAATCATGTCAAGAATGTGGTTCTTCTGCGCATAGTACTTCTGCTTGCACTAACATTGAGCAGGTTAGAACCGCTGAGACAATAGCTGAGATGAATTACATATGAGGACCCTACAGGAACCAGCCTCATTATAATGACAGGTCGAACAACTATCAACCATGGGGCAATCAGAATACAAATCACAATTACACAGGGCCCCCACAAGATAGACGACCTGCACCATATCGACCTCCAGGCCATCAGGAGACGCCATCATGGGTTCAGGAGATTAAAGAGAGCATCAACGGAGTGAACAACAAGGTTGATGACGTCCAAGCCAAACTGAACCGGCAGGATAAAAGATGGGGAGAGTTCGATATTTGGAAGAGGAGTGTTGATTCCCAACTAGGAGACCTAGCTGCACGGATTCCAAGACCACAAGGGCAACTCCCGGGTCGTCCCGAGGAGAACCCTAGAGGCCAAATAGCAGCGGTACACCTCAGAAGCGGGAAGACACTACCGGAAAGAGTTCAAGCTGAAGAAAAGGAGGAACAAGATCTCGCCAGCCAGCTCGTTAACGAGCCAGCGAGAGCTAGTACCGAGCCTACAAGCCAGGATGACGAGGCTCCGAGGATTCCTGACGAGCCCAACCCAGGTAAGTTTTCTAAACCGTTTCCTCCTCTCAATTCCAGGGTAGTTAACGACCCCATCAGGGTCGGTAACGACCCGTCGAGGACACCGACCGACCCCAATGTCGACCCGGTACTCTCACCTCTCGAGCCTAACTTGGTTCCGAGAATGGTGAAAACTCTTCCATTTCCAACTAAGAAATCTATGGACTCTACTGAGAGTAAGTTCAAGCGTTTCGTTAAGATTCTTCAGGGCATTAATATTTCCATCCCATTCGCTGAGGCCCTAAGCGAAATGCCGGCTTACACAAAATTCTTGAAAGATATTCTTAGCAGGAAAAGATCTATTATAGAGTTGCAGGACGAGGTCAGATCAATAGCTCTTCCAGAAAAGTTTGGAGATCCTGGGAGATTTGCAATCACAATCGGCATAGGCAACCACAAGTTCAAAGCTTTATGCGATCTGGGTGCCAGTGCTAGTCTTGTTCCGCTCTCAATATGGTCTAGAGCAAATATGGGACCACTAGAGCCTGTCAACATGCGACTTTATATGGAAGACGGATCTTGCATCAAACCAACAGGGCTGCTAGAAGATTTCCCAGTTCAAGTGGGTAATTTCTTTGTTCCTAATGACTTCATCGTGATAGCAATGCCCGAAGATCCAGTTGTGCCTATTATTTTGGGAAGACCATTCCTCGCCACAGTAGGAGCTATAATCGATGTTAGGAGAGGACTCCTAACTTTCAAAATTGGGGATGAGGTGACGGAATTCCGATTCAAACAATCCAGGGAGTCTGACAAAGCTGAAGTCAAGATGCTCTACACCCATGAGGAGATCATTGAATGTGGAGACCCCATAGGAAGATCAGCATGCAATGATGAAATTTCGGGGCAAAGATGGGCAGAAATAACCACTGCAGTCTCAGTAACGAGTCCTCCAGCATTGTTACCGATTCTCCTGGTAGTAGATGCAGGCTCGTTAACGACCCACCCAGGTTCGTTAACGACCCTTGCCGAAGAGGGAGAGATCTCAGCTTTCGAATGCTTTCATGAAGTATTGAAGACGGAACCAGAAGAGCCCATTCTAATTCCTGCCGAACCGTCCCCAACACTTAAACCCTTGCCAGATTCCCTCAGGTATGAATTCCTCGGCCCAAATTCTACTCTTCCTGTCATCATTAATGCTGGATTAAAAGATGAAGAAGTAGAAAAACTCCTAAGTGTGCTTAAGATGCATAGAAAAGCCATAGGCTACTCCCTAGATGATATAACTGGCATATCCCCTTCTCTTTTCATGCATAGGATTTACATGGAGGACAACCATAAACCCACCATAGAGCATCAACGTAGATTAAATCCTAATATGAAAGATGTAGTTAAAAAGGAAATTATTAAATTACTTAATGCAGGGATTATATTTCCTATTTCGAACAGCCAATGGGTGAGTCCGGTCCATGTCGTGCCTAAGAAAGGGGGGATGACTGTGATAGAAAATGAAAAGGGAGAGCTTATTCCGACTAGAACCACCACTAGTTGGAGAATGTGCATTGATTATAGGAAGCTCAATAGTGCTACTAGAAAAGATCATTTTCCTCTTCCTTTCATAGATCAAGTTTTAGAACGCTTAGCCCAGCATGATTACTTCTGTTATTTAGATGGCTATAGCGGCTTTTGGCAGATTCCCATTCATCCTGATGACCAAGAGAAAATAACCTTTACATGTCCCTATGGAACCTTTGCTTATAAAAGAATGCCATTTGGGCTTTGCAATGCCCCCGCTACTTTTCAAAGATGTATAATGGCTATTTTTTCTGATATGATAGAGGATATTGTAGAGGTTTTTATGGATGATTTTTCTGTTTATGGTTCTTCATTTGATTCTTGTCTCGCTAACCTTGCACGAGTGCTTAAAAGATGTGAAGAAACCAATCTTGTACTGAATTGGGAAAAGTGTCACTTTATGGTTCAAGAGGGGATAGTACTAGGACACCTTGTCTCTAAAAGAGGGATAGAAGTAGATAAAGCGAAAATTGAGCTTATTGAAAAACTACCTCCCCCCTCTTCTGTAAGAGACATTAGGAGTTTTTTAGGGCATGCCGGTTTTTACAGGCGATTTATTCAGGATTTTTCTAAGATAGCTAAACCTTTGACTAACTTACTGATGAAAGATGTAGTGTTTGAGCTGTCTCCAGAATGTCTTGAAGCATTTTACAGGTTAAGAGTTGCCCTTGTGTCCGCCCCCATCATGCAGTCCCCCGACTGGACGTTACCCTTTGAGATCATGTGCGATGCCAGTGACTATGCAGTTGGTGCAGTTTTAGGGCAACAAAAGGATAAGAAACTCCACGCCATTTACTACGCCAGTAAGACGCTGGATGAGGCGCAGAGTAAGTATACCACAACGGAGAAGGAATTCCTTACTGTGGTATTTGCTTTCGAAAAATTTCGGTCCTATCTTGTTGGATCCAAAGTGATTGTTTATACTGACCATGAGGCCGTTAGATACCTAATGGCTAAAAAAGATGCAAAACCTAGATTGCTTCGTTGGATGCTCTTACTGCAGGAATTCGATCATGAAATAAGAGACAAGAAGGGAGCAGAAAATCTAGTGGCGGATCACTTGTCCAGGTTGCCAGTTGAGCATATCACCGAGTCCAATAATGACGTTCCGATAAATGATTCCAGACCCGACAAACACCTCCTGCTGAACGAGGTTGAGCTCTACAAGACCCTCGTTACCGACCCCTTCAGTATCGTTAACGAGGTGCCGAGGCTGGAAGACACAAATAAAAAGGGAATATGTTCAAGTTTGGTCGACAATCAAGCCAATAGGGTCGTTACTGAGCCACGGGAGGTCGGTACCGAGGTCAATAAATGGAAGCCTAGCTCGTTAACGACCCACCCAGGTAAGATTTCTGAACCTAAGTCTTCTCAATTAAAATCCACCCCCTCTCCTTCTTCAATTTCTTCTTCCTCAATATCAATCCATGCTATTAGAGGGCCAAAAGCTCCTTGGTTTGCGGATTTCGCTAACTATCTTGTAGGAGGCGTAATTCCCGAGGGCCTTACCCCACAAAAGAAGAAGAAATTTCTCCATGATGTGAAACAATACTACTGGGACGATCCCTACTTGTTTAAACAAGGAAGTGATCACCTCTTTAGGCGTTGTATCCCAGAAGAGGAGATTGCAAACGTGATCCGTCAATGCCACACACTGCCAACTGGAGGTCATGCAAAAGGATTCAAGACTACAACGAAGATTTTTCAAAGTGGTCTCTATTGGCCCACCATGTTCAAAGATGTGCAAGCTTATGTGACAGCATGTGATGGATGCCAACGCTCAAGCAACATAACTTGGAGACATGAAAATCCACTAACTGGGATATTAGAAGTTGAGCTATTTGATGTATGGGGCATTGATTTCATGGGACCGTTTCCCGCCTCAGGACCCTACAAGTACATCTTAGTTGCGGTTGATTATGTTTCCAAATAGGTGGAAGTTGTTGCTACAAGGACTAACGACGCCAAGACTGTTGCTAAATTCATCAAGACCAATATTTTCCCCAGATTCGGCGTTCCAAGAGTCCTTATCAGTGATGGTGGCTCCCATTTCATTGAGCGAAGTTTTGAAGCCCTTTTGGCTAAGTATGGGGTATCCCATCGGGTGGCAACACCCTACTACCCCCAAACAAGTGGCCAAGTTGATGTTTCAAACAGGCAAATAAAGAGCATATTAGAGAAGACAGTTTACCGTTCTAGAAAGGATTGGTTCTCCAAATTGGATGACGCTCTATGGGCATATAGGACAGCATACAAGACGCCTCTACGCACCACCCCCTATAATCTAGTGTATGGCAAGGCATGTCATTTACCGGTCGAAATGGAGCATAAAGCGTTATGGGCTCTCAAGGAGCTCAACATGAACCTCGACACGGCTGGACAAAGAAGATTCATGGACTTGCAAGCATTAGAAGAATTGAGGCTGAAGGCGTACGAAAATGCTGAAATTTACAAGGAGCGTACCAAAAGGTGGCATGACCGAAAATTGGTGCCCAAAACTTACCACATCGGCGATAAGGTACTTCTCTTCAACTCTAAACTCCGATTATTCCTAGGGAAGCTAAGGACACGATGGAGTGGGCCATTTGTGGTTCATCACATTTATCCTCACGGAGCAGTACAGTTGACTGACAACCGAGGCGTCATTTTCAAAGTTAATGGACACCGATTGAAGAAATTCCATGAGCAGCCTGATCCAGATGAGGAGATAAGGGTCACCATGGCTCTAACACCACAAGACTAGCAAGAGAACTCGTCGGGCTAACGACGTTAAACATAGCGCTTACGGGAGGCAACCCGCTTTCTAGAATAGGTTTAGTTTATTTTATTTTCTTTTTATTATTTTTCTTTTTAGATTATTTCTTAACTTTCTTTTATTTTTCTTTTTAGTTTTAAATAGGATAGAAATAAGATTTTTGAGCTAACAAGATTTCAGGAAAAAAGGGGTCGAAAATTCACTCAAGGAGGCTACGGTGGCTCGTTAACGACCCACCCAGGGTCGTTAACGACCCAGTTGGGACGACCCGATTCGTCACAATACGGGGCAGGTAAGTAAATCTAACCTTGTTAATTTTTTTTTCCTAACCCTAGCCGCCACCCCCCCTCTATCCTTAACCCTCCTATAAAAACCCTTCTACCCCTCCCAAAATTCTACCACAATCTCTCCCACATTCACTCTCAAACCCAAAACTCTCTCAATCCCTTTCCTTTCTCTCCCACCGAGTCGGAAATCCCACGCTAACGACCACCGGAGACGCCATCGTTACCGGAGTTCGAAAGCCATTCACCGTCGACGACGAGCTCGTTAACCACCCCGATTCCGACCCTTGTTCTTTTAATTCTCGGTTCTCCGGTATGATTTCTAAACCCTTGCTTGAAATTGCATGATTGATTATCCATGGGGTTAAATTTCATATCTTGAATCATGATTTTTAGGGAGATCGATGAGCATGCTTAAATTACGTTCTAAAAAATTCTTGATTGTGCTTAATTGTTCATGTTTTAGGTAAGATTATTCATGATAGATTAGCTATTGTAACCCTTTAGTTAAGAAAGCATGAATTTTTCTTGTTCTAGATCTTAAAATTCGAACTTTGCATGTCAAAATTCCGGGTTATTTTTTACATGTTAGGGATGGGAAATTGAGTAAGTATGGGGTGCTTTTACCCAATGAGGGAATTGTGGAGAATAATAGAAGATTGCATGCTTGATTTGTGCTGAATTAATGGTAGATTTGATTTCGGAAATTTCTGGTTTTGCTCTCGGCGGGTCGTTAACGACCCACCCAGGCTCGTTAACGACCTTGCACTTCATAGATGATCGATCCGAGCCCAGACTCGTGAAGAACCCAATTGGGTAGTTTATGAGTAATTCCGAGGTTAATTTTGAGACCAAGTATGGGGTCTCATACCTATTATTTTTGAGTGGATCTTATCTTGGAAAATTTTCGATTATTTTGTAGGATCCATGGCTAGTTCAAGCAGACCCGCTACCCGAGCCCAGAAGAAGAGGAGGAACCACAGGTCTTCATCTCCACCCCGGGTGGACGATGTGATTTTGAGCAGTCAGAGCCAAGTACGGCGCTACCGGGATTTTTTGGAGAAGGACCATTACACCCGATGGTTCTCGAAGTCTAGCGCCGTCTCTACGGGCATCTACACGGATGTCAAGGACGCCTTCATCATCCTTGGGGCCGCACACTTATTAAAGAAAGAGAGCTTGCCACATTATCCAGCCCTCACATCCGAGTTCTTGGCCACCTTAGAGACCAACTTCTCGTCGAAGATCTCGGCCGGACGCATTCGGTTCCGGCTCGGTAACGAGGACCATGACTTCACCATGGCGGAGTTCAATGCAATCTTGGAGCTCCCAAACCCGTCTAGAGACTATAGCTTGAAGGACTACCGAGTGACCCGCACTTGGAGCTACATCACCGGAGAGGTTCAATCCTCCACCACGGCGCTATCCGGGGCAACCATAGTCAACCCCATCTTCCGGATTATCTTGAGAGTCCTCCCCGCAACATTTTGGCCGAAGAAGGAGTTGAACCGGTCTACAAGGACGGAGGTCGCTTGCTTCCGCACCATCCTCTTCGAAGAGCCCGGCCCCTTGAATTTGGGGTACGAATGGCTCTACTATGTCGAGAAGTCCCACAAGTCCAAGGAGGTGTGGTGTGGCAATTTGGTTAGCCTCTTGGCTAAATATCTTGGAGTCGATCTCACCCGTTACACACCGGCCCACGCTCAACTCCTCAACAAGAATTATTGGTATAGTGCCGGGATTTTCGTGCAAGCCGAGGGAGGCTACAAGGTGAAGGTTCGAGATCAAGTGGTCATACCTTCCCTTGATATGTACGAGCTACTCTACGTACCAAATTGGTACGAGGTGTGGACGGGCCAGCCTTACCCATTGGAGCCAAAACTGGAGGATGAGCTCTCACTTAGGCCATGTCACACCCGGTTTGAGCGGGACGATGTGGATGAATATGAAGAAGAAGATGAGCAAGAGGATACCGAGGTCGTAGGCAATGACACCGAGGAAGCGGACACCGAGGGCGGCACTGAGGAGCTCAACTTTACAGAAGAAGACATGGAGACGGAGGAATTAGGAGGCAACATCTTCGTCAACGAGCCAACCAGGGTCGTTAACGACCATTTTCAGCCACCGCCCAACACTGTTAATGAGGCAACCAGCTTCGTTAACGAGGTGCCGCAAGCTCCTGTTGACCCTCCACCAGCTCCTGTCGACCCTCATGCATATGGCTTAATGCCTTACAACCCGGTGATGTATCAAGACCATTTCCAGCCTCACTACCCACCACCTCCTCAGCCCGAGTACGCAGGATCGAGCATACCACCACCATGGGCCGAAGATCTTTCTACACAGATGCAGTAGCTTCACCTCCAGACCGATCACATTCATCGGAGGATGGATAGATGGGAAACCGTCTACTCCGCTCGCATGTCGATGGAGGACGAGCGGCAACGTCAGAGAGAAGCGGAGGATGCTGAGCGTTGGAGGACGATGTATGACTTCATGGGGCACTTTGAGCACTATTTTCCTCCACCGAACCTTTGATCAAGCTCAAGATGAAGTTTCCTTTCCTTGTTCCACTTTTGTAAGTTTTATGTCTTTCTTTTTCTTTTTAATTTTTTGTTTTCTTTTCTATTTCTTTTCCCTCTTCTTCTTATTTTTCTTACAGTGGGGACACTGTAATTTTAAGTATGGGGTGGGAGAAAGTAGAAAAATTATGTCCTAGGTGTCTTTGTGTAGTTGTTATTTCTTTTAAATTGAAATTGAAAAAAAATCGAAAAAACCAAAAAAAATTGAAAAATTTGAAAAATCCAAAAAGAGTTTAGAATTGATAGATATCCCTTCTTAAAGTTCTATGATAGCAATCACTAGTTTAATCATATAATTCCTTGCAAACATGTCTTTGAAAGTATAGCCGGATTCTTAAAAATTGAAATTATTGTTTTTTAGAAGAGAATAGCATTGGATAAAATTGAGCACATATACTTTATAGCATAGATGATGCAATCCAACAAAAATCTACCTTGTGAGAAATTTTTGGCCTTATAGGGAGAACATTCATAAATCCCTCTTCTTTTTTGTGTGATTTACTCTTCTTATGCATATTATCTCTTGGAATTGTGATGGTTATCTATTTCTTGAGACCCTTATAAGATTTTTAGTTCATTACTTGTGAAGATCATATGATAGAGAACTTATTTTTATGAGCCCTATTATCCCCTATCTACCTTTACATTATTCCTTCTTTTGACAACCAATTTTGGCCTGAAACCTTTTATTTTTAGCTCCACAAAAATTGTTCCCTAGCCGAGATAAGCTTGACCCTATCCGGGAATTAGGACTTAGATTGGAGAGGTAAAGTTTTGTGTTTTGTTGAAAAGAAAAGAGTTTCTATTTGCTTGAATTAAAGGATACTTGGGAAGGGTAGATTTGGAAGTCTCTTGTTATTACATGTAAGAAAGGTCTCTTGATAAAAATATGCACAATTAAGTTTTAAAGGGAAGAAATGTATACGGTGGATTGTTAACGACCCGGATGTGGGTTCGTTAATGAGGCAGCGAGAAAAAAATATAGTAATAAAAAAAAAGAAAAAAAAGGGGGAAAAGAAAGAGGAAAAGTTGAAGTGCATTTGTGTTTAAAGATAATATCGAGAGATTCTTTTATTTTTGGTTATGAGACTTTCTAGGATGATAAATGGGTGAGTGAAAATAAGTGCATAATGAGAGTAAGTTTGGTTTATGTTTTGAGAGTTTTTGGAGATGTGAGTTTTTAGGAGTCTTTGATTCCCGGATATTATTAGCACCACATGACCAAAATATTTTCCACGCCCTATTGTCTTTACCAAACCCCATTACAACCCGACCGAATGGAAGCTTCTTTGAAGTTTTTTATTGAGCCTAAGTTCTCTTGATGAATCTTTGCTTGTTTTGACAAATCTTGGGTGGAGAGTATTGATGATATAAGTTCCAATTTCTATGAGTTTTTGTATATAGGATGAGTTGAGAGATTGAAATTATAAGCCCAAACACATGAGAGATGAGTGAAACACATTATATCCCTTGAGAGGTTGGATTGTATTATTTTATGTCTATTTAAGTACATATATGTGTGAGGATGTTAATAGTCTTTTGCTATAATTTTCTTACGTGTATATGTTGCTTTTTGAAGATGGCTATGTCTTGATAAGCATGATTTGTTTTGGTTTTGGTTAGTATCTTGATTATTGCTTGAGGACAAGCAAATCTAAGTATGGGGTATTTTGATGTTCGCATTTTTAGTATAGTTTTTAATAGGTTTTCTTTGCTTATTAGGTTTAGTTTTGTCTAGTTTAGGTTTAGTTTTGAGTATTTTTAGTTAGTTTTGCATAAATCTACGAAAAGAGTGGAATCTACGCTATTTTGTGTATTTTGCAGGTTTTAGCGAGGAAAGGAGCTAAATTTGGAGCATCACAGTGAAGGACGGGAAAGTGCAAGATTTAAGAAGTCGAGGCTCGAGAATACAAGAGCAGGTGTTGAAGAAAACAAAACCCCAGGCTCGTTAACGAGGCTGTGAAGGGTCGTTAACGAGGCCACGAAGAGAAGATTTCGGAGTATTATTTTATTATTCACCGATCCTGAGCGGGAATTTATTTCCGTATCGGTTGAGTATCTTTTTAGAATCTTTATGGGTTATTAGAATATGTATTTTAGGGTTTAATATCTTTCTAGATTTTATTTCTATCTTTTAGAGATTGTTTCTATCTTTTTAGGAAAGTTTTTATCTTTTAGCCTTTTTAGTTTTTTTAGGATTTTCTAGTATAAATACCCTTCTATCTAGCATAGAAAAGAAGGGGGGGGGGGTTAATTTTGGAGTAGAATTTTGGGGCTTAATTTTGGAGTAGAATTTTGGGGGCTTAATTTTGGAGGAGATTTGGAGGAAGGCCGAAGGAGAGAGAACCGGATCGGAAGTCGGTGACGAGGGTCGGTAACGACGGTTTCCGAGGTTCGTTGATCGAGTGTGTTCGGTGATTGTTTTGTTTTGGTTTTCTTCTGGATCTCTGTAAGACGATATTTTTGTTATTAATTTAAGTTTGAGTTTTGTTTCGATGTTTGTTTTTATTGAAGTATTTAATTTCTTAATCATGAGTAGTGAGTAGTCTATTTTTCTAGGGTCGGGGTTAAGCCCAACATAATTGAGCATGTTTGATGAGTAAGATAGTGTGTTGAATGCCTTTTATCTTTATTGAGATTGTTTGTTGTGCTTAATACCGAAACGGGAGTTGAGGTAATTTGAGTTTTAACTTGATTGAAAGAGAAAGTTAGTAACTTGAAGGTTGATATTGTTTGAAAATGAAAGTTTCAAGCTTTAGATCCAAGACAAGCAATTGAGTGAGTTAGTTTATGAAAATGGATTAATTTACTTGTTAAGTCAATGAAAGTTGATGACTCTATCTATTTAAAGGCATGATCTTATCTTCTTACGAATTCTTATGCTTGGCTATGTTGTGGTGTCCCTTATCCTAGATTTTTGTTTTAATTGAATTATTTCTGATAAATCTTCGTTGCTGAATACTTGCTTCGATACCAAGTATTAATTAGAATTTTATTAGGTCGTTAATTGATGTTTTTGTGTTCGGTGGTTCGGTAACGATCCTGACAAGGTCGTTAACGAGGCATCTCGTGAGTGATTGTGTTTGATTTTATTTGATTTTTATTAGATTGATAGACAAACAACCTTGCTTCCTGTGGAACGATCCTGACTCCACTGTACTCAGCGGGGTCTTGACTTATAAATTTATTTGTTGTCAAGAAACCCTCTCAACAGCCACAAGAGAAGTTCTCAAGAAGATGTCAAAAAGCGATCAATCCATGCAATCGTGAGGCTGGAATCAATCTCTGACAAACAAGAAACAACCTTTCTTAGCCCCGAGGAAACAACGAACTCGCCAACCCTAAATCGCCAGCGAGCTCTATCGCCACCGTGATCGCGGCACCATCGGCCGCGACCACGACCTCAGGAACCGCGACCGCGGTACATTCCTCCACGACCGCGGCCCATGCGATAGCAACCGCCGTGTGGTTTTTTCGAAACCCGAAAAACCTAAAAGCACTGGGGGCAAAGTCCGATCTTCGCTCGGAAAGTAATCAAGACTCACAGGGTGATCAAGCGAGGCTCCGATATTCGCTCGGAGGATCAAACCCTAGAAAGTTCCAAGCAAGACAACTTGCTCAAAGATGATCAAAAATTGACCCGACCTCACCGTCAGAACATGGTTGCTTTTCGTGCAAACCAAGCGAGGTTCGGATCGAGCGACGGAATCAATGGTCGTGGCGCTACACAGTCAGATGAAATTGACCGTCATTGGGAATCAGAGATGCACATCTTTGAAACCAAGAGCCATCAAGATAGTGGGGCATCATCCATCATCAAGAATGAAAACAAGATTGTGCTTAATACGCACTATAGCTTCCGCTTTAAGAGAGAAATAGCGGATTCAAGGCGAGCATATTCGAATAAAGACTTGTCGCTATCCAAGCCTTGGAGAAATCGTCAGGCTAAAAGCGTTCTTTGTAAAGATCCAAGAAAAGTTCCTCATCGATGAATCGGCGATCGAATGGACCGATCGACGGCTCGTTAGTGTTATCAAATTCACAGATAACTGTTGTGGTCCCGAGCCGGTAAAATGCTGATGAAAGGAATGAAGAAGTATACAAGCCAAGTACGAGGGGAAATTACCGCAATCGCAGAACCTTGCAAACGACGAAGACCGCACTCGCGACCAACGAGGCCGCGATCGCGTCCAGGTATTCCGCGATCGCGGTGCCCAGAGGCCGCGGTCACGGCCAGCCTCTAGAAGTGTTCGTGCCTCATTTTTATGAGTACCGAGCTTGCGGGTCCCTAAATGGCGACTGCGGTTCGCCCCCGTGAATTTCAAATTGAAGATCAATCTTTGAAATCATACGACGCGTGACGGAATCAAGGACTCGAAAATGAGTGCTGGGGCATTGTAAAACCGGAAAATCAACAATGGTCGAATATGATAGAAGATTCCGAGTTATTCAAGATTGGACGATGATCAAGCGATAAAAAACAATCGGGTCCGTTGATGCAAGGGCAACGTTAGCACTCATGCAAGAATCGCTTAAGACCTCGATGCACGTCGAGGCAGCGGGATGCCCAACAAATTGGCAACTGAGGCAAAATTGTGAGCAAGAACGTGCTTGCAATTGTGACCGTGATGACAAGAAATGAAACCAAGTGAAGATCTTAGATGGCAAGCGCCCGTGATATGCAAATCGGATGAGAACATTGACCGTGGAAACGCCGGCATCAGTCTCTTTTTGAAGGCTCCTTTGCGTGGATGTTAAGCTAAGGCTCGAATTGTTAGAACAAACACCCTTTTTGTTTTCTTTTGTTTTCTTAAACAAAGGCCTGGCCAGGCGCTTTTGAACATAAACGTTCTATCCTCCCTCGTCTGTTTTGTTTGTTCTAATGATTCTACCTTAGTCCTTGGCAAATGACGCGTCTCGAAAAGAGAGTTCGCGCCCCGTGATAATCGCTCATGGATGTACGAATATATGAATATACGAATATACGAAAGCTCTAGGGGACCAATTGACCAATCTGCATGGCCACTTCGATTAGAAACCCTCTGTATCCTACGTCGCCTAACACGGTGAGTAGTGTAAGGGCGGTGTAGGTGGGGCATTTGTGAGCGGGTAAAACAAACATAATTACCATAGTTATTTTCGCTATAAAGGTATTTATTAAAATTACTGCGCAGTTATTTTCGTTATTTTCCATATAAACTTATATGGCGATTATGCAACTTAATGGAAGATTTTATCTTTCATTAAAGATAGAATTAAAGTTGGAGAGAGGGTGGAATATTCCTTACTTGGGCTTTAAAGCAATTGGCCAACCCTAGAAGGATAATATTTTCGGCCTAATAGATATAATTTTCGGCCCCCTCCTTCTCCCTCTTCCATTATAAATACATGCCGTAGGCATGTAGGGAGAGACACATGTGCATAGCATATTCAGAAATCCTAGGCAGGCTAATATTCGCTTAGCTCGACTGTTTAGGGTTTCACCGCTCTCTTGTTGTACCTCGACGCTCAAACGACAATTGCTCTTCTGACTTAGACATCGGAGGTGGATTAGGGGGTCCCCGCCCCTTGTGTCCATTGTTTTGCAGGTTTCTAGGTTAAGAGATTGAAGATGGAACGGAAGAGGAGGAGTTCTTACTTGGTGTATTAAAGACGAATTGAAGGCGAGATTTTGTACACCAACAATTTGATTTAGGCTTCACTTCAACATGGGACGACAAAATTTTGACCCATCTTTCTCCATGTCGAAACTTAAAAAAAAACACTAGATCTCCACCCCACTTGTTTCAGGTGAAGAATCTTGATAGAATATTTAATCTTTGTGTAATACCTTGTTCTTTTGGAAACGGGTATAATTATAAATTACTAGTAGAAGTAATAATTAAGAAGAATCCGGTTCAGTTGCGAATGGGCGTCCAGGTGCAAAATAAGAAAGAATAAGAGTCGTTAAATCAACAAAAATCAACAGCGTTGATCATTTCACTTAAAAGGGGAAAAAGCGACACGAGCGAATTTTTTGCGAATTATTCGCGTAGTTTTGAAAAAAACGGCCCAGATTGTTCATCAAAATTGTGGATTTGTTCATCAACAATGTGGATTTGTTCATTGTTATATTAATATTTGTTCATTGGTTTGGCATATTTTGTTCATCGGTTTGTGAATATTTATTCATTTGTAACATCAATTTATTCATTAGTTTATGTATATTTGTTCATTTATAGATGCATGTTTGCTCATTGTTATATTCATATTTGTTCATTGATTTGTGCATATTTGTTCATTAGTAACATCAATTTGTTCATTAGTTTAGGCATATTCGTTCATTGCCTTTTTCATATAATTGTTCATTGCTAGATGCATATTGTTCACTAGTAACCTCAATTTGTTCAGTCCTATATGCATATTGTTCACTAGTAACCTCAATTTGTTCAGTCCTATATGCATATTTGTTCATTAGTAATATCAATTTGTTCATAACTAAATAAGGCACAAACACTTCTCTTCGATTTGTTGCTATCTCATTCTGTTAGCATACACCATATTATTACAAAGTCAGATTCTTTATCTATTATCCTTTGCATTCAAGTTTCTACATCAAACTAATCTTATTTTAGTAGTATATTGAGCACTTCATTCGTATTGATAAGTCAGCCCTAAAGCCAATGTTATTAAAATCGAGATTCTAGGATCGGATCACGGAAGGTCTTGTGGATCGGATCGTAAAATCGGATCGTAGGATCGTAAGATCCTATAATATCACTGAAACTAATATAATCTAGATATGATACAAAAAATATAGGCACTAAAACCAAAAAATATATATTTTATTAAAATTTAATGATCATAATGCCGAAAAATTGACATTGCAAACTTATATATGCACAATAAGCACATTTAAAAATATATATGCTCACATAATAAGAATCGAGGAAAGATTATGGGTCTTTATTGGAGGAAAAATATTGTAAATTCAACAATTGGGAGTCGGAAAGATGAAAATTGGGAGGTAAATGAGGTTAAAAGAGATAATATGAGCATTTAAGGGATGTAATTTCACTAATAATTAAGCTAATTGGTGCTAAATTAAGTTTTATAAGCTCAAAGTAAAAAAACTGGGTAGGATCTTACGATTTTATACAGGATCTCATGAGATCCTATACGATTCTATACGATTCTATACGATTTTAACACGATTCTACACGATTCTATAACGATTTTAACAAATTTCGATTCTAATGTACGATCCGGATCAAAATCCCATATGGGATCGTAGGATCTCACGATTTTAAGATCCGGATCTCGATTTTAATAACACTGCCTAAAGCACTTCATTCGTATTATCCTTTGCATTCAAGATAACCTTAATGCACATAATAAATGCAAAAATACACAAATAGATAGTACTAAATGTACAAGTTGATGGTATTAATAGTTCTAAATGTACAATTTGGTGGCATTGACACATAAACATAAGTTTATTTCAATTCATAAATAAGGGTATAATAATGAATAAATAAGGCTATATCATTGAACAAATGGAGTATATCAATGAACAAACAATGGACAAACAAAGGTTAGATCAATGAACAAAAAAAGGTTATATCAATGAACAAATAGAGTATATCAATGAACAAACAATGATATACCAATGAACTAAAAAGATTATATCAAAGAACAAATAATGGTATACCAAATGAACAAATAATAATATATCAATGAACAAACAAGGTTATATCAATGAAAAATAGTAGCATATCAATGAACAAATATTGATATATCGAAACTAACTATATGTGCATCAAAAACTAAATAATATTGTATTCATACACATAAATAAGGTTAAAAAATAAAAATAAAAATTAAAAAAGTTCAAAATCGATGAACAATGTTATAAAAAACTCGATCCATAATGAGTTAGTATTGATGAACAAATGGTGAATATTGATGAACAAATCACTATTTTTGAACAAACTGGAAACGTCTCATAAAACGTATTTTTCAAAAAATACGTGAATAATACGGGAAAAATTTGTCCGTGCCGTATTTTTATTGAAAAAATACGCGAATAATAAGGGCAAAATTCGCTCGTGCCGTATTTTATCATTTTTAATGAATTATAATCAGGGGCATTGATTTTTTGGAACGGACGAGCGAGATTTATTTTTTAATTCTCACATGGGTGCCCAATCGCACGTAACTCTTCCCCTAATTAAGAATTTATTTTATTTTAAGTTCATATTTAATAATAATTAATTTGTAAAAACAAAAATATTTTATAAAATGATTTGGAACAAATAAATTATTTTTATAAAAAAATGAGGGCAAGTTCGTACACTTGTAGAAGAACTTGGGACCAAGACAGTAAAAATAGGGTTTTTAAAACAAAAAAAGATGGAAAAATGACTCTAAACAATCCCAAGTATAAACTTTTAACCAAAAATAATCCCAACTTTAAAAACCACCGCTAGCGATCCCAACTATCACAATATTAACTCCAAACGATACGAAGCCATTTTCCGGTCAGAATTCCGGTGAGAATGCTGACATGGCGATCGGAAATCCATGTGGCAAACTTAATATTTTATTTTATTTATTTATTTTGTGTCATATCATGTTATATAGCCAAGTCATTAAAATTTTAACCTAATAAAAAAGTTAAGAGCAAATCAGATTCCAAATCATTAATTAAAATCATGTTTCATTTCCATCCAAAAAAAATCAAACGACAGCCACAACATTAACCAACCCAAATTAAAACTTAAAAAAAAACTCAAATGAAAAAAGAAATTAATTAAGAAGAAGAATTAATTAAGAAGAAGAAGCGACTTCACCCATCCACACCAAAATGCTCTCAGTTCAACAACTCGACTGTGCACGTTTCAACAAGACAAATTCACACCAAAATTTCTCAATTAAGCTTTACACACATCCAATTACCCAAAAAATAATTAGAAACCCTAATCTACAAAACTGAAATTTACCCCAATTCAGAAACCCTAAATGTAAAACCCTAAATCTACAATTGGCAGATTTTAATGAGAATTCTCAATCCCTTACCCTCCATAAGGGACATCCATAGAATTTTTTCCCCGAATTTAAAGTGAATCGACATTTTTGCAGCGTTGCAGGGAGGCCATGGAAGCACGTTGGATCTTTGAATCTAGCCCCTCTTCTATACGAGTTCGAGCTAACATGGGAGCTTTCGTGTCCCCAACCTTCCATCTCTCTCCCTGGTGGGCAGACCTTCGATCGATTTCTTCTCTTCTTCGTTGATTTTGACGCGTTCCAAGCTCTTCTCCTTATTCGTTCCTGTTTACTTGAGAGTTCTTGTTTGCCCGGTGCTATCTCCTTCGATTTTTTGTATTGAGTTGACACTTGGCTTTCGTTTGATTTTTTTTTTGATTTCAAAGCCAAATTTTAATAATTAGATGGAAATGGTGATCGTCCTTGTGTTAGTCAGAAATGATTTGGAATCTGATTTGCTTATAACTTTTTTTATTAGGTTAAAATTTTAAAGACTTGGCTATATAACATGATATGGCACAAAAAAAATATTAACTTTGCCACATAGGATTTCCGATCTCCATGTCAGCAATCTCGCCGGAATTCTGATCGGAAAGTGGCTTCGTATCATTTTGAGTTAATATTGTGATAATTGGGATCGCTGGCGGTGATTTTTAAAGTTGAGATTATTTTTGGTTCAAAGTTGATACTTGAGATTATTTAGAGTCATTTTTCCAAAAAAGATTGGGTCTTCATCAACCTCGCTCCATTGCTTCGCACCCACCACCTACAACCATCCACGAATGGGCCATTATATTTGATGTGGTCGTCACCTTCCCACACCCCCTATCGTCACCTTATCGCTCCCTAAAACCTCCCTCTCTAACATCACCTTGCTATTTTCCGCCATGGATCGATCTTGCCTTTGACGTTTGCCACCAATCAATCTCCCCCTCTCGCCAAAAATTCTATGCTCATCGGAAGTTTTAAGCTCCACCGAAAATGTCGCCGCCACTGCTCGTCACCTCTGTGAGATACCAAGAGTCTCCACTTGTGTTTTCATCGTTGTTCGAGCCGTCACCATCACCGCCCAACTGCCGTTGTCGCAGGTAACCAAGAGCATTTTTGCCCATTCCTAAAATCCTTTGTTTCTTTTCATAATTTTTTAAATTTGTAGGTAACAAATTTAATTAACAGAATTAGATTCCATATCATTCTATAACTATATATTAAAGCTATCCCTTTTCGAGCCACCAGAATGATTCTGGCCCCACCTCATATTTAAAAAATTAATTTTTATTTTTAATACTTACTTATACAAATATCTATTTAGTATAAACAATATCTTTTGAAAACTTACTTATACAAATATTTAAAATTAAAGATGAAAAATTTAAAATATTTTAAAATCAGTATAAATATCTTTTATCTTTTAACATGATATCTTTTCACGAATTTTTTATAGATGTATATTCTTTTATAATAATAAAATTAATGATGAATAAATATAATTTTTTAAAATAATAAAAATAAGTAATATAATATTTGATAGATATATTAAAATATTTGATCTATAACTATATATTAAAGCTACATTTTCGAGTCATCAGAACAATTATGGCCCCACTGATATTTAAAAAATTAATTTTTATTTCTATTGTTATAACTTCTTTCTATTAAATTCTATTTTAACTATTTAAATTTATCTCTAACATCAAACAAATATCTATTTGGTATAATAATATCTTTTGTAAGCTTCCTTATACAAGTATTTATAATTAAAGATAAAATAATTTAAAATAAATATAAATCCTTTAGCATATATCTTTTGACGAATTTATTCATAGATATATATTGATTTTCTTTTATAAAAAATTAATGATAAATATTTATAATGTTTAAAATTAATATAAAATAGACAATAAAATATTTAATAGATATATTAAAAATATTTGATAATATCTAAATTTATGTACATAAAAAGTAATAAAATATTAATAATATAATATTTGATTAACCAAATTATACATTTTACGAGCAATAAGTTACTTATATTAAAGTTTTTATTATATTTTTACTTATTAATATCCTATTTATAATGTCTATAAAATAGCGAATCGTAGTCGTACATGGTACGACGGGTACAACTAGTATAAATAAGAACTTATACTACAATATATGCGTATAAATTCCTGTTATAATGTTCGCTTAATATATAAAGGAGATTTATACGTAGGTTATAATTGAAAATTATAAGAAAGGAATTTTGGTCACAAATCTTAAGATACGACTTATTATAGGACATAATAATTAGTTTTAGCTTAATTGCTTTCTAACAATAAAGTGTCTTTACAACTCTAAAATTTTTCCCTCAAGAACAAATAAATGCACTCCTATCTCTAATAAATCCATTTATTCAATCAACCAAATATTAAAACTATAAAACTTGTCCTTCAAGAACAAATAAATGCACTCCCATCTCTAATAAATCCATTTATTCAATCAACCAAAAATTAAAAAGAATGCACTATATATTAGGGTGACTCATGATTCCAATCCCTATTAAATCCATTTATTCAATTAGGCAAAAGAAAAAAAAGCATTATATATTAGTGTGACTCATGATAATCCGTATTAGTATTAGATCAAAGCTAATAACAACATGCAACCAATTAAGTTAATATAAGCTTACAATAATTTCCACTATCCTACTATTACAACTCCGGGTATACAGAACGTTAGAACTTTTCAGATTCAAACAATTAATTTTAAGATAAGCTTACAATAATAATTATGTATTATAAGATAAGATAGGCTTACAATTCCCATAGGTCGATCTCCAATTCTACATTCCTCTTACAATTAAGATATATGAATTTAATGGCCCACAACTGACGTTTCAATATTTGCCTTTTCAATAACCCTCTATTATAAGATAGACCTAAAATAGCCATTACGGTGACTCCTGAATTCTGACATTTAATGTACACATCAAACTATTGGTACGCCATGGTCTTAGCCTTTCGAATTCTTCCATCATCAATGTATTATATAAATAGTCAGCTTCAAACCCTTTATCTTTCATCTTGCAGACCCATTTCAATTTGAAGAGAGAAAAAAGGTTGCCTTTTCTTCCCATGATAGTTCCATATTACAATCTTGAAAAGATTAGGAACTAACATTAGCTTTTTGTTTCATATATTATGCAATAAAAATATGGAGAGCCAACAAGTGTCACCTTTAGCCAACAATACGAAAGAACAACCCCAAGTTTGCACACTTGATGAACTGGTTGGCGATGTTCATCATTTGGTTGAAGTGATGATATGTCAAAAATGGGATGCGACTAATGCATATGGAAAATATCTAAGTACGGAGTTCCTTGTAACAACTTAAAAGTTATGTCATAGTATTTATTACAAATTTATGTATAATACTCCATAGGTCTTAAGTTCAAATCTTCTTGAGAGCATTTTATTTTGCCAAATTATTTTTTTTTACTTTTAGAAATTTATTATATTATATACTACTATAAAGTTAGAAGATTTGAACTTAAGACCTATGGGTTAAAGTTAAAAGGTTTTGCTCAATAATGGTCAATCTTAATTTTACAACTTTTGGTATTACACACAAAATATGACACCAACCTTTGGTATTATACACAAAGCATAATATCAACCTTTGGCATTACACCATTAACTTAGAAACCATTGATATTAAACACAATGATAACATCAAACTTTTGGTATTACATAAGTAATTTAAAATCATTAAATTAGAACTTTTGAGATTACAAATAAAAGCAAAAAAGATAAGACAACCATTAACATTAAAAACTAAAGATAAGTTCTAATTTAATTTTTTTAAGTTCTACTCTTTTCTCATTATAAGTCTTTTACTTTTTACATATGTATTTCACTCACTATTACGCAAAAAAAAAAGTGAACCCAATTTGCAAGAAAAGAACGAACAATACCGGATTTTGTTCGAGAGGGTATTGCGGAAAAATAGTAGAAGTTAAATAGAAACATATTACATACTACCATACACAAAATAATATTATTTTGTTAAAGTTAAAATGTTCACGATTTATTTTTATTTAATCTTTTTATATGATAATATTTAGATTTTAGTCAATACATGTTATAATTACCTTATTATTACAAAAAATATATTTATTTTTCAAATAATAAACATAGACCATGAATTTGCCCTGTCCAACGGACGTGTTAAGCATTCTAGTGACATTAAAAAGTCTACATGAGGCAATTGAATGCTTTAAAATTCAAAACATTGAATGTAAAAAAATACAAATTTAACATTGAATGTAAAAAAATACAAATTTACATGTAGGTTAGATTAGATTAGATTAGATTAGAATCTTAACAACTATAAATGTTATCCCTCTATATCCAATAAATGCTTAATCCTCTTAATAATTCTACCAATATTAATTTGCAACATGTAAAATCTTTTTTGAAGCAAATTAAATAAATACTTACAATTGACTATTCATTTTTTAAGGGATCCAGATTTCTTTATTTCAAAAAAAAAATAAAATATTTATATTTATATTTTATAAAGTAAATGAAAAATATAATATTATTATCGATTATTCACAATTTTATATGCAAAAGATGGAATTAATCTAAATCTTAAAAAATAGTTAACAAATAAACCTAAAATTGGAAAGTGTCAAAAAAAATTAATGCTTGTATTGTCAAATTCATTCGTAAAAGAAATTTATGTATCTTAAATTATTATGTACTGATTAAATGATCAAATAACTTATATATGTATATTTTTTACTTTTTTTTACACAATAAATTATAATATTTCATAAAAAAATTAATTAATATGTTTAATAACATCACATGTTGTGATATCTAAAAGCCCAAATATTTAAGAAATTAACAAACACATGATATAAATCCAGATCCCGTCCAACAGACGGGTTAACCCTCTAGTTACTAGTAAAATTTAGGGATTTTACTTTTAGTGCCTTTAAGATTTTAGCTTTTCCTTTTGGTTCCAAAAAAAATTTCGTTTTCCTTTTAATGCCCCTGTGTTTTGTACTAAATTTGTCCCATAACCTAAGTGTATAAAAAATCCAATTTTCCATCCAAAGATCCACTATTTCATTAATACCTTACAAAATCCCAAAAATAAAAATAAAAATTACTTTAGTTTTAACCAAACACGCAATTTTATTGCATAATACCCGAATTATTAAATCTATCTATATATTAAAGAAGAAGCCTTTTGGCCACATGTCAACCAACCTGTTATTCAATTCGCCTACGTGTCATTTTTTGGTGTTTTTGAATTATTATTTTTATCAATAATTTGGGTCTCACTATATTTTAATTACTTAGTTTTTATACTTATTAAAATAACTATCACTTAACATTCCTAATATTTAGTGTAATATTAGGTTCTGTTTTTGCCTTTTAAAGGTAAAAAAAAAACGACTTTCTTGTTGCCCAAGAAATCTTTTGACTTGATTGTTTGATTGTTTGGTTGTCATGTGGTGTGTTTTGGATATTCAGTATTGATTTGTATTTTTGATTTTTGTATCGATAAATTCTGGTTCAAGGACGAACCCTCTTTAAGGAGGGAGAGTTGTGAAACCTCAAGTTTTGTTATAGGTTTGTATAGGTAACAATAGAAGTGTCGAGGAAGAACCGTTTCTTAGGGGGATAATGTAAAACCTCGAAGAAATTCCAATACTTTGTTTGTATTCCGTTTCCTCAAGTTCGTTCTTTCTCAAGTTTCGAGACGAAACTTTCTTAAGGGGGATAATATGTAATATTAGGTTCTGTTTTTGTCTTTTAAAGGTAAAAAAAAAACGACTTTCTTATTGCCCAAGAAATCTTTTGACTTGTTCTATAAGTAATTCCGGAAAGAGGACTAGATATTTTTAAACCGTTAGAAGTACCCTTAAATTATGTTATAAATTAATTACCTAATAAATATATATATATATTTTTTAATTTCTTGTAAAATCATGGGCCTCAGTGCATATCTCCCGTCCAAATAATTATATCTCTTAGTTAGTTATAAGATAAACTTAACTTTTTAATTGCCTTCTACCTATTTAAGATCATATCATGAGATCTGATCTTCTACCCTTCAAAACCAAAACCTAGCAGACCCAACATTATCATATCTCTCGATTCCTCTCTGTTAAAGCACCGCCAATAGATCTTCTCTTCTTCTCTTCCTTCACATACAACTCCAAGAGGAAAAAGAAATGACCACCATGATCACATACACCATGAAAGCTTGGAGATCGACGCCGAGCATCTCTTCTCGCCAAGTCTGTTTGCTCTGTTGTTCCGGGAGTAGCGTCGCTAGAGATGTAACGGATCCGGGCTTGGAGCAACAGTCGCACATCGAATCAATCGTGACTTGGTGGTTCAGCCGCCGAGCAAACCCTGTTCTGTCCATGCGGGTAAGGAGGTTGTCGCTCATCCTCCTCGTTGTTGCGGTAAGCGCCGTCGTCATCGGTAAGCCGCCGACCCTTTCCTTCCACTAATCTAATTCTGTTGGGCAAAGGCGTGGGTGTTCGTAATAGCTAAGTAGGCTATTAATGGTTTGTATGGGGTTTGTTCAACTGTTAGTCTTGTAATATAATTAGTAGAGGTTAGCTAAATAAGAGTAAATTATGGTCGTGTCTAGTCGGTCATCTCCTAGAATAATGAGTTGATTTTCAAGAAGCTTAGTAATTTGCTAATTATATATGTTAATAGGTGGTGCTAATTATTTAAAATGGATCTTACGTACAAAGTTGGGCATGACTAGCTAGTAAGGCTAGTGAAAGGAGATTAGTATATTATGGGCTGGGGAATTCATGTTTAATGAATAAAGTAATATCCTTTCGACTCGCAAAATTCTTAGGCTTTGGGAGTTTTAATCCTTAACCTTAATTTTTCTATAATAGGGATTATTCTTTACTCGGATTTCTAGTTCGTAATCGTCAAAGATTCTTCTAGTGAGGTAAGTCGTTTTTCAACTTGCTCGGTTCTTCTCTACCTTGTTAGCTTGCGTACCGTTATTGTAGGGCGGGTTTTGCGAACTAGTCCCGAATGCCTTTATAAACTATCTTGAACTTCTCGTATTGTTGTGTGTGTAAAATGGTTTGAACGTGTTTTATCGGAAGGATATTTTTAGAACGTTTTCTCTATGTTGGTATCGTTTCCGACACGGCCCATCGTAGCTGGTGTTGAGGAAGAGTTGGCTACGTTGACCCGTGTGACTGGGAAAATCGTGCTCCTTCAAAACAAAAATTATTATCTGTGTGTTTTTGGCAAGTGCTCCAGTGGAGGCTTAGCCAGGGGTTAGAAGGGAGATTGTGAAGTGGAGTGAGAGGGCCTGCCTCTACACTCGGCGCGGTGATGAGCGCCTTGGAAGTCGGATTGTGGAAAAAGGAGGAATTGCATGGTATGAGATTATGATTGTGAATGCATATGTGGCTTTGTGTGACTGATATAACTAATTTAGGTATTGGCCTTTAGAGTTATGATTGCGATTGTGGATTTGTATGCTGACTCTAGAAATGATTTCAAAGCGTTCTACAATTTCCGTATTATCTCTAGCTTGGTAGATTAGACGTTGACCCTTCGGGGAATATTTTTCAGTTCCAGGTATGAACCATGGAGCCGTGCAGGAACCGAGGCCAAATGGCGAGCCAGAGCGATAAAGAGCGTGTGTCATAGTGGGATTGGTTTTACACTAGTTCATTTATGATAGTTAGGTTGTTGATTTTATTATTGATAAGATGAAGTTAGCAGTATGTTTTATTTATTATTTTGGTTGATTAGTACAGTATTAGTAAGCGTTGTGTCGTTTTGGAATATTTAAATTTTTCGGGAATTCATGCATAACTGCGTTTTCTAAGTTTTATTAAATAAAAGGTTGGGTGTTTTATTATGTTTTCTCGTCGTGCCCACGTTTAAGGTCCTACAGTGTAGTTGTCAACCTAATTAATAGTACCTTGTAAGGTCTATTCCCTAGTAGCGCCTCGTCGAAAGACGGGGTGTTACATTTAGACATTTTGTTGAGAGGGTTTCTTGACAACAAATAAATTTATAAGTCAAGACCCTGCTGAGTATAGCGAAGTCAGGATCGTTCCACAGGAACCAAGGTTGTTCGTTCATCAACTACTAAAAAGAACAAACAAAATCAAGCAAAAACACTCAAACGTAGCCTCGTTAACGACATTGTCAGGGTCGTTAACGAACCACCGTACCTAAAAAGACTCAACTAACGACCTAAATAAATTCGATACTGAAGCAAGTAACTCAACAACTTAATTCACTCAAGATAATTCAAATAATGAAGAAAGATCTAGGACTAGGGACACCACAACATAGCCAAGCATATAAACTCGTAAGAAGATAAGATCATGCCTTTAAACAGATAGAGTCATCAACTTTCGTTGACTATCAAGTAAATTAACCTACTTTCGTAACCCTAATTCACTTAATTGTTTGCTTTGGATCTAAAGCTTGAAACTTTCGTATTCAAACAATATCAACCTTCAAGTTACTAACTTTCTCTCTCAATCAAGTTAAAAACTCAAATTACCTCAACTTTCATCTCGGTATAAGCACAACAAACAATCTCAATAATAGATAAAAGACATGCTCAACTATGCCGAGCTTAACCCCGATCCTAGAAAAGAAGACTACTCACTAATCATAACTACTAAACAAACAAATTCAATAAAAGAAAACATTGAAAACAAATTACTACTCAAATTAAATAGAAATAAATCTGTCTTACAGAAAATCAGAAGAAACCAAAAAATAAGAACAAAAAACCGAACCAAAATCTCGATCAACGAACTCGGTAACTCTCGTTCACCGACCCTGATCTCGACTCCGATCTCCTCGCCTCTTCTCTCGGCTCTTCCTCTTCTCTAAAAAAATATTTCCCCCAAAAAGGTCAACCTAAAAGATAGAAATAAAACCTAAAAGATAGAAATAAAATCTAAGAAGATAACAAGACCTAAAATACATAATATAATAACCCTAAATATCACAAAAAGATACTCAACCGACACGGAAATAATTTCCCGCACAGGATCGGTGAGTCACAAAGTCAACCTTCGAATATTCTGTCTCGTGGCCTCGTTAACGAGCCCTCACAGCCTCGTTAACTAGCCTGGGCTTGTTCTTCCACACTTTATCTTGTAAAACTTGAACTCTGACTTCTTCAAACTCGTATTCCTCCGTCTTTCACTGTAGCGCTCCAAATTCAGCTCCATATAACTCCTTTTCTTTGCTAAAACCTACAAAATACACAAAATAGAGTAGCTTCCATACTTTTCATAGAAATATGCAAAACTATCCAAAAACACACAAAACTAAACCTAAACTTATCAAAACTAATCCTAATAAACAAAGAAAACCTACTAAAAACTATACTAAAAATGCGAACATCAAAATATCCCATACTTAAACTTGCTTGTCCTCAAGCAATCACTAAACACTTAACCAAAACCACACAAACATACTTATCAAGATATAGCCATCATCAAAAAACAACTTCTACACAACGAGAAAAATATAGCAAAAGACTATTAATGTCATCACACATGCATGCACCAAATAGACATAAGACGATACAATCCAACCTCACAAGGGATATAATATGTTTCACTCAACTCTCAAGTGTTTAGGCTCATAAATTCAATCTCTCAACTCATCTTATATACAAAAACTCATAGAAATTGGAATTTATATCACCAATACTCTCCACCCAAGATTTGTCAAAACAAACAAAAACCATCAAGAGAACTTAGGGGGCTCAATGAAAAACTTCATAGAAGTTTCCATTCGGCCGGGTTGCAATGGGGCTTGGTAAAAACAATAAGGCGTGGAAATATTTGGTCATGTGGTGCTAATAATATCCGGGAATCAAAGACTCCTAAAAACTCACACATAAACAAAAACTCTCATAAACATTATACCAACTCACTCTCTCATTATGCACACTCTCTTTCACTCACCCTTATTATCCTAGAAAGTCTCATAAAAATAAAAGAATCTCTGATTTTATCTATAAACACACATGCACTCCAAACTTTATTTCTTCTCTCCTTTTTTTTTCTTTTCGACTCTTTTTTTTCAACTTCGTTGCCTCGTTCACGAGCCAACTTCAGGGTCGTTAACGAGCTTCTGTATGTATTCTTCCATTATTTCTTTCTCATTACCTCCAACAAATAACTTTATTTGGTGCATCTTTTGCTTATCAAGAGATCTTTCTTTTACATAATATTAGAACAAGAGCCTTCCAATCTACCCTTCCCAATAATCCTTCAATTAAAGCAAACATTATAGTCACTCCTTTTCTCTCTTTTTTTTTAAACACTCAACAAAAAATACATCTCCAATCTAAGTCCTAATCCCCGGATAGGGTCAAGCTTATCTTGGCTAGGGAATAATTTTTGTGGAGCTAAAAATAAAGGGCTTCAGGCAAGAATTGGCTTCAAAAAGAAGGATCATGTAAAGGTGGATAGGGAATAATAGGGCTTAAAAAATAAGTTCTCCATCATATGATTTTCACAAGTAATGAACTATAAATCCCATATGGATCTCAAGAAATAGATAACCATCTCAATTCCAAGAGATAATATGCATATAGAGAGTAAATCACACAAGAAAAGAGGGATTTATTAATGTTCTCCCTATAAGGCCAAAATTTCCTCACTAGGTAACGATTTTTGTTGGATTGCATCACTTATGCTATAAATTATATGTGCTCAATTTCATCAAATGCTATTTTCTTCTAAAAACAAATAATTTCTGGTTAAGAATCCGACTATACTATTAAAGACATGCTTGCTAGTAATTATATGATTAAGCTAGCAACTACTATATTAGAACCTAAGAAAGGGATATCTATCAATTCTAAAACTCTTTTTTTTTTAGATTTTTTCAAATTTTTTTATTTTTTTTTAATTTTTTTTTTCAATTTAAAAACTTACTAAAAACACATAGACACTTAAGACAACAAGTTCTCTATTTTCTCCCACCCCATACTTAAAATTACAGTGTCCCCACTGTAAGAAAAATAAGAAGGAAAAGAAATAGAAAAGAAAACAAATAAAGATAAAAATAAGAAAAATAAAAACAAACATAAAAACTTACAAAGTCTCAAAAGTGGGAAACAAGGAAAAACTGCGTCTTCAGCCTGAATCAACGGTTTGGTGGAGGAAAGTAGTGCTCAAAGTTCCCCATGAAGTCGTAAATCGTCCTCCAACGTTCAACATCATCCGCCTCTCTCTGATGGTGCCTCTCATCCTCCATCGACATGCGAGCAGAATAGACGGATTCCCATCTATCCATCCTCCTATGAATATGATCCTGCTGGAGGTGAAGCTGCTGCATCCGTGCAGAAAGATCCTCGGCCCATGGTGGTGGCATACTCGATCCTGTGTACTCGGGCTGAGGAGGTGGTGGATAGTGAGGCTGGAAATGATCTTGATACATCACCGGGTTGTAAGGCATGAGTCCATAGGAATGAGGGTCGGTAGGAGCTTGCGGTGGGTCGACAGAAGCTCTCGGCGCCTCGTTAATGAAGCTGGGTGCCTCGTTAGCAGGGTAAGAAGGAGGCTGAAAGTGGTCGTTAACGAGCCTGGTGGGCTCGTCAACGAGGACGTTGCTCCCCAATACTTCTGTGTCCATGTCTTCTTCTTCGAGGTTTAGCTCCTCAGTTCCACCCTCGGTATCGGCCTCTTCAGTGTCGTCGCCTACTACCTCGGTATCCTCTTCTTCATCTTCATCTTTGTCTTCATCCATGGCCTCTACCTCCCGCTCAAACCGGGATTCACATGGCCTAAGTGAAAGCTCATCCTCCGGCTTTGGTTCCAATGGGTAAGCATGCCCCGTCCACGCCTCGTACCAATTCGGTACGTAGAGAAGCTCCAACTTATCGAGGGTCGGTGTAACGATGCGATCTTGTACCTTCACTTTGAATCCTCCCTCGGCTTGAATGAAGACACTGGAGCTATACCAATAGTTCTTGTTGAGGAGTTGGGCGTGAGCCGGTGTGTAGCGGGTGAGGTCGACTCCAAGATTTTTAGCCAAGAGGCTAACCAAGTTGCCACACCAAACCTCCTTGGACTTGGTTGATTTCCCGATGTAGTAGAGCCATTCGTACCCCAAATTCAAGGGGTCGGGCTCCTCGAAAAGGATGGTGCGGAGACAAGCAACTTCCGTCCTTGTTGGCCTGTTCAACTCTCTCTTCGACCAAAATGTAGCGGTAGGACTCGGAGAATAATCTCGAAGATGGGGTTGATGATGTTTGCCCCGGATAATGCCGATGTGGAGGATTGAACCTCCCCGGTGATGTAGCTCCAAGTGCGAGTCACTCTGTAATCCTTCAAGCTGTAGTCTCTAGACGGGTTCGGAAGCTCTAAAATTGCGTTGAACTCTGCCATGGTGAACTCACGGCTCACATTGCCGAGCCGAAAACGGATTCGTCCCGCCGAGGTCTTTGACGAGAAGCTAGTCTCTAAG
Source organism: Fallopia convolvulus (assembly GCA_964016875.1). Taxonomy (NCBI): domain Eukaryota; kingdom Viridiplantae; phylum Streptophyta; class Magnoliopsida; order Caryophyllales; family Polygonaceae; genus Fallopia; species Fallopia convolvulus. The sequence continues at coordinate 11,814,629 of OZ024731.1, read as the reverse complement.
GTGGCCAAAAACTCGGATGTGAGGGTTGGATAGTGTGGTAAATTCTCCTGCTTCAGGAGATGTGCGGCACCAAGGATGTAAGACCCGAGGCCTTTTAGAAGCGCTATCCCATGCCAACCCGAGGAGTTCCCAGGAGGTCACCCATCCTAGTACTACTCTCGCCCTTGCACGCTTAACTTCTGAGTTCTTTGTCCTCACTCGAACTCAGAAAAGGAAGAGCTCTTGTTGACATGGGGAGCACCTCAATTCCTTATAAATTATCGGGTGGTTACAATCTCCCCCACTTAAGCACTTGACGTCCTCGTCAAGGCCCAAGGACCGCCCTCAGAGTCGAGTGACCGCCCACCGGGCCAAGCCAACTCGTAACCCTAGAGTCGGCTCTGATTCCAATTGTAAGACTCGAGGCCTTTTAGAAGCGCTATCCCATGCCAACCCAAGGACTTCCCAAGAGGTCACCCATCCTAGTACTACTCTCGCCCTTGCACGCTTAACTTCTGAGTTCTTTGTCCTCACTAGAACTCAGAAAAGGAAGAGCTCTTGTTGACATGGGGAGCACCTCAATTCCTTATAAATTATCGGGGTGTTACAAAGGATAACAAAGGCCTCCTTGACGTCCGTGTAGATTCCCGTGTTTACAGCACTGGACTTCGAGAACCAACGAGTGTAGTGGTCCTTCTCTAGAATATCACGGTAACGACGCACTTGGCCCTGAGTGCTCAAAATCACGTCATCCACACGAGGTGGAGATGGGGACCTCTGGTTCCTTCTCTTCTTCTGAGCTCGAGTAGCGGGTCTGCTTGAACTTGCCATGAAATCCTACAAAACAATCAAGAGTTTTCCAAGATAAGATATACTCAAAATAGATAGGCAAGAGACCCCATACTTGGTCTCGAAATAGACTCGGAATTGTTCGTTAACTACCCAATTGGGTAGTTTACCATTCTGGACTGGCGTTGATTTCTGAAGCTGTGCAGGGTCGTTAACGAGCTTGGGTGGGTCGTTAACGAGCTGCCGAGAGCCATATCACAGAATTCCGAGTTTAATCTATCTTAAAATTCAAGCAAAAAATTAAGCATGCAATCCTCTAGACTTCTTCACTAGTCACACAATCGGATATACGCACCCCATACTTGCTCGATTACCCATCCCGATCATGCAAATTTCACCCGGAGTTTTGACAAGCTAAGTTTGAAACTTGATACTATTATAAGAAAAATTCATGCTTTTCACACTCATATTTTCACAATGGAACTTCTAACATGAATATCCTTCTATAGATCTAGAATTACGAAGCAAAATCAATCTTTCATGGGCAAAATAATGAACATCGATCCTCTATACGAACTCAATTCTAGACATGAAATTTCTACCCTAAAAACCATAAATCATGCAATTTCGAGTTAGGGTTTAGAAAACATACCGGAGAACCGAGAAATTTGAAGAACAAGGAGTCGGAAATCGGGTGAGTAACGAACTCGATGATGGTTAACGAGAGCTCGGATTCTTCGAAGGTGGAGGGAAGGATTTCCGGGCTTCGGTAATGACGGTTGCTCGGTGGTGGTTAGTGCGGGATTCCGATCGGTGGGAGGGGGTCTTCATGATCTTTGGTTGAGTTTTGGAATTGAGAGGATTTGAGGGTGGATTTGTGGAAGGGGTAAAAGGGTTTTATAGGAGAGGGAAGAGATAGGAATAGGAAGAGGGGGGGGGGGCAATGGGTAGGTAAAAAGATAGATTAGGTTAAAAAAAACTTACCTGCCCGTTTGTCGAGTCGGGTCGTTAACGACCTTGGGTGGGTCGTTAACGAGCCACCGTAGCCTCTTGGAGTGATTTTCGATCCCTTCTCCTGCATCTTGTTAGCTAAAAATTTATCCTAATTTCTATCCTAAAAATTACTAAAAAGAAACTCAAAAGAAAGCTAAGAAAAATAATCTAAAAAGGAAAAGAAAAGAAAAAGAATCTAATTCTAAAAGCGGGTTGCCTCCCGTAAGCGCTATTTTTAACGTCGTTAGCCCGACGTGCTCCTTTGACTAGTCTGATGATGTGAGAGCCATGGTGACTCTGATCTCTTCGTACGGGTCGGTTTTCTCATGGAACTTCTTCAGCCGGTGTCCATTAACTTTGAAGATTACACCTCGGTTATCGATCAACTCTATCGCTCCGTGGGGATAAATGTGATGAACCACGAATGGTCCACTCCATCGTGTCCTGAGCTTCCCTGGGAATAATCGGAGTCTAGAGTTGAAAAGAAGTACCTTGTCGCCGACAAAATAAGTTTTGGGCACCAATTTCAGATCATGCCACCTTTTAGTGCGCTCTTTGTAAATTTCAGCATTTTCATACGCCTTCAACCTCAGTTCTTCTAATGCTTGCAAGTCCATGAATCTTTTTGCTCCCGCCGCGTCGAGGTTCATGTTGAGATCCTTTAGAGCCCATAATGCTTTATGCTCCATCTCGACCGGTAAATGACATGCCTTGCCATACACTAGATTATAAGGAGTGGTGCGTAGAGGTGTCTTGTATGCTGTCCTATATGCCCACAGAGCGTCATCCAATTTGGAGGACCAATCCTTCCTAGAACGGGAAACTGTCTTCTCCAATATGCTCTTTATTTGCCTGTTTGAAACTTCAACTTGACCACTAGTTTGGGGATGATCGGGTGTTGCCACCCGATGGGATACCCCATACTTAGCCAACAATGCTTCAAAACTCCACTCAATGAAATGAGAACCACCATCACTGATAAGGACCCTTGGAACGCCGAATCTGAGGAAAATGTTGGTCTTGATGAATTTAGCCACAATCTTGGCGTCGTTAGTCCTTGTAGCAACAGCTTCCACCCACTTAGAGACATAGTCGACCGCAACTAGGATGTACTTATAAGGGCCTGATGCAGGAAACAATCCCATGAAGTCTATGCCCCATACATCAAATAGCTCAACCTCTAATATCCCAGTTAGTGGATTTTCATGTCTCCAAGTGATGTTGCCTGAGCGTTGACATCCATCACATGCCGTCACATAAGCTTGCACATCCTTGAACATGGTTGGCCAATAGAGACCACTTTGAAGAATCTTCGGCGTAGTTTTGAATCCTTTTGCATGCCCTCCAGTTGGAAGTGTGTGACATTGACGGATCACATTCTCAATCTCCTCTTCTGGAACACAACGCCTAAAGAGGTGATCGCTCCCTTGCTTAAACAAGTAGGGATCATCCCAATAGTACTGTTTCACGTCATGGAGAAATTTCTTCTTCTTTTGTGGGGTAAGGCCCTCGAGAATCACGCCTCCTACAAGATAGTTAGCGAAATCCGCAAACCAAGGGGATTTTGACCCTCTAACAACACGGATTGATATTGAGGAAGAAGCAGTAGAAGTAGGAGAAGGGATGGAATTTATTTGAGAAGGCTCAGTTTTAGAAATCTTACCTGGATGGGTTGTTAACGAGCTTGAAGTCATTATTTTCTCCTCGGTAACGACCTCCCGTGGCTCTGTAACGACCTGATTGACTATCATGTCGACCCGTTCTGAAAGTTTATCCTTGAATTTTGTGCCTCGGCGCCTCGTTAACGACCCTAAAGGGGTCGGTGACGAGGGTCTTGTGGAGTTCGACTTCGTTCAGCAGGAGGTGTTCGTCAGGTCTGGAATCGTTTATCGGCACCTCATTGTTGGACTCGGTGATATGCTCTACTGGCAATCTGGATAAGTGATCTGCCACTAGATTTTCTGCTCCCTTTTTGTCTCTTATTTCATGGTCAAATTCCTGGAGTAAGAGTACCCAACGAAGCAATCTAGGTTTGGCATCCTTTGTAGCCATTAAGTATCTAACAGTTTCATGGTCAGTATAAACAATCACTTTGGATCCAACAAGGTAGGACTGTAATTTTTCAAGGCAAATACCACAGCAAGGAACTCCTTCTCCGTTGTGGTATACTTACTCTGCGCCTCATCCAGCGTCTTACTGGCATAATAGATGGCTTGGAGTTTTTTGTACTTTCGTTGCCCTAAGACTGCGCCAACTGCATAGTCACTGGCATCGCACATAATCTCAAAGGGTAGTGTCCAATCTGGGGACTGTATAATGGGGGCAAATACTAGGGCAGCTCTTAACCTGTAAAATGCTTCAAGACATTCTGGAGACAACTCAAACACTACATCTTTCATTAGTAGGTTAGTCAAAGGTTTAGCTATCTTAGAAAAATCTTGAATAAATCGTCTGTAAAAGCCAGCATGCCCTAGAAAACTGCTAATGTCTCTTATAGAAGAAGGAGGAGGTAGTTTTTCAATAAGCTCAATTTTTGCTCTATCTACTTCTATCCCTCTTTTAGAGACAAGGTGTCCTAGTACTATCCCCTCTTGAACCATGAAATGACACTTTTCCCAATTTAGCACTAGATTGGTTTCTTCACATCTTTTAAGCACTCGTGCAAGGTTAGCAAGACAAGAATCAAATGAAGAACCATAAACAGAAAAGTCATCCATGAAAACCTCTACAATATCCTCTATCATATCCGAAAAAATGGCCATCATACACCTTTGAAAGGTAGCAGGGGCATTGCAAAGCCCAAATGGCATTCTTTTATAAGCAAAAGTTCCATAGGGACATGTAAAGGTTGTTTTCTCTTGATCATCAGGGTGAATAGGAATCTGCCAGAAACCTCTATAGCCATCTAAATAAAAAAAATAATCATGCTGGGCTAAGCGTTCTAACACCTGATCAATGAAAGGAAGTGGGAAATGATCTTTTCTAGTAGCACTATTAAGCTTCCTATAATCAATGCACATCCTCCAACTAGTAGTGGTTCTAGTCGGAATAAGCTCTCCCTTCTCATTTTCTAACACAGTCATCCCCCCTTTCTTTGGAACTACATGGACCGGACTTACCCATTGGCTATCCGATATAGGAAATATGATCCCAGCATCAAGTAATTTAATAATTTCCTTTTTAACTACATCCTTCATGTTAGGATTCAACCTACGTTGATGCTCTATCGTGGGTTTATGATTGTCCTCCATGTATATCCTATGCATGCAAAGGGAAGGGGAAATGCCAGTTATATCATCTAGGGAGTAGCCTATGGCTTTCCTATGCATTCTAAGCACATTCAGGAGTTTTCCTACTTCCTCATCTTTCAATTTAGAATTAATGATGACAGAAAAAGTAGAATGAGGACCAAGGAATTCATACCTGAGGGAGTCTGACAGGGGTTTAAGTGTTGGGGACGGTTCAACAGGGATTAAAATTGGCTCTTCTGGCTCCGTCTTCAACACCTCCTCAAGATATTCAAAGGCTGAAATTTCATTGTCGTCTGTCAGGGTCGTTAACGATGCTGGTGGGGTCGTTAACGAGCCTGCTTCTTCTGCTAGGAGATTCGGTAACGTGGCTGGAGAGCTCGTTACTGAAACTGCAGTGGTTATTTCTGCCCATCTTTGACCTGAAATTTCATTGTTTGATGCTGATCTTCCTATAGGGTCTCCACATTCAATGATCTCATTGTGGGTGTAGAGCATCTTGACTTCGTCTCTTTTGGTCTCCTTATCCGATTATTTGAATCGGAATTCCGTCACCTCATCCCCAATTTCGAAAGTTAGGAGTCCCCTCCTAACATCGATTATGGCTGCAGCTGTGGCAAGGAACGGTCTTCCCAAAATAATAGGCACCACCGAATCTTCGGGCATCGTCATAACGATAAAGTCGTTAGGGACAAAGAATTTGCCCACTTGAACTGGAAAATCTTCTATTACCCCTGTTGGTCTGATATAGGATCCGTCTGCCATGTAAAGCCGCATGTTGATGGGCTCTAATGGTCCCATATTAGTTTTAGACCAGATTGAGAGAGGAACTAAACTAGCACTGGCGCCCAGATCACATAAAGCCTTGAACTTGTGGTTGCCTATGCCGATCGTTATTGCAAATCTCCCTGGGTCTCCTAGCTTTTCCCATAGAGCTATCAATCTGACTTCATCATGTAGCTCCGTAATGGATCTTTTCCTGCTAAGAATATCTTTCAAAAACTTTGTGTAAGCCGACATTTCGCTTAGGGCCTCAGCGAATGGGATGGAAATATTAGGGCCTCAACGAATGTCGTTGTAGTATAGTGGTAAGTATTCCCGCCTGTCACGCGGGTGACCCGGGTTCGATCCCCGGCAACGGCGCCAATTTGTTGAGAAGGTTTCTTGACAACAAATAAATTTATAAGTCAAGACCCCGCTGAGTATAGCGAAGTCAGGATCGTTCCACTGGAACCAAGGTTGTTCGTTTATCAACTACTAAAAAGAACAAACAAAATCAAGCAAAAACACTCAAACGCAACCTCGTTAACGACGTTGTCAGGTTCGTTAACGAACCACCGTACCTAAAAAGACTCAACTAACGACCTAAATAAATTCGATACTGAGGCAAGTAACTCAGCAACGAAATTCACTCAAGATAATTCAAATAATGAAGAAAGATCTAGGACTAGGGACACCACAACATAGCCAAGCATATAAACTCGTAAGAAGATAAGATCATGCCTTTAAACAGATAGAGTCATCAACTTTCGCTGACTATCAAGTAAATTAACCTACTTTCGTAACCCTAATTCACTTAATTGTTTGCTTTGGATCTAAAGCTTGAAACTTTCGTATTCAAACAATACCAACCTTCAAGTTACTAACTTTCTCTCTCAATCAAGTTAAAAACTCAAATTACCTCAACTTTCATCTCGGTATAAGCACAACAAACAATCTCAATAATAGATAATAAGCATTCAACACACAATCTCACTTATCAAACATGCTCAACTATGCCGGGCTTAACCCCGATCCTAGAAAAGAAGACTACTCACTAATCATAACTAATAAACAAACAAATTCAATAAAAGAAAACATTGAAAACAAATTACTACTCAAATTAAATAGAAATAAACCTGTCTTACAGAAAATCAGAAGAAACCAAAAAATAAGAACAAAATACCGAACCAAAATCTCGATCAAGGAACTCAGTAACTCTCGTTCACCGACCATGATCTCGACTCCGATCTCCTCGCCTCTTCTCTCGGATCTTCCTCTTCTCTAAACAAATATTTCCCCCAAAAAAGTCTCCTCTTTCTATGCTAGATAGAAGGGTATTTATACTAAAAAAACTAAAAACTAAAAAGGCTAGAAGATATAAACTTTCCTAAAAAGATAGAAATAAAACCTAAAAGATAGAAATAAAATCTAAGAAGATAACAAGACCTAAAATACATAATATAATAACCCTAAATATCACAAAAAGATACTCAATCGACATGGAAATAATTTCCCGCACAGGATCGGTGAGTCACAAAGTCAACCTTCGAATATTCTGTCTCGTGGCCTCGTTAACGAGCCCTCACAGCCTCGTTAACGAGCCTGGGCTTGATTTCTTCCACACTTTATCTTGTAAAACTTGAACTCTGACTTCTTCAAACTCGTATTCCTCCGTCTTTCACTATAGCGCTCCAAATTCAGCTCCATATAACTCATTTTCCTTGCTAAAACCTACAAAATACACAAAATAGAGTAGCTTCCATACTTTTCATAGAAATATGCAAAACTATCCAAAAACACACAAAACTAAACCTAAACTTATCAAAACTAATCCTAATAAACAAAGAAAACCTACTAAAAACTATACTAAAAATGCGAAAATCACATTTGAAATTTTAAATATTAAAATATTCTTTTTATTTGTTAAAACAAAAATGCACAATTCGCCTATGTGTCACGACTCTGTTTGCTCTTCCGCTTGAGGGGCGTGCTTGCACTCTAGCTAAGTGCCAATTTTTCCTTCTCCTTAGTCAATTAGAGGGCCGAATTAAAAGTTGTCAATCTAAGATTTAATGTTTTATAACTAATGCAGGATAAGTGTCTAATGCACAATAATTTTTGTACCGGGATGCTTTGTATAATTTTTGTGCCTTTTATTAATATATACACTTAGATAAAATACACTTAGATTAAAATAAAACCGACCAAAAAATACATAAAATACACTTAGATTAAAATAAAACCGACCAAAATTTTTTTGTCAAAATGGGCTAAATATATAAAATACCAAAATTTATATTAATTTGTTTCTTAAAATGACATTTTTCAATGTGTCATCTTTTGAAATTGTAGATCAAGAAAAAGTAGCCAGGAATTTGTCAAAATGGGCTAAATATATAAAATACATAAAATTATATTAATTTGTTTCTTAAAATGACATCCTTTAAAAATTTCAAACAATTTAAAAAGGTATTCGGGACTAATTCCCAAAACCCGTCCTACAATATCGATACGCAAGCTAACAAGGCAGAGAAGAACCGAGCAAGTCGAAAAACGACTTACCTCGTGACGAAAGATCCTTGGAAGGAAGTGAAAGACTAAGAGCACGAGCGAATGCGATTTCCTAATAGAATATATGACGAAAAGATTAGATTCGACCCTTACTTTACGAACCCGACTTACAAATAAAAGTGACCCAACTATTAAATTCTTCCAACCTCCGAATTCAACCCACCATACTAATTTATTCGTAACATACAAAGATGAATACTAACCCAACCCAATTAATTGTTCCACACACACCAATTCATATATCATATGTCTTAATTTAACACTACCTTGATCGGCCCAACTAAAAAGAATTATAAATAAAACAACCCAGCCCAAAAAAAAATAAAGAAGACAATTTCAGCCCAATTGGGTAAGATGACCCGGCCCAGCCTAACCCAACAGCCCAAAACCCCTTTCAGCTCACCACCCCAGTCAACCCTCACCCTTGACCAGTCCGTGTGGGCCCCCCTACCTTCTTCTTCAATTGGAGAACTCGAACTCCTCTCCCCGACTCCGTTTCCGACCCCCCTGCTCTCTGTTCACTTCCTCCCCGACTCCGCCTTGCTCGCCCTCCAACCACGCCCGGTGGTCATCAAAGGAGGACGGAGACGACCATCACTTGCCGTCCCGTTCACGCCCACGCCTCACCCCAGATCTGGCTTGCCCCGCTCGCTTGCGATTCCCGACGCTACCTCGGCCCCGACGACCGCTACGCCTCCCTTTCTCTCGACTGCTCTCGCCACCAATGGCAACTGAACGTCCGAACCCCCTAGCCTAATCCCGACAGCGACTCCACCCCCCGACAACCCACTCGGACCAACGCCCTATCGACCCACAGAAACGAAGAAGGGCGACTCACCGCAGATACGAAGACGAACGCCGGTCGGTTTCGTCGGTGGATGCTGCAACAGGGGGCGACCGAAAACTTCACCGGTCGACCAGGACTGTCCGAAGGGAAAAAGAGTGGTCAAGTTTCGGTCACCGAACCGTCGGAACTAAAGAAACGAAGAAGGAAGGAAAAGATGGCTTACCGGCGGAAAGACTGCGGAATCCGGCGACAAGTCCGGTGACACAAAATTGAGACGGGGGCGGAATTGGTTACGCGTACGAAGTACAGAATTGGTTACGGGTTTGGTTAAATAGTTACTGGAATCTATCTTGAATGTGGTTTTGATAGATTTTCCGAAATCAATTTAAGCTTCCGAGTGATTTGGTTGATTTGGTTATATATATAATTAGTTATCAAAATTTGGGTATATCTATATCTATTGGTTTAGATATAATTTATTCGTAAATAATTTGCTTGTATATAAAAGATTTAGCTATTTAGCTGTATATAATTATTTACTCGGAGGTTGTAAAACTGATCACTAATTAATTGTTTTTTTTTAGTTTACATGCGGATCATGAAACCCAACTGCTAGTAAGTGAAGAAAAACCCGTTTCCGACTCAAAACCCGTTTCCGACTTACAAGACCTAAAACGAACCCGGTTATTACATCTAGGTTTAGATAATTAAGTTAAATATAAAGATAGTTTAATGTATGTACTTTCTTATATCACTATAATTAAGTTTATTTTGAACGGTCCCATGTATATAATAAATTAATAAGTTTTTATCTTATTACTTATCTATTTTCATAATTAAAAAAATTATTATGTTTTGGATATTAATTTAATTTGTAATACTAATAAATATTATTGTTTCAAATAAACAACTTTTATAGTTTATTGATTTTAAATATTTATTCAAAATTTATATTTAAGCATCTACATGATTATTTTTCTCGGATCTAACGTGTCAGGTCTCAGGTCGACCCGCTTGATCCGTTTGACTAAGTCAATCGTGTCAAAACATGATTTTTTACCTAATTACATGTATTTTTTAAAAAACACATCGGGTTTGCGGGTCAACCGATAAATCCAACGTTTCTTTTATAAAAAAGTAGTTTATATACTAAAAAAATTATACAAATATATATTTTTAAATATTGCGGGTCGCGACCCAACTCGACCTGCGACCCGACTTGCGGGTCTAACGGGTCAGGTCTCAGGTTGACCCTCTTGATCCGTTTGACTAAGTCAATCGTGTCATATAATGGTTTTCTTACCTAAAAGCATGTATTTTTTTAAAAAAACACGTCGGGTTTGCGGGTCGACCCGTAAATCCTACGTTTCTTTTATAAAAAAAGTAGTTTGTATACTAAAAAAATTATAAAATATATATGTTTTTAAATTTTGCGGGTCGCGACCTGACTCGACCTGCAAAAATAAAAAAACCCGACCAGCAATCCGACTAGCACGGATCGCGAGTCGACCCGCAATCCTCAAATTACGGGTTGGGTTAGTACGGGTCGTGGGCGATCCGACCCATTGAACACACCTAATTTAGGGTTAAGGTTTTAGGTTTAGAGTTCTAGGATTCTGAATTCATTGCTAGATTGTTTAATTTATTTGTTTTGAGCTCCGCTAGATTGCTTAATTAGTATCATTTTTAAATATTACTAGTTGTCTCGGTCGTGCCCTACACGACTATGACTCGATATTTTTTAGATTTACTATAAAAAGATATTAATAATTAAAAATATAATATAAAATTTAATATAAATAATTTATTGCCCGTAATATGTATAAAAATTATTTTGTTTTTTAAAATCAAATAAACCAAATTAAATCTAGATTATTAAGTTTAAAATTAAGAATAAACGTAGATTAGTTTAATAATAAAATAAATTTAATAAGAAAAATAAATATAATTTATTTATTGTAAATAGCTAAAATATAACTAAATAAACAACTAAAATGTTAAAAAGATTGAGCATATATAGTTTATTGGCTTATAAGGAAAAAATCCAACAATTAGTTAAAAATTTTTAGTTAAGATATTATCTCTTACCAAAATTAAGATATTATCTAGGATGATTTAAATAAATAGCAAAAAAAAGAGGCTAATTAGGTAGATATTAAAGAGTGTGTGAAAATCTACTATATATATAAAAATAATAAGGTTTGGAGCCTCCTCATTACGCCACCTAGGATTTCGCCACATGTCGATCCTATATTAAGCCACCTCATATTTTTACACGTGTTATTTTCTTATAATTCAGACGTCTTTATTAATATTCCATGTCATAGTCCACATGTCAAAAAATTTCCATATCACTCATATATTTTACACATCATATTCCCACATAATCTACAAATATCAATCAATTTTTTAATTTTTTTTATATTGGATTACAATAATGTTTTTTTGGAAATTTATTTACATATAAAAATATTTTTTACAATATCTTTATGATCCTCACAACTCTCCAATATAAACTACCAAAAAAACTCATATAAATATATATCGAGATCTTATCCTATACTATAAATATATACCGAGATCTTATCCTATAATATATATCGAGATCTTATCCTATAATATGTCAAGTCAATTTTATTTGCTAATCCATATTAAATGTCCCATTATTTTCATTTTTGTTATCAAAATCTTTAATTTAGAATTATGCTTCTTTTTTTTACAATTTATATAAATCACCAATTCAAAATTATTATTTATATTTATTAATATCTTTTTTATTCTATATCTAAAAAAATATCGATTTATAGTCGTGCAGGGCACGACGGGGACAACTAGTTAGCTAAATAGCAAATACCCCATCACCCACCCCCACCCCACTCCCACCGAGTTGACTCGCCCGTTGACCGAGTTGACTCGCCCGTTGACTCGCCCGTTGACCGGCGTTGTCCTACCGTTGACCGGCGTTGACCGACCGTTGACCGGCGTTGACCATAATCAAAATCATCATTATCATCATTTTTAAAACCGTCATCACAATTTTTTCACCGTCATCACAATTTATTTCATTGTCATCACAATTTTTTGATGACAAAAATTGTAATGAAGGTAAAAAAGTGTAATCAAAATGTCTTGATGATATTTTTTGATGACAAAAAGTATCATTAAAGGCATTCAACCACATAAAAAAACCGTCATCACAATTTTTTTCACCGTCATCACAATTTTTTGATGACAAAAAGTGTAATAAAAGGTAAAAAGTGTCATCAAAATGTCTTAATGACACTTTTTGATGACAAAAAATATCATCAAAGACATTCAACCACATAAAAACAACCATCATCACTGTCATCACAGTTATTTTACCGTCATCAAAATTTTTTGATGACAAAAAGTGTAATAAAAGGCAAAAAGTGTCATCAAAATGTCTTGATGACAACTTTTTGATAACAAAAAGTATCATCAAAGGCATTCAACCATATAAAAACAACTTTCATCACACGGTTCGAACCGTCATCAACTGTCATCACTTGTCATCATTACTTGATGACGGTTTGATTGTCATCACTATCATAACTACTTGATGACGGTTTGATTGTCATCAACTATCATCATAAATGTCATCTCTACTTGATGACGGTTCGATTGTCATCAATTATCATAGCTACTTGATGACGGTTCGATTAATTTGTCATCAAAAGGGCCTTGATGACAATGGTCTTGATGACAAACAACCGTCGTCAACTGTCATCACTCAAAGTTTGTTCGTTTTTATAATCATCACAAAAAATAGTTGTCATCAAATCTCATCACCACATAAAAATAGTTGTCATCACCGCATAAAAAAATAATTGTCATCATAGATAAAAAAACAAAGTTGTCATCAAATATTTATCATCACGTTTAATTTTTTAGTGTCATCAAATATCATCACGTTTAATTTTTTAGTGTCATCACATATAATTTTTAGTATCATTATTCAAAGTGTCATCAAATATGTGTCATCACATACAATTTTTTCTAGTTTCATCAAATATATGTCATCAAAAAAAATTTGATGACACGGTTCGAATCGTCATCAACTGTTGTCACAAATGTCATCCCTACTTGATGACGGTTTGTTTGTCATCAACTATCATCACAAATGTCATCCCTACTTGATGACGGTTCAAATGTCATTACAAATGTCATCTCTACTTGATGACGGTTCGATTGTCAACACAATTGTCATCACTACTTAATAATATTTCCATTGTCATCAACTATCATCGCTACTTGATGACGATGTCATCACATATAATTTTTTAGTGTCATCATTCAAATTGTCATCAAATATGTGTCATCGCGTACGATTTTTTCATAAATTATCATCACTTTTTCATAACCCACAAATGTATGATGGTTTAATTGTCATCACTTTTTCATAAATTGTCATCAAAAAAATATTGATGACACGGTTTGATTGTCATCGTGTACAATTATTTCATAAATTGTCATTTCTCTTACCAATAAACCTTTTCCACACAAAGTAAGAAGATTTTTGTTTCTTCTTCTCGTTTATGAAAGATAAAGATGGATCAAGTGAGTACCAAATTAAGTAATTAACAATACAAGAGAGTTATAAAACTCACTCTATACAAAAGTTACGGTAAATGAATTTTTTTTTTCTGTTTGATTACCAAATTAAGTAATTAAAAATACAAGAGAGTTATAAAACTCACTCTATACAAAAGTTACGGTAAATGAATTTCTTTTTTCTGTTTGATTTATAATGGGTGTTGCTATACTGAATTTTGCACTTAAATGAATTTTCATTTGGTAATGAAAGATATCATTACATTAATTTATTTATGAAAGATATCAGCTGATAATGAAGAACACGTGACCTATGTTATAAACACTCAGAGATGGCCTCCAAGGCAATGCAGTTGCTATCTCATTCAAACAATACATTAATTTTGGATACTTTCTAACATGAAGAATCATATCAAGACCCTATTCATCTTCACATAGATGCCTTGATTCTATATAGTCGAATACAACCTTTCTAATCATCTCATCTTCCTCTTTTGTGAACCATTTGCTTTGCACCAAGCCATCCTCCATTACCTTTTTGCCAACAAAATATGCTACAACGGGTAAATGTTTCTGACAGCATCCTCAAGCACCAAAGATGCTTTCCTATCCATTTCTTGTCTTCCTCTAGAAAACCAACAAGCCAGAGTTTCTGCAACTTTAAATTGAGCAACAATTAGTCAATATGAACACTGCAAATTTAAATCTGAGAAGCAAAATAATAGGAAGTGCCTGCTGCAACAAGTTTAGCATTAAGAAGAACCAGCACTGTCAAAGAATCAAATATAAATGAAAATTTTGACTTTACCTTCAAATCACAAAGCCTGTTGTCTCTCAAGCAACTGAAATGATACTCTTTCTCACACTATATACAAATTAGGTATTACATTCAACAATTTGAGCTATTACACATCAAAAACCAGTAAAGCATCAGTACAAGAAGGGATTTGTAATGACATGAATTGAAAATCATATCTTACTAAATAAGCATTCACAATATCATATTTGTAAATCTGTCATCAACATCAAGAGCCACACAAATAGTAAATCTGTTAAACTTCCAACAGATTCAGAAAAACTCAAACAACACTTCTGAAACCAAATGACATGCCAATTCGAAAATCAATGCAGAAAGCAACATTCATGAGGAGAACATCAGCATACTCCATCTGTCATCAAAATTCATGTAAGTCCTCTACTGATTTAGTTAGTAGGACTAGGCTAGTAGAACATCAGCATCACAAGTTGTTCTTATGAGTAGCAAACTATTCACACTTGTCAGTGTTATTGCTAAAATGAAATGTTATATTACATTTAAATTCAGAAATCTGTACGCATCTGACACATCGCATTAGGCAATACTTTGAAGAGGTGTTTTAACAATTCTTAAATTAAACAGAACAATCGATGGACAATTGATCGACGTACTTCCATTCAAGAAAAAAAGAAGAAGAGGAGGAAGATCCTTACCGGAAACAAACGGTGTAGAAAACAATCAGCTCTCGATTTGCAACACCGGAAATCAAATAGATCTCCACATCTTTGTGGCAATCGCTAGCAAGATCAGATTCAGTTGATGCAAGGCGAGATCCGGATGAGTCGCCATCACCACATCTTAAACCACAACAACTACAAAGAGCGGAGAGTGAAAACGTCAATTATGCATCGCGACGGCGGCGAAAAGGCGGTTCCTGACCTGCACCAAGTGAATCGGAAGTTGTGGCGAAGTAGATTTCTCTCGTCGGTCTCGCAATCTCCAATCCCCTATGAATCTACTGCAAGGGATGAGATCTTCTTCGTCGACGGCGATGTGGATTCGAATTCCACTGGTATCTTCTTTCATCTCCCCAATAGATGAATTCTTCAATTGGCGGATCCGACAAGTCCTCAGCGGCAAGCGACAGAAGGTGACGATGAACTTTGAGGAGCTTCTCGTTTCATGAGCTCCGGCTCCGCCTTCTCGATGCGCTTAGCGGTTGCTGCTGCTCCAGCTTTTTTCCAGGCGGTGGCGGTTGCTGCTTCTGGTTGTAGCATGGATCCAAAACGGGAGGATAGCAAGAAGTAGGAGAAGGAAGATGAAGATGACGAACGACGGTGGATAGCTTCGACGAGGATGAGATTTGTCGTCGTTATGTCCATTGGAACCGAGAGAAAAAGCGAAGGAAGTGAGCGACGCAAAATTGTGGGGTAGAGAGGTGAGAGAAAATAAAAAGAGGGACTTTTATACTTAACAAAAAACTAATTTATTAAAGGAGCTTAATAAACGCCTAATTAGGGTAGCCCAAAATGCTTTTGGGCTAAATTTGTTCTATTATCTAAATTTGGGAAATAAAAGTAAATTTTAATTAAGTGGAAAATTTTTCCAGGTGGAATATGAAGTGGAAAGAATAATTAATATATAATTTTTATGGACCAAGGATTAAATATCATGTGGCAAAATACGTGGATTAATAATGGGATGTCATTTGTCAAAAGCGTCATTAATGACGCTTTTATCAATCCATCAAATCAAGTTCAAAGTAGCCAATATTGATATATGAAGAGAATTCGACATGAACTAATCAACCAAAGTACATATCGTCAAGCATTCTCAAATTACAAGATTTAAATCTAAAGGTAGGATGGATGCTCAATTTAGTCAAGCAAGGAGGATATATTTCAACTTGAGATGAAGAATTATAACTGCACTCTTTTTTCCTTAGTCTTGGTTTTGTCCCATTGAGTACTCCAAACAAGATTTTTAACGAGGCAGTTAGAGATGTATATCTAAGGGCGAGTGTTATAATATTATTATTTATTGATGTACATATAGAAATCCTAGATGTGATCTTATCCTAAATCTTATATTCTCTATATAAAAGGCCCCTATATGTGACATAATAAAGATGGATCTGATTTTTCTTCCTCCTCATATTCTCTCTATTTTAATCTCAAATTTATAACAATTAATTTTTTATTAATTTATAATAAATTAATAAGATTTGATCACAAGCCGACCTGGAAGACAACCCGGTTGGCGATAATAAACAACACCATGGACAATATCCTCGGCTCGTTTAAGCGGGCGGGGACATACCCGATTTGAGATATCCAAGCAAAGTTTTAAATTTTGTACCAAAGGCAGTTGGCTCTGTGGTAAGCGGTCTGCTCCACATTCACGAGTTATAAAGTTTAACTCTAGTGGATGTAAAAAATTCTCTTTGAGAAACCCACCCGTTAAAATCAGGTACACGATTCAGATCGAATTGGATGTAACCAAGACGAAAATCTGGCAAGTGAGTGAGCAACAAAAAAAAAGGTTTTAAATTTAATCCGGCCGAAACCTGAATTTATTCTAGTCTAATAATAAGGTACTGACGACACCTGCAGCCGATTAAATTTTAAAATGTAATCTGAAGTAGGTGAAGTGTCAACGATTCATATATAAGCAGCAATTAAATGTTAGAAAATAATCTTTCTATAAATAAATCTGATCTATTACAATAAATTAGATATCAACTCAGAAAATGACAGTTTGATCTCATGTCCACAGTTGCACAATTTTTATACTGACATTTGTACAAAAAAAAAAGTTGCACGATTTTATTTATTCATATGGTCGGCCAACACAAAGTAATCTAGTGATAAACAATAATTTAATTTAAGAGAATTTTTTAACCTATGATTTGGACATAAATTAAAACCTTTAAAATAGAATAGTTTTGTTTATTTTTATTATTTAGGATAATGGAATTTTATTTAATAAGATTTATTTATAAAATTTTATTTTCTAAAATAAGAATATTCAATCTAATTCTTAGGTTATAGATTACAAAAATTAGATTTAAATATAGAGAAAAATTATAAGTACATTTTATATGAACTAAAATGAAAGAAAACTAAACATAGTGACGACGTAAATATTTTTTAAGAGCATTTTCAGCAAGTGCTCCAACACTTTCTCTAAAATAAGAAAAAATAGTTATAATTTTTTTTTAAAAAACTTGTTGTAATTCCAACATCTTTTCTAAAGAATCTTGTATTTATTATTTTATTTTATATGATATATAACATTCTACAATCTTTACTTAGTAATACAAATTTTATTTTTATTTGAGTGATAAGAAAATAAAATATTATAAAATTTTACCATGAAAATATTTATTTAACTAATAAAAATGTTCGAAAATCTTATGCTAGCTTTGACCCACCGCACTCTCCATTTAATAACAATGTTTGTCCAATTCAAATAATTAATAATAAGATCCAACCTGAAATAAACACATCATACCAATTCTTACAAGAAGAAAATTAGTAAAATAATTTTATAAGAAGAAAATAATTTGTACCCAAAAAATTATTAGCAAAAAAATAATCGGTGATAATTGTCAATAAAGACATGTTTTAAAAAAAGTCAATAAAAACCTTCAATTGTTATTAACATTAAATCAACCATGCTTGCCTAAGAATAATTTGATAAGAAAAAGCATCCCATTTGGGATTAGTTGTGTTTCAAAAAAATTTTAAAAAAAAGATATGAAGAAGTAAATGTGAATTTGGGAAAGCTCTAAATTTTAGGAAGGCTCCTGATATCTTTTTTTTTTTGTCAGAAAACGAAGTTATACTCGTGCGGTGATATAATTAAATATAGAAAAACTTAATCCCTAGAGGGGAAGGTACATTCAAAGCCAATAAATTGGCAAAACAATCATGTTCATAAAAAAATTCAATGAAACGAACAAAGATAGTTAAAGAGTGATTTGCTAGGACATCCGCGACTCGATTAGCGATTCCAGGGACATATTTGATCTCAACCACCCATGAAGAATCATTAATTAACTTGTGGCATGCTTCCTAACAAGTGGAATTGTCTATGGGGTTGTGTAGTAGCTTGCGAGAGGTACTTAGTTGCTTGGATTAAGTCAGTTTGGATGAGAAGCCTCTCAAACCCAGCGTGTTTACCGATTTGCAGACCCTTAAAAATGACTTGGAGCTCGGCTTTAAAAGAATCTGCAATACCCAATTAGAAAGAATAAACCTGTAGAAACCGGCCAAAATGATCTCTGAAGACTCCCCCACCCCCTGCCATGCTAAGGTTCCCTTTGGATACTCCATCCGTATTAAGAGCTATCCAACCCAAATTTGGCTTGATCCAAAAAGAAGGAGCAGCCACAACATTACCATTCGGAGGAGGACAAACAGATGAGGTTTTCGCCGTTTCATAAGAGTCAACCACATCAATAACCCTAGAGCTCAACTTGTTAACGCCATCAACATTATCAAAAACAAGAGCATTGTGGATTTTCCAGCATCAGAGGAAGGCTCCTGATATTTTGTTAGAGCATTCCAACAAATTCTCCATTATTTTTTCCAAAATGGAGAACAAATTTTCAAATTCTCTAACTTTTTTATACCTTTACTCCAACAAATTCTCCATAAAAAGACACGAAATACTGTTGAACTTAAAACACACACTAAATTCTCCAAGTTTACCATTTTCAAGAAAATGCAGATTCGGTTGGAGATGTTGACCATAAAAGGGCTAATTCTCTACAAGTCCACATTTCAACGAAATAGAGAATCTTTTGGAGATGCTCTAAGAAGGGTATCTTCTTTTATTTTTGGTTGAATAAGAGGGTATCTTCTTCACATAATGTTAACGGCTAAATCAATGAAAAATAGAGAATGCATAAGTATCTTTAAATTGAATAAACCGAACAAAAGGAGGAAAATTGTTCTATGGTGCCAAATAACATTATATCTTTTGTAATAGAAAGCGATTTGATTTACTAGACAAGTCTAGTGGATTGAGAGGCCAAAACAATCAACAATCAAACAAGCTGGCAAGAGAGAACAAATATATAAAATCCTAACTAGCAAGTGAGAATCCTAACAAACGATCAAAAGCCAATAAAAGCAAGGGTAGAGAGACCTAAGCATTACATAAAGTAGTATCAGAGGTACGTAGGTAAACGAATCATCTCCGTCGTGGGAGTGCAGAAAGAACCAAAGCGGCGTTGCCCCCACTTAAATAAGCGATGTTCGGGAGCCTCAGCTCAACCACGACCTCGACCAAACACAACTCAAACTCAACTTGAATTAACTCCTACTCGTAAAAAGGGATGTTAGGATCAACTTGAAAGGATTTGAGATTCATTCCAGAAGAACACATACACGATAGATCTCAGAACAATCTCAAATGAAATTTTGTTTTGAATGCTTGACTTTAGGTTAGCTATTTAATTGTTAGATGAAACTCTAACTTTATAAATAACTAGAGTACTAACCCCGTCCAACGGGTAAACGTTATATTTTGTGTTTATTATTATTTCAAATGTTTACGTGTTTGGAAATTATAACATACTCCCTCCCTTTAGTTCTATTTGTCCATTTAAACTTAATTTTTGTTTAGTTCTATTTGTTATTTTAGGAATTTTGTCTAAAATTTTTGGATATTATCCTTTGTATTTATTCAATCAAAAGCAAAACACATTTAAATACACCATTCAACTTCTTCTAATATGAATTTAATAGGGGAAATTTGGTAAGAATAAGACATTTCTTAATATATGTGCACTAAGCTATAAGGACAAATAGAACTAAAGGCGACCTGGGCAGGTCGGCCGGATCTTTCCCTGTTGTTCTGTTCCCGCCACGAGAGAAATATGCTCAGATCGCAGAAGACCCGTCGGAGGGAGTAAGATTAAGTGTACTAAATTAGAATTTACTGAATTAAATTATGAAATACCATAGGTCCATAACTAGACCTGTCAATCGGGTCGGGTCGGGCGGGTTCGGTCATTTCGGGTTCGGGTTAAATCCGGTACGGTTTCGTTAAGGGTCACGGGTCAATCGGATCGGGTTGTAGCGGGTTTTCGGTCGGTTCGGGTTGACCAGCGGGTCTAAAATATCCATTTTTTTATGATTATTAAAATCAATTTTTAATTAAATATAATATTTAATTATAATATATTATTTTCATATATTTTAATAATAAAATATATTATAATTTTCAAAATAAATTTTAAAAATTATGTAAATACACTAAATCGGTCAACCCAACGGGTTTCGGGTTTCAACCCAACAAGTTGTTGGTTTTTAGGGTTAGCATGCAATCATTTAAGTATGTTTACTTTGTTTAAGTTGAAGGGAAGTCGACCCTTGTAGATCCTTAGGATAATCAAGGCAAGACGAGTAGACCCATTGAAGGGTAGTCTCGTGGGTGTAGGCCATGAAGGCAATCACCATCGATCCCTTTTACATGTTAAGTTGTTTGACTTGGATAATGGCTACGAGTCACGGGATGAGATCCCGCTTTCCTTCAACGTATATTGCCCCTATTCCATGCCAAGGGTTATGCAATACCGCTGTGGGATAAAACGTAACAAACCGAACCAATGGAAGTGTTGGCAAGACACAACCATTGAGAACAAGCGTACCTTATTCGAGTCCCAAGATTCTTCTTCCATCTTGACTTGAACGAACTCATCGTCCCATGATGTGCGTGGTTCTTCCTTCACTTGGATGAACGCCCCATGCACTTCAACTTGAGGTTCCTTCTCCATCTTCACTTTGGAAGAACACTCCATGATATCACTCTTGTGTTTGATTTAATTGAGAAAACTCACACAAACAACCTTAGTCAAAACCGACTACAAGAGTTGTGTTTTCACTCTCTTCTCTTGCCGAATTCTTGTGGACTAAGAGACTGATTCTCTCATGTGTTTCATTCCCTCAAATGGACAACCTTTCCCCCTTATATAGGTGTCTCAAATCTTTCCAATAACTTCCCTCAATGGCGGTTACAAAGCGGTTACAAGAAAGAGTGGATGAGAGTGATTTTAGGGAGTTTTGTTGTAACTACCCTTCTCTCTCTCCTTGTTATCATTTTGGGCGTCCAAGTTCATCCCCCATGGACTCCATTTGGCTATTAATTCCATCCTATAATGGCCCAAGAAGGAAGCCCAAAAATCCAATCCAAAAGCCCATGTACACGGCCCAAATGGCAAGGCAACCAGCCCATGCCATGCGCGTGCATATGCGGCCCAACAACCCATGTGGCGCGCCCCTTGGGCCGTCCCACCAGCCCCACCACCTAGCTAGCATAGCTAGGTACCTATCTAGGTCACCTAAGGAGTGTCACTACCCCTTAGCTCCATGAGCTAGCTTATAGTGAGTTGAGCTGGCTTGAGCTAGTGTGAGCTAGGTTGAGCTGAATTTCTAGCTAGTTGAGCTAACTTGAGCTACTGTGAGCTACATTGAGCTTCCATGAGCTAGTTCCTAGCTACATGAGCTTCTTATAAAGCATGTACAATGAGTCTTGAGCTTGTTCAAGCTCCTAGAGTTCACTCTAAGCTAGTATGAAGCTTGTAAACTTCTCTCTAGCATATTTAACTATGTGCCAAGCTAAACTCTAGCTTTGGTTCTTGCTTAGAGCATCTAAAAAGCTTAGAGAAGCTTCCTAATTCATATTAGAATATGCACAAAGTTACAAGACTCAATTACAAAGCTCAAAACCATACCTTAGCCACACAATTCATGCTCAACGCCATAGTCAATGCCCTAGGCGCGCCTTGTTGCTCCACCCCAGCCTCGTAGGTGCGTCTCTAGCCTCACCGCATCATCGCACCATCCTACGCACCCTTGCAGCCTTGAGTTGAACCTCAAGTTCGCTCCTAGGCGCGCCACACCTAATGCCGAGCCTTGAACCTCAAAATCGAGGTCCTAACCGAGTCCCGCGCTTGCACCGTGCCGTTGCACCGAGCGACACTTACGACAAGGCGCGCCTTTGCCATGCAACGGTGCACACGAGGTTCCTTCATCTCGGTGGTGGTGTGCGACTAACCTTTGGATCTTATGACAAATATTAAACCATCATGGAAAGTCATATATGTCAATACTCCAATCGACATTACCAATATGACTTAATAACCTCAACATGCTCTAATAGGGATTTGATGACTTGACACAAATCACCAACATTCCTCCCCCATTTGAGCCATGTCATCAAAACTCGAAGTTTATTAAACAAACTTTATGTATAGATGTAAATGTCCGTAGACTTGAATTTACACCTTGTGATCATCACATTCATGCACTAAAATTTCGTGGTGCTCCTAAGGTTTGAACCACATCAACTTGTCTAAGTACATGTAGTAACTTTCACACATGAGTTTCTTACGCTTATCCTTTTCCTTTGACGCTTTTGTAAACAAGGCTTGTACGTCCCTTATCCTCTCACATATGTATTAGTTGAGTCATCCTTAATTACTCTAACTTGGAAGAAGCCTTATACTTCCACATATGCATAGTTGAGTTTCCTATCATGCTCCACATAAGCAACCAAAACTCATTAATGAAAACTTTATTTCAAGACTAGGTTTCATGTGGCCTAGAGCATAAACCTTGATGGGTAATAATAATATATAAAATATTATGAATGCTCTCCAACTCCACAACTTGGCTTTCCACATTGAATTCAGCCCACACCTTTCGATGTAGAGGAATTGGGTATCCAAATCTAAGAGTTGTAAGGATTGTTACCCCCATCCCTCGATTGAAATTAACACAAACACTTATGTCAATCTTCTCGGAGAGAAATCAACAACCTCGATGTGCTTAACAAAAATCAAACGAGTTGACTCTAAGTTATGGCATGTGCCTCATTAAAAGGTTCCCTCATACTTAGATGTCACTTTCCAACTAGAAGTCGGAGTATAGCAAATTGACTATTGGTAACTCCAAGAATGCGCCATCAATCAAAGTAGGAATTAACCAATTCGCGACTAAAGGTCTTCCTAAGTTGAGTGATCCAATTTGCCTTCAAACTTTCCAACCTAGAAAGTTTCATACACATCCAACGCTATTATGCTTCAAGCATATCTTTGACAAATGGCCTATGTCAAGATATCCACATCTTAATATCCACTTGAGCGTCCCCAAGTCATGACACACCTAACTTATAACCGTGTGTTCATAAACCCAAAGATGTTTCTCAATCATGTGTATAACCATGGAATTCTTGATTTCCATCTCAATGTATTTCAACCAAGATGAAGATTTAGAACAATCTAATCCACCTTCACCTCTATACATTGATATCTTCATAAATTATCAATGAAGAACAAGGTCTTATTATTCAACCTTACAACTTGGTTTCTACCAAGTATATCATGTCATTTCATATAGACTCATTAGACACTTTATAACCATAAGTGTCTAAACTACTATATCTTTCATGTTATAAACATATAGAATCTTTTAAAGACTTCCAAATGACATTCCTTTTCTTTTGGCCATTCAAACACAAAGTAGTCCACTTTATGTTCCTTTCATCCAAACTACCAATTTATTGGAAGTTCCCATAGGATCATCACCTTTGCAATTAGATGATTCAATTCTTCTTTCTTAAAACCTTTCATCAAGGAAAACTAGAAGAATTATGCTCATATGACAATCATCTTCATCACAAGTGCTTATACACATGTTAAGACTTGTCTTTTATCCACCATGTCATTATTTCCATTAATCCTTTCCAATGGTTCCTCAACCATAAGACTAATCAACCAAAGTTGTCAATTTCAAGCCTTAGTGACTCTTGACACTTTCCTTGGATCCGAGGATTCAACAAATTCTTCATAGTCTTTTCTAGACCATAACTTGTCTATTTGAAAGTCATAAAATCAGCCTTTCAAATTTCAAAACAAGTTCTAACCATCCAAGCCAATGACATACAACATAAGCAATCTAAGTAATCATATGGAACATGTGATAGACCAAGTTTCCAAACTTAATCACAAATTTATCAAAAACCTAAACTAGGAGAACCTAGTATGACTTCAAATATGGTTTCATTGATTTATTCAAAATCAATTTAATGCCTTATGATAGGCGCGCCTCATGTGCCTATCGAGTGCACACCGACGCCATGCGTCGAACGCTATACCGTAGCCAAGGCTCAGTTTCAACCAGCCTCGACGCGCCTTGCACACCCCATCATGCCATGGTTACGGTGTCACCCAGCCATGGCGCGCCTTTGCGCATACCAATCATGCCGAGGTTCAAACCATGCACCGTGTCGTCAAGTGTCGAGTGTTGAGCACTTCGTTTGCGACGCGTCGGGTCAGTGCGTTCCTTGCCTTGCCTTGCATCCTTGGCCTTGCCATGTGCCGAGTCCTTAGACTCGGAGCGCCTTGGCATGTTCGATCTCGAGATCGTGTCAAGGCTCGGCCTACGTGTTGCGATTGACGCAACACCTCCCCCATGCGACGATTCTCGTCTAGTGCCATGCACCGAGGGGGTTCTAGGCAGCGGCCCCTCCTAGGGCGTGCCTTTGATGCTCCATGGGATCCTACTACGAGCGCCTAGCGCTTCGAGGAACGACGTCGAGTCACGACACCGCCCGACGCGCCTATGGACTAGACTTGGCGTGTCTAGGTTCTAACCCTAGCCACCTTATGCGCCGATCCCAAACCTCTTGCAAAGCAATTTCTTTTGACATTTTCCATGTCTTTATCAAGGCAAAATAACATGCCAACATTCATTATTGTCAACATCAAACCACATTTATAATTTAGACAAGTCATATAATTTAGGATTCAACCATATGATAAAACGGTCTAGACATGAACATCTTTCATCATGTCTAAGTATCAAACTTCCATTTGACACTCTTCATGCCTTGTCAAACTTATTTGACTTAGTCATGAGAGATTTCACTCTCATATAACCATCGCTCTCTATATTTATACCACAAGTCTCAATCTAAACCAATCAAGACTTCCTTGTTTTCCTTTTCCATAAGAAACATGAATTTTATGAAATCACTTAGTGAATTTCCACATGCATCTTATCAAGAGACTCTTACCATCTCTTCTATGTGTTCTTTAGTGCATACATGGCCAACATGTGCATACCCTCTCACGTGGGGGTTAATCCAATAGACCCTTACATTAGTAGACCCGAAGGTAATCTAATTACTCTAGTAGACCCGAAGGTAGTCTAGAGCATGAGTCGTCCCAATCAAGGAATGGTCGACTCAAGGGTAGTTTGGTCCAGTAGACCCTTTCATTAGTAGACCCGAAGGTAATCTAATTACTCTAGTAGACCCATAGGTAGTCTAGAGCATGAGTCGTCCCAATCAAAGAATGGTCGACTCAAGGGTAGTCTGGATAGGATCATTCTTAGTGAATGAAACAACAATCAAACTCTTCAAGTTGATTCCAAGAATTAGACTTAAGTCCTTTTCTTGCACACATGTTGTTAAGATTAACATTGAATCAAACCATACATAAATAAACTATTTGATTATTTAATCAGTGTACACTACATAGAAATTCAAGATATAATAAAAAAAATTCCATCTAAATTTGGTTGGAAGTTGAAGTATTATTTTGATTTTATTTGCTCAATCTAGCATCATCGATTACGCTGGTTTATTTTTATACTTTTTTTCAAATTCAAATTAATGCGGTTCTCGTACACATAAAATTGTGAATAATAATAGCCAACAATAATATTTTGTCTTTTTATATCATACATATTGTTTATTATATTTTTTTTCTACTTGTAAAAGAAGAATATCAAGTTTTTGAAAGAAGATAAATAGTCAATTTTTAAATATAGCCTTTCAAATAAATTTTTAAATACTTATTGTATTTTAGTATTGAGAAAAATCAACATAAATGTGAAGCATTTATTTGACTTGAGAGGGACAACTTTATATGTTGTATAGATAGATAGATAGATAGATGATTCTCTTTCTATTTAAACCAAAAATAATGATTCTTTTTCCTTGTTGAGAATTAGTGTTCGACAAGAGCTGCCAAATAAGGTTTTTTGTTGGTACTAAACTCTTACTTACGCCGTCTACACGTTAAATGCAAAAGTAAGGAAAGAAAATTCATTTCTAATTTCTAACCTTTGTTCAGGTTGCAACAAGCATCATAGCATTCCATTTTTTATGATAAAAAATGCTGAAATGTAGACTCTCTCCTTAATATGATTTTTATCAAACATATCTTGGATACTTTTTCTATTTATTGGGACTTTTATTAATTTTTATAATTCTTTTAATAACATTTCTAATATTAAAAAAGTTTTTTTTAATTCTTTGGATAATGTGCTTAAGATTTAAGTTCAAGTAAAACCACTGTTATTGTGAGACTATGCACCCAGTTTATATTCATGATTTTGAATTGCATATGCAAGATTTTACTTGATTTTATCATGTTTTTTAGTTGCATATTCATTCTATTGAGTTACTCACTTTTATGAATATGCAACTTAAAAAGATGATTATATAACTCTAAAGCATGATAAAGAGATGGAATATTAAGAAAGATTCAAAAATACAATATTATAAAAATATGAATATGTGACTTATAAACATGAATACAGTGTAATAGGGAAAGAATGAATATGCAACTCAAAAATATGAATACAATCATACAGTACAATGAATATGCAACTCAAAATCATGAATATAAATTGTTAATAATGGTTCTACTTGAACCCACCTCATGTGCTTAATATTTAAATAACTATCACTATGAAGAAATATTTTGATATTCCGATCTCGAAAAGATGTGTTCAAACTGTGATATTTTTGAAATCTCATAATAAATTGAAAAGAAAGTGAATTCTCTTTCTCAAGTTGCCTTTGACTTGTAAAATCGAGTGTCACCACAAATTCTAGGTTAGCCAAGAGGTGGTGACACTCCATTTTACAAGTCCAACTCAAAATTGGTGGTTTAGAGTCTGAGATGGGCGAGCAAGACAAGGATTGAGGCGCATTAGGACGTGGCCTACACTCCGTTACATGGTTGTGAATAAGTATTTGCATGAGGAGCACACTAAAACCATGATGCTATGTGTTTCCATGTGCAAGTAAGGCAACCGATCTCCTACCAAGTACTTTGATGAGTTGGAAGATCTAACCTACAAGGTCAACATCCACCTTTCACAAAGGTCGCTTAGCACTTAGTTTATGGTCGGGTTGAATCAACCAATTTTTGATACCTTGGATATTCGAAGTATTAGGATCTTTGATACCCTATTAAACAAGGCGCAACTCTTGCACAGTTGTACAATCAAATGCAAAGAAGAAAGAAGGAGCCATTTGCACAAAATTCTTATAATAGGTATGCTTCTAGCTATCCTTCTCCATCTCCCAATTCTTTTCAAGTTAACCCATCTCTGCAACAAAAACAAAAGAGTTTTAAATTCACCTAAAATAGGTTTTCAAGTGCAACAATGACGATTGGTTGCCCCTTCTACTCAAGAGAGTGCCCATGACATTAAGTGCATTAAGTGTAAAGAGGTTGGACACATTGCTAATGATTTCCCAATACGAAATAGGTACTTTTCATCTCAATGGGTGGTTATGAGTTTGAGGAGGAGCAATAGTTAAGCCCCCTAATCTCAAACGAAGTGGAGGAGTCCTAAGAGCATGATAATGAGAAGCTAGAATAAATTGACCCCACCGACTTCAATGACATGGTATTTGGTCAATAAACGTGTCCTCACCATTCAAGAGGATCTTTCCAATGACTAAAGGGGGAATATTTTCACACTAGGTGTATGTTCAAGGGGACTACATCAAGTGTAGTCACAGATGGAGGAAGTTGATGCAACCTGATAAATCCTAAGTTGGTCGAGTACCTCTATTTGAAGACCATTCCTAGAGCCACAAGATATGGCCTTAATGGAATCAACAACGATAATGCAGAAAACATGATAACGCATACTTGTCCCTTTTAACATTAGTCCTTATTATGATAAGGTTGTTTATTATGATGCCAAAATGGATTGTAGTCATATTTTTTTAGGTCGTTCATGGTTTTTTGACAAAAGGATTATTCATGATGCTTATTTAAACACCTAT
The DNA here is from genome assembly GCA_964016875.1 of Fallopia convolvulus. Taxonomy (NCBI): domain Eukaryota; kingdom Viridiplantae; phylum Streptophyta; class Magnoliopsida; order Caryophyllales; family Polygonaceae; genus Fallopia; species Fallopia convolvulus. Next base: position 11,786,065 of record OZ024731.1, on the reverse strand, counting down.
TGCTTTAACCATGATGACAGGAGTATCTACCTACTTGTCTATGTAGATGATATCATCATCACGAGCAACCAACTCTCTATTGTCGATCATCTCATTGTTCGGCTTGCAAAACAATTCTCCCTCAAGGATCCTGGCCCCTTCACATACTTCCTTGGCGTGGAGGTAATCCTTATTGCTGATGGTCTCTTTTTATCTCAAAGGAATCTTAGATGTTCTCAAAAAGGCTGGCATGGAAAAGACTAAGCATGCCTCTACGCCCTTGACCACTACTTCTCTTCTAAAAAATTTCAGTGCCTCTCTTTCTACACCAAAAGATTACAGGGTCCTTGTTGGAAGCTTATAATATCTCTCCCTCACTAGATCAAACATTGGCTTCATTGTCAATAAACTTTCCCAGTTCATGCAATACCCGAAATCCGATCACTAGAGTGCCCTAAAACGGCTAGTGTGTAATCTTCATGGCACATCCGACTTGGGCATCACCATTGCATTTGACTCTTTACTACTTTTCTGATGTGGATTGGGTCGGAGACCGTGATAACTTCGTTTCAACCACAATATGCTTGTTATGCTATGGTCGAACTCCGATATCTTGGAGTTCTAGAAAACAACGCTCTGTTGCTCGTTCTTCAACTGAGGCAGAGTATAAAGCTTTAGGTGAAACTGCATCCAAACTTACATGGGTGTCTTATCTATTCAAGGAATTAGGCGTTCAGCTCTCCACTTACCTTGTCATTCATTGTGACAATCAAGCGTCATCAACTTAAGTTCTAATTCGTATTCCATCATCGGATGAAGCACATTGCATTAGCATTTCACTTTGTTCGCGAACATGTCCAACAAGGCTTATTTCGCGTTCAACATGTCTCCACCAAGGACCAGCTAGTTGATGTTCTTACAAAGCCATTGCTCAAGCCACAGTTCTAATAATTTCTCATCAAGCTAAGACTTTCCTAAAGGTCGTCAAGCTTGAGGGGGCATGATAACAAGAATGATACGTGATTCCATAATTAAAGATGTGTAATTGTTTTGTTACCTTAGCTTAATTATTTCCTAATAAGTTATTATCTCTTTCACGTATTAGCTCTAGGGTTTGCTATTCTCTCTATTATATGTAATCACTTTCCTATGTTAATCAAAGTACTACATTCCATTACAATTCTCTTTCGCTTTCTATATCCACCTGCTGCCCTTTCCGACCCATCTCATGCCATTATACCTCAATCTAACATTAATGGCATTGTGGAGAGACATTCTTTACTTGCTTATCGAAGGGATGATCACATTAACAAACATGGAAGTAGTTCTTGTATCCTTTTGTTGAGAAAATATATTATTTTAAATGTCCAAGATACTTCTCAACTACCTTCTCTTGTTTCTTCTCTGTTACAGGAATTCTCTTATGTCTTGCCCGATGAATTACCTAGTGGGCTACTACACATAAGAGGGATTGAGCACCAAATTAACTTGGTGTCAGGAGATACCCTTCCAAATCGTGTTATGTACCGTGCTAGCCCCGAAGAGATAAAGGGACTTCGACGACAAGTCTTGGAGCTTATGGATAAGGGCTTTGTAAGGGAGAGCCTTAGCCTTGCATTGTCCTGGTCATTCTTGTGCCTAATAAAGATGGTTTCTGGTGCGTGTGTGTTGATTGAAGGTCGATCAACCAAATCACTATAAAATATCGCCACCCTATTCCTCGTCTAGATGATATGTTAGATGAGTTGCATGGTGCATGTCTATTTTCTAAAATTGACCTTAGGAGTGGATACTACCAAATTAGAACGAAGGAGGGGATGAATGGAAATTGTGTTTAAAAGTTAAAACTAAGTATGGGTGGGTAGGGCTTGTCAGGCCATTCAGCCTTACTAATACATCGAGTATTTTCGTTCGTTTAATGAATCATGTGCTTAGGAAATACTTAAAAACTTCATAGTTGTCTATTTTGATGATATATTAGTGTATAATAAGAATTTATATGATCATGTGACACATTTGAGGCTAGTTCTTGACTATCATAGACTAGAAATTAAAAGTTGTTTGCTCACCTTAAAAAGTGTTATTTTTGCTAAGATTTTACTATTTTTCTTGCTTTGTTGTTTCTAAGACAAGTTTAAGAGTAGATGAAGAGCAGGTCAAGGCTATACAAGAGTGGCCACTGCTGTCCACTCCCATTCATGTTCTCTCATTCCTTGTCCTGGTTGGCTTCTACAAGTGCTTTGCAAGTACTTTAGCAGAATCGCAGGCCCATTGCATGAGCTCACCAAAAAGGATGTTACCTTCAAGTGGAAAGAGCACCATCAACAAGCCCTTAATGCTATTAAGGATCGCCTTTGTCATTCTCCATTTCTCCAACTTCAAGAATTCTCCAAAACCTTTGAGGTCGAATGTGACGCGTCCAAGATTAGTACTGGCAGCGTCGTCCTTGAAGACCGCAAGCCAATTGCCAACTTCAATGAATAAGTAAGTGGGGTGGAGTTGAATTACTCCACTTATGAGAATGAGCTCTATGCCTTGATTCGGGCCCTCAAGACATGACAACACTACCTTTGGCCAAAGGAGTTTGTCATCCATTTCGATCACGATACGTTGAAGTATTTTAGGGCCAATCATGTCTAAGTAGGCATCATCCTTATTGGGTTGAATTCATGGAAACATTCCCTTACATTTTTTTGATACGGAAAGGAATTCGAAATACCAGACAAACCCTGGTAGTTCGAGAGATCGAGATGGAACTCGGTAGCCGGATAGACCGACAACAAACGTTACCCAAAAGAAACAAAGCAAAACCAACAAAACAAAAAGAAAACTAGGGAACAAGGTAGACAAGCAGCAAACACCGAGCAAGGAAGCTGTAGAGACTTGAGTCCATGAAGGAGAAAGCACTTCTGTGGGTAAGTAACGAACTAACACAAGCGTATAGGGTCGTCGGTGTACAAGACAGCAGCAGGAAGTCGACTTGGGGAGGTGTGACGATTCGCTTGGAAAAGCACAGATAACACACAGCCGGGACACAACACTGAAACATATCTCGAACCACGAACCAAAACACGAACTTCAACCGGAATTTGAAACAAACAAACACCTTGCCCAACACTTTTGGACAGTCGAGGGTTACCTGAAGGAGGATTGTTGCTTGGGGGTTTCCCGAGAGTGGTGATTAGGTGGATTTTGGCAAAAACCAGAGGATTCTGGCAAGAAACAAAAACCACCAACCAGAACGGAGGGAGCGTGTTCGAGAGGGAGGCGAAGCCAAGAAGGTGAGTCGGCAATGGAGCCGAGACGACAACGAAAACCGGCCGAATCCATGCAGTACCGAAAAGATCCGTCAGTGTCCGAACCAACGTTGGATGTGTGGAGGGTGCGACGGTGGACCAACGTTGGATGTGTGGAGGGAGCGACGGTGAGGCCGTCGTGGCTGTGAAGCCGAAGGGTGTATGAAGGCAATGAATGTAGAGCGGCGATGGGGCAAGGAAGCAGACTCGCTATCATGCAAGTATAACTCATTTTAACGCGCATGTTCTTGGTTTTGCTTTAAATTTGAAGGTCTTCCGTTTGGGATAAAAAAAAATTGATTTAATAAATGTCATGGCATGTAAACAATTTTTTTTTTTATATACTACGTATAATAAGTTAGTTTTATTTGAAAATTCCTTATTCCAATTTAGCCATTATCAATTTTAGCCATTTTAACGCGCATGTTCTGTTAAAAAAACAAAACAAAAGACAACGTCATCATCATGTATAATTTTCCTAAAACATAATCACTTTAGCTTATCTCACACCCTTTTTAATGATCACCACATAAAAATACATTTCGAAAAATAAAATAAAAATCACATAAAAGTACAAAGTCAGTGTCAGTCGTGACTGTGTCAAGATAATAAAAAAATTCACACACTTCATTTTCCGTGGAAGGGAAAATTGCTACAGTTCTATATAATTTCATTAAATTCGGTCAGACTAGCTTAGCTAGTTGCGTCTCCATCTCCACAAAAACCTCTCTCTGAAGTTCTGAATCCCCAGATCACCATTCATTTCTCCCTTCCGCACAACAGCTAGCGAAATCCACCTGAAACATCGATCGAAGAAATAAGAACGAATACGATTCATTAACTCTCACGTTTCTCGTTTCCGATTTCGCTCAAATCCTGCGAGGCGGTGGGATCAGAAACCCTAACCTTCACAGAGCGGGATCGGTTCATTTCAAAATCGAGGTAGATCGATTTTAGTAGATTTGAGATTCATCGATCCAGATGAGGAAGAATCAAATAAGCATTAGGCAGAAGGCGCCGGCGAACCGCCGGCAGCCGTTGCTAACGCTGCAAAACTCGTCTTCTGCGGCGGCGAGCACGCGGTTTGCGGAGGTCGCCGGAGTGACGACGGCGGAGTGTGCGGCCGTAGCGTGTTGTTGCCCCTGCGGCCTCGTGAATCTGCTCCTGCTGGCACTGTACAAGCTGCCTGCGGGGCTGTACAAGCGCGCGATCAGGCGCAGGCGGCGGAAGATACTGATGAAGAAGGGAGTGCTGCCTCTGCCTTCGTCGACTTCAATCGACGATTTGGCGTGCCGGCGGTGGGGATCTGACGAGGCTGTGGTGTTGGAGATTTATGGAAGGAAGGTGGAGAAGGAGTTGCTGGAGCTGGAAAGAGAGATGAGGGAAAGATTTTTCAGTTCTGGATTCTGGAGAAGTCCGTCAGAGGGAGGAGACACCTGAATTTTGGATTTTTTGGGGGGCAATTTGGTGTATTTTTGTAAAAATGGGGATACGAAAAAAAATTAAAGGATATTTTGAAATTCGCTAATCAGTTGTGTGGAAGAAGAAATCAAATGTACAAAAAAAATTATGTGGTGACTGGTGAATGGAGTTCGCTGTGCCGTTTTGTATATACTACTTTCGTTTGATGCTGATAGAGTGATAGTGGTGGAGGCCGTGGAGCTGTTGCGAGTTGCAACAACAAATAGAAGTTGTAAGACTTTAAGCTAATAAAATGCTTTAAGATTAAATGTTTATTACAAGTTCGGTGCAGTTTTCAAATTATCATTATAAGCGGTGCAGATTTAATTTACTGGCGATGATGATATATCTAAGTTGCATCATCAAATTAATTAGTTTTGATAGATGATTTTCTAATAGATTTACTGATACCAATTACTATACTCTGATTTATTGGTTTTAGTGTAGCTATCATGTGTTATATAATGGATATTAATATACTCATCAAATGTGAATAAAATATAGTAATGAAAAGGTCAGTTGAAAATTTGAAATGGATATTATAAATATATATATATATAGATCATTCACCTCATTTTAAAACCTATTTTTACTTATTATTTTAGAATAAATTATAGCGACTCCTATCCCAAGTAATCCTATTAGAGACCGATTTTACTGACACCAAGTAAAAATGGGTGGTCCTCAACTTCATCATCGATGAAACTAATTACAAAGACTATGAATGAAAACTCAAATCACAATAATTGGATATGGAAATTTGATACTTTTCCAAAGGTGAAAATTATTTCCTATGGAAAATAGAGACTAATGGGCTACCAACTAAAGCTAGGTTAAGATAAAAACATGTCATGACACCGCCTGAATGTATTATGTGTAATTGTACTTATGAAGATACCATACATTTATTCATTAAATGCCCACACACCATTAAAATAGCAGGGACCATAAATCCAACAATACATCAGACGCTACGACAATATAATCCGACCAATAAAACAACTAAAATGGTATTGCAAGAACTACATCAACAACTAGGACATGAAAAATTTGCTACCTTAGCAATTATGTGGCGGTGTATATGTTCCAACGAAATAAACTAGTCTTCCAACAACAACCAAATGATTTCATTTTGGATCTACCCATGTATAATCCGAACACAAATAGACAACTGAAATAAAGCTAAAAATTGGGAAGAAGATGAAGAGAAAACCAAGTGCATGGGCTCGGCGAAAAATAAACAATGACAAAAGAACACCAAGTGGAAAAAACCGAACATAAATATAATAATATTTAACTTTGATGGATCCCAATTATTGAGTGGACAAGCCTCAGAAGGCATAGTCATTAGAGACCATCGTGGATTAGTACTAGGAATAAAAGCACAAAACAATGGTAAAATTACCGCCATTAAAGCCGAGGCTTTAGCCCTAAGAGATTGGATTATAGAAGCGCAACAAAATAATTTCTCAAATATCGAACTTGAAGGTGATAACCTACAATTAATTATAAAAGTAGCTCAAGGACACCCTAATTGCCCTTGGAATATTGAAATGATCATTTCTGATATCCTTGTTTCTTTACAATGTTTCTTCTCGGTTAGGATTCTCCACAAGTCACTCGGGTTTGTAATACTGTGGTTGATAAAATTGCCAAATTGAGTCACAACCTCCCTATTGATGCAATTAAAATCCACCGAGAACTTTCTGTTCTCATCCGTCAGGATGTTCTAGGGCACCCTCCCTGAAGGGAGTGCCTCCTAATTATTACCTAATAAAAAAACCTATTTTCACTTATCTCTACATTCCACATCCTCATTTCATTCTTTAAAATTTATTATTTTTATTTTCATCTTTATTTACACAACCAACTACACCATTTATAATACAATAATAACAAGTTTGGTTCAAATGAAACAAACTCTTATCATGAAACGTGAAACGTATGCACTTTTCCTAGTTCGTAGTGTACTTGCCATACGAAAGTGTATTGCAAAACACGAAAAGTGCAATCCGAAAAAGTGCACTATAAAAAGTACGAAAAGTGCACTACAAAGTATGAAAATACAAATCCGAAAGAAGAAAAGTGCACTGCGAACTAGGAAAAGTGCATTCGTTTCGAGATAAGAGTTTGTTTCAAGATAAGAATTTGTTTCATTTGAACCAACCTTCAATAATAACATACACATCTTAAGGTTTATATTTTAGATTGATTTCAGATAATATTTATTAATATGGTATAATATTCAATTCATCTATATAATTAAATTAATTTGACTATTATTTATATCAATTAGGTGATTAGAGTATTAAGCTTGAAATTAATATAAACAAAAAAACATACTTCATTTAATTTAAAATAAAAACATTAGAATATATTTAAACATATACATATGAAACACACCAAACAAACACACACAAAAATACATTTTTTATTCTCTATGTGAACATATCATCATATGTTTTGTGTTTTCAACTCAATGTAACTTTGTATTGTAATATATTTTATTTTATGGTCTAAACCCTTAAAATGTATTAATTTAAATGCATAAGGTCTTATAATATAATTATTTCATGACTATAATGTATAAAACTCACATTTTATTTCATCAAATAAATTAATTATATTATTTTGTATAATAAATAAAATTAATTACACAAAAAATACAAAGATTTTTTTAAACGATTATTTTACCTTGTATTTCTTATATATAGCAATTTTTAATAAAAAAATATATAAAATGGGTGTTTATGAGTAGATAAAATAAATTACAATTATTAAAAATATTATTTTACTCAAATGTTATTTTTGACTCAAAATGGCCTAAACTTATGAAAAAATCACCCACCCACCCACCCAAGCAATTTTTTTAGCCATTCATCCAAATCTGATTGGACAGCCAAAATGGAGACGCGCTCATGCTTGTAGTCTCGGCCACGCGTTTTTTACTTCGTCAACCCAGATGAGTTGAATCACCGCCTTTCATTTTTTTCACCCAAAATGATGTCGTTTTGTATCACTTTTGGCCTGAAAAAAAATACAAACCTAAAATTGTTCGGGTTTTAAAAAGCTTTGATTGCGTCTTGTATTTCATCAAGACCGAACTCCGGGTTTTAATTGACTTTGCTCCTGTAGCTAAGAGATTCAATATTTTTTTATGTTTTTAAAAACCCCTGATGTGGGTGGTCTTAGACTACCCACAATGGTCGTCCAAGCTTTTATATAAGCTTTTATCCCCTCTAGTTCCTTTTTTTATTTTTAAAATGTACTTTGTTTTTATTTTTATTTTTTTAGTGGAGCCCTTTTCACATTTCTCACTCCTCTCTTCTCTCATTTGGGGTTTTAATTTTCAGATTGGGTCTTCATATTCAAGACTTGTAGCACGAAGTCCTATATAAATGTCACTATTTGGAAGAGCTTAAATATTTGTTTATGTTTAAAAACTCCCATTGTGAATGGTCTTAGAGCGTTAACTAGTATCCAAGATTAAAAACACATGAAGCTTTTTCTTTTATAAAAATATGGCAAATTAGGCTACCCATCTATTATAAGGCCAAAAAAATTATCACAGTGGTGATCTTTTGAAAATCTTACACAATGGATTACTGAAAAATAAATAATCATAAAACATGTCAAACACTTGCATACTTAAGAACTACAATTCTTAGATTCATATTGTGGAGGAAACCTAGCTTTTGAGAACTACAATTATTGAAGTATCTCGATACACACCAAACAATTTTATCCAATCTATAATACTATAAAAAAAGCTTTTTGATAATCAATGCTAATGTATTTAATCTGTCATCTTATTTCAATCCAAATGACATTTTATCTTAATCCAAACTAAAATCATACAATCTTCTTTAATCTATAAAGTTATAAGATTTTCAATGACAATTAATGTCCCACATTTTATACATAATATATGCTTTCTATATAATACCTACACAATATCATAATTTATTTTAATTAAAACTAAAACTAAAACAAAATCAACTCATTTAATGCATTTAATAACATACTATCTAAATCTAAATATTAATAAAATGAGCACTTAATGTTCAATAGATTGATATATTTATCCTAATGTGATGTAAAAAAATTGTTACAAACTTATAATTTCAACGCCTTTAATATATTTAATGATCCATTGATCTAGCCGTTTAAGATTGAAAATTTGCAACACCAAATTAAGCAGCCGTTTAGGATTGAAAAATTACAACACCTAATTAAGCATATTAAATTGGTTCTCATCGCCCCTTTTCCGTTCAAAAAAATTAAGCATATTTAGGTTACAAATCACCCATTCAATTGTGGAAATAAATTGTACCAAAAAATACTCCTATATAACATCTAATCTAGCAATCTTCTTTCAACACTATTTGTACGTGAAATTTGAAGATGATGATTTTGTTAAAAAAGTTGGAGATATTACCGTTTGCTGATATGGGAAAATTAGTTTGATAAACTTATGTATTATTAGGTAAATCCTGTTTGTTGGTTCTAAATCAATTTCTAAAAAGTGAGACTTGCTTGCTTTTTCCCAATTTTTACTCTATCCAACTTTACTAAATTTCTTAATATTTCATCTCCCATTTCCCTATCTTGCAATTTTTTTTGGGTCAAATATCTTGCAATTTTTATTGAATGTACATTTTATTTATTTTTATTTTCTTGCTCTTTTTCCTGTCCATATGGTAACAATTGAATAATTTGATGAACATTTACAAAATTATTATAAAGATAAACTAGTTATACCCGTCGTGTCTTGCACGACTATATGAATTTAATTATTAATTTATTTATTGAATGTGATTTTAATTTAGTATAAAAAAACTTTTATATTAGAAAAAGGTTACATAAAATTTTACAATTGTTAAAATGTGAGACGGACCCAAAATCATTAAAGTGATCCCAATATGATTTTGATGGCTTAATGATAATTTATTTATGAAAACATATGAATAAAATTATTTTACATAGAATTATTCAATTTATTTAATTTAAAATAGAAAAAAAAGAAAAATAATGTAAATTCTTATAAGTTTCTAATCAAATTCAATTCTTTAAAATCTTTAAAATAAAACGTTAAAAAGATAAATAAAAAAGGAGTAAAGATTGAATTTTTTAAAGATAAAAAATCTTCTATATTTACATGAATAAGTCAAAAAGGAAATTAATGAAAAGATAATGTAAATTTTTTATGAAAATTTAATTTGAGCAAGTAATTACCTAGATATTGAAAATTTTAATTTTTTTTTATCAAATTTTCATTTAAGATAAACTTGTTACATATATAGATGAAAAGATAAAGATAAAGTAATTTTCTTTATTTTTAATTAAATTCGAATTAAATTTTTTATTTCACATAAATAGATATAAAAGTTAAATTTTCTTTATTTTTTATTTCACATAAATAAATCTTTTACCTAGATAGATAAAAAGATAATGATAAAATAATTTTCTTTAAGTTTAAATAAAATTCGAATTTTGTTTTCATACAAATAGATATAATTTAATTGGAAATATAAATTATTATATCTATCTTAATATATAATATCTAATGTTCTATAATTTATTTTAATTTTGGATAAAATATTTTAGGTATATCCTAGTTCCTAATATATAGTAGATAACATCTTTATTTTAGATAGAATCTTTCATACATTAATTTATCCTATTTCTATATTATTTTAAAATAATATCAACATTTATAAATTTACAAAATAAAAAATCCTATGTGGCAAAATCATAGGTGGCTTAATGTGAGAACGACATGTATGAAAATCCTAGGTGGCGCAATATGATGGCCTTATTCCTTGCGTCTTTTATATATATACATAGATTTGAAGGTTTATATGCCTTTTATAGAATATTTTATTTTGAATAAAAACACCCATAGTCAATTTTTTTAATTTAATTCACTAATTGTAGATTGGAAGTAAGATTAACGCCTCAAATATATAGACTTCAATTTCAATTTCACCACCTCCTTTTTGATTTGTTTTTTGGAGAAAGGAAAAATTATAGTAGAGATTTATACGCCACTTTTAAAATTGTGGTTGTAGTTTCTTTTTTTTTGATATTGATAAGAATTAGGATCCTCTACGGGGGGTGTTCTAGAACATCTTTATAAATGAGAACACAAAGTTCTTCATTATCTAAGAGGAGGTTGCAGTTTCTGTTTAGTCGCACTTGGTTTCATGAAACAAGAGTATAGGCTATACAATTATACACGACTCCCATCACATATGTGAATCTTCCTTTCCCTTTTTCTTATTACTTTCGGGTATAATATTTAGGTAATTTGTTATATTTACTTAGTGGAAAGAATTTATGTTCTCAATTTCATCTTATTTAAAATCTATTATTCTCATATGTGACTGACATTAGTTTGATTTGTTGCTTACTAGATCACAAGTTCCAATATTTTAAGAAGCATTTTGGGATTTTTGGTCCACTGAACTTTTCTCTTAAATATTGAACTATTCTACTAAATCACAAGCATTTTAGCTACATGTTTCACTTTTTATTATCAAATATAAATTGAAATAATATTATTTTTTAATTAATTATTATTTTTGGTATAATTTTTTAATTAACTATTAACTTGGTCAGTTCGTTATTGTTTAGCATCATTAGGATGTTTGCTTAAAAAACTTTGAGACTTTATATTACACTGTTCATTTTTCACTCTCTCCCATCTCTATATCGTGTAATCTTTTAATAATAATGATATCGATGAATATTGAAATTAATTGACATTTCGGTTACAAATCTTAATATGAAAGATAGTATTGTAATTATTGTAAGATTAAATTTGATATTAAGTGTGATATTAATTAATATTTTGGTTACAAGTCTTATAATTTTATTATTCTTACCATTTTAAAATATATAATTTTTTCAATATATGATTGATTAGAATAATGAATGGGTTAAAATTGAAAAGCCCATGCCTTATAACTTAGAACAACAATCTATGACAAAGCCATTTTTTGACCCATTACATTTATAGTTTTTTATCTACCTATTATTTCAACAATTTTTCTATAATACGGAGTATGCTCTAAGGACACATTACAAGAAGCTTGATCTAGAAAGATTTGATAAATCTATCATTTAGGATATTTTTAGTTTTTTTTTTTCGACGAATTTTTAAATCCATTTTAGGGTTTTAGTTTCCAAATCGGCTTCTTATAATGTACTCTTAGGACACACTATAGAGAAAAACTTTTATTACAATAGGCAATAGAATTATTTCTACATTGTAAAATAAATTAATAATTCATTTTGCAATTCTTAACCCATTATATTTTTTAACCATTTGAATGTAATTTTAATTTAATTTTAAAAGATTAAATGTAGTGCAAACTCTATAAACATTACATTGAGTGTAATTAGTTACTCCTACTTATCTACCATTTAATTTGGAAGTTACATTCTTGATCCTATTGATGTAATGTTATGTTTAAATTTAATTAAAAATATCATAGCTGTTTCAGAAAAAATCATTTCGACATATCTACAATCTTAAATGCCTTTCAATGTATAGAATCATTCACAAAATCAAAATGTTATATTAATCTACAATTTTATCAAATTATCAATACTTTAAACAAATTTTTGCAAGCCATCCATCAGTAAAATCTTTTATATACATATAATTTAATGTTAATTAGGTAGACATTTTCCCCAAATAATCATGTCTTTCAACTTATATGTCTTATAAAATCCATTTAAATTATTAACTTTTATAAAGTAAAATATACATAATTTAACCCAATCCTATAACTTTAAATAATTTGACGATAAATGCTCATACAAATAATAATAAAATTTATAATATCATTGCAAAAATCCATATACTTATTAATAAGATATTTACAAAATTTAATAAGATATTTACAAAATTTAGTGAGATATTATAATTGATTATATTCTAAATGAGTTTTTTATATTTTAAATACTCATTGTACGTTTCATTTTACATGTTCATCTATCTTTCTTTTTTTGTGCAAAAAAAATATTTGTCTACTATGTAATTGTTATGTCCTCGGGACATAACAATTACATAGTAGACAAATATTTTTTTTGTTATCCAACATCAGCATATCTCATTGTAAATATTTCTCATTGTAAATATTTTATTTGTAATTACAAGGAAGCGGCCAGTTGCAAATCTTTCATTTTTTTGTTTCTTTACAGTTTTCTGTTGTCAAAGCTTTGAGGACAAAGCTTATTAAGGGGGAAGTAATGTAATGATAGGGCAAATGTTATAATCAGGAAATATATTGGGCATATAGTGTGATTTCTAGCAAAAGCCTATAAAAGGCTAATTCCAACTCTGTAAACGGTCATGAAAGCTTAATACAAATTCTATTCCTATTGCTCTCTCTTATAGTCTTATTCCCTTTGACTCTTCTTCTTCCTTAACCTTCTCCTTCTTTATCCCTAAATCTCTTCTTATCTTACCTTAATTTTACAAAATCCAATTCTTATACTTGGGATCATGACAGTAATGTACGTATAAAACTTTAGAAGAATAAGCAGTTATAGGCTCCGTTCGTTAGTGTTGATATGCTAGTTGAAATGCGTTTATGTAGTTGATCCTATAAAAATTTCAACTAGTGTGATTGTTTGGTAGATAGAGTTGAAACGCATTTATGTTGTTGATACTAGTTGAAATCTAAGGAAAAAAAATAAGGTGGGGGGAGGGACTTTAAGGAGTTGAAATGAGTTTATTTTCCCCCATTAAAAATTTGTTCCTTTTTCTACCCCTCCTTTTTAATCGATACGTAACCCCGATACTCTCACAATTGTTCTTCTTTCTCGTTCGCTTCTCGCACGCCGTGTTTTCTCTTCTCTGTTCTCGACTCCTATTCTCCATTTTTGCTCTATATTCTGCATATATCGACACTAAAAAAACAAACAAGAACACCACTAAACTTCATGCACAACTTCTCGATGATAGTTAAGTTAACGTCTTCCAGACTAAATTTTTTTTCTTTCAGACCGAGTGCATGCAAGTTTATAAAAAATTACCAAAAAAAAACAAACAAAAAAACCACTAAACTTACGAAATGGAGCCCATCAGATTTCTCTACAACTTATGCCCTTAATTGTAATTTTACATTAATTTTCAACTCTTATAAATTATTCTTTTCCGAACACTATATAGTTTATATAAAAAATAAACATCTCATTTCAACTACAAATTTAAACACATAATTTCAGCATCAACTATATCAACATCAACTACATCAACATCAACTCATATAAGTACATTGTTATCGAACGGAGCCATAATTACTTTTGAAAATGTATAAATTCTAAGCGGTTGGGTTTAGAGAATGTATAACGAGCCTAACGGCTAAGTCTACAAATTATAATCTTCCTTATATTTCATAACGGTTGACTTTTTCAATACCTCTATAATAATAATAATACCTCCATTATAGACTATCGATTAAACGTCTAAATCAAATTGACCATGGTAATTTTAAACACTCAAATAAAAGCATCCTACATTTCAACCATTGGAATTTCAAACGTCGATTTCTTTTATTTTCTGTATGGAATAAATGATAATTTGTATTATCTCCAAATTAAGGATTTTTAAACAATCAGTGTCTTATTTATCATTTATATTTTTACTAAATATCACAAATTATTGAAAATAAGTGACATTTCAATTGTTGTCATTGTGAATAAAATATCTCACATATAATCCTAATAGACACATTTTAACTCTTATTTTAGTACTAACATTTTTATCTCTTATATGAAGGAAACATAAATTTTGACCAATTTATTGCCTTTGACAAGTCAACACGATCAATTAAATATAAGAAGAAAAGTAGACGAAACATACAACTCTTAATATGAATCGGTTACGAATATGAAAAGACATATCCAATTAATTACTGCCACAAAAAGTAATTATTGTGATAAAAATATTTAGTGCTAAATATTTATTGATTTAATTTAATTTGTAACAATCCATAAAGAATCATGCACCTCTTCTTTTTATATATTTAGCATAAATAGGTGTTGTCCCTTCCTCATTTCGTATCACCGTCACCATATATAGTATAATTGGTGATTCTGCCTCTATATCCATTCCGTGATGAATTACATTATGATAAGGATAATTATTCTCCTCCCAAATAGTACAAATAATAGTGTTGAAGAAGGTAACCAAGACTTTCTTCCATCCATCTTATTTTTCACTTTGTAGTTCGTGTTTGATATTAGGGTTGCATTTGTATATTATGTGAATATGTTCTTCTCCTATATCATTATACTATTATTTTTATTTTTATTTTTATATGAACGCTAATATATGTATATAAGTTCTTATAGATTTTTGTTGATGCATTTTTTATTCATCACTAAAAAGACGGGTAAATCATGCTAAATATTTCTTGAATGGATTTCAAATAATTAATATGAGTTACAAGAAATATGAAGAATTATTTATTAACTATTTATATTTTATTTTAAATTAATAAAAAACAGTTCTTGCCTCTTTCTCATTTCATATGATATTTAACATAATTTTTGATATTGCCCTTATCTCACATTTATCTATTCAAAGCGGCTAGATGCATTATATATATTATTATAGTGATAATTTTTATTTGTAGAATTAACATTGTTGAAGTATCTCTTTTTATTGTTAGTTATGAATTTTTTTGCTTTAATGGTTCTCTCGCCTTATAAGGAATACAATTTTTTTTTGATTAGGTAATGATTAGGAGACTCCCCTTTACGGGGGACGCTCTAGAGCATCCTTTCGAATGAGAATGTAATTAGAATTTTCTTCATCTTTTCTATTATTTCTTCATTTTTATATTATGCTCATAGGCTTAGTTATAATCTTAGATCTTTATAATTTTCAGTATGAAACAAAAATAATATTAAAAACAATATGTCATCATTTCTATTATTTTTATAATTTTATATTACGTTCATTTTTATGTTGATGTGTTATCATGATAAAGAATTTTTCAGTATTAAAAACAATATGCTTAATTATAAACTAAACAACAAATAACCAATACAAATTAAGAAATAAAATTGTCATGTGTATGAAACAAGTCTGATTTTATTTATAAAATTTTAATTTGAATGGAGGATATGGGATATCAAAATTTCAATGATATAAATGTCCAATTCTATGGTCAAAATTGATAATTAACTAGACATTAAGTAAAAAGACAATAATGGCAAAAAATTGTAACACTCACACTAAATAATTGTAACATCCAAACTAAATAAGTATATTAATTTCCACATTTAAAAATATATTCAGCTCCTCATAAATTTCTTAACGAGTCCATTACTTTGAAAAAACTATTCACATCCTCAAATCTCTAATAATTAAATCAACACTCATTTTACATAAGCAACCAATGTGATATTTCATAATTAAAAAATTATTAAAAAACTTCATTAATTATATGTATCTAGCTATATGTCTATAATAAACATATAATATCTATCATATCAACATGCAATGTTATAATATTTAAAATAATTTTTTAACCCGTGTTGTTGGAACAATAGTTGTTCCATGGTTTCTCTTAGTTTTGATGATAACAAACTTAGTAAATATAACTTGCTTCTACATGTAAGTGTTTCAGGAAAACAGGTACATGGTCACGAGTGAAGGAACATCGTGAGGAACGATGGAGGGAACGAGTGACAGATTTAGGAAGTGCGTCTGAGAAGGAACGCGACTTTCTATAAATGGCAAGTTACCTTATCTTCTGCGAGCGATCTTCTACGAAGATTCTACTGCTATAGGCGGTTGCTTAAGGAGATAAAAGAGAGGATAAGATCAATCTTCACACGATCTTATCTTGGGAAATCCGAGATCATTCGGTTTTGGGAAGAATCGACATGGTTGAGGATCCGAAATCACAAACAATCTTTTTCCTTATTGTGTGGGATTTGTTAAGTGGAATATCAGCGTAATTAGGCAAGAATTACGTGTGAGATCAGACTTGACTTATCTTATAAATAGCTAGGGTTAGCTAGGGTTAAAGGAGTGGTTTTCGAGTGGTTGAAGACGAAGAACTTGAGAAGAGAGCTTTTCAAGTGTATGAGTGTGTGGCTTTTTCCGGTGAAGAATCCACAAGTAAGTCAGTAGTTTACTTTCGATTTAGGTTTACGCTTAGGGTTGTAGAAGTCTAGTTGGTTGAACTTCGGTCGGAGCCGTAGTTACCAAGGGAACTTTGGTAGGAGCCTTAGTTACTAGACTTGCCTTGTAATCGTTGAAACTTAATAAAAGTATTCTATTGAAAATCCTCTGAGAAGGAGTCTCAGGGGTAGAGGTTTTTCTTTCTACAACTTGTTGGTCGGACAGAAGGTTTCCTCTATAAATTCTGTGTTCTTACTGTTTATTTCCGCTGTCCAGGGAACCTTACTAGTTCCCTGTATTGTTACTAACGCGTCACGATCCAACACGTGCGTAGCACGGGCATCACCTCTAGTACCTACTATAATTTGATCAACTAGAGTCGCATGTCAGGGTGCTTAATTTTGAGATGATTCCACGTCTAATGTGGATAGTTGAGATATTTTGTTTGAACAATGATACCCACTAGGTGTAAGTTATACCAAACTACCAAAGGTTAAGTAAATAAATTTCTTTTATTTTTCCTTTTACATTGATAAAATCTTCTCGCTTTGTTCTCCGTTAAATTTCTCTCCTCCGAGGTCCAAAAAAGTCGCCAAGGACCGACACCGATGCTGTTTATACTCCACCTCCAGATTTTAAGACAAACATGTGTTAGTGGAAACTTTGAGCTCTGGATGTGACGAGCTCTAAATCCAACAACAAAGTGGTAAGAAGCCTCGAATCCAAGCATCGACAACGACCATGACTGAATAGCCACCTTCTCTCAACATGCTAGATGAGTTGATGTTGCACTAAGATTGAGGATAGTTAGACAGTGAAAGCATTATCATAATATACCAATGTTATTATAAATTTGAAAAGATTCAACAAGAACAAGAATAAGAAAATATAGATTTATGCAGTTTGCCACGGTTGTGTTGGCCACATCCATTAGTAGAAAGAGATTTGATTCTACAAGTATGATGTGTTTCAAGAGTGTATATGGAGACTCTAGAATTATGCTCAAACAGATCCTGATAGGCTCAAAAACAAAATACATAGAAATACCATTTTGGCGTGGCGCGTCACCCGTAACCCCCAACAAGCTAACTGGTTAGCAAGACCATTGTTCTAGGGCACTACCTCCCGAAGCCCTATCAAGGGGCTCAAGTCTGGGACCTTGGTGGGTTGGGGGCTCCTCCCCGAACTTTTGTTAGGTACCGACAAATCCAAGGCATATTAACAAACATAGCGTGTCGAAGCGGTGTATGGAGATTGCACAAGAGGTTGTGTTACCAGCATATTTTAGCAATAATTTTAGCGACCCCTTGATACCCTGCTGCGGTTAATGATCGAGGAAATGGGTGGTGAATTGAAAAAGGGTCGAGTATTAAGGGTAATCTTTTTATAAAGTTGAACATAAAGGGGTGGGCGGTTAAAATGTTAAAATCCCCTAATTATATATCTTTAATATGTACATATTAAAGTTGTTATAGTATTAATTTTCTTCATTAAGAAGTAAGAACCCTTTAAATCTATGTCATGATCGACCTCGTGATCATGCTCGTATATCCCATTTCATGCATCTCATTTAACTCCAGTAATTTTCAAATCTCATAACACTTGTTATATATTGTTGTTTCCTCAAAGTGCATTATTTATTTACTATTCCTACAAAGCATAAGGTAATTATTAGAGGATGGTAAATCTATCTTGAACCCAAAAGTTTATGTTATCCGTTTCATCAATCACCGTTAATCAATGATTCAATGTCATATAATTCACTGCATGTAAATATATACTAAATATTATATACGGAGTATGTTGTATGTTGAGAAAGAAATGCCTAAAGCGAAGCTCCCGTCCTGTGTGGGAGATGTCAAATATAATATTATGACATCTAAGTTAAATATATATGAATAGAAATAGAATATCCTGGAATAAGATAATTATTAAATGGGACCAATATGTCGTTGCAGTTGAAGTTGAAGTAAAACTGCAATAATGTCAAAGGATATAGTTCAAAGACAATTCGTTCAATATTTTGTTATTTCATGTCTTTTTCTGGATGACGTGTTTGTTATATATTTAATTAATTGATTTTATATTTCAATCATAATCGTATGCTTGAATTATAACTTTATGCTTTTGTTGGCCTTTTGTGATAGTGAACATACAGGAGAAGCTAAAAATAGGATTAAATCTTAACAGAAAATTGAAGCAAATTAGATGACAAGTCTTGAGCTCCTCCTGATATGGTCAATTAAAGTTGTTTGATTTAAGACAAAGTAACTGATTAATTTAATAGTTAATGAAATAAAACAGCACCAAAATAAGTTCAAAGTCTCACGTGTGTATGGTCCATTTTCTCGACGGTCTCTCAATATTATATTAGGTTTATCTAGTAAACTAAATTCTTATTTGTATGGTCCATTTTAATTCAATGCTCTAGATCGATATTTTAGATTTTAATTTAGATATCCATGTAGAAGAGTTGTTTGCGCTTTTCTCCTGAGATTATTTTCAGAGATGCTTTGATTGCTCCATCGGTGTTATATTCAGAAAGATGGGGTTTCAGAGCTTCACAAGTCAAAGAGGCACTTAATTGCGATTTTAGAGTAGAGAGATGATGAGATTAGCAAGAAAAACTCGACTATTAAGAGTTAATGGTGATTAGCTTCATAAGTCAAAGTAGGTCTTGTCGGCAGCCCGAAGACGTCAGACATGCCGAAGTTAGAGCTACAAGCTAGGTGTTGCCATTGAAGTGGGGGAGAAGCCACGAGAGAAGATGTCAGAGTGGGAGAGAGGGAGTAAAGATTTAGGATATGTGGTTAGGGTAAAAAATGAGGGGTATTGAAGGAAAAGTGAGCAAAGCTCGATAAGTATAAGCTCGACAAGGTCGGAGGGTGTTGATCGATTATTTTGTGATCTCAATATAAGCTCGATAAAGTTTCATAAGTACATAATTACTGAACACATGAAACTGCATTTTTTTTTTCTTCGATAAGTGCGATAAGCTAAATAAGCTCCCAAAAATATATTGCTAAATGGGGCTTAATTAAAATCTCTTGGATTCCACATCTTAAGTGTTAGTGCACAAAAACTCCGCCTTTAATTCGTCTTCAATACACTAATTAAGAACTCCTTCTCTTCCGCTCCGCCTTTGAGCTCTTGACCTAGAAACCACAACAAGAGAGCGGTGAATCCCAAAACAGTCGAGCTAAGCGAATATTAGCCTGTTCAAGTTTTCTGAATACGCATGTGTCTCTCCCTACACGACGAAGACGTGTATTTATAATGGAAGAGAGAGAGGTAGGGGGCCGAAAATATTATCTATAAGACCAAAAATATTATCCTCCTAGGGCTGGCTAATTGCCTTAAAGCCCAAGTAAGAAATATTCCACCCTTCTCCAACTTTAATTCTATCTTTAATGAAAGATGAAATCTTCCATTAAGTTGCTCAACCACCATATTTAATATATAGCAATATAAATAAAACTAATAATAAATACATAATATTTAAAAAATACCTTTATGGCGATAACGATAATAATAATATGGTAGCTATTTTTTACCCGCTCACGTTAAGTTATAGTTGGTTACAGAAAGTTTCTGATGAAATCTGTATTCTGGCTTTTTGGCATATATAGATATTTAAAATGATATCAGCATCAAATTGTGATTTGAATTCCTTGTGTCATCTGTTTCAAAAGACTTGGTAGAATATCATCCGACATGTTGCATTTGGCTTTGAGCTAGGAATCAGAGGCTTGGGTTAACAAACATGAAGCAAAGCAAGCTTGTACCAAGATCCTAGCATTGCTTATGTTATAAATAAGTAATAGCTTCCAAATACAACCCAAGTGAAAACTTCTTTCGTTTTGAATAAAAACGTTGCTTAAGCTCTTCCATCCAACATGTAACATGGCTGACTATGACAGGGTGTTAAAGAGTCAAGTCTAATAAATGGGAAGCCTTATCTATATGGTTCCCTTTATATGTGATTATTTCAGTGGGTGTTGAACAATAATGAAGTCTGACCTAACATTTCTTGTCAATCTTTACTCCACAGGCAACTAACTGCAATCATCAGTATCATCTTCAATGTATCCTAGAATGGTATGATGTAGTGAAATTTACATGTATTTTTTTTCTCTTCTTCTTAAACATGTGTGTGGTGATCAATAACGTGGCGGGCCCATAAGCCATGTGCTCTATAATCCTACAGAAAGCATCAGAATATGACCCCCCCCCCCTTGCTGTTTATTTTTGGGGTATTGATTTGTAAACGTATTAGGTAAATCTGGTAAGTTTTTGGCAATATTTAGAGGATCAGTTCTCTGTAAGAAATGAATCTGCTTAATGCAATTAAACTTGTAAGCTTGGAATCTGTAGCTCAATGCCATTCATTTGTATATACAATTTCATGTTTTAGGTGCCAAAGGAGTTCAAATTGCCCCCATATGTTGGCGACAAATTAGCCTCAAGGAGCGCACGAGGTTCACTCTTCCTGTGTCTAATTTCATTATTCGCCCATAGAACTTTTATTTAGTCCTTTTTGCTTCAATCAAACCTCCATTATCTGTGTTGTGACAGTTGCTTGAAGCAGTAGAAAATGAGAGCCACTGCTTCAAGAGGCGAATTTCACATTCCCTTAAATGCAAGCAATACTGAAATTGAGGACCGAATTCTTCAACACTTGGCTGCTGCGATGGGGAGCCCGTATCAGTTTCCAAGAAAGTAACTTGCCTTTTTGTTAAGCCTATTTCAGAATCCTTCAGATCTCGCTTAAGTTCTTTGTCAACAAGGTAACTTGCCTTTGTGTTAGCCTTTTGCTGGAAAAGGATGAATTGACTTGGTTCTGATGAATTGCTTTTCCATTTATGAAAATATACAAGGAATCCATTCTGAGAAGTACTAGGAGTTGGAAAGAGAGGATTTTTCCTCATACAAATTCAGTTGCTGATGTTGGGAGAGAGGGGCGGAACCATAATTAAGGGGACAAGACAGAATCATTTTAATGCTTCAGTCCTGGGTGACTGCATGCAATTACTCTCATGGTTCCATTCTAAAGATGAGAATTGAGCCTTATGATAATAAATTATGCTTTCTTTCAACACCTGGTTGGGATTTGCATGATTTGCTGTCTGTAAACAATAAAACATATATTATGCATCTGAGCTTTTGGCATTCTTCTTCATCTTTTTATCTGATCTTGAAATGTTGGATCGTCTTTAAATGACAATAAGAAGGAATTAGGAGGCAGGCACAATTAGCCAGGGAAAGGGGGAATGGATAAAGATAATTAGTGGCTTATGGATCTATTGCATATGAAATAAAAGCCTGATGCTTATTTATTGAATGAAGACAATATTTAGGAGGCTGAACTATGTGATCTTTATGAATTATGATAATTTGTTAAATGGGACAAATCTTTAAATTGAGTTCAGTTGCAGGGGTTGGAAGCTTGGAATGATAATCTCACCTGGCTCGTATCAGAATTCCCTGCATCTTTTATCAATATTTACGTTTTTTTCTCTCATTAAAGTTTGCAGATGCAGGTGATAAATGTTTGTAATTTTCAGGTGATAAATGTTTGTAATTTTCAGAAAAAGAAGCTTTATTCATACCTGTTTACCCGAGAGAACTTTTTTTGCAAACCAATCTCAAGAGGCAAGATACAGTGTAAAGGGAAAGCAGAAAATGGCAGGCTTCATAATTAAAAAAAAATATGTAAATTACAAAATCATGAGAAGTGCCCATGTTTGTAAGAGACATATGGTTCATACAAAAAAAAAAGTTGCAATTATTTTATTTATTCATATTTATTGTCTTTTGAAAATGAAGAATTTGTATGCAATCTTGGACATTGATCAGCTGAAAAGAATGTTTGTATAATAGGAATTGTTCACTTAAACTGAGTGTTCTTACTCAATAGAATCACACTTTCACACAAGAAGCTATACCTGTACCAGATGGTAGCAACATGTTTGAAACTCATTTCCTGGATGATCAAAAATTGTTTTCCTTTTGAGCGATGCTTGTAAGCTTGATCAGTATTAGGAAACCCAGGTACATTTTATTCTATCATTGTCCAAAGGAAATTCAAACCAAAGATACCATTATTACCTGTTGGGTTCTTGGTATATCAACTTGAATTTACTCAATATTCATACGATAAATCAACCCAAAAAATCTGCTAATTGGAATACATCAGTTTCTATTGTTTGAGAAAAAAAGGCTAAAAGTAATCTATACAAGTTTTTTTTAAGAAAATGAAAACATTTCTCTCACCCTTATAATACCATATTCTAATTGATGAGCAACACAACAAGGGAAGCTACCAAGAACACCAACTCCTTGCGAAGCCGAAACCTCAACTCTCCAGCACTTGAAGACGGAGATGCAGCAGGACCCGTAGGCGTCTCTGCTGACGGGGCACTCTCCTTGGAGCACGCGTATTCACACCTGCTAGGCCGAGCAACTCTGTACACTCCGCTGCTGGTTAGAAGGTAGACGTCTTTGTTGTTGTCTTGTCCGAATGCAAAGATGTATCCAAGAGAAGGAATTGAACTCCCTTCAGTCACCGGCATGCACTTTATGGGAGAGTCTGTTGCACACTTGAAGGATAGTGGCTTGCTTGTGAAGTTACCACTGTTTTCTGGGTTCTCAGTGCCTTCCCAAATGGATCCTCCGTAGAGATCCGCATACAAGTATCTAAGATGAGTAGGGAAACAGAAAGATCAACTGAAAAATTCAATCTGATGTAAATCATAATCATTATCATTGACCCAGTGAGGCTCCGCTACAGCGGAATCTGGGGGGTCAAGATGGGGGTAACCCTACCCAAGGGAAAGGGGTTATGCCCGATATACCCAAGAAATACTGAAATTCAGCTATGTGACAATAATAACTGAATTTAGTTAGAATGAACCGAAATTGATATAGGGACTAAATCCATCTCAAAGGCAGTGTATAAAAGCTAATGAGCATGAGGATGCACCCCTAATTAGTAGCCTGAATGAGGAAGTGGAGTGTAACTGACCTTCCATACAAGCAAGGATCGGTTGAGGAACGATAAAAATAGCCACTGGAGATGGATGCTGAGCCTATTTTCTCGTTCACGTCAGAGTGCTTGTAGCCCATCACAGGGAAGATTGGGTTTATAGAGCTTGTGGATGTATTTCCTCCAGGCGACTCTGGAGGATTGTAAACGTAAGGGCCCTCGTACACACGCCATCCATAGTTTCCTCCCTTTGTTATAATGTCCACCTCTTCATATGCATCCTGCACAGCAAAACACACACTTTATCAAGTACTAAAATGATAACAGATTGTACAAAATTTAATGGAGACATTGAGACTACTACCTTTCTTCTATTTCAACAAAATAAAAAGAGACTGATTGGATACCCAAACAAAAACTTAAGTAACAGTTTAATTAAAACATCTTAGAAATAAAACAGATGATAGTTACCTGGCCAACATCAGCACACAAGAAATAAGAAGGCCTCTCAGAATCAAAACTGCACTTCCAAGGGTTTCTGAGTCCCAAAGCCCATATTTCAGGCTGCAATTCCTTGTCTTCAGTGTATGGATTGTCATTGGGGATAGAGTAGTTTCCCCATAGTCCAAGCTTACTTGCTTCCGTCGCACCTGAACAAACGATAAATGCATGTTTTTGTTTATGGTATTAATTTCCTGGTCAGAATTTCAAATTCAAAAGTAGAAGAAGCTAATCACTCACTTGGAAAGTGGTCAACATCAAGCCTCATTATCTTTCCAAGCAAGGATTTTTTGTTCTGAGCAAAGTTGTAAGGATCACCGGATTTTCCACCGTCTCCCATTGTAAAATATAGATACCCATCTTCAGGGCCAAAGATAATCTGTCCAGAATGATGAGATGTGAATGGAAGTCCCATTGTGAATATTCTTCTCACTTCTGTAGGTTTAGCCTCCGTCGCCTACTTAAGATATAATGATTATTAAGTGTAATCCAAACGAACCCTTCACTTGTACAAGAAGCTTGAATTTAACCAAATATGCACTTTAAGGTTGAAGTTTTTCTTACCAAGGATGGTTGGGATGAAGTATCATTCACAGTGTACTCCGCAACAACACTGTGATACTGACACGGCTGGGAGCCTCGATCAGACGGCAACTGTGCAGGATCACAATCATTATCTGAATTACAGGAGCATTTCCCAGAGCAACCTGGCCAAGAGCTCTTATCACAGTTGAAAGAAGCAAAGAGCCGGCCATTATCATTGAACTTAGGATGAATTGCAATCCCCAACAATCCAAATTCAGAATCATAATGAACTTGATCACTTAAATCAAGAAAAGGGTTGGACTCATCAATCTCAATCAACCCACTTGACCCTTCTTCTGGAATCTTCCCTAACCAAATTCTACCATCTTGGCTAGCAAAGAACGCGCGGTTGGACCCATCTGGATGGACCGCCATATCAAGATAAGACCCGTTGCTTATTTTCTCAAGGCATAAACCGGATATTGGGGTTGATGATGCTGTGCTGTTTAGTTTAACGGGTTCTCCACTAAAACATAGTGAATTGTTTGTAGAGGATATACCAAAGGCATTGCAGAAATTGGATTCGGAGTCGAATATTTCATTGAGTTTGGTGGCGTTAGATTCCGTGGACGAGCTGGTTTTTGTTTGTAAGGAAGTTGTGAAGGGCGAGTTTAGTAAGGACACATTTTGACATTTTTGCCATACTTCAGAGCAGTAATTGTCTTGAGCTTGATTTGACTGTGAGGAATTGGACATGGTAGAGTTGCATAGCTGAGGAGCTTGTTGAGGAGATGAACTGACAGTGAATAGCTCTGCTGAGAATGGATCACATTTCTGCATTTTAAGTAAATATCTCACAAATTGGGATACAAATAGAGAAACATTTTTTTTTTGCATAAATAGTGAACTGTTTAGAATTCAAGAATCAAAAACATAGACAAAACATATCATGAACAGATTTTCTTACACATAAATAACATGCATTTGGTACTTGTCTCCCCACCAAATGAAGAGCAAACCATCAATTCATGATGATGGTGACAAAAAAGCAAGTATAATCAGGAAATTTTAAAATTTTTGCAATTGATATAATGGGCGTGCTCTTTTTTACGGGAGTTCTCCGTTGACTTCCTAAAAATTGAAGACAAGCCCTTCAAACAAACAAAAACAAGAGTAATTTTCCTCCAATTCATAATATGCAGCTGGCCTTTTCAACTGATTTAATGATTGAAGCAAGAGTAATTATTTACCGCACAAACGATTGATTTAATGATTGAAGCACAACCAGGATCAGATATATTCATAGCACGAAATTGGTTTTTCAACTGTTTATCTTGGGTGGCGTTGCAGCAAGAACTTCCACTGTATGAGCAAAACTTCAAGGGATTTTTCAGGGTAATTGGAGCCCCTAATTATATACCAAAATAAAAAAAGCACAAAACGTCATTGGAATCCATTAATAAGAAGCTTAATTCAACAACAACACACTCACATTGCAAAATAAAATAAAATCACAAAGCAAATAAAAAACTTGTAACTTACTAGAGTCAGTACAGAGAGGAAAAGCAAACACATCTTCTGATAAGAGCACCACGGAACTTGAGATTATTAGCAAGATGGCGGTGGTAAGAGGAAAACCCATCACAGAGAAGAGCAGAAATAGCTTAAAATCCACCAAATCAGTATCAAATTTTATGGCTTCATTTCATTGACTTGTGGGTATTTCAAAGAAGGTAAGTGTAAAAGCTCCATGGCGGGTAAATTGGTAATGGAGAAAAGGGGAAAAGGTTGAATCTGTTTTTGTTTTCTTGAAGGGATCATGGAAATGGGGAAGTCCATTTCTGGGTTTTCTGCACTTGTTTTATTCATTTATTTACCCTTATTTAACGCGGGGTACATACGCACACTTTTTTTTTAAAAGCGCACAGAAATATGCTCGCAACGCGGATTCGCGCGAAACGGTAATGCGCGGAGGGGCAAAAGTGGAAAATGGAAAGAGACTGAGCTAGCTCGAAACGGGCCTGCGAGGCCGCTCGAAATGGGCCTGCGCGGCTTAATGGGCTAGCTCGAAACGCCATTGCGCGGATTAGTAGGGTAATATCCTTACGCGAAGCGCCGCACCAGCGTCTTCTTCCTCCATCTTCCGCGAAACACCAGTTCGAGCAAATACCGAGCAAATTTCGAGCAAAAAAATGGCGTCCCAACCCCCACAAAACCCCAATTCCCAAACCCCGCCGGCAAATTCCGAGGCGCGTTCGGCGTCGCCTGTCGCCACCGCCTCCATGGCTCCCCCTCCCGCCGGCGTAGATCTGGGCACAAACGCCCGTGTACCCGCCTCCATCGCGGCTGTTCCGGTGGTTCCACCGGCCATCGCGTCGCCGCCGGCCACCGAGGGCGTTGCCAGCGCGTCGCCACCGGCCACCGAGCCCGTCGCTACCGAGGTCGTCGCCACCACTGTCCACCGAGCCGATCCGGTTCGTAGCCGGATCCGCACCCGAGCGACATTTACGGCTGAGGTACGTTTTACGAAATTTTATATAATTTAAATTTTGTAAAATTTCGTATTGAATTTTAGGTACTAAATTTCGTTTATATAATTGAGTTAATCAATTTGAATAGGTTGTTAATCAATTTAAATCAATTTAGCTTATTTAGTAAGATATTCAATTTGATAATTTGTTTACTATTTAAATTCCTAGTTATATTTAGTTTTTGTTATAGTTATTAGTTGTTTAATTTTATTTATTTGTATTAATTTAGAGTTATATTTAGATTTTGAATTATTAGTTATGAACTTGTAATTAATATAAGTAGATAAGTAGATAAGTATGACCCTAAAAGAATTGATAAATAATTAAATTAAGTAGATAAGTATGACCCTAAAAGAATTGACCCTAAAAGAATTAAATTAAGTTAAGATAGAGAAAATTGTTGTGAAGGTTAGAAAATTGTAAATAATTGAGTAAATAAATTTCGCTTATTTAGTAAGATATTTAATGTCATAATTTGTTTATGATTCAAATTCCTATTTATATTTAGTTTTTGTTGTTGTTGTTATTAGTTGTTTTATTTAATTTATTTGTCTTAATTTAGAGTTATATGTAGATTTTGAATTATTAGTTATGAACTTATACTTAATATGAATTCATAGTCGTATGTTGAATTCTTGATTTAAAAAAAATAATTACAGTTATAATTAGAGTTTGAATTATGATTTTATTCATTTTTCATTACAAACGTAATGAAAATTGAAATAAAATTTAGTAATGATAAATGAGTTTTTGGACAAAAACGACGAATTCATTAGTTGAATTCATATTCATAGGATGAATTTCTAAATAAAAGAAAAAAAAATAATAGAAAACTTACTAATTTAATTTGAACTTGTCGCCTAAAGGACGTACACACTAGTTTGAGCGCCGCCCTCCTCGATAAGAGGAGGAAAAAGCAGGCGCCCAAGCTCACGTGCGCCGAGATTGCACATGCATTACTGGCCAGAGTGCCGCCTACCGAGCAGCAGCGGATAGCTACTGATCCGGAGTTGACGCGTGGACCGGAGATAGATGTAGACCCCTCCGTCGAGGTGGAGGTGGATTTTACAGAGGAGCTCCTGCAGGACGACTTGCCAGATGACGTCGTAGGGGACGACATGCCCTTCACGGAGCAGGACATACAGGTTGATGCTCCCGTGGGTACAGCGGAGGATTTGTCGGTTGACGATTACCACATATCCGAGGCCACCATCTCTATTTCACCTCCCACCACGACCCATGTCCCGCCACCGCCACCGTTCTTTTCCAGTCCTCCACCTACTTCTTCGACCGATCCTACTACATTCGTGGCGGGACCCTCAGCTCCTCCGCTTACATCCACATTTCCGTCTCCCCCTCCTCCCGTTTCAGCATCCCACATACCTCCTCCCGTTCCAGCAGCACCCATCCCTCCTCACGTTCCAGCTGGGTTTGCCCCTCCCCCCGCTGCGGAGGGACCCCCGGCACCCCCTGCACCAGCAGCAGGGGCCGCTCCTGAGGACCCTCCCGTTGCGGAGGGCGAACCGGGAGGTCCTAGTGACGGCAGCCTGTTGACGACGTATTCCACACACGTGGCTCGCAGGATTTGGCTCGACCGTGACGTACGTAAACTTTTCCAAAGTGCGAGTACTTAATTAATTTCGAAAGCAATGTTTAGTTTTTCTAACTCACGCTTGTTTTCCTCTTTTTAGTATCTGCATGTCACTAGAGTGTGGTCTAGGAACTTGGCTCCTTTACGGTCGTTTCGACGGTTTAGGGTTGGAGGCCCCGATTCTTGGTGGGGCCTCGCACAGCGGAGCGGTCTGACCGGGTTGATCGGTCTGGAGTTTGGCGCCACAGACCACATTCTCATCTCTGCATTTCGGGAGCGTTGGTATCCAGAGACCAACACCTTCCACTTCCCGTGGGGCGAGATTACGATCACCCTCCATGACATGCACCGCATTTTCGGGGTGCCTATAGATGGAGACGCTCTGGTACCCCAGATGGATCCGTTGGAGCTCGAGGCTCGTTTAGGAGATTTGCTCGACCTCGATCCACAGACAGCACACGCGTGGAAGACACGTGCCCCGAGTGCGGCCATCGCAGCTATTCTGTTGGACATGTTTGAGGGCAGGCGAGCTGCATCCCCCGCGACCATTGCCACTGTGTTTTTATGGTACTTTCTCGGGATGACGTTATTCGTCGACAAGTCCGGGAACAAGATCAAGACGTGGATATTGGGATTCCTATTCGACCACGAGAGGACTGGTCGATATGCTTGGGGGGCGGGTTTAGTGGCGGGGGTGTATCGTGAGCTCGGCATGACGTCGCGCGCCGATGCTAGGGGATGCTCGGGTTGCGCTCTTATTATGAGGGTACGTGCTTCGGCCTCAATATTTCATTCTTCGATTTTGGTTGGATTCAATATCTTATAAGTATTGTTTCAGACATGGATCATGAGTTATTTCGAGCACACCCAGGGTCGGATTGAGTTGGCTTTGGAGACGCTAGTTGACCCTCGTGCAGCCGCACGACAGACTGGTGAGCGGGCCCCCAGCCGAGACGCGGCTAGGCTGGATGCGCTGCGGCGGCTTCTAGACACGATCCGTGCAGAGGAGGTTAGACTTCGAAATCAACGTGATGTACATTCTTTAGTTTAAGTCCGACGATTGATGATTTGTATTCCGCTTTGCAGATTCATTGGACGCCGTGGGGCAACGAGCTGGATTTTGATGTCGCGTACCGGGTGTCTCGCTACAGGGGCGTCCTGGTACTTAATAGGGTACAGGAGGCGTACCATCCAGAGAGGGCGTTGCGCCAGTTTAGTCGCATACAGACCATCCCTCCTCCACCATTGCAGCCTACGATTGTGGTCCGACATGATGCGATCCAGAACCGGCCATACATTGTTTCATATGATCCGGCGGACCTTCACTGGGCACAGCGTATGGATCACCTGATTGAGTTGGATGTGCAGTGTGCCGAGTACGCATGGCAGGTGGAGGAGGGCTACTTGGCGTGGTTTAGGGCCCGATCTCACGTGTACGTCGACCCGACTTCGCCACACCAGGATGACCCTCGTCCTCCTGTGCCTCACCCGATACCGGCAGTTTCTGACAGGATGGTAAGAACATATTTTTTTTGTGTATTAAGATAATATATGAGTGTACAAACTAATATGATTTTATTTTATTTGCGCAGAGGGTACAACACGCAGCGGGATATATCCGGACCCAGCTACTAGAGATGCCGCCTGAGCATCCGACTGCACATCATCTCAGGCACGTGCTCCGCATCCTAGATTCCGACGCACCGCCTCCCCCACCGATGCCCACCAGGCACTTTCCAGATTCAGTGCACGAGCGCGGCAGTGGCAGCGGCACCTCGCATGAGCGCGATCCCTCTCGTACTCTTCCATTACATGCTCAAGGTGTGTTTTCTCCCTGGTGGTTGAATACTTGTTGGCTCCATCTGGCGTCTCGTATGGTTTCGGCTCAATAAGGTTTGATTCTTCAGGATGCTCTGAATCTTTGAACGCTGATGTGATCTGCAAATATTGGTCTCTACGCATCTGACCGCTATTTCGCTTTGCCACCATTTCGTCCCACGTGGGGTCTTGAATGGTCAAGGGTACGCATGCAAGGGCAAGATCGTTGTCATCGCTAAGATCATCCCATTCGATCTGTTTCCAAAAAGGATGTATCTCCTCCAGATTGATGGGTACTTTAGTTATGATAGCGTTTGCAACTCGATGCTTGCATGGAAGACCGTGACATTCCCTCCAAAAGTAGTCGTGGCACTCCATATCGAGTGTACCCTGCGTCAACTCAATTGCTATATCATAATACATGTCTAACAACTTACCTAGGCATTGCCTTGAAACGTGTTCGCGTATAGGACGAAACAACGCTTTGAACTTATTCGCCAGTACTCTGTATTTTGTTGGTTTCTGTATTCTGGTTCTCTCAAAGGTTGTCCTCAAAGCGTTGGTTTGAGATTGCATCTGGATGTGAATCCTTAGTATCAAGGTGTTGAAGCCTCCTCGAGATGAATCCAATATCTTTTTCAGCACAGCGTGCATCCCTTCGACCCTGAAAAACACATGTCAAAGTTTGAGTATTGAACATATACACTTTCTAATATTCAAACTGAATTCAAATGCTAAAAATGAAATTACCTATTGGTGGTTCTCGTCTGAAAGTGGAGTGTATGATCCGTCCAAGCACGAACTATGTTCTTCTTGAATGGATTAAGCCACACCTTCTCCACGTATGCAATAAGCGTCGGTCGCCATCTTCTCTTCAATTCTACGTACCGTTCTTCAAATGTCGCCTCTGTGGTGGACGAAAAGAGCGCCCAACAAGCGTTTGCA
This sequence comes from Fallopia convolvulus, assembly GCA_964016875.1. Classification (NCBI taxonomy): domain Eukaryota; kingdom Viridiplantae; phylum Streptophyta; class Magnoliopsida; order Caryophyllales; family Polygonaceae; genus Fallopia; species Fallopia convolvulus. The sequence goes on along the minus strand of OZ024731.1, from coordinate 11,754,282 downwards.
AACCCGCGTGACAACTCATGTGGTTTTTCAGCGTTCGCAAACACCTTTAGGCCGTACGCAATAATTTTGTGTCTGATGTGCACCCAACACAACAAATGTTGGACTCCGTCCCCGAAAACTTGACTTATCGCCTTGATTAGAGCCTGCTCGCGATCTGTCATGATTGTATTGACCTGGACTCCAAGCTCGTCGTACACGCCTTTCAATTGAGTTAACACCCACCTATAACTAGCGACATCTTCGTTTGAAATAAATGCAAACCCGATGCTGAATGTATTTCCGGTGCAAGTGAAACCAACCATCTCCAATAAAGGCATGTCGTACCTAGCACAACAAGTTGTTTTAAGCATTTATACTGGAACTATACTAATCAAGTCGATTACATATTAAAATAACATACCTATTGGTCTTGTATGTGGAGTCCATAATAACGACATAGGGAAACTTCTTCAGCATGCGCAGACTTGTGGGGTGCACAAAAAACAAGGCATTCATAACATTAGAACCCCTTACTCGTCTTGGACGGACAATGTATTCTCGGTCTTTCAAGAACTTTAGAGACCATTGTGTCACCGTCAATTCTCCGCAATCCTCAAGAAGTAACTTATCCCTCATATTGTAGATTTGTCTAATTGAGGTCACATTTCCCGGATACCTTGACCTCAACTCTTCAAGTATCATCTTCGGGGTGGCTAGATATAGGAACTTCTCTTTCACAAACTCCTTCTGCTCAGCTGTCAATCGGCCCGCATATGGATGAGCTAACAAACTAGTGGGGAGGCGATGATTGTGTTGTCCACACTTTACCGTTAAGATCCATCCATTTTTTCCCTTGAGGCGGACCCCATTCAATTCAAACGGACATCCACACTTCCTAGTCGGTGTATCGGTAAGTGGCTTATAAATGCTCTTATTTTCCAGTCCGGGCAACGCCCTCTTGCCACATCTATATCTACCGGCTAGGTCACAAGTGAGTATGACCCTATTTGGATTTGAGGTTTTTATGACTAGTACAAAATTTTTCGAAATTGCAATTTGTCTAGCCCAATCAAGCATTTCTCTTCGATCACTCCACAACCCATCGTAGTGGAAAGCAATAGAAAAATCTATTCCGACAACCTATGATTTCAAAATGTAAAAACAAAATATTAAAAATTACACTATCCTCACTTTCAATATACTACATTCGTAAATGACATAATATTATGGGTTCTTTGAAAAATACCTCTTCTGGCTCGCTTGATGCATCGGAGTCGGTTCCGTATTCTTCTCCCGATACACCTTCCTCATCCTCTGCTATGAAACTATCGATTGACGATGAATCTTCCTCCTCGGGATGATAATCGCTCGATGACGTATCTTCTTCTCCTGACGACATTTTTAAGCAATGATGTGGAATGAAGGTATACTCCAACTATAATGTGGAATCGAAATGGGTATTTATAGGGGACAATTCGACCGTTTTTTTTTACCGTTGAGATCCGCGCAACAAAGCCTCGCGCCAGTCCAACGGTACTTTTTTTTACCGTTGGATTGCGCGCAACACCGATGCGCGCATGCACGAAACGGTGTTGCGCGCGCAACACCGTTTCGCGCGCATCGTCGTTGCGCGGCCTTTTCCGTTCCTCCACGCTCCCCAAACCCTTTCTTGATATTCCGGAATTACCCTTTTCGCGCAACGCCATTTCGCGCGAAATGGCGTTGCGCGGATATCTGTGTGCGCTTACCAATTTTCTCGTGTGCGCAAATCATCAGCCTTATTTAATCAAGTCCGCCTAATCTTTTTTTTTTTTTATATATACAACGAAATATGTGCCTAGTTGTTGAGAGCACGAAATTTGCTAGTTGCCTAGTTGTCCATATCTTCATTCAAAACGACCCGTCTTGGTTTAGTTAAAATATACGTAATATTTTTGGTACTCATAGAACGGAAATATGAAAGCATAGTATTAATTAGTGAGTGAAGACATGTAATCATGGAGAAAAGAAACTAATGCAACTTAATTGAAGGCACGAGCAAAAGATCTGACACTCACCCACAAATATATCGAGGTGCTAGACGGATTTAATGAAAAGACTACCCCTAAAGAAAATGTTAGTCTTTCCCGGAGGATAAAAAGCTGTCCTTTTAAGGTGTGTATTATACTTCATCCGTTATAAGTCTACTTGTTTTTGTAGCATTTTACACATATATTAAGACAAGACTTAGTATTACCATATTACTCCTATAATCTATCTACTTTATTTCTTGAGATCTGTGTATGCAATTAATTGGATGGGTTGTTTGAGGGTAAAGTTGGAAAATTTTAGAAAAAATAATTAAAAAGACAAGTAGAATTAGACAAGTAGTTAAGCCTAGAAAGACAAATAAACTTATAGGGAGGGAATATAATGCTACTCTTTAATGATATGGTATTGATGAAGGTTCAAGTTTATCTTTATTCCAATTTTAAAGTTTGTGTTTGTCTTTAAGTCAATAAATTTGTTTTTATATTTCTAAAAAAATTCATAAACTACTTTATTTATGAATCTTATAAGTATAACATAAAAAGTCATCACTATAAACTTAATAATTTTTTATTTAATTTATTCTTTAATATTCTTTAATAATTTACATATTATTTAAAATAATAGTTCAATATTTATTCAGAGAGATACATGTGTAAGGTGCAGATCATAAACTAGTTAATTTCTATTTTAAAAACATTATCTATAATCAAGATAAGATGGATTCATTTCATATGAAACTCTCTAACTTTAATACCAAATGAACCTATAAGATTTTAATAATCATGAATAAATACCCATTCATCAGGGTTTTAAGGTTTCATATACTTAAAACTTCATATTACATGACATAGACTTAACACATAATTGGACATATACATATAAGTAGTCATAATTAATGTTTATTTTACGAATATTTTTTTGGTTGAAGGAGAGGCGGTACTCTTCGTTCCCTCTAGGGGAGTTTTATTAATAATAAAAAAAGAGCTAAGTAGTAATCAAGCGGGGGATAACTTGGCCCCTTACATCATCCAATAATAAAGAGTTAATACCACGGGGGGTCACATAATACATGAAAACCACTGTTGAAAGAAAAAGCTAAAGAAGCTAACAAATCCGCCACTTTATCAGCTTCCCGGTAAATATGTCGAAACTGGATAGACCAGTCTCTACTAAGAAAGCCTTGACACTAATGAACCAGGCTGCTGAGTGGATGACTACACTCCACGGATTTGCCTAGGAGAAGACACACTAATTGTGAATCTCATAGCCCTTGCTCCAAGCAAGACTCAAACCGCGTAAAACACCCGATAACTCAGCCACAGTAACAAAACACATACCAATATTATGAACAAATCCTACCAGCCACTTACCATCGCTATCTCTTATGCCTCCTCCTGCCGCCGCAAGACCCTCTCTAACGAACCCATCTGTATTAATCTTGACTGCTCCCATTTGACGCTGCTCTCATTGAAAAAAAGTTCGTCTTTATGCTGATTCAAGGTGGAGGGCTTGGGTAAGGAACAAGCCATGGCATAGTCCACTGTTTGTTGTGGCACAAAAGCGATCCCCTTCAAAGCTCCTATTGTTAAAGGCTCTCTCTCTCTTTGCGCCATTTCAATATCCACCAAACAGAAGTGGCAAAAACATTAGTTCATTTTAAACCACATTGATGGTTCAAGGAACTAGAAATATTCAAGCGTAATCAAAGAGCGAAATCTGATTCCAAAAAAAAAATAGGACCGTAAAAATAGAAAGTACAAGAATTAGGATACATATATTTGAGGTCTTAAATTGTTGTTATGTTTGGAGCCTGATTCTTTCTCTCGTCTCATAGTCAAGTGTGTGCACTCCGATGATGATGTATTCTTTTGCTAATTGCTACTGGGTTATTAGCCTATATTTTGTATATATTAGCTTCCTTTTATGTAATATATGTAATCTTCTTATTGCCTTGTTTTGTATTAGGGTTAGATTAGAACCTTGTATATATTCTGGTTTCAGCGTTAATAATAATCGGGGTTTTCATGCCACAACTTTCTTTATGGTATCAAAGCGACGGAAAATTTTCCGATCCGAACCCTAGTCGGGCTGCCTTCACGCCGCCCCATTCACACCGAAACTCCACCGGTTGTTTTCGTCCCTTTCAATTAGTTTTCCGTCGTCTTTCTCGCTTTGCAATCATGCCAGGAAAAGACGAAAATCTCAAACCAAACTCACCTTTCTATCTTCATCCGTCAGACCATCCCGGGATGAAGATCTGTCCCGTGGTTCTCAAGCAAGACAACTACCAAGAGTCGGAGTTGTGCATCTGCAATGCGTTTAGGGCAAAGCGGAAACTCGACTTCATCGATGGCTCAATTGTTAGGCCAGACGATTTGGACGAGATGTAGGATTGGTGGAGTGAACTCCATCCTCGTCGGGTAGATCATTCAATCCATCGACGAGTCCATCAGATGTACAATTACTTACTATGATAGCGCTAAAGAACTATGGGAGGATTTGAAGCAACGTTTTTCGGTCGAAAACGGACCGAGAGTTCACCAACTCAGATCTGATCTTGCTCGGTGTGTTCAAGGGGGCAAGAGTGTGGCTGATTATTTCGGTGGTTTGAAGCGTATTTGGGATGAATTATCGAATTATGAGAGTTCAAGGAGATGTACTTGCGGCAAGTGCGAGTGTAAGTGGGCTGACGAGATCACGATTGGAGCGGGTGAGGAGCGAAATGGGGTCTACTAGCTACTTGTAGCAACCAAAACGACGCTTGCTTCACGAATTGAGGTCGATTCTGCAGCGCTTTGGCATTCCCGTGTTGGTCATCCTTCCCTTTCTATACTTCAGCAGTTACCTAATGTCAAAATAAATGGTCACTTAGACCCTTGTGATAGTTGTCATAGGGCTAAGCAAACTAGATCTACTTTTCCAATTAGTCAGTCGAATTCTGAAAATTGTTTTAATATTATACATTGTGATGTTTGGGGCCCTTATCGGACCCCCACTCCTAGTGGTGCTCGTTATTTTTTAACATTAGTTGATGATTTTTCTAGGTGAGTTTGGATTCATCTTATGGTTAATAAAAGTGAAGTTGCTTCTTTGCTTGAAAATTTTTGTGCTATGACACTTTGTCAATTTAATAAGCAAGTTAAATGTTTCTGTAGTGACAATGGAACTGAATTTACTTGCATACGTTCTTATTTTGCTCAAAAGGGTATTGAACACCCCTCAACAAAATGGTAGGGCTGAACGGAAGCACATGCATATTTTAAAATGTTGCCAGGGCCCTTCGTTTTCATGCTCATCTACCCTTAAAATTTTGGGGTGATTGCATTTTAACTGCAACTTACTTAATAAATCGTACTCCAACTCCTCTCCTTCAAAATAAAACTTCGTTTGAAATATTTCATGGTAGGTCACCTTGTTTTGACCGATTACGTGTTTTGGATGTTTGTGTTTTACATCCACTATTCCTCGTCATACTGATAAATTTGCATGTAGGGCTAGAAAGTGCATTTTTTGGGGTTATCTCAAGAGTCAAAAAGTTTGGAAAATGTATGATTTGGAGACTCATGAACGTTTTGTATCTGCTGATGTTACATTTTATGAAACACATTTTCCTTTTCAAGCCTCTTTGACTACTATTGCACCCTCCAATGCAGAACCACACCCGTCTATTTTTGACGATATCCGTGACCCACTTTCTTATTCGCAGACGGACAACAGGGGGAGTGGCGTTCAATCTCCTTTTGTTGCCGTTCAAGAACCCAACCTTTACTCCACAAATTCCCCAACGCAGACAGCGGTCAGGGGGAGTGAGGGTTCAATCTCCTTCTAATTCTGTTCAAGTCACTTCTAATCCTAGCTCCACAATAGCCCCACCGCAGACAGTTGATGGGGGAGGTGGGGTTCAATCCTCTCTTGTCGCTATTCAAGAAATACCCCGCCGTTCCACCCGTGATCGGACTCCTTCTGTGAAGTTAAGAGGCTATATTTGCAACATTGTGCGTAGCTCTGTAACCCCGTCGTCTCCTTCATCTCAACCGTCTGGGTTGACAGGTATATCCTACCCTATAGCTGATTATGTTAACTGTTCACGTTTTTCGCCTGCACATGTTGCTTTCATTATTGTTGTTCAGTCTATTCCAGAGCCTTCCTCTTTTGCTGTTGCTGCTTCGGATCCATTATGGCAGGCAGCAATGCAAGCTGAGATTGACGCTTTAAAGCGTAATGAGACTTGGACTCTGTCTGATCTTCCTCCCGATAAGAAACTCATTGGCTGTAAGTGGGTGTATCGAGTTAAGTACAAATCTGATGGTACTGTTGAGAGGTACAAGGCTAGACTGGTCGTTCTGGGTAATAATCAAAAGGTTGGTATTGATTACATGGAGACGTTTGCTCTTGTAGCCAAGATGGTTTCTGTTCGGACTTTTCTTACTGTTGTTGTTATTCGGAATTGGGAGTTGCATCAGATGGATGTTCACAATGATTTTCTTCATGGTGATTTGCATGAGGAAGTGTATATGAGACCTCCTCCTGGTTTTTCTAGTGCATCTGGCAAGTTTTGTAGGCTGAATAGGTCATTATATGGCCTTCGTCAAGCGCATCGGAACTGGTTTGCCAAGTTGGCAACTGCTCTGCGTCAGTTTGGATTTACTCAGTCCCGAGCTGATTACTCATTGTTCTCGTACACTCGTTTTAAAGTCTATCTTCATGTTCTGATTTATGTTGATGATCTGATTATTGCTGGTAACGACTCTGCTGCCATTGCCAAATTTAAAGCACAATTGAGTTCCTGTTTTCATATGAAGGATCTTGGTTTGCTTAAGTATTTTCTTGGCATTGAGATAGCTCCTTCTGCTGAGGGTTTGTTTCTGACTCAACGGAAGTACACGCTTGATTAACTGTCTGAGGCCGGTATGCTTGCTAGTAAGCCATGTGAGTTTCCTATGGAACAAAATCATAAGCTTGCTCTCTCTTCTGGACCATTGTTTGAGGCTCCTGATAGATATCGACGTTTGGTTGGGCGTTTGATTTACTTGACTATTACACGTCCAGACTCCAGAGATATGTTTTGTTGTTCATACTCTTGCTCAGTTTATGCAAGAGCCTATTGTGGATCATTGGGATGATGCTATTCGAGTCCTTCGATTCCTTAAAAGTCATCCTGGACAGGGCATCTTCTTATCTTCTCATGGGAGTTTGTCTCTTACTGCTTATTGTGATTCCGATGATGCGACGTGTCCTCTTACACGTCGTTCGGTTACTGGTTACTTTGTTCAGCTTTAATCTTCACCAGTTTCTTGGAAGACGAAAAAACAACACACTGTCTCCAGGTCATCTGCAGAAGCTGAATATTGTGCTATGGCAAGCGCTTGTTGTGAGCTTATCTAGTTGAAAGAGTTGCTTTGTTCGTTGGGCATCTCTCATTCTGCTCCTATGCGTTTGTTTTGTGACAGTCAAGCTGCTCTTCACATCGCTGCTAATCCGGTTTTTCATGATCGGACTAAGCACATTGAGGCTGATTGTCATGTCATTCGAGACCTTTTACTTGCAGGCACTATTCAGACATCTCATATAAGTACACGGTCTCAGCCCGCGGATATCCTCACAAAGGCCCTTGGTTCTCAACAGTTTCATCTTCTTTTGGGCAAGTTGGGAATTCGTGATCCCCATGCTCCAACTTGAGAGGGAGTATTAGCATATATTTTGTATATATTAGCTTCCTTTTATATAATGTATGTAATCTTCTTATTGCCTTGTTTTGTATTAGGGTTAGATTAGAACCTTGTATATATTCAGGTTTCAGCGTTAATAATAATCGGGATTTTCACGCCCCACCTTTCTTTACGGGTGCGTTATTCTACGGGGTCATTTACTCATTGAGTTTATAGTAGTCTTTTAATTTATATCAAAATTTCTGTTCAATTGAATCACTTAATATTAGTGGAGATGGGAGTGGGGTGGCAACTAGCCAGTAAAGCAAGAAAAGTTTTTTCTTACTACTTTTGCAACTCTTAAACTAGAAGCTATATATGTTCACCAAAAAAAACAAAAAAAATAGAAGCTATATACAGCATGCGTGAATAACTTGCCGACTATAGAAATTAGAAAGTGTTCACCCTTTGAACAAGTAGACGCACTGGCGGACAATAAAGACCCTGCGTGGTCTTTTTGATTTTATGTAATATAGTGATTGTTGTTACTTGTTAGACGTAATGTAGTTTATTAGAAGTAGGATTGTAAGTTTGTGACTACATAAATTGGACATTTATATTATGTGGGTTTGGGTATTGCATGTTCCTTCAATATATGGATTAGTGGACTAGGTTTTTTTTGAAAAGAAAAAGAACTAGGGATTTTACTCAACGTATTGTTGACCGTCCTAGATCATCTGATCATCCAACTGGATAAAATCTTCAATATTGGGTAGCGTCGCATGATCGATTCAGTATGTGGCAAAGTCTTTATATCGAATATCTGAAGAAAAATCATATAATTAATATCTCGACTTCCCATAAGCAGTATCAAATGTCATTGATGACATTAACGATGCAGAAATTGTCACCCTCGATCTCGATTTTCATGTAGCTAAGCTGGGTGCTTTATCGACTCCATTTATAAGCCCCAAGACCTCAATCATAATCATCGACCGATCGCTAAAGAGCATTCTCACCTTTCTAATATTTTATTTTAAATTTTTTTGTTTAATGTTTTTGCACTTATGTTTTTATGGTTAAAATTACTTATTGTCATTAGTCTGCTTTCACTTTTGTATTTAATACCCAAGGATAATTTATAAAATGTGTCTTTGGTGTTTATCCCTTTACGGCTTTACCGTCCAATGTCCATAGAGAATCATTGACTAGACCTTCAATTTTGTAGTCATGTCACATGACTACAAAATTGTTTAGTAAAAGGGCACATGACTCATGTGCTCTTTTATTACTATTTTTTGTTTTGCTTGGTTTTGGACCTCCTTTCATGTATTTCCGCGTTCGTCACTGAATTGACCGAGTAGCAAAAGCTGAAACCAGCAAAATAAAAAGACGATTTGTACAAAGTATGGAGAAATGAGAATGAAGCAAAAAGTATGGAGTCTATAACTTCGCATGAATCATTGTCTCGCATATAGGTAAAAAACGAATATACAAAATACATCGATGTTATCAATGAAACAAACTTAAACAATCCCAGCAATATTAGCGAAGTTATCAGAAACCAGATTAGAGAGTTGAAACTGGCCAATGATCCCACTCCCCCCAAACCCCGTACTCACGGTGCAAAGGTTAATGGAGCTCAAAAACCCAACAAATGGGTAAAACCCAAAAAGGACTTTATAAAATTGAATTTTGATGGTGCAGTTAATGCTGATGGCGTGGCTTCGTTCGGATTCATTCTTCGTGACTCTGCAGGTCGCCCCACTTTCTTCGACGGAGGACTGATAGGTCGGCAGTCCGTTTTAACTTCCGAGACCATCGCCTTGCGCCAGGGACTTCTTGAGGCCATCCGACATAGCATTTTCCGGATTCAAATCGAAGGCGATAATTTGCAGCTGGTCAAGGCCGTTCTTGGCGACTGGCGGTGCCCGTGGGAAATTGAGCTTCTGCGTGCGGACATCCACTGCCTGTTGGCCCGGTTTCAGGATTGGACCTTCTCGCATGCTGGTCGGGACTGTAATTCTGTGGCGGACTTCATCGCGGGATCCTTCCGACGCGTCTCTTCCATCCCGCTCGCATTTGACCCAGGGTTTCTCACCCTCATCCGTCAGGATGCTCTAGGGCGATCACTAGCCTGTTAGTGGTCACCCTAATTTCTTTTCTTATCAAAAAAAAAATAAAAAAAAATAAGAACAAGCATCAGAATTCATAATACATATAAATGCATGGATATTAGATCTGCTAATATTAGTTTTTGTATGATAAGAAAATGCTTTTTTTTTTAAAAGTGGATCGATCAGAGGCTATATTGCAACGATCATTCTAGCATATGTCTATAGGCTAAGAACTTTTTTTAAAAAATTCACGTACATATACACTCACATAATCTGGTAAGTGTATAATTTTAAATTCACGTACGTTAGTAGCTCATAATAATAAGCTATATATAATATTCGCAGTCTATAAACATGTGATCAAATAATAACAAACTTGGTATAAATTTGTATACAGACTTGGGATTTTTTCAAACTATACATGTTGTTTGATCATATGATCCGACTTTGATGAATATTCATTCATTTTTTTTATGAGGAAAGTGGCCTACTTGACTATTTCTATCACTCTATGCCTATGTACTTTTATAAAGAAAGAAAAGGAGGCCGGCTTACCCTTAATGCTTTTTTGTAACCGTCTTCTTTACAAAGGCTTGGGTTACTTATGAATGTAGTCTTTCTCAGTGTACACGGAGGATGAGCATATTTGAAAGGCGTATAAAAAGCTAATAGCGCATAGTGATATTTGATTTGAGACATACATGGCTGCATCATTCTCCAAATCCCTGACTCCCACAGGTATTGGGAGCGCACTTCCTTGGCCAATCACTTGGCTTCGCTTCCTCCCACGCTTCATTGATGGCACCAACCAAGTTCCTTTCCGAGCTTTGGACTCCAACAACAGGATTTGGACCTTCACTTGCTCTGTTCGTAGGCAGGGCCCTCATTCGAAGCCCGTGATTCTTGGATCTTCATGGCTCCCCTTTGTTCGGGCGAATGGTTTAGGTGTTGATGACTTGGTTACTTTCTACTACGACCCGGATCAGCCCATCAGGTTCAGAATTCGGGTCAGGAAACTCAAGACCATCAGGCTCATGGGTCATGATATTGTTGCCTATGCAGATGAAGAGTGAATCATATATCTTGTAAGTGTGTTATATATTTGCTTGCTACTATAAACCGCCTATGATACCCGAAATTTCTAATAGGAGTTTCCGTTTTTTTGATTGAAAATGGAAACTCGAAAACTCGTTTCCTAGCATAAAATTATGGGTACAACAAGTTTTCTCATGTATGTGTGTGGTTTCCATTTCCCAACTCCATTTGTAACTGAGTATACTGCTAGCTTGCGGTGTATATGTGAAAGGAGTGGTGGGGTTATATATATATTTATGTTTTATGTGGTGTGTGATACCAGTATATATGTAATATTATAATGATGAAGGGCGATCATTGTATTTTTTTTGGGTGAAAAAATATCATTACAGTATTTGTGTTATATATGAAGAAGTAATTAAATTAATTGTAAGAGTCTAGGTAAATTTCTCTTGAGACATGCCTCGATCCATATTAGATCAACATATATTGTGTATATAGCTAGCTAGGGTTATAAGCTAGAGCAACCTAAACATAATATTCAATTTTATCATACCTGGCGGTCAAAACTAAAGATTCCATAGTAGTAAGATTGTCTCCTGCAACAACTCATACATGCACAGATGCACTTACCTCATAAGCGAAGGACCAAACCACACCCCTCTCCTCTGATATTACATCCTAAGGATGCACCCCAAATTCTTCCGAACTCTACTATCTAATTCACTCCTCACGGAGTATAACATATATTATTTTGTACATATCTCTTGTATAACATAATTTGTCAAACAAGTCTTTATACCCTATTTATATTTATATTGTATGAATGGAAGGGAGGGGACTTTCACAACTGTCTAACACTGAGATCCATGAATTTACAATCCTTGATAATCTTATCAATACAAGCTCTCCATATTAGTACAAAAGTTGAGGGTAGGTATCAGTTTTTTAAAGAAAAGAACACCAATTGTTACATTTGCCGGTATAAATTGAAGTGGTATCCATCTCTCAGATACTTGAAATGCAAACACACCCTCGGCCATGATGGAAGTTAACGGGAAGTTGAACCGAAGGTGTTCATTCTCCTACATAGCCCCATTGTGATGACATACTGATAAGGATACTTGAAAAATGTCATAGGAGACATCCAAAACTATGCAAGTGTTCATTCTCCGGCCTACAGAGTCACATTGTGATGACATACTAATTTATGATCCCGTCAAAGTAGGAAATTTAGGAGATATTCAAGTCCACCATTACATTGATGATGGATTGATCAAATTTAAAGGTGGCTCAAATACTAACCTTTGATCAATTGAAACTCAAATTGTTGAAACTTAAGATGAAAGGAAACCAAAATCAAGAGAGTTTTTGGTACTTGAAATAGAGATAAACATAGCCAAGTTTATCCCTATAATCAAATCTCTTTTTATTAATAAAATTCGGTGAGCTCTTTAGATGCAAAGTACATTCTAAGCATTCCTTTGAGTTGTGTGTATTTAACTACAAGATTGGGTACAATTATCATGTTTGGCTAAATATATGGTATAGATAGAGTCACTTCGTGGTTAAGTTTGAGTCCATTTAACCTGAACATTAGCGTCGAAGTAATTTTCTAACTAAATTTGAGAGAAATATATGTTGTTCATCATCCACATTTTGCGGCCATTTAGTATCAAAGTTTGATTCGAATACATTTGGTGGCTAATGTTGTGACCTTTTAGCATGAAAATTGGCTTCGAATTGGTAGAATTATAGAATAAACTTAATGACCAAAGTTGTGGCCCTTTAGTCTCAAACTTGGCCTGAAAAAATTTAGTGTCAAAATTTGTAGTTATATTATTACGTATTCAGAATATTAAAAATCATTATAATCCACCTATTTATTTGCAATATTAAATATATACTATAATAATATAACTTGCACCTACCATTTGCAATATTAAATATATACCATATGCATCACATATTATACAAAAATGGTTTGATGCACAAACCATATGTGGCAAATGGTCAAATGCACAATTGTTCAAAAAAAAAAACCTACATCTACCATCTAAACCAACAGTTTGATCAATCTGCTTAGTAGTACCAAACTGTTCTGAAAAAACCAACAACAACCAACCAAATCTTTACATCAATTCCAACAATCCAAAATGGCATCGTCAACATCCAACAAGTATTCCCAAATGACCACCACCACCAGTAAAGACACCTTGAATTACCATGGAGAGGGAGAGAGAGAGAGAGAGAGAGAGAGAGAGAGAGAGAGAGAGAGAGAGAGAGAGAATTGCTAACAAAATATCATTAGCTTCATCCATAAACCAAACTAAAACTAGATTTCTTAGACAATAACGACCTCTAGAAGGCCTAGGCAGCAAAAAGCATAGAGATGATCAACATCATCATTCATTTTTCTTCACCTTCTTAGGTTCTCCTTCTTTCAATGTTGATGTGGCAGAATCAAACCCTCATGGACTTCCCTTACGCTTTCTAGACTCAGAATTAGAGTGGTGATCTTGCTTCACTTCCATATTCCCAAGCTTATGAAGCATAGAGCTAGTGGTAGTGAGAGATTTATAGGATTGTAGTGATTGATTGTCCTCCATAGGGAGGGAAATTGCTAACTGAGTTTCAATCATGCCTTCAATTTCTTCTTGGGAGAACTCTCCCTCATACTCATCCTCATCTCCCATCAAGAATTCATTGACCATATCCAAGGGGGTCCTCATGCTCCTCATCATCATGGTCCACGGGGGAAGCCACATAAGAGGTCACATGGACACCAATGTTCAACTCATCACAAAGGGGGGTTGATGTCTCAATAGCCTAGCATCATTGGCACCAGAAGAAGGATCCATCACATTATCTGCAACCTTGTGTTGAGCAATAGGTGCAGTTGAGTTGCTGGACAACTTTGATTCTTTGGATCTAGAAGAGGAAGAGTGTGATTGTAGACTATTTGAATACCGCTTTTCATAAGTGGTTCAGCTTGGTACAAGATGCCTTTACCTTTTAGGTCAACATTAGGCATGGTCTTGCCCACATGTTTCCACTCATAGTCGATCATAAATGTTGATATGCCTTGAATATAATATTAGTTATGTTTGGGCCTCTCATAATCTGTTTGGGCCTTCGGCCCATTATATGTACTAGGGTTTGTACTAGGGTTTCTTGAGTCTCTATATAAACTCTTGAAATGCCTAATATTGTAACACTCTGAAATCAGCCTCCATAATAATGTACACTTTCTCTGCCCATGGACGTAGGTAACACACTATTACCGAACCACGTAAATCTCTGTGTCGATCTCGTTTATTGTTCTCGTTCGATCTCTTGTTACAACAAACTAGTATCAGAGCGAGGTTTCGAATTCCGCCGAGAACGATTTCTGGATCCATGATGAAGATCGACAAGTTTACTGGAAGAAACAGTTTCAGTTTGTGGTAGATAAAGATGTGAGCTTTGTTGAAACAACAAGGCCTCTGGTTGTCGTTGGCATCTGATAAGAAGGGAGCAGATACAACCACCGCTAAATATGCTACCCTGGAGGAGAAGGCTCATTCAACGATTATGTTGTGCCTTGCTGATGATGTTATCACAACAGTTTCAGATCAGGAAAAGGTTGCATGTTTGTGGTTGAAGTTGGAAAGCCTCTACATGACGAAGTCGCTGACCAACAAGTTGATGCTAAAGCAGCGCCTTTTCAGCCTGCGCATGTCTGAAGGTACGCCTCTTAGAGACCATCTAGATCAATTGAATACTATTCTGTTGGAATTGCGTAATATTGATAAAGAGGTGGATGATGAGGATGCTGCCTTGTTATTGTTGGTGTCTCTGCCTCCGTCGTATGATAATTTTGTGCAGTCTTTTATGGGTGGAAAAGAGACTATGACTCTAGAAGAGGTTAGATCTGCTCTTCACACCAGAGAGATGCGCCATAAGGCTGTTGGAATAGGTATAGAAAATCAGGCTTCTTGATTGATGGCCAAAGGAAGCAAGGATGGTAAGAAGGGCAAGAAAAAGACAAATCGGAGTGAGCAGAAATCAGGCCCTAAATTACCAAACAACGTTTGTGCCTACTGTAAGGAGAAGGGTCACTGGAAGAGTGATTGTCCTAAGAAGAAGAAGCAACAAGGGCAGAACTCCGGATCTGCAGTAGTAGCAGAATGTGGAAATACTTTTGAGGAAGATATTGTTTTGCTAGTAGATGATTACACACATCAGGGTGATGTGTGGTTTCTTGACTCAGGGGCATCCTATCATATATGTCCCAAAAGAAAGTTGTTTACAATGTATAGTTGTGCAGATGGAGGTAGTGTCTCTATGGCAAATGGGTTTGTCTGCAAGGTTGTTGGGATCGGCTCAATCAGATTTAGGACACATGATGGGAGGTTTTGCACATTGAAAGAAGTCAGACATGTTCCACTTATGACGAAGAATCTGATATCTTTGAGTCTGCTAGACAGTAAGGGTTTCAGTTTCAAAGGTGAAGGTGGAGGTCTACATGTTTGTAAAGGTTCTGATGTGATTCTAAAGGGAGTCAAGCAGGGAACTTTGTATGTTTTACAAGGTTCAATAGTAACAGGTTCTACAGTTGTTGCATCATTTGAAGTTTAGGGATCTGATCTGACCAGGCTATGGCATATGAGGCTTGCTCATATGAGTGAACGGGGAATGCAAATTCTCTCAAAAGAAGATCTTCTCAGAGGCCATAAGGCCAAGAGTCTTGAGTTTTGTGAGCATTGTGTCTTTGGGAAACTACATCGCAGCAAGTTTCCTAAGGCAGTTCATCGAACAAAGGGCACTTTGGATTACATCCATTCAGATTGTTGGGGTCCTTCTCGTGTTGAGTCTTTGGGCGGTCACATATATTTTCTGTCTCTTATAGATGATTACTCTAGGATGACATGAGTATTCGTGATGAGGCACAAAAGTGAAGCGTTTAGTAAATTCAAGGAGTGTAAGACGCTGGTTGAGAATCAGACTGGGAAGAAGGTCAAGAGGCTGCGAACTGATAATGGCCTGGAATTCTGTTCATCTGAGTTTGATGATTTCTGCAAAGATCAGGGTATTGCTCGCCATCACACAGTCCGACATACACCACAGCAGAATGGTGTAGCAAAACGAATGAATCAGACACTCTTAGAGAGAGCTAGATGTATGCTCTCCAATGCAGGTCTTGCTAGACGGTTCTGGGCAGAAGCAGTTTCAACAGCTTGTCATCTCATCAATCGGAGCCCACACACAGGTATTGATTGTAAAACACCTTATGAGGTGTGGATTGGAAAAGCTGTTGATTACTTAAATTTGAGGGTTTTTTGTTGCACTGCTTATTATCATGTAGATGAAGGTAAGTTAGAGCCAAGAGCTAAGAAGGGAGTTTTCATGGGCTATGGTACATGTGTGAAAGGGTACAAAATCTGGTCTGACAACAAGATTATACTGAGCAGAAGTGTAGTCTTTGATGAGAGTTCTATGCTAAAACCTAGAAAGAAGATCAGTGATACACCAGAAAAAGAGGCTGTTGTTGAGGAGGTGGAGGTGCAATTCAGTCCAGAGGAGAATCAGGCACTTAAGTTGGTTGATGACCAACAACCACCACCAGTTACCGATGAGCAAGATACAAATGAGTCTGAGAATGTACCACCAGAGACAAGTTCAGAGGAAATTGAACATCGGAGCATTGTTGTAGACCGACCTAGAAGGGTTGGAATCAGGCCTCCAGCTATGTACAGGTTTGATGATCTAGTGGGCTATGCATTGCAGGTGGCCGAGGAGGTGGAGGATAATGAGCCGTCCACCTACAAGGCTGCAATATCTGGAAATGAGTCAGCAGAGTGGCTTGCTGCAATGGGAGAAGAGATGAAGTCCCTTCATAAAAATCAGACTTGGGAGCTTGTAAAATTGCCTGCTGATAGAAAGATAATTACTTGCAAGTGGGTTTTCAGAAAGAAGGAAGGAATGTCAGCTGCAGAGGGTGTCAAGTATAAAGCACGAGTGGTTGCAAGAGGGTTCAATCAGAGAGAAGGAGTAGACTACAATGAGATTTTTTCGCCAGTGGTCAGACATACTTCCATCAGGGTGTTACTAGCAATAGTTGCACATCAGGATTTGGAACTTGAGCAACTAGATGTGAAGACGGCTTTCCTACATGGAGAGTTAGAAGAGGAAATATACATGAGCCAACCAGATGGATTCTAAGTTCCATGAAAAGAGAACTATGTTTGCAAGTTAAAGAAGTCCTTATATGGGCTAAAGCAGTCCCCCGGGCAGTGGTATAAGCGGTTTGACAGTTATATGGCGCAACTTGGCTATCACAGGAGTCCTTATGATTGTTGTGTGTACTACAGTGACTTGGAGAGTGGTTCACACATTTATTTGGTTATGTATGTTGATGATATGCTGATTGCTGCTAAGAATAATTCAGATATTCAGAAGTTGAAGGGTTCTCTTAGTGCAGAGTTTGAGATGAAAGATCTAGGTACTGCTCGAAAGATTCTGGGAGTTGAAATCTATAGGGACAAGAAGAAGAGAAAACTCTTCTTATCACAAGAAGGGTACATCAAGAAAATTCTGAGCAGGTCTGGAATGTCTTCAGCCAAGCCTATAGATACTCCAATGGCATCTAACAATAAGCTAGGAATGTACACAATTCAGACTGATGAGGAGAAAGAGTACATGTCTCGTGTCCCATATGCTAGCGCAGTTGGCAGTCTGATGTATGCTATGGTCTGCACTCGACCAGATCTAGCATTTGCTGTTAGTGTGGTAAGTCGGTTTATGGTTCAGCCTGGAAAGGAACATTGGCAAGTTGTTAAGAGGATTTTCAGGTACCTCAGAGGCACTTTAGATGTTGGATTGTGCTATGGGAATGATACAAAGTGCTTGGTTACTGGGTTTATAGATTCTAATTATGCTGGAGATGTGGACAGTAGGAGATCTATGACTGGTTATGTGTTCACTCTTGGAGGTTCTGTGGTGAGCTGGAAGGCGACTCTACAGCCTACAGTTACTTTGTCTACCACTGAGGCAGAGTATATGGCATTGGCAGAAGCTGCTAAGGAGGGAATATGGCTAAAAGGACTGGTTAATGATTTAGGCCTACATCAGGATCAGACTTTAGTGTATTGTGACAGCTTGAGTGCAATATGCTTAACCAAGGATCAAGTCCATCATGAGAGATGAAGCACATTGATGTCAGGTACCATTTTTTGAGGAATGAGAAGAGAATCTAGGTGAAGAAGGTAGTGACAGCTGATAACCCTACTGACATGTTCACCAAGCAAGTTCCAAAGAGCAAGTTTCAACATTGTTTGGACTTGCTCAATATCACAAGTTAGTAATCTGAGCCCTTAGGGGCAATCTGAGCCCTTGGTTAGGGGCAATCTGAGGCAGAGAAATTCTGGCACTGTCATGGTGCATCTGATTCTGTTTATGAGAGGATTCAAGTCAAGGTGGAGATTTGTTGATATGCCTTGAATTTAATATTAGTTATATATGTTTGGCCCTCTCATAATCTGTTTGGGCCTTCGGCCCATTATCTGTACTAGGGTTTCTTGAGTCTCTATATAAACTCTTGAAATGCCTAATATTGTAACACTCTGAAATCAGTCTCCATAATAATATACACTTTCTCTGCCCGTGGACGTAGGTAACACACTGTTATCGAACCACGTAAATCTCTGTGTTGATCTTCTTTATTGTTCTTGTTCGATCTCTTGTTACAACAATAAAGCTCAAGACTGACCATAGGAGTCTTGGAGGAAGAGGGTTTAGAGAGAGATTGTTATAGGCTAGTTCCTAGTCATCTTAATTTAAGAGGGCAATTGTTAAATTAGTGTGACAGATATAGCCTTTTGAAAAGTCTTCAAAACAAAGATTGTAAACATGCTCTTGAGCATGCTCGTCAGGAACAATGATGTTGGGATGATCCCCTATGATAGCCAGGTCAATATTAATGCATAACATATCATACTTTAGCCTTTGTTGCTTCTTAGTGAATGTGTCAAGCTTAATCACTCTACTCTACCCATGCCATTCCATTCCACGATAGTACTCAACACTTCAAAGGACAAGTATTCCACAAGAAGTTGTGGTATTTTAACCCACATTGTTACTTGGTAATGGATTTTGAGGCAATGTCAAAAATTAGACCTCTAGGGTTTCAAAATTAAAAGTTATCCAAACATTTGGTAGGGGCGCCCAATTATTTTGCACAATTATTTTTTTTTATATTTTTATAATTCAATTAACTGTTTTAAATTATCATTTTAATATACAGATGATGTGGCGCAACATGATAACATAAATTATTACCGTTTTAATTATTAGTAATAGATAGATAGATAATAATAGATGGGCCATACCCTGAAATCTAGGTATAAATACTAAACTACCCTAATATATACTCTTTTTAAAAATATATATATCTACATTAACTTCCAAAAACTAAAATAATATTTTTTTTTGATTGGGTAAGGATTATGGTTGCCACAAGTACTACTCGGGCTCGTCTAGAGGTTAGAACATCTACTAGGGATGAGAATTTCTAGAGAAAAAATGGGTAAACTGACCCTCGTGGGGTTCGAATCGGTAACTTCGGAATACTACTCCAAAGGCCTAACTGTGAACCAAATACCCGAAGACTAATAATAAAAAAAGTTTTTCTACCAAAAAAAATAAAAAAAAAAAGTTTGACTGGACGCACATGACTACGAGACAGAATAAAAAAAAAGGAATTCCGTGTGATGACCTCGAGGTTTTGCCAATTCCGCGTGGTCACAAAGTTTTTCGGAATTCCGCATGGTAACCTTGAGGTTTTGCAAATTCCATGTGGTAACCTCGAATCTATAACTATATATTAAAGTTGTTCCTTTTCAAGTCACCAGAACGATTCTGGCCCCACCTTAAAATTACAAAATTAATTTTTATTCCTAATATTTTAACTTTTTCTATTAAATTCATCTTTAACTATTGAAATCTATCTTTAACGTCAAAAAAATATCTAATTAGTACAACAATATCTTTTAAAAACTTCCTTATACAAGTATTTAAGATTAAAGATAAAATATATTAGAATCTACTAATATATAAAAGCAATAAGGTTTGGAGCCATCACCTTGCGCCACCTAGTGATGGCCAAAGGTGCGGGCCGGCCCGGCCCGCACCAGCCCAGCCCGCCCATCTGGGCCAAATTGGCACGGCCCGGCCAGCCCGCGGGCCAACCGGGCCAAACCCGCCCGGGCCATGGGTCGGGCCTGGGTTTGGGAATTGCGGCCCGGCCCGGTCGGGCCCGAACCAGCCCGGCCCGGCCCGGATAATTTATGTATTAAAAAAATAAAAAATAAAGGACCGGGCTGATATATATCAGCCCGGCCCGGCCCGGGGCCCGGCCCGCTCCAGCCCGGTACAATACCGGGCCGGTCCCGGGCCCTACTTCTCCGGCCCGGCCCGGTGGTGGCCCGGCCCGGGCCCGGCCCAGCCCGGCCCATGTCCATCTCTAGCGCCACCTCATCATTTTCCACATGTCGTCCCGAGAATGTGCCACCTTGGATTTTGCCACGTGTCATCTTTTTATTAAGCCATGTCATATCATTTTTTACACATCATATGCCACTTCATATTATTTAGGGTAATTCCTATTAACTTTTTAGGAAGGAAAATCTTTCCCTTATTTATATCTAATAAACATAATTATCCTAACTTTCACATAATATAGCCTACCAAATTGTTTCCAAGATCTTTTTATTGTGTATTTTAATAATATTAAGTTCAACAAATTTATTAATAATCTTATTTTATTAATGGTCTAATCTTATAAAATATTACCAAATCACTTCATGAACAAATTGTATACAAATCAAACATATAATATATATTATTAATTTAATCGTATTAGATCACTTGACCAACATTGTGTTATTATTCTTTATATTTAGTATTTTATTATTACATCGATATTATTATGTTCATCAATAAAATAGAATAAAAATATTTAATTAATATTATGCATCAAAATTAACACAATTCCGTGCAATATAATGGCAAGATTATCACAATAATTACTTCGTTCTTACCTAGAGCAAATTAACCCTAATAAAATCTACCAATTTAAATGAATAAATTTTAATCTCAATCGAAATTAAATAATTATCACCCAAATTGAAAAATAGCTAAAAATAATATTTATAACAATAATTAATATTTTCCAGTAATATTTTTTTGATAATATACATACATGATACATGTCAAGTCAATTTTTTTAGCTAATCCATATTAAATGTCCTATTATTTTCATTTTTACTATCAAAATTTTTAATTTAGAATTTTGCTTTTGTTGCAATTTATATAAATCACCAATTCACAATTATTATTTATATTATTTTTATTAATTAATATCTTTTTCATAGTATATCTAAAAAAATATCGAATCATAATCGTGCGGGGCACGACGGGGATAACTAGTAAATATAAATCTTTTAGCATATATCTTTTGACGAATTTATTTATAAATATATATATAGTGATTTTCTTTTATAAAAAATTAGTGATAAATATTTATAATTTTAAAATTTATAAAAATAGATAATAAAATATTTAATATATGTATTAAAATATTTGATAAGCCCTAAATTTACGTAAATAAAAATTAATAAAATGTGAAGAATATAATATTTGATAAAAAAAATTATACATTCTGCAAGCAATAAATTACTTATATTAAAATTTATATTATATTTTTATTTATTAATATCCTATTTATAATGTCTATAAAATATAGAATTGTAGTCGTACATGGTACGACGGGTAAAACTAGTTATTATAAAAGCTAACAAGTGTTTGAAATTTAGCCATCTTTTTTATTTAATTACATAAAAAACCATATTTTAGGTTTTTCGACTGAAAAAATTACTCCGTATGTCTTTCGACTAAAAAAATTATCTAAAGTAACTTCCAATAAAAAACTCGCAAAACTTTAAAAAATACTAGATAAGTAGATAGCCTTACGTGGATCGAAAAAAAGTAGATAGCCTTACGAGTTACGACTCGAGCATACCTGATAATATACCTCAGTTATCGATCGCTCTCGCTCTCGCCTCCTTTCGCTTTCGCTTGTCGCTCATCTTGGTAATAATGGTGCTCGAGGTATCTAAGCTCTTCTCTCCCTATTTCTATACAATGCCTTTTGAATTAGGGCTTGAGTTCTGATCTTGATTTATCGATTGGAAATAGGCAACCGTAATCTGTATTGATAATTCGGAATGGACGCGGAACGGCGACTATGATCCGAATAGGTTTCAAGCCCAAGCAGCAGATGCTGTCAATATTATCTGCGGAGCCAAAACACAGGTAATTGATTCTCTAACTTGGAGTAATTGTTAATTGAGAATCAGTGGTTTCAAATTGGTTAACGTGACTGTTTCGGTTTCCAATTCTTTGGTTTTCTAACATTAACATTCTTCTGCGGCAGTCAAATCCGGAGAATACAGTCGGGATATTGAAGATGGCTGGGGATGGAGTCCGCGTTTTGGTTACTCCAACCAGTGACCCTGGAAAGCTCTTGGCTTGCTTGCACGGTTAGATTTCAGTGTTTTTCCAATATATATTTTTGTAATTCCTGGAGATAAGTTGAGAATAACAAACTAAATTGAACCTGATTGGGGAAGTGCTTCTATGATAAACATTGTGTCATGTCCTCGATTTGATCATTAGAGGTGTGATTTGGTAGAAATCGAAACCCTATATGCCCGGATGTGACACATTGCAATCTGCTGATGCTTTTTGACTTATTCTCAACAAGGTGGGGTTGAAGAAGGTTGTGATATTTTTATTTCTCTTGATTTAGGCTTGGAAATGGGTGGTGAGATGGACTTGGCTGCTGGGATCAAAGTGGCTCAGTTGGCTCTCAAACATCGCCAAAACAAAATGCAGAAACAGAGGATTATAGTCTTTGTTGGAAGGTTACACAACACTTTGTGATATTGGATTTGTTATTATCAATTTCCACAATGTGCACCCTTATTGAACCTGTAATCTTTGCTTGCTTGTAGTCCTGTTGTTAAGTATGACAAGAAACTCTTGGAGAAGATAGGCCGAGATTTAAAGAAGAACGGCGTAGCACTTGATGTTGTCAGTTTTGGTGAGGATGAAGAGGGCAAGACAGAGAAGCTTGAGGCTATGGTAGCTGCTGCATCTGTTAATAACAACGATATGAGCAGCCACTTCATCCATGTGCCTCCTGGCCCTAGTGCTTTGTGTGATGTACTCCTATGGTAGATATTATATATGCAAAAATATATTCATCTGCTGACAATTGTTTTTGAGTTTGGAATATTTATTTGCTGTTTATATTTTTTTGCTTTCACAGTTCTCCCATCGTTACTGGAGATGGGGAAGGAAGCGGTGGTGGTGTGTCTGGATTCGAATTTGGAGTGGATCCGAACATAGATCCTGAACTAGCTCTTGCACTCAGAATATCAATGGAAGAAGAGCGTGCAAGGCAGGAAGCAGCTGCATAGGATGGTTCTATTAACACACGTGATCATCTAGCACCATATAACCAATACGTTAGTGATTAGCTATATGTTAAGATGGATTTAATTAGGTATATTTGATCTGATTGCTGCTCATCTTATAAAGTAAACTGACACCCCATAGCACCTTGTTTCTCTAGTAGTTCTGACTTTCTCGCCTGCAGTTTTGATAGAATAACTGATCAATGCTAAACACTTGATAGATTCTAAGTTGACTGAATTTGCTTCAGCTACTGGAAGGGTAAGTTCCATTTACTAGTAAATTTGTTTTTAAATCTTCTATGAGTTCTTTTCTATGAATTTGATAGATTCAAAGTTGTCTGTGCTTGATTTTTCTTTGAGTTCTTTTCTGTTAGTAATAATGGTATTAACTCGTGTTGGGAGATTTTAGTATATCGATGTTGTTGTGGTATTTGCAGTACTTGCATTTTACATACGGATTTCGATTTCGCTATAGCATAAGTTAGGGATTTGTGGATTACACGCTCATGTAAACCATATTGATTCCGGGTGTTAATTAGTTTAGAAGTTGACCGCCAATGTGGGAGCAAGCGCTAGTGCGTGATGGGTCGCGTGGTAAAGAAGGGTTAGGAACTTCACAAGCATGTGATACTAGTATCATCTGCAAAACTATCCACACAGCGAGAGCACATCTAGAACTTGGATGTTCTCTTCAATTCACCATATGACAATGCCTTAGATAAAATTTCCAACACTGAAACCATCTTCCCTAATAGAACTAAAATGTGCCTTGATATCACCAACCCTGATTTATCATATGCTGCATAGCCCTCTTCTTTAAACCCTAACCTCAATCTCCTCCCTCCTTTCTTCAACGATCTCATTGTGCCTTTTGGTTAGAGCAAGACTCTGGGAGTCAGCCTCCATTTCCACTCCCAAAACTCTTCATCAAAGTCGAAATTGAACCAAAAAAATAAAAAAAAATGGGGCTTTTGTATAAGCGATTTGCATACTAGCGATCCATTGGATTCTCGACAGCAAGCGCGCCCTCTCACACTTGTATCACCGCCTTCTCGTACTCCTTTCCTTGCAGCTTCATCCTAGAGCAGATTGGCGTAGAAATTACCAAACTCAACTGAGTTGGGCGAGAGAGAACAGGCTCTACCAGCGGAGTCGATTCCACTCTTCAGGTATTGCTGTTTGGCGGTCTGTTCGTCCATGACCCCGGCAACTTTGACACATCGTGGCCTGAAAAGTGAAAACGGTGGGTGAGAGTGTGCTGCTTCTCATGGCACTGAGAAAATATTACCATCTTTTCTTTCCCCTATTAATTACGAGTAGTAAGGAAGCAATATATATGCAAACAATACAAGGTAGCACAACCATATGAGCTCGACACATTTCCTGGAAAATCATCCAAACTATGTATGACCTACGAAGTTGATATTCTTCCATAGATGTGGCAAGTTAAGGCACGTCTTCAAGAGAGACCACCTCACATCCAACAAATTAATATCTATCACAAATAGTCATTTTATGAGCCAAACTTGTTTAATGTACTGATTACACAACATGACCATGAGTCCATGAGATACAATTTCAATTTTCAATGTCACCTCATGGACTAACAAGCTAATTTGGATTTGTTTTTTACAACCTCTCTCTCATATCTATAATTTCCGAAATTATAGTTGACAATTATCCTATTAGTTGTTTTCTCTCTCCCTATCTTTTATTTTGTTTGTTCAATTTTTAAAGAGAAATCTGAAAGGGAGAAGAGAGCTTCATTATAATGTCATTCTCGAATGCTCGTTGAATCCAAATCGTCCACTGCAAAAATCGAATTCCAAAACTTCAGTATCTCGTTTGAAGAAGGAAGAAGAGGGATACTTTAATTCGTTCGAAAACTGTTTCTCTTCAACCATTGTTATTGTCTTCAAGCACTCCACTGCTCAAAAAAGAACTTGATTTGCCACAATGCATGTCCCTCAAACAATACTATATTACTTTTGCATATCCATGTCTGTCTTTCATAACAAATTCTAATTATCTTATTCATGTTTAATTCACACCATTAAACACACAAAAATGAAATGATACTAACAAGGTGCTTTTAGAGAGAGCAATTCTAAATGTTTTATTACCTCCCCTACAGAACATGTATGGTACTTCTTACATCCAATTTTCTTATAACATTTTCGTTAATTTTTTTTTATCATACAATGGCCCTAAGTAGTACCTCCATTTCACCCCTAATAGACCGTTCTTTCTAAACCTAATAAAAGTAATAATATATATGCTGATAATCATAACTAAATCCTTAAGTGGATCAAAGATAGAATATGGGTGGCTCTCATACCAATTCCGGTTGGTACCTTCAAGTTTTTGGCTTTTTCGAGTGGTGCCCTTAAAATAAACTTATTCAGAGTGGTATTCCTGAACTTTTGCAAAAGTCCGGTTAGTGCCCTTACTTGTAAATTTTTGTTAGTTTATAGCTAAATTAGTATATTTTCTAATGAAAAAAAAATATTTTTGTATTTGATAAAATTAAAACACAATTTTAATTTAATAAAAATGAAATTAAATCATATAAAGTATTAAATTGAAATATTTTATATACATTTGTCAAGTAGATTGTACGTTGTATAATTTAAAATTTTTATGTTTAAAAAATATTACAATATTTACATTAAAACAAATATATTAAATAATTAAAATTTGTCATGTAGGTTTTATGTTATAATTTTGAATTTTTTTAAAAAAACTTATAGAACTTTCATTATGGTACTCTTGAGTTACATTAAAATTTTAATTTCTATGAATTTTTCAAAAATTGTCAAAATTACTATATAAAATCTATATGGAAAATGTTAATCTTGCAATATATTTATTTTGATGTAAATATTATAATATATTTTTATTTTAACTTAAAATTTTGGAATTATGCAACATAAAATCTACTTAATATATATTAAATATAAAATTTATTATAATTTTTTTATATGATTTATTTTCATTGTTATTAAATTAAAATTGCGTTTTAATTTAATTAAATTCAAAAATATATTTTTCGTTAGAAAACATACTAATTTAGCTATAAACTAACGAAAATTTACAAGGGCACCAACCGGACTTTTGCAAATGTTCAGGGCTATCACTCGGAATAAGTTTTTTTTCAGGACACAACTCGAAAAAACCAAAAACTCGAGGGTACCAACCGAAATTTTCCAAATTAAAATCATGGAAACTATAGTCATATCAACACTTGAAACATGAAATAGGTACAGCTGTATCGATGAATATGATCTAGGTTTGTGTGATCATCTAATACATTGAAGATTTTCGTGAATCAGGCTAAGAAAAAGAAGAGGAAGACGAGATTAACCGAGGGACTCAACCGAGATCCCAATTTTTTATTGCACAGGAACGAAAGGCTCACGATGAAACAGTGAAGACCCTTGTCCAAAAATATATGAGGGAGTCTAATTTATATGAGCGGTTCACAAGTGGACCGGCCCATTTTTATTACAAACCGGGAAAGTAAATAAAACTAAACCTAACATAAAATGAACCAATCTTCGCGCCATATGCAGAGCATGAATCTTCATTGGTTCGCAAAGCTCGACACCCTTGTCCGCTCGAGCTCCAACTTGACGATATCCATGAGATCATAATTTTTGCATTCCCCCCTCAAGTTGGAATTTGCTCCAAGCCCAACTTGGAAGATAGGTGTTCGTGTTGGTTCTGATTTAAAGCTTTCGTCATAATATGTGCAATCTGTAGATTGGTGGGAACGTATGCAGTCTTTAGAAATCTTGCTAGAATATGCTCACGAGTGAAATGACAGTCAAGCTCTATGTGTTTAGTCCACACGTGGAAGCAAGTATTGGCCGCCAATTGTTGTGCTACCCTGTTATCACAGAACATGGTAATTGGCACTTCAACTTGCACATGAAGAGCATTAAGGAGATAACTGATCTAGACTAACTCTAAGGTGGTAATCGCCATACTGTGGTATTATGCCTCGACTGATTATCTAGAAAACCTAGTTTGTTTCTTGGTCTTCCAAGAAATTAGAGAGTGCCCCAAAAACACACAATAATCACTTAGTGATCGCCTTGTGGTCAAACATGACCCCCAATTTGTGTTAGTGAAACCTGTGATCTTGAGCGAGTCTTGCTGATAGAGCATATAGATATAGGTTTTAGAGCATGTTTTTATTCCCGTTTTATGCATGTTTAGCTAGAATTTTGCTTTAAGTTGTATTTTAGGTTTTATTTCGGTTTAGTTCGGAATCTACGCGTTTGTGTGCCTTATTACAGGTTGGAAGGTAAGACATGGTTGGTGTGAGGCTAAGGACCGGACCTAGGGACGCGTGGAGAGTATTGATGTGAGGAACCGAAGGGAAAATCACAAATCAAGATGAAGCTTAAAGTGGTGCAAGTGAATATTGGAAGAGCTAAGGCCCAAGAGCTTGAGGGATAAAAACGCTTAAACCCGAGTCATGCATTGGAGTCTTATTTTGACACCTCTATCTTGCAATGCTTGGTTTGGGAGCTACAGTGGTCGGATGAAGCTGAATTTGGTATCATTGGAAAGCTAACTCGAAGAGCTACAATTCATTTTTTTTCTCCGAGTCCAAATTCCAAATCGAAGGGGGTCAAAACAGCCTCTAAAGTGTCACTTGAATGCTGAACCGAGAAGAGCGCGGGCTGGGAAGGCAGGGTGCCAAATTTGATCGCGGGCTGGGGACTCGGCTATTTTCTTTGTGTTTACTTAGTATTACTATTTTTGGGTTTTGAACCTATCTTACGGTTCATAACACCTGTCCTACTGATGCATGGCTATGTTTGGATGTAGACAACTACAAGATGAATATTTTCATGAGTATTTTGCTAGACTACAACAAAAGATTCATAAACATGGTACTTTGCTGGGTTATTATCCATGTGAGAGAGAATTATGTGAATGCATCCTAAACGGTTTGAATTCTACGACTCGAGAGCTCGCAAAGTACATGAGCAATTATAGGCTTTGGTGTATGGGACCAAAAGAGTGTTGGGATTTCTTTTGGTACATGAGCCATCAATGTATGCTAGTTGAATTATCTCCACCAATTCCTTATCCAATGATGGGAGAGGTTGCATTGGAATCAAATGCCCTTGAGTTAGACACCCAAATGCAAGTTGAGGAGGAATCCGCTAGAGTTGAGTTGGGTTATGAGGGTGACTTTAATGTCCAATATGACTTTATTCCTATTATTCAACTTGAAGAGAGCACCAAGGAGCCAAGTTCAATCTCTATTGATATGGAGAATCCTATAGAACCAAGTGAGTTTAAGGTTGGTACTAGAGAATACTCACAATTCATCTTTGAGGAAAGTGGTGATGGTGACAAGTACTTTGACCCATATTGTAAGTATTTTCTGACATCACCACTTGTGTTGACTTTTTTTGAGCATATGCCATTTCACGAAAATTGGTCTCACAAGTTTGATAAGTTGAAGCAGTTTTTAAATGGGTTATTCAATTTGAAATTATCCTTGTGCTACTTATTTTCTTGTGAGATCTGTTCACAGGCTTTTGACAGGTTGTTAAGGGCATTGACAATGTATGATCTTGTCAAATCATGCTAAATGTCAAGCTAATGACGTTAAACAAGCGCTTCTTGGGAGGCAACCCAAGCTTTAAGTTTAGTTTTTCTTTGTTTTCAGTTTGTTTTTGGTTTGGTTTGGTTTGTTTTTGTTCTTAGTTTTAGGTAAATTCAAAAAACGGGTACACGCGGTCCGAGAAAACCAGGGCGCCCCCACGCTCATAGCACCACCACCGCCGCCTGAGGAGTAGATCTATCGGCCATATCCCCTCTTTTGATGATTTTGAATTCAAAAATTTGTAGGCTTCAAGATCATCTTCACCATTAACTTCAAAGGGTGGAAGGTTTACCTTTATGGGCAACACATAGTGCATATGTTGTAACACCCCCTTCCTACCCTGGAGGTATTACCGCCAGTAACCTCGATTAAGACTAAACCGAAGCTACCCAAGGCTTTAAACTGACTGAACAAACTAAAACAAACATTACAGCGGAATAAATACAATTGGTCTTATACAAACCTTAATCCAAAAAGATTAAATAAATAGCACAACCTTCTATTTAAACAAAATCTTCATACAGTCTTCCATAAGCTCTTATTTCTGAAACTCAGCTTCACTTGAAGTAGTTCAACCATGATCTTCACTCAAGTATAACTATTGAAAACCTTTCTTCAACTTCTGGAGCTTCAAACATCTGAATCCGCCTCTTGAATCAACTTCCAAGAAGAACCTGATGTATCGTAAACCAACGGTGGACACCAGCCAACCAAATAAAAGAGAAGAAAATGGACGGGTTAGTCTAATGATAGACTAGCAAGCGGAGAATCTAACTTGGTTCTTATGGTTGTAAGTAAACATATTGGCATCCAAATCCGAATAGACTCGGATTTGATCCAACAGTTAGCAGTCTTGTAGAGAATAAGAAGAAGACTCGTATAATCAAGAGAGAGAACACCACCGCTTGTGGTTTCTTTAAGAAGCATAAACAATTGTTGGGAATTCATATTAATCACATAACATCTTGAAAAGTCTCCATCGACTAATCAGATTGCCTTAATCAAAGTTTGATTAAGAATCATTCATAACCGGGAGTAAGAATGGTTATCGAATAGACTAACCATCCGGGTACATTAATGTGCCTAACGCACTTATTTTTATTACTTTCATAACTTTTCACAAACATGTTGGTAACTTTTAAGCGGCTAAAACCGCAGAGAATCCACATGTACATGGAGACGTCAAGATGAGAGGGATTATTTCAACCATGATCATTGACGAACACCTAGTACCAATTTGCACTTAGCTAGAGTGCATAAACACCTCCTCCAGCGTTGAGTGAGGTATGAGTCATGACCCGAATGTTGGGATATGATAGTAACGAGCTAAACCTCCCAACATAGACTGTGTTATAAAGAGGTCATCGGAGACTTGGCTCCTACCCCTGAAAAACTAACTTACTTCACCATAATGTCTCAGCATGAGACAACATACAAGGCCACACATAACGGACCTAAATCCAGTTCTAACACGAAACTGAATAAACAACATGGTCATTATTTCTAACAAATATAACGACCTATCATATTTTATTAATCATACAAGTTGTTCCCAACAAAAATATTAAATGGGATCCAATTCCTCATTTAATAACAATAACGTAAGAGAGAATCGTCCACTTGCCTTATAAGGCGTGCTCGACGTCCTTAGCAATTCCAACAGTAATCTGTATCATCCTTCTGACAAATATAACCAAAGGATTTCTCAGCAACGAGCTCACAAAAACATCTCTTAGTTTTATTCTCAACACCTACAACTTTCTAATCGATAAACGATTTAATTTCCGAATATCGATATATAATAAATCCTTAGTTATCATGCTTCAAGGAGCCATCTTGGCGGAATTATAACTAATTATCCGCTTCCCTTTTGAAACAATTTTCTAAATAAAAATTGTTCATCAGCAACAATTCTAAGAGATTACCAAATTTCAGCTCAAACGGATTAACGACGAATCCCAAGTAATTATCCGAAGTCCTTTACCTGACAATCGGTATCCAAAACTTGTTTTCGCTATAACGGAAGATCCGGACGTCCGTTCACGAGCGGTTCGAACCTGTAGAACCGTATCAACGTCAAGATTATAAAAACCATAAATTTAATTAGCAAAGCGGCACCGAAAGGCCCTTACGGTGGCTCCGCAATCAAACCGCTAATTAATTTCGATCGTATATACCTTCACTCGAGCCCATGGCTCGTTTGGCTCGATCATGGCTCGATCCCCGATCCCGAGGGTGGCTCGGCGTTGCCCGACAGCGGCTCCCATGGTGGTTGGTGGTCGGAGAGGCTAACGGTCGCCGGCGACGGGGCAACGAGGCAGAGAAGGAAGTCGGTGTGTAGATTCGAATCCTTCCGAGTCCATCGTTCCGCCCAGCTTCTCTCGTTGGTTCAGATATATAACAGCAGCAGCAACATGCCCCAAGAATATGGAGGAAGAAGAAGGTGGGGTGGTGGAGGAGAAGGCGGGGACAAGGAGGTACGTGGAGGAGCGGCCGGCGGTGGGAAGTCTCGGCTCCCAAGTCCGTCGACGTCCTGATTCATCCTCTCGGTCGACTTTGATGAGGCATATGATATGCCGGGCAGAGGAGGCGTAAGACGGGGCAGAGATGATTGCCGACGGTGAGAAGTCCATCGGGTTCGTCGTTCGTCCCAATTCTCAATCGCACTCCCCTCCTCTGTTTTCCATATGAATTGATAGACTTTGGTAAAGCAGAAAAGTTGTGCGTCCCAATCCCTCCACTCTCTGGTTCCTTCTTAATTAAGCAAGAGAAAGTTGATTTTAAAACCAAACCCGTCTCGGAACGGAACTCGCATTCAAGCGGTAAAATTATATACCTCGGGTGGAAAAACTCACTAAACGGAAAACGTCCCGTAAATTATGTAGACCAATAAAACCAATTTTTCATGATTTTATCTTGCTACCTTCAATTTTTAAGGCTTCCGTTTCGCATTTTAAATCCTTTCCGGTACATAATTAAAAAGACGGCTTATCCAATAAATATTCTTTTTCCACCGAAAAATCCTAGAATTCACACCGATCCATAAAATCATTTCTTTGTGATTTTAGGATATCACCAACAATTTTCTAGGATTTAATCTCCAACAAAATATTGGATTAAGCGTTAAAAAGAACAAAGATTAAAAAGGATATTCGAAAAAAATTCAAAAATATCCTCAAAAACCGTAGGTATTATATTAGTACCCCCTTAAAAATGGTTTCGTCCTCGAAACCAAGGAGAACTCAGATCACAAGAAGGATAGTACAAACATACACACCACTACTACAAACCTATATAGAAGTTTGTAGTACCCCCTTAAAAATATACAATTACTTCTGCACCAAGAACAATCAACTATTGCTTAGTTACCAAACTCCTTCTTTACTACATTCACTGACTTTGGAAAATGACTCAGCATTTCCTGTCTGGTTCTTGAAGTCTTTTCTTTACTTCCATTTTTAGGCCAAAGTAGCCTAATCAAAGTATTTTTCATATTCACGAAGACATTACGGATAGAAGGCACTGAAGGTGGCAATGCCAACCGATAAACAAACTTATCAGTTCTTTCCAGTATCTCAAAAGATCCAACATAGCGAGCATTTACATTGTCTCGCATTTTCCCAGCGGAATACGCCTTTCAAGGTGAATACTAGAACATAACGTCGTTCTTTCAAATGAACTGAACATGCTCTCGCTTTAGCACAACACACAACTATTGTCGCTTTTGAGCAGTTAGCACCCTTGAACGTGTTAGTGCGATATCAACTATTGTTCTCTTGGCCAAATCTAGCCCATTAAGAACCTTGTCAACATTGTCATTCCAACAAATTGACAACCAACACTTCCAACCTTACAAAGCCTTAAAAGAGTCATTTCTTTATCGATGATCACAATTCTTGTATGTGAAATCACTCAAACTCAAACTACCATTCCAACTCGTGTGGAATCCAGAATACATATCCTCGGGAGTTTGAATTTGTTTTCTTGCATTGTTCATCACTTTGATGAAGGAAGCTTGCGCTAAAATTCAATTCATTCCACAAAACTTGATGTTACTTCTTTCAAAAACTTTGACATGAACCATCCATCTCAATCAGAGATAATAATCTTTGGAGTTTTATGAAGATGAAAAACTTCATGTATGAACACCTCAGCTAACTTCTGTACTCTTTAAGTCAGCTTAAATGCATTAAAAAGAACACTCTATGTGAGTTTCTTAACAACCTTCATATTGCATTTTTTTCTTTCATTAAGTCTTGAACGACTAATGGCAAGAATCCATTGTAACATCTTCTCACTTTCATTCTGAAACAGGAAGAGACCATAACATTTCATCTGGTATTCTATGCTCAATCCGGACTTCCAGACAAACCAAACATATCAAAATCAACTCGGTGACATTCCATTTCATGTCAGTCCATCAAAAGTTTTATCTTAAATCCTTATACATTTACTTGTTCCAAGATGAACTAACTAAGCAAATAAATATGCTTCCTTTGAAATCAGCTTTCAAAGCTCATCAACCACAGATACACATGAATAGTTTCAAAATCAAGCAATCCATAATCTTGAATAACAATTCCTGGTGTCTTACTTTCTTGATCTTCTCCATTGATCTTAAATAATATTACTTTCCCCATACTACTTTTCCTTGATCTAGTCAATAGATTTTGAATAAAATCCTAAGGGATTCACACAACCTTGTTGTCATCCAAACTAAATCTTTAGTCCTTCACAAATCAGTTTCTTTACAAAGATTACTTAAAATCCTTACTCAATTTCCTTATTGGGATAAAATCTCAGTATTACTTTAACCAAGAATATGAAATTTATCCAACACATGACAAGATAATAACCTATCTTATCAATCCTTTAAATCCTTTGCTTAACCAACATTCAGCTTGGGCATACTGATATTCAAAAGTAGTCATTTTACTCAACCACTTCAAACTAAACTCTTATGCATTATTATACCCACACATTGGACCATCATAGCTTTAGTCCGATAATTTCCAACAAAATTGTCTCCTTTGACAATTTTCAGTCTTTTTCATCAAAGAACTGTTCAAACTTCACTTATCATTCTGACTTGTTAAGCAACCTAACTCTTAGGATTAAAAACATATCCTCAGATGTCCATTCTCCACATCCAATAGCTTATCAGGCTGAGACTGAACATCGATACTAATTTACATATCCAAACTCCAGATCCATTGGAGTTCTGTTTAAAGTCCTCACTTGACTATCTTTTCTCAAAAAGATTTAAGTTTTCAAAACAACATGAGAACAAATAACAACTAATGGAGAAATTATTAGTACATCCTTTATTCCAAAGAAAGGATTACTACAATATCATTCCTTAGAAAGGGTTCCATTCCAGGAGTCCATATCAACTTACTTTCAAAGACAATTCTGCTAAAAAGGCAATGACTTTCTTAGGTCATGACGTCAACCAATATGAACTACTAGCAAACTGCTTAGAGAATTACAATAATCGTTGACTGAAAACAATCCCAAACTTTTAGAGAAGTACGGAGTTACTCCATGCTCTTTAAAGACTAATACAGATTTGTAAAGAATCTTACCAAATTTCTTTACTTATAATCGAACTGTTTTGGGAAGTTTGACCATATTCCTTAAATAGTATAGGATATCAAATACTAACTCAAAGGATTTTTACCAAGTAGCTGATATAGCCATTGCTATACAAGAAAACTCTCGTCTTTGAATCTCAATAACTTCACTTGAGAGAAACCTATATGATTACCAACTCATACTAGAAACTATTCTTTAAAACCCAAGGAATTATGTGATCTTATTCCACCATGTGATCAGGATGGGGAGATAAAATAAACATAATCCTTTACTCATAGGAATAAGACATGTAATCTTGCCTTACCATGTGATCAAGATGGAAGACAAAATACATTCTTACTCACCACTATGAAAACCGTAGAAAAACATATTCTCAATTCTTTATAATACACTAATATTGCTTCTTCTTTTTTTTTAAAGAAATTCATACTTGAATTCTATAAAGTCCTAAGATTTTTCTCAAAAGAGAAAATCACAAAACAATTTCAAATATCCCTTGAATCATAATAGCTTGACAAGAACTCGACATTGTCTACAAGCATACAGGCTTTCACTTTGAATGCTGCTGAAACAAAGATTAGCTACTCTATTGAAGAATTTGGCGCGTCAAGCCAATGCATCCATTAAAATTGCTGACCTTATCTTAATGATGCTACTAACACTTTGTTCTAATTCTGTGTCAACATTTGCACATTACCTGGCCTTACCAACTTGACCAAAGTTTTGAATCAAAACCGAGTCTCAAAGAAGCTAAGATACTCCAATTCACTTCTGAGCCCCACATTTTCCCTCGAATGTGACACTTCATTCTCTTCTCAAGGTAGAACTTGATGACATACCTTGACTTTTCTTAATTAGACATACATGCTAGACTTTTCTATAATCCATAGTATTGAGTAATCTCTGCCTGATTTAACTTGGTCCTAGCCCAACTTAACTTCACAGGTTCAATAAAAGAGTTGATCACTCCAATCCACTTACTTACAAACCTTAGGGAAAATGTGATTCCGACATCTTCATACTCATAGCAAAGATTCTTCTTTGATCATTCTCAACTTGTATGCCTCCTTGACATACTACTTTAAAGTTATGCAAATATGATCCATTGATAGAATTCAATACTTGAGTTCATCCATTCACAAGACAACGAACCTTCTGCAAGTGAATCTTCATATAAATTCTGATATCCAAAAGTAAACTATCAAACTCTTCTAATGAGTTTAAGGATTTTCAATCCTCTTATAACTTAATCTTCTCGATATAAAAAAAATGAACTTTCAAACTATGCATCTAGTTCAAAAGATTCAATCCTTATATCTCTCTACATATAAGGAAATTCCTTTAATTTCCAATCTCTTTTAGCAGAAGAATGCACATGACCAAACAAGGTATTCTTAAACCTTTCTCAACTCAACATTGGTGAACCAACTAAACTTCTCCATCATTCCCTTGTCTTCTTGCTTAACCATAAGGAGAAGACATGTACCTTTTCATTAACTTAACATCAAACCACATTGCAAAGGAAGAGCTTATGGTTAGGAAACTTGCCGACAGCTTAACAGTCTCACCAGTTCCACCTTAGACATTAGATTTGACTGATATAAAATCTTCAAAATCCTACACAACTGAAATTGTTTTTCAGCGATAAGGTCTAAGCCTTATTGACCACAATATTGAATGATTGATATTTTTTTTTTCCAACCGATTAAAATATTAAAGGCAAACATGCCAAAATTCTTCCTTGCATGATCTTCTCAAAACTGAACTTTATCCTTTCCATCCTTGAAGAAACATAAGCCAATACCATTGGCAAATTAGAACATCTCATTGCTGATTCCATTATTGGTCAATTATAGACCTCAAGTCTCTTCTCATTATCTCAAGTTGGGTATCATACAACGAAACTCCAATAACGTTGTCACGTAGGTTAGTCATCTGGATATCAACAACTCATGTAATCATTTAACACTTGTGCCAAGTAGTTAATTGAACATAAACACATTACTGATGAACTTTCACCTGTTCAATCCATTTTGACCAATCAACCTTATTCACAACAACCTTGATGATTAACCACTTGTTCACAACTTAAACTGAACCAACATTCTTTCTTTCTTTCTTACTATAACCATAAGAAATTCCCATTCCATTTAGGATTCTCAATCCTCTTAACTCAAAGGACAACAACATATATGAAAATCTGAGTTTAAACACTATCAGGTTAAAAATTGAATTGCATTTTCCAATAGATTAACAATTCAATCGATCCAACACTTGAGCACTTCAAAGCTCTTTAACTTCCAACTGAGCAAAGAAAAGTACAGAATATCCATGATTCTATACTATAGAGTCACAAACATAGTTGTTGAAGAAAGTTTCCAAAGACAATCCTTTTCTTTTCAGGATTCTTTTACATCACTTCATGATCAATATGGATCTATTAGAATTACTCATGACTCACAAGATTTTCCAAATCTTAATACTTAGAAGTAGAGGTTCCAACTCCAAACTTCTATTGATACTCGAATTTCAACAAAATTCAGAAATTCCTATAGAAATATTCTCATGAAAACTCTTAATCTTATGACTTCAAGACAACACTTGAACTTTCACATAACATTTTGAATCATGAACTTTCTGACAAAAATTCTTAACTTGAAATCTTCCATCATACGAGCTTAAAATAGGAAACCTTCAAACTAGAAAGTCTTTATGCAGTACAATACTTAACTTCAAAATCTAACAAGAAGTTTCCTAATATGGAAGAAACGATGAGGGTACACCCAATTCAGACTCTCAAGAGAGAATAGGAATTCATTGAGAACTTGGTCTACAACCGGTTCAACTTCAGGAATCTTCACCTGATCTTACTTTGGATCCTTCTCGGAATCCATCCCCATCTCCAGGGAATCAAATGTCCACCATACGACAAAACATATTACCTCATGTTCTCCAATTCCCTTTTCTCCTTCTATCTCTTCACGAGTCTGACCTCCAATCTTAACCACTTTCCGTAAATGGTTCTAAGATAACACCCATATAGAATTCTCCGTAATTCTATATAGAAGATGAAAGCCTTAAGCAAGACTTAGGAACTTTTAGCTCTGATACCACTTCTGTAACACCCCCTTCCTACCCTGGAGGTATTACCGCCAGTAACCTCGATTAAGACTAAACCGAAGCTACCCAAGGCTTTAAACTGACTGAACAAACTAAAACAAACATTACAGCGGAATAAATACAATTGGTCTTATACAAACCTTAAATCCAAAAAGATTAAATAAATAGCACAACCTTCTATTTAAACAAAATCTTCATACAGTCTTCCATAAGCTCTTATTTCTGAAACTCAGCTTCACTTGAAGTAGTTCAACCATGATCTTCACTCAAGTATAACTATTGAAAACCTTTCTTCAACTTCTGGAGCTTCAAACATCTGAATCCGCCTCTTGAATCAACTTCCAAGAAGAACCTGATGTATCGTAAACCAACGGTGGACACCAGCCAACCAAATAAAAGAGAAGAAAATGGACGGGTTAGTCTAATGATAGACTAGCAAGCGGAGAATCTAACTTGGTTCTTATGGTTGTAAGTAAACATATTGGCATCCAAATCCGAATAGACTCGGATTTGATCCAACAGTTAGCAGTCTTGTAGAGAATAAGAAGAAGACTCGTATAATCAAGAGAGAGAACACCACCGCTTGTGGTTTCTTTAAGAAGCATAAACAATTGTTGGGAATTCATATTAATCACATAACATCTTGAAAAGTCTCCATCGACTAATCAGATTGCCTTAATCAAAGTTTGATTAAGAATCATTCATAACCGGGAGTAAGAATGGTTATCGAATAGACTAACCATCCGGGTACATTAATGTGCCTAACGCACTTATTTTTATTACTTTCATAACTTTTCACAAACATGTTGGTAACTTTTAAGCGGCTAAAACCGCAGAGAATCCACATGTACATGGAGACGTCAAGATGAGAGGGATTATTTCAACCATGATCATTGACGAACACCTAGTACCAATTTGCACTTAGCTAGAGTGCATAAACACCTCCTCCAGCGTTGAGTGAGGTATGAGTCATGACCCGAATGTTGGGATATGATAGTAACGAGCTAAACCTCCCAACATAGACTGTGTTATAAAGAGGTCATCGGAGACTTGGCTCCTACCCCTGAAAAACTAACTTACTTCACCATAATGTCTCAGCATGAGACAACATACAAGGCCACACATAACGGACCTAAATCCAGTTCTAACACGAAACTGAATAAACAACATGGTCATTATTTCTAACAAATATAACGACCTATCATATTTTATTAATCATACAAGTTGTTCCCAACAAAAATATTAAATGGGATCCAATTCCTCATTTAATAACAATAACGTAAGAGAGAATCGTCCACTTGCCTTATAAGGCGTGCTCAACGTCCTTAGCAATTCCAACAGTAATCTGTATCATCCTTCTGACAAATATAACCAAAGGATTTCTCAGCAACGAGCTCACAAAAACATCTCTTAGTTTTATTCTCAACACCTACAACTTTCTAATCGATAAACGATTTAATTTCCGAATATCGATATATAATAAATCCTTAGTTATCATGCTTCAAGGAGCCATCTTGGCGGAATTATAACTAATTATCCGCTTCCCTTTTGAAACAATTTTCTAAATAAAAATTGTTCATCAGCAACAATTCTAAGAGATTACCAAATTTCAGCTCAAACGGATTAACGACGAATCCCAAGTAATTATCCGAAGTCCTTTACCTGACAATCGGTATCCAAAACTTGTTTTCGCTATAACGGAAGATCCGGACGTCCGTTCACGAGCGGTTCGAACCTGTAGAACCGTATCAACGTCAAGATTATAAAAACCATAAATTTAATTAGCAAAGCGGCACCGAAAGGCCCTTACGGTGGCTCCGCAATCAAACCGCTAATTAATTTCGATCGTATATACCTTCACTCGAGCCCATGGCTCGTTTGGCTCGATCATGGCTCGATCCCCGATCCCGAGGGTGGCTCGGCGTTGCCCGACAGCGGCTCCCATGGTGGTTGGTGGTCGGAGAGGCTAACGGTCGCCGGCGACGGGGCAACGAGGCAGAGAAGGAAGCCGGTGTGTAGATTCGAATCCTTCCGAGTCCATCGTTCCGCCCAGCTTCTCTCGTTGGTTCAGATATATAACAGCAGCAGCAACATGCCCCAAGAATATGGAGGAAGAAGAAGGTGGGGTGGTGGAGGAGAAGGCGGGGACAAGGAGGTACGTGGAGGAGCGGCCGGCGGTGGGAAGTCTCGGCTCCC
Organism: Fallopia convolvulus; assembly: GCA_964016875.1. NCBI lineage: Eukaryota > Viridiplantae > Streptophyta > Magnoliopsida > Caryophyllales > Polygonaceae > Fallopia > Fallopia convolvulus. Next base: position 11,714,414 of record OZ024731.1, on the reverse strand, counting down.
AAGTCCGTCGACGTCCTGATTCATCCTCTCGGTCGACTTTGATGAGGCATATGATATGCCGGGCAGAGGAGGCGTAAGACGGGGCAGAGATGATTGCCGACGGTGAGAAGTCCACCGGGTTCGTCGTTCGTCCCAATTCTCAATCGCACTCCCCTCCTCTGTTTTCCATATGAATTGATAGACTTTGGTAAAGCAGAAAAGTTGTGCGTCCCAATCCCTCCACTCTCTGGTTCCTTCTTAATTAAGCAAGAGAAAGTTGATTTTAAAACCAAACCCGTCTCGGAACGGAACTCGCATTCAAGCGGTAAAATTATATACCTCGGGTGGAAAAACTCACTAAACGGAAAACGTCCCGTAAATTATGTAGACCAATAAAACCAATTTTTCATGATTTTATCTTGCTACCTTCAATTTTTAAGGCTTCCGTTTCGCATTTTAAATCCTTTCCGGTACATAATTAAAAAGACGGCTTATCCAATAAATATTCTTTTTCCACCGAAAAATCCTAGAATTCACACCGATCCATAAAATCATTTCTTTGTGATTTTAGGATATCACCAACAATTTTCTAGGATTTAATCTCCAACAAAATATTGGATTAAGCGTTAAAAAGAACAAAGATTAAAAAGGATATTCGAAAAAAATTCAAAAATATCCTCAAAAACCGTAGGTATTATATATGTAGATTGTACTTTTCACAATCAATGGATAGTTTCTCCACTATTTTATCCTTAAGGGATTCGAATTTTATAGTATCGGATACAACGAGTGCTATTGCCTTCTTGTCCCCCCCCCCCCCCCTTCATAAGACCAGTTATCTCCCAAGACATTCCATTCATCATTTGTAATTAACGTAAGTAATATGTTGTTTCGACCTGAAAATACACAAATCGTAATACTTAGAACTAATAAACGATTATCGAAACAATTCAACCGTAATACTTAGAAGCAATAAATGATTATCGAAACAATTCAATCGTATACTACTTACCCATGGTAGAACTCAATGTTCCTCTACGTTTGTTCGTATATCAAAACTGAATGAACAGATAAGACTGGATAGAAAAGATTTCGTATCTTTATGTAGAATAATTGGCTATTATTGTTTGCATAATGATTCGTATCTTTTAAGATAAAGGATAGAAAAGATTTCGTAACAAATCTAATTCGTTAGCAATTTCCTTCTTCTTTTTAAGTCCGTGACAAGAGCATATTGTGGTATGACAGTAGAATACACAAGCATGACAGTATAACATCTAGCCCGACTAGATTTTTACGGAAATCTCAACCCATTAGGATCTTTGTCATATCTTTGACTTTTTTTCCCTTTTTTCCTCATTAGTTTCCGTATATTATAACTAATAAATCACTTTAAAATATCTTTTCATATGCCTTTTATTTATTTATTTTTACAATTTTCGTTTTATGATTTTAATTTTTTGAATTTAATAATTTATTTCTAAAAAACATTATAAATATAAATTCAAATAATTAAATAATAAAATAATGAAAAATAAAATTGTATAAATACCAAAAATATATGATTTGCAATTTCCTATAATGTGGGTACTTTTAAAAACTGTTTTTATGCTAGGAGTAGCCTTGCAAATCCGGCTATTGAATATTGCTACTTTTTTTTTCTCGCAGAAAAGTTTGAAATATAATAATTTAATTAGTCTTAGGGGTTGGCAAGATATCTTTTAGCATTAACCCCTCCTCTGCCTCCGCGCCTCTTTCTCTCTCTTTATATTCTTCGTCTTCGTCTTCGTCTTCGTCTCAGCCGGCGTTTCTCGGGATACAAACATCTCTTCGATCAAAATCGCCGCCGATGGGGAATTACGGTCGCTGGTTGAGACCTGAGGTACTCCATCCCTTTCTTTTAATCGATCGTCGATCGTCGATCGCTTCATCTAATTGAAAAATCTATCACCGTTGCTGAACTTCGAATTCCACCGTATGTAGTTTCGATTCCAATTTGAATTTCGGATTTTGGATGCAGGTTTATCCTCTATTCGCCTCCGTCTCAGTTGCCGTCGGGATTTGCGTGATGCAATTGGTCCGTAACATCTGCGTCAACCCCGAAGTTAGGTTTGTCTCACTTTGATCGATCTCTCTATTTGCTTCCTATTTGCATGTCGCTCGTTTTGCTTGATGTAATTCCGATTTCTATTTTCTTCGAGGTTGTTCAATCTTGTCCCCGTCTGTGATTTTCCAATAAAATCTACATTGACCTGAATGACTGTGGCTTCATCTATTTTAAAGCGGACTTACAATGCTCTTCTGTTGAACTCTGTATGTGTGTTCTCTACTTTCTCCTTATCCTTGTTTCGTTATGTATCTGTATTTATCTGATGAATTCAAACATATGAATAGTATATCTAACATTCATTGTCCTTCCAAATTTCCAATAGTTTTTCATTAAAATGATGTTTTGAATGTCTGGAAGAATATTATAACAAAGGACATCCCTTAAAAGCTGACAAGTTAACAAAACTCAAAAGAATCCATGTTTAACTAAGCAAGAAACTTGATTTGCCCACATCATGTGAAACTTCCCAACATGTAGATAAGTTAGATTTGAAATAATCCAATTGATTACAATTCACAACTAAAAATTATGCATGATACTTGACTTACCTGGATTTTGGAGCTAAGTTGTGACCAAATGCATGGCTTTGCTCTTCATCCAAAAAGCGACCTCTCAAAATTACTGATTTGCATGTCAAGTGAGGAAGAGAATACTGAATACATGCTTCCTTTCAATTAATCAAATATAATACTTTCATCAAGAAGAATTGACTTGGCCATCAAACTGATTAGTTGAGGGGGCAGTTGGCCCAACCGCATTCCTTCATTAGATAATTTTTTAATTATTATTATAAAAAGGTTTCTTAGGATTGGTATAGATATAAAAGGGGTTTCAAACCCTGGGATCATGTTTTGTGAATTTGGGTTTAGAGGCTTCAATGTGGGATCATCTTTTGCTATACAAGAATGCAAACTTATTGTTTCTACTATTTGTCTGCCTTCAGAACTCACCAGAGATGAAATGACATCCAAAACTGATATAGTTTTTCTTTCACTCAATGTTCTGATGATTATCAGACTAGTAGCTATCAGAACTCAAGGAGAATTCCTTTGATACATTGCTCTGTGTATATTAATTATTAGATGCTTAATCTTTTGGTTGTTTCATGATTATACACTTGCATAATCTAAACTAATGTTAGGGTGACCAAGGAAAACCGAGCGGCTGGAATATTGGACAACCATGCTGAGGGAGAAAAGTACTCTCAACACTTTGTGAGGAGGAATGTACGCAACAGGACACCTGAAATCATGCCATCCATCAACAGCTTCTTCTCAGACCCCACCAAAAACTAAGTTTCTACACTCGTTTATTGGTAGAGTAATAGAATATCAGATGTCTTCATTTCCAAATATGGTCTTATCCTAACAAAGTTTTAGGGACTTAAATCATTGTTTTCTATTATGATCCAGCTGCTTCTAGTTTCTATTTGTTTTATTGTAGTAAGGTGGTGCAATTGAAGATGAAATTTGCACCTAAACTGAATAAGGATTTAACGGCCTTCTTGAGCCATCAATTCTTGCGGATCTCATTCATATTTTTGAAATAAATTTAGTTCTGAGATGTGTGAATCTATGGATCCCAGAATCTCTAATTGTTGTTGAAGTAAAGTATTTAAAGATGTTGAAGTAAGCAGCGTTTGCAAATAATTGCATTCTCTCTTACCTTTGATTTATAGTTTGTATGAAAGAACCAAGTATATTTTCTGTTTTGTTAAATACACAGCAGTGGTGAGTTAGCTATTCCCATGTGTCTCAAGGGTTTATGTTATGGTTTTTAAAATTTTCATTTGAGAATGTAAATTTTATGTTAAAGAGTAATAGCCTCAATAATCTCCAGGATGATCTCTTGAACTATTGTTGTGGCTTTGGATTGGCAGCCGAAGAATTAGATTGATAATTGCTAATAATCTCTAGAAACAAAATTTGGGATTGCATCTAATAATACCCAACACACTTTAATCAGCTTCAAAACATAATATACACTACATTTGTAAAACTTCTCACCGAGTACCAGAATGAAAATTTTATTATTACATCAAAACCTCACTTTGTAGGCAAGTTTCTATAGCTGACACAGATTCAATAGCCAGCATTCTCTAGACTATTTGATACTATATATTACTTTTTATTTGCCTGCCTTCTGGGGAGATAAATTTGCGTGACGGGTACCTAATATAAAAGAATCAAAATTTGCCCAGAACAAATGAGAGAACATCCAGAATTCTCAACTCATGGGCTTCAAGAAATCCATTCAAAGAATGTAAACAAAAAGAAAAAACAAATAATCAAAATCAATATGGCCTTTTCTTCTTCTTTCTCAAATCTCCTCTGATCAATTAACACTGGTAAGACTAAAGCAAGCCGCCGCTGTCTTCAGTTCGTTATCTGCAACATGCTCCATGGACTGCATCGTATCGGTCATAGACGACTCCGGGCTGCATGTGTAGGACAAAAAATGTTGGCCAAACTACCATGGAAAAAAAGGATGATTGTGGATCATTTTGATTCTTGTTTACATTTAGGGTGTGTTTGGAATAACAGAATTTTGTACAAGAAAATGCATTATTAGATTGGAATAACAGAATTTATACCTTGAATCATAGGCCTTCTTGGAGTCACCATAAGATTGTTGTTTGTCAAAGATGTTAGAATCAATATAAGGCTTCCCCATCTCATGATGATACTCTTGAATGACTTCCTCTCGCGTTGGAGGTGGGATCAAGCCCTTATTCTCGGGGCTTTTGGCATCGAAATCGTTGTGACCTGCTGGCTGTTGAATCCACAAAGGAGGATTGGCCACAACATTTTCATTGGACTCAACATAAGCAGAGTTATAGGCATTGTTGCTACAACAACTGGAGAAGGAATAGTTTTCGGATGCTCCTATAGGGTGGACAAATTGGGCAGGATTTGGAGTCTGAGGGGGAGGAGGAGGAGGAGACGACGACGAATGAAAAGGCGCAATCCCGAGCTGCAACCGGTTGTTGTCAAGTGGGTTCGATTGAATTTGATGTTGTTGTTGTTGCTGTTGTTGTTGGGAAAACGCGATCAATGAATGAACAATTTGGAGCTCGTGCGCGCATCGTTTGATCTGATCAATGTAGTCATAGATGACATGAACGCAGCCGCGGACAGGGAACCTATTGCGGATATTGGATTGGTAGATGATGGACCTCATGGCCTCGGCTTTTTGGGAAGGCTGGATGGTTTTGAGAATCTTAAGGATGTTGCTTACGCCGAAAAGCTTGTGGGCATTGAGGAAGACAATGGGTTTATCAGGTGGGAAGTAAGGGGCAAGTTGGCATTCTGGGGTGCACTTTCTCCTTTGATACTTACATGCTGCACATGCTTGGCTTGTGCCACTTTTAAGGGTCATTGTTGTTTCTTTCTCCCTTGATCAAGCTTTCGGATTCGATGGACAAACCCGAGAATTCGATGAATGATGATGATGATGCAAGGCGAATTCGAATTCGAGATGGGTTTGGATGAGGAGATCAAAAAGAAAAGGAGTAGGATTTTGATTGATGGAGTAGGTGGGGGCAAGTGTGTTTGTGTTTTCCTTTTTTGGGTATGTTAGAATTTGTGTTTATAGGATTTTGTGGGATTTGGAAGAAAGGGGGAGAGGAGAATGTTGAGGAAAGTGGAGAATCAGGAATTGATATGAATAGTCTGAAATCACCGGATTTAGTGGAGGGTGCCAAAGACTCAGTAAAAATGAATATTTGTTTGTTTTTGTTTGTTGTAACTGAATTTTGTTGCCTATTTTTTACTTGGATTATTGTGAAATTTTGACCGTTAAGGGACAAATGGTTTGAAATATTGAGGACGGTTCCTGATTTCTTGGGCCACCTAGGCTTACATGGTCACTTGGAAGCTTATCATGCCATCCTTTGTTTTTGATGTTTGCTAATTTTTATGGCTCTGGTTTTTTTTGTTTGTTTGTTTTTTTGTGATTGTGTATGATGATATCAAAGATCTTAGGTAAAGCGAGTATCTTTCTCTTTGTTCTCCGTATAGATAGGGCAGTATTAACAACAAATATTGTGAGTAAATTGGACTAAAATCATAGCAAAACGGAATGCCTTAGATAGTTTGAACTACATCTTATTTATTAGATGAAACCAAACGATAAGGACAAATAGTAACGATTTTAATAACATGAATTTGCCAAAAATGCAATTAGCCTTACAAATATGACATATGTTGAGCTAAACAATCTTGTGATCAAACCAGTCATTCGGATTTCCAAAAAAAACTAAATAATCCCACACCTGGTGTCAATGTCAATTGCATGGAAATGTTTTTGGCAAAGTGCAATCAACCTTAAAAAATGGCATAACTTGAGCTAAAAACTCTAATAATAAAAAAATCAGTCACTCCAGTTCTCAACAAATCTAAATAATCTCACAGAAAATAATTTTTTTATACTAATTATATCTGAAAGGGACTGATATTGCCCCGTATTAATGGGGCAAGATTTTCTGTTGGTGGTGGTGGGTTTAGGAGCCTTGGACGACGAACATTGTTTTCTTGGTTTTATTATGCATGCAAATCATTAGAACAAGCTTGATATCTCTAAGCTAACCTAGTTGTGAATCCTTGAATCTTTTAATTCGTTGAGCCTAATGTTTAAATAATTACATTTGTATAACAAATTGAATGTATTTATATAATTAAGGAATTAATCAAAAAATATTCTATTATGGTATTAAAACCTCACAACAACCTTATCACCGATTTTGTCAATTGGTCTAGTTGGATGAGCCGTTACACTAGTTTCCCTTGAGCATTTATTTGGGGATTCTAGTTTGAATTTGTATGGAAAGATCGTTTGGATTTTTGAATCAGAACAACTTTGACCAACCAAACTGGATGAAAACCTAATAAGGTCTATTCCATTGTTTACTGTAAATGTAAATCTTGGTTTCAAATAACAAAATTTATCTGTAAAATCATATTTTAGAGTGAAATATTTCCATTCTATCACAATAACATCACAAACAAAAAGATGACAAATGTATATACAAAAGATACCGAACTTGAATCGTGAAAGACCAAAGTTACGACTCAAGTTGATCTAGTTTAGGTTTACGGTGAGAGTGTGAAACAGTTTTCAACCTGGCTATGCACATGCAGTGCACAACCTGCAAAAGAGACGGTCGAATTCATGACTTGCATGCATTGATTCAGAGCTCAAACAAAATGATTACCTGCAATAATGACAAGCTCTCTGTTCGGCAAGTGTATCAAAACTTTGCTGCTGGAATTTGATTCACCACAATATTTGGGATTGTAACATGCAGAACAACGACCCTATTATAATACGACTATATCAACTAGATTACGAAAGATCACAGGGAAAAAAGAGCAGAGAAACCAAAATCAAGTTTTGTTTTTTCTTCCTATATAACCAAAAAGTTCGAATTCCCTAACCAAATGCAGGCCTCGACTGGTGCATACGATTAGCCAACTTCTCTGTCCCTCCAAAACATCCACCTTTATCACTAAAAACTTTCAAGCTTCAATCTGGAATCAGGGCAGATGTTCATTATATACCAGCTATCTTGCAACCGTCAGTTTGCTATACTTGAACGGACCATTTTGAGGTAACAAAATTCCTCATGTATGTATCTCCTACCAAAATTTCTTGGGTTGTCTGAATTTTTATTCCCATTTTCAAAACCAACTGCTAGTGGTTTTTCAGCAGCAGCAGCAGCAGCATCAAGTTTGTTTTTGTATAACGGCCGAGCAGCAACTCCATATAATTCCTCAAGGTAACCCCCACTTCCAACAGCACAAACTAGTTTACAGCTTCAAAGAAAAGCAACTGAGGTTGCAAATGCCCACTTTCGCATTTCGCAATGACTTCCTTCCAGCTCCCGATCACCTAAACATGAATCCAGGCATCAGTCGTTGAAAGAGCAGATGGTTTATGCAAGTAATCATCAAAATTGATGGTAAAGGGGTTATATACCTTGACCGTCTTATCATCATACATAATCCACTCTTCAGACTCTTGGCTATAGGCAAAGCAATGGTAATGCTGGCCATAATAGCAAACCTGTAGCATTATGTCGGAGCTTAGTAAACAGCATTGAATCAAATTTGCTCATTAAAAAAGTCTGCCAACTCTCCAACTTATACAAAAGATTAGGTATTTGAGTGACGATCACATCCCCATGGGAACCCAAATTCTCACAAACGGTTATACAAATGTTTAAATAATTACATTCGTAGAGCCTAATGTTTAAATAATTACATTTGTATAACAAATTGAATGTATTTGTATAATTAAGGAATTAATCAAAAAATATTTGAGTGACAAACCTATCAGGAAAAATCCTTCTGTTCAACTAACTCAAGAAGATGAGCCTCCACAATCACGGTCTTACATTTGTAATATGGTTTACTAATTCCAGCGTCCTATTATTATTCATCAATTCAGATAACTTTTTTAACCAGAATTGATTTTCATATCAATATGGTTTTTATATCTAGTTTGAATAGAAAACCATCCATGGTAGAAAACAGTTCAGCAAAGCAATTATTATCCTCGTTGTTGTTACATGACCAAAAAACACGAGGAAAGGATTGATTAGAAGTTGCATACCACTGAAACCAGACGATGCATTTTCCTCGGATCTACACCACGATAAAGCATGCTGATGTCTATCTCAGTGGTTAATGAAGATAAAGTTGCTGCAATGTCAGCCACATCCTCACTTGTATTTTGCCAGCCAAGAACTACATACAAGTAAAGAAGAACCATAGTTATAGGAGGTCGTTATATGTACTCATATTGCATAGGTAACCCCAAAAAAAAAGCACTTACACATAAACATATTTGTACACATGCAAAATGCAAACACTAAGCGCACAGATCTTTTCTAGTGTGCCTAAAAAGTTCGTATTTATTTGTTCAAAACATCAATAGATGATAAGAAACAAACCCTAAAATGAGACTATGAATCACCTGTAATAAAAACATGTGGTGGAGTGGAGAGGATATGATGGATATGGTTGAGGATTCCACAGCCACCAACTTCAGGGTCACAAGCTAATTGGTGATTCATCTCCACCTCATTTAAAAGCTCATCCAACGGACTAACAGAGCACATCGCCTGAACAAGGTAAAGATTAAATCAACCATTTAACCTAAACAGTGATTTGATGCAATTTGTTGTTAAGCTGATTATATTATAATCTTTTACATGTAATTATTATGCTACAAAGCTGGGTTTAAGACTAGGTTTTTTAAATGTATCCTATAAATTAGAAAGCTGTCAGTCGGGGTACATCTAGGAAACCTGGTATTGATCCCTATAACTTTGTAGCATAATTATTACATGTAGGATGTTATAAATTAACCAGCTTAACCCACATAGCATAGATGAAGGAACTGTCATCGCGAAAAACATGCCTTCATTGTCCGAAGAGAGCAGGCATTGACGTTATGGAAGAATGAAGTGTACTTTAGGTGACGAGACTCCAAACCACAAGAATAGCAGTTCATTCGTTCAAATATATTCATTCCAAAAATGGAATGCGCTATACAGGCTGGGTCAAAACAGTCCCAGGACCCCATGGTATTACTTTCTACTGAATCGTTATCAGAAGCACCTGATGCAGTAGTAACAGACTGATGCAAGCAATCGAATATAACTGCCAACACTTCAGAAGCATCATTCATCTGACCCTGTACACCAATCACCAGAATGATCAGGATCTTCTGAATTTATAGGATATATTTAATGAACTCATAATAAATTACCTCCTGAAAAAAATTGCTTTCAGGATATAGATTGCTCAGTGCAACCCTAAGAGAACTTGGGGAAACTTCTCTTTTACCATCCATTGATGCCTCACTCAATGCAGTTAATATACCATATAATGCACAAACAACACAAGGATCCCCCACATGAGCATGATCTGTCGTTGGTCTGCTCAAGAACTTTTCTCGGAACTCTCGCAGACACCAAAGGGACTGCAAAATCCAATAAAAGCTCATTTTAAGGTACAGAATAATTGACAGTTAGCCATATTTACCGTTTTCTAAATAAAAAAAATCAACAGTTGACAAAAAGATCTTCAAAACAATAAAAAGAAATAGATGCTCCTCACCTGAATTATTACATTCAAAAAACAATTATATTCACCAACTCTATTCTGTAGCCCAGTACCATAAGTATCCAAAGCACTTTCATTTTCTTCCATAACCTCTACCAAAGGGCTTATATGATCAACAGGCTCAGACACCTTCTGCAATGTCTTCAAATTTGAAGCGAAAGGTACCTTCCGATGTGTATGAAATGTGTCTGAGAGGAGAACGTGTATCATATTTAGGTGTTCCATACATTACGTAGATAAAAAGGCAAATGAAAAGAAACAGCGAGAACGACAATAAATGGTTAATTGATATCTATTTACTGTGCACAGGGAAATACCCAAATTTTTAAGGTTTTATATTGTTGGAGACAGATAGAACTTTAATTGGTAACTAATGTGCATGAAATCCATCCACCAAAGTTCTATCTATCGGTAACAATATAAAACCTTATAATTTTGGGTTAAACGAAAGTTTCACACATAGAAAAAATTGTAGTATCAAATTCCCTTCCCCGTCCTCTCATGGATCTTTGATGTAGGGTTATTTTTATTTACCTGCTTGGACTACCTACAGGCTACCATATTCAAGTGTAATGCAGATGCTTACTTTACAAACAAAATAAAAGGGAAATAAGGAAGTTGAAGATGAGACATTGTAAGGAAGGGAGGGGTGGAAGGCCCAGTATTTTGTTGTAAAATTTGTTAAACTTGAAAAAATTCTTAGAGAGTACAGACTATTTAATAAAAAATTGAATCATGATTCCTTTTGAGTTAGAAAATAACTGCAGGCCTAGTAAACTTCTTTGTACAATTAAAATATTAACTCTTCCCCACACTTATATTTCCACTTTCTAGCAACCAAGACATTGTCTGATTAAAATACATCGCGTTTACAACAAAAACTTTGCATTCCAAAGTTAGCAGGGAGTAATATATATATATATATATATATATATATATTTGCATAAATCATATTTTCATCCATGGGCACAAACATTTTCTAAGATGAAAATCAATGCACAACTAATATCACACAAACCCAACATTCAACCAGACAGCGAGTGTCTCTAAAATGATGTATTTTTTTGTTTTCAAATCCGAGTATATTAAAGAAATATTTTTAATTAATTCAATGGATAACGCATTTTCAAGCAAGGAAACTAATATCAAGAATAATTATTACCGAGGCTTTGGCGTAGAGCTTTTTCCATATCTGCTTGAAATCTTTCTTCTTCATCATCTGCATGTAGTACTAGTGCCTTAGAGCCATCATTCCAAACTGATTTACATCCAAAATGAACATTATTATTAAAAAAGGACTACATCACATATGATCCATATTATATTCACATATCTACCATCAGAATACAAAGACATCAAAGTAACTAATTTCCAGGATAAAAAAGGGATAATATACAACAAAAAAGAAAAAGATGCCTTTGGCTTGAGTAGGGTATGGGGGGTTGAGATGTACACACCCATACCCAAGCAAGTCGAGAGGATGTTTCCAATAAAAAAGAAAAAGGGACAATATATATTCCTTTATTAATAAGTGAAAAAACTGTTATTATGTTGAAGATTGATATAACCCAAGTACTAGAATATGTTCAGATGAACAGGAACAAACCATATATCCTTTAAACTTCCAGATTGCAGGCACTCTCTAGTATCTTTATAAAATCAAAGCAACATCAAATTCAAAGACAATGCCACATATATAACCAAATAATGTTGATAGGTTACACATGACATTAGTTGATGTGTAATCAAATGTACTGAAAGCAACCATTATATGTGAAATAACCACAGCAATTCTCCTACAAAAAGACACTTAACATTAAGCCACATAAATAAACAAATAATGTCAAGGTTCGGTAGGGTTAAACAGGACATTAGTTGATGTGTTATGAAATTTTCTGAAAGCAACCAAAATCATATGTGAATGAACCACACCAATTCTTCTAAAAAAGGACACTAATATGAAGACACGTAAATAAACAAATGATGTCTTTCCTCATTAAGTCAAACTTCAACGGAAAAACTTATTCATATCGTAACAACTATCTCAGTAAGAGATTCAAACGGTCATCTATCTAAATAGCTCTCCTGGCATGATAAATGAAATATGAAAGGTTTGGTAAAAAAAATCCACATTTAAATCAGACAAAATAATATTTTTTTTATCAATGGAAAGGAAGGTAAAATTGGCCAGTTTCCATTACCACCAGGAGTATCATCATGCTTATCTTCTTGGGCATCAACTGGTGAAATCTTCACATTTTCCTTTCCCAAAGGCGCAGCTTGATGCCTTGCCTCAGGTAATTTGGTATGTCCTTTTCGCTTCCCTTTTCTTCCTACTTGTTGTTCAACAGATAGAATGTCATCATGTGGAATTCCTTCATTTAGCAATCCTGCACAGATAGACAACAACTGAAAAAAAGAATAGTAATTTCTAAACCATTACAATTATTCCAACTTTAGCAAATATAATTTTACTTTCATCAGACGTTGGTTGGAATCTCTGGGAACTCGACAGTGTAGCAGCTCCATCTACTGAGTTTCTCTCTCTGCAAGAGGAGTTTTCTAGAAACCCATTATTTGTTTCCTGATCATGCACGTAAACAAATTTCATATTTAAACTCATATAGGGAATAACAAGTACAGAAGTAACTATAATGCATCATGATGTAAATTATGGTAATTCAGTGTTTACAAGCAAAGAAGGATAGTGCATGTCAAACCAAATCACTTATTATCTTAACAAAAAAGAGTAGAGACGTTAGAGATATAGGAATTAGGAAGGTGAGTTTCGTGACTTGGCTTCACAAAACATGAGTACCCACAAAATCTTGACATGTTTTGCAACTACATTGACTCAATTGTACCCACAAAGAAGCATAAACATTGTCTACCAAGGAAGCGAAGGAACCACCTATGCCTTGCCAAGGAATAGGTGGGCATACTTGGTTCCTTGGTAGACAAAGTTAAATTAGCTGTGGAATCAAAACTGCCAAGAATTTTATTTTATTAAACATTCTCTTCAATGTTTCATCATACCCCCATTTGAGCAACTCCTTTCTGTTGCTCAGCAAGATGCTTCTGCTTTGCCTCATTCTCAATCCGTCTTTGATACTCTAAGGTCTCTTCAAGCTTTCTCTCCTCTTCCTCAAGCTCAAACTTTCTTCGAAACTCCTCCTCTATTCTCTTCAAATCATCATCACTATCTGAAACAGGCATCTCTAAATCTGCACATTCGCCGTCAGAAGCAGCACCATTGGAACTGAAACAAGAAGCAGCAAAACGTCTGTAATCAACAGCTAGATGTGAATAACTGAATATGGTAACATTAATACATAAACAATAGAGAAGACATACAATTCTTGTTCGGCATTATCAGCTGGATTGCTAAAGCTGCTAATCTGCAAGAAGTAGAGAGCAACTTTTCATCTTTGTTCAGCCAAATATATCAGTTGAAACGGGAAAACAAGGTCAGAAGTCAACCTTTGTATCCTTATTTTTTCTGAGTCCTCTGTTCCGTTTCTTATCCTTCAGCTTGTCATGTGCGCTTTTTGAGTGATCACTGACAGTCTTTTTGGAATCAAGAGCAAGTTCTGCTAAAAATGCTTCTCTTGCAGCATCAGATTTTTCGGTGGCATCTTTCTCTGCCAGATCCTCCAACTGTGCCTGGAAAGTAGATCAAAAACAAATTAATAATGGATGTTCAAATAAAGAAATATCCCAAGTATGTCGGTCAACTACACATATACATACTCGCAAAAATGACTTCACTAAAGGCAATAATATCGAGCTATAGTCAAGTGCAGAAACTGATTCAAGCTTATGCTCCAACTGCTGTATACTATTAGCATTCCGCATTATTCTAGCATCAAGTTTGCTCAGCTGCAAGACATAAAAAGTGAGAAAAGGGTTATAAAAAAAGCTAGCAATGTTTTTAAAGATAATTGTGCATAGAGATTACAAAAGCAAACCTCTACTGATAATTGTTCTTTTTGTCGTTGTATTGCAAGCTCTATACAAGTGTCTACTTGGTTAAGATAATCTTTAGATTTCCAGTCGTCTTCACCGGATTCTATATCACCTAGATGAGAAGTCACGCCAGAATAAGTTTCCTCGTAAACATACTGATTTGCTTTAATATTTTCAGCTTCCTTTAAGATATTTGTGATGGCTTCCAGCTCAAACTTATTAATCACATCGTTATCACTGGCAATAATCTCTTCTCTACGGTTTCTAAGAATTGAATCATAGTTTGAGCAGGTAAAATCCATGGTGTGCTCTCTTTTATTGCACTCTTCAATGCAAAGTTCTTCCAATCCTTGTAATGATTCTGCATAGCCTATATGTTCATATTTCCTTTCACACATACTCTGAAGATTGCCAAATTCCTTTTCAAGCAACTGCAATAATTCCATTGCCTGTTGTTTCCTCTCCTCTCTGAGATTTGACCACAAAGCCAAATGTTCCCCAGTAGATGGACCCATGAAAATCCAGGACAAAAGAGAGTCAGAAGTAGTGTTTGTGCTATTATGAGTCCCTAAATCAGTTGGGGGATCAACTTCACCTCTCATGTCATCATTAGACAATAAGCTCTCGTCCAAAACGATAAGTGAAGCATCTTCGTTAAGACCTAGTTTATCTTGCAGATCCATTAGTTGAGGTGGGATACTAGTATCATCAGGACCAATTTTTTCTGGATATCTACCCACACCACAAGCATGTGATACTTCCTGTAGGAACTTTATGATCTTCCTAAGCTGGTCTGCCCCCAAGAAACATATACATAGGGGTGTTTGGTCTATGCCACAGATCAAAAGTGGTGAACCAGGAACAAGTCTCCGCAATTCATCCATGGTATACTGCATAACCTTTTGAAGAAGATTAACAGAGAGACACTTGTGTCTGATTAACAATTGGAACATGGAACTGACTTTCTCAAGAAGCTTACGACACTCTGTATCATCAGACAAAGGCCAGCTATTGGGGAGAGTATACACCTTCAAATCCTGGTTTTCGTTGCCTACTATGCAATCTAATTTCACATAATGTTCATTCTCTCTACACTCCAAAGAGCTACCATTGCAATGATCTACCAAGTTCTGCTTCTCAGACAAAGACTCCCACGCATCCTCAGCACAATAATTATCAGTCCAACAATCCTTGCTTTCCTCCTTGCCTTTTCCTTCGTATAACTTCTCTCCGAATTCAGCATCCTCAAATTTCAGCGGAGGTTCAAGCAGTCTGGCAGATTCAGTCAAATCCAAAGGTTGCCAAGGACAACTGATAAGCATCTCCACCCATTCACTATCAACCCCAGAAGGTAAAGCATTTTCCAATTGGGGCATGGGATTACTCATATGATCTTGCACCACATGGTCCATATGTGATTTGCTATCTGCAAAATTCTCCCCACAACGAGAGCACATCGAGAACTTCCATGTTCTCTTCAATTCACCAAATGACAGTGCCTCAGATATAACTTCAAAACCAAAACCATCTTTAAGAGAACTAAAATATGCCTTGATATCATTAACCCTGATGCTAAGCATATCCCTCTTCTTATCATAGCTCATTGAGTTCCAATAAGACCTTACCTGATCCTTCCTCTCAGAGGAGGTAGCATTTCGCCGAGAGCTCCCATGCTTCCTCCGCTCACTGGATTTATTGCTAGAGACACTTCCACCACCAGAATTGAACTCAGCGGTCTTGCTCTCAACCTGCGAATCCCCTTTTTGCTGTAGCAGTCTAGCAGCGGCAACCCTGACCTCAATCTCCTTCCTCCTTTCTTCCACCGTCTTATTGGCCTTTTTGATCTCATTGGGCCTTCTGGTTTGAGCCAAACTCAATTCCATGGGATCCTCTGGGGGTCTCCTGATCGGAATCAAGCGAAACTTCTCCTCTCCATTCGCAGTCCCAAAATTCTTCATCCAAGTGGAAATCGAAGCAATATTGGCCTTTTGAATAAGCGATTTGATTTCCTGGTGCACGTTAGCGATCCTGCCTTCAGCGGTGGGGATCTTTTGCTCCTCTTGGAAACTCTCCTTGGCAGGATCCATGGGATTTTCGATGGCGAGCGCCCTCTCACATTCCTGAACCACCTCCTCGTACTCCTTCCCTTCCTGCGCAGCCTCGTAAAGCAGATTGGCGTAGAAATGAGCAAACTCCACCGAGTTGGGCGAGAGCGAACACGCTCTGCGAGCGGAATCGATGCCGCTCTTCAGATAGCGCTGTTTGGCGGTCTGGTCGTCCATGATCCCAGCGACCTTGACACAAATTGTGGCCTGGCAACGGTGGACCAGAGCATGCTTTTCATGGCGCTGAGAAGCCTCCTTGATCAGCCTCAGTGCTTTGGTGTGGTTTCCGCGCCGGAAAGAAGTTAGGGCACGCTCGCACTCGAGCTTGATCGCGGAGTGATTGCTTTCCTCACTGTCCGCCGCTGATGGCTCCGATTGGACGACGTCGCCTACTCCGGTGGAGGTCGGTGAGTGTGAGACCGCCGCCGGTGACGAGGGCTTGGAGCGGGAAGCTAGATTTCGCTTCTTGTGCCCCATCTTCTGTGGTGATGGTGGGGTTTGTCAGAAAAATGCAAAGAGAGAGAGTGTGAGAGGTTTTCTATCCCTCCTGAAATGGCATTGCTCATTTTGATATTTTATTTATTAACTCCAAAAAATATATAGAAATTCCAAATCTCACCTAACTCTTTTTCCCTGTGTTTCAATATTCGACAGTACAAAATAGGTAGTGAGATAGTTTGTTAAGCATTAGACATTTGGTTTTCACACCTCATTGTGTGTACAACAAGATGTATTCAAACTTATCCTCTACAATTGTGATGCAACAATTTATCTAGTCACTTGGACCATTTAACCTGTTTACTACATGAGACATCTAGAAATTACATAAGTTATACAGTTTCGATATTAAAACACATACCCAAAGCCTAATGAATGTGCACCGTTTACGTTATGACCGCAAATTATTCATAAGAAGATAGTTTCATCAAACAAATAACACAAACATATAGTGACAAATTGACAATATCAAACATGGCCATTGTAATATTGGTTAAAATGAGTTTCAAAAAATACAATAGCGTAATTATTAACTTATCACATTATTTGAAGAAAGGTGGGCTGAAATTGAAAAATGTAGAGCGGCAGTGAAGGAGGATTGGGAAAGCATTGAGGGAAATGTTTAAATAAGAATAATAGGTGTACAAAAAATTGATCTCGGTGACGACATCTGAACGAAAAATCATAAAGATGTTAATAAATAAGAGAAATCAATTGAAGTAGCTCAATAGAGGACAACTGAATCAAACTCGGCTATTGAAAATGAAAAAGCTTGTGAAAGACATAGCTAAACTGATTGATGAAGAAGAAAGAATTTAGAGACATAGAAGTAGGATTTTGTGGTTGAAATAATGGGATAGAAACACCAATTGTTTCCATAGAAGAGCCTCTATTAGAAGGGAAAATAAATCAATAAAAAAAATAGGGATGATGATGGAAATATCGAAACTGAAGAAGAAGAAATTAAGGCAACTATAGTAGCCTACTTTTCAAAACTTTTTCAAAAGGCTAGGCTCAAGGAAGTAGAGAAGGTGATTGATGCGATACAACCTAGAGTCACAAAAGACATGAACCAGGTCCTTTGCAAAGACTTCTCAAGGTGGGAAATAGTGGAGGCTCTAAAACAAATCCACCCCTTAAAGGCTTTAAGTCCCGAAAAAATGTGTGAGATGTTCTTTCACACTTATTGGGACTTGATTGGAGAGGATCAAGGTTATCAGGATCGGGATTCTAGGTCGGATCGTTGAGGGTCTTTTGGATCGGATCGTTGAATCGTAAGATCCTACGTTGTTGGGGCGTTGTTGGGACCTCTGGTTCTAAACAACGGATCAACGATGCTATTGTTCGAGTTTTGATAATGACAAACACCATGAGGAACTAATGTGGTTTGTTCAAGTATTTCTAAGGAACGCAGGTATAGCCACAGAAACTCACAATGCAGAAGTTCCCATCAAGGGAACTCTGAAGAGGAAAGTTCCCATGCAATGGGAACTCCCAGGAATGATCAAGAGAACACAAGCTTACAATGATGAAGAGTTTCCATCAAGGGAACTCTGAAGAAGACAGTTCCCATGAAATGGAAACTCACATGTGAGGACAAGACCGTTCAGCGCAAATCGCGGGATCCTGTCCTGGACAGTCCGAAGGAACAGTCTGAAGAACAGACTGTCACGCTTGATCCAACGGTCCGATTGATTCAAGAAGTTGACCTAATTCAAATCAATGTCACATGTGAATAAAGTACAACTTGGGCATCAAGCAAAGGGCATTTTGGAGATAAATGAAAGATGCGTTTGCCCAAGCACACCTGGTCTATAAAGCCAAATGAATAGTACTCGGATTGAGTACTTCTCCCAGAACTCACAAACACCCACACCAGAGAAAAGAAAGAAAAAGAAGAAAAGTCCCCGCCGGCGAGTGAGTGATCTCGACGACGGAGAAGCCGAAGTTCCCAAGGGAAAGGGAACTGAGAAGTCGGTGTAAGGTTTGAGTTACTTGTATTTTGTTGTTGTGAGCTTAGGAACTCAGTTGAGAGGATTTACTAGTGTTGCTAGAGTTAGGAAGAACTCGTAGGAACAGAGAAGTGTGAATCCGGCTGTTGTAACTAAGGAACAAAGCAATCAATATAAGTAAGTCATTCAAAATCCTCCAAGCGGAGGTAGAGGTTTACCCACACAACTAGTTGGTTGTAGTGGGGTTCCTCTATAAGGGAACTGCGTTCTTTACTGCTTTTAATACTTGCGCTTAATTTACTTCCGCTACCTTGGGAACAGCTTAACAGCCAGTTCCCAAGCTCTTTGCTAACAGTTTACGATCCAACAATTGGTATCAGAGCAGGTTTATTCTAGATTTGTGTTAGCATCGCAGGTATCAAATGGCTCAGGAACTTACTCAGGTAGGGAACAACACTAGTAAGCCGCCGAGGCTTATTACAGAACGATTCGAAAGCTGGCAACGCGACATGAAGGATTGGATGCGTGGCCAGGACTACCAAGCCTGGTGTGTTATCGAGAGAGGCAACTTTGAAATTGATCCAGCTATAGTCAACGACCTCACCAAATGGGGACCCAACGAATACAAGTGTATGGAGGCCAACTACAAGGCCAAACAGTACCTGAAGAGGTCCATGTGCGTACAAGACTGTGACAGGGTAGCAAATCTTGACACAGCTAAGGAAATGTGGGAAGTCATCCAACAAATGCACGTTGGGAACTCAGATCTCCGAGAAGATCTTCAGATGAATGCAAAAAGGGAGTTCTACAACTTCCAAATGGAGATGGGAGAGTTTGTCGATAGCTATCAGTCCCGATTTGAAGGACTTTGCACCAAAATGGAAGGCTTGGGGATCACCAAAGAGGAAATCACCCATAATATGAAGGTCCAACAGCTCTTCAACGGACTGACTGGAGAATGGGCAAACGAGAGAACAATGTTCAAAGAGAATCCGGAAAATAGAACTCTCATGCTCCATCAAGTGTTTGGAAAGATAGTGGGACACGAGAAGAGAAAGATCGATGATAAGGAACAAACTCGAGCACATCGAGGGATCGCACTCAAAATTGAGAAGATGCTCAAATCAACTCAAGAACAACACGAAGGCTCCGAAGAAGAAGAGGATGAGGAGCTAGTTCTCGTAACAAAGGCTCTTCAGAACTTCTACAAAGGGAAGCTCCAAAGGAACAGTGGGAACTGGGGAAAAGGACAAAGTTCCCAAAGAAAACCCGCAGAGAAGGACCTCTCGGATGTCACATGTTACAAGTGCAACAAGAAAGGACACTTCGCTAAGGAATGCCCACAGGGAACTGACGGCCCAAAGCAAGGGAAAAAGGCCTACATCGCCACCTGGAGCGATGATGAGGACGAAGATCCCGAGTCATGGGCACTCCCAGACATGTGTGGAATGGCCATAGGAGAAACCACTGGTGAACAACCCAGTGAGGTAACCACTGAAACTGTTCTTGCTTCTTTGAATAACTATGAAAAACCTGAGTTGTTGAAAATTATTTCATGTCTTGTCAAAGATAATATAAAACTGCAAAACAAGTTGGAAAAACAAGAACACATAAATGCTCAATTAGTTGGTCTTGAACCCTGTCCCAACTGCATATCCCTTCTCGAAAAACTCAAGTCCCATGTGTCTCACATCGTAGATCTAGAAAATGAAATCAAAACTCTAGAGAAAGATGAGAACACCCGCTTACAAAACCTGAGTAAGACTCCCAAACATCTTGAAGCCTCTAGTTCCCAAGTCAAGTTTGTCCCAGCCAAACACGGCATAGGATACAAAACTGAGAGCCCAAAGAACGGGAAGTCACCCCTGAGTGAACATGAAATTCATGAGTGTAGGGCCTTAGAACTCCAATGTGAGAAACAGAAAAACGCTCATCTCGAGGAGAAAATCAGGGTCCTAGAGAGTGGGAAAGGTGGTGAGAAAGATTATTACACTGGGAACACTGGACATAGACTTTATGTCCAAATTGCTAAGGGAAACGGGTCACGGGTGTACAATAAGGAAACTATGGATAGGAACAGAATCCAGAGACCACACCCAAAATACTACCTGGGAGAATACTATAAGACGTGTTGGAACTGCGGTGCTCATGGGCACTACAAAGAAGCATGTCCCAAGAAGAGAGCCCAAACCCTCAGAAACCGTGAGTTCCTGAACAAACAAAAACATCGCTAATCACCAAAGGAACTCCAACTCTCAAATCACTCATGATATCAACATCGCTGACTATGTTTTAAATGAGAATATTTTCCCTTGCAAGGGACCTGGCAAGAGTCATCTTGCCTGGGTCTCAAAACACTAACTTTACCTTGTAGGTGGCAGTGGAGGGAACAATGCATGATTCATAGATAGTGGATGCTCGAACCATATGACCGGAAACAAAGATATCCTCATCTCACTCCACACTCATGCCGAAGGAGGCCACGTCTCATTTGGCAATAAAAACAAGGGAGAAGTAATTGGAAAGGGAGAAGTGTTGCTAAATAGATCAATCAAAGTCAGCAATGTCAATCTGGTGAAAGATTTGGGATACAATCTCTTAAGTGTTGCCCAGATGTGTGATCAAGGGAACAACGTTGTCACCTTCGACTCAAAAGAATGCCTAGTTATCAACAAAAAGACCAACAAAGTGATTCTGAGAGGAAGAAGGCACAACAACGTTTATGTAGTAGATACAGAATTTGAACCACCAATGAAGCTGTGTCTTGCGAGTTCCCACGATGACACGGAACTCTGGCACCGAAGACTAGGACATGCAGGTGTCAATCAAATCCTGAAGCTCTATCTACAGGATCTGGTCATCGGCCTTCCACGGATCAATCTCGAAGGAGTCCAAATGTGTGAAGCATGCGTTCGAGGGAAACAGACTAGGAACTCGTTCAAACCCAAAAAGGTGGTGAGCACAACCAGGCCTTTAGAGCTAATTCACATGGATCTCTGTGGTCCCATGCGAACAGCCAACTATGGTGGAAAAAGGTACATGTATGTCTTAATTGATGATTTTTCTAGATTCACCTGGGTTATTTTCTTGAAGGCAAAATCACAAGCTTTTGAAGAGTTCGAGCCTTTCATCAAAAGAACAGAAGTAAGCATGGGGTTAAAGTTGAAAGTCATCAAGTCTGACCATGGAACTGAGTTTCAAAACTCAGAGTTCCTTAACTTCTGTGACAAACATGGGATCTCTCACAACTTCTCAGCCCCTCGCACTCATCAGCAAAACGGAGTGGTCGAGAGAAAGAATAGGACCTTGGAGGACATGGCCAGGACCATGATGTTTGAAAGCGGAGTTCCTGAGTATTTATGGGCTGAAGCCATTGCCACAGCTACGTATATCCTGAACCGAGCCATGACAAGGCCTATGATCAAGAAGACGTCCTACGAGCTCATCAAGGGGAGAAAACCGAACATCTCCCACCTAAGGACCTTCGGATGCACATGCTTTATCCACAACAATGGCAAAGACAACCTTGGCAAATTTGATCCTAGAAGCGATGAAGGGATCTTCCTGGGATACTCATCGCAAAGCAAGGCTTATAGGGTCTATAACAAAAGGACCAAGAAGATAGAAGAAAGCATCCATGTCGTCTTCAACGAGAAATCTGTAAAAATGGGAACAGAGACCCAAGGGAAGGGAACTCTGTTCAAACTGGTCAGACAAGAAGATGATGATGATGACGATGATGAGCCAAGGAAGAGAGATGAAGACTATTCAAGTGCAAGTAGCATTCCACAACCAGGGAACAACGAAGGAGATATAACTCTCACTGATCAAATCTCCCTCGAGGTCCCCTCCTCAGAAGAACTACAAGATACCTCCAACTCTCTTGTTCCCCAAGACAATACCCTGCCAGAATCAAGTGTTCAGGGGGAACAAAGAGGGATCTTGCCAGGAATTTCTGAAGAAACACTCAATGAAGAAGCTGAAGATGAGTGTTCCCATGAAAAGGAAGCCTCTACTGAAGATGACACAAGTGCAAGGGAACCCACTCATACAAGAAACTTTCAACAAATGAAGGACCACCCCATTGAGAACATCATCTTCCCTTATGATAAAGGTGTACAAACTCGTTCCTTTCTCAATAATTTTTGTGATTTTAACGCGTTTGTTTCAATGGTGGAACCCAAAAATATCAAAGAAGCCTTGAAGGACCCAGATTGGATCCAAGCTATGCAAGAGGAGTTCCACCAATTCGAGAGGAACAAAGTTTGGAAGCTAGTTCCTAGGCCCAAGAACAAGAACATCATAGAAACTCGATGGGTATTTAGAAACAAGCTCGATGATACTGGAGCTATAGCAAGGAACAAGGCTAGACTGGTGGCACAAGGCTACATGCAAGAGGAAGGAATCGATTACGAAGAGACTTTCGCACCAGTCGCCAGGATCGAGGCCATCCGACTCTTAATTGCCTATGCTGCTCACAAGGGATTCAAGCTCTATCAAATGGATGTGAAAACAGCCTTCCTCAACGGACATCTCAAGGAAGAAGTATATGTGGCCCAACCCCCAGGATTGGAAGATGAGAAGCTACCCAACCATGTCTACTTCCTGGAGAGGGTCCTCTACAGACTCAAACAAGCTCCCCGAGCTTGGTATGACAGGTTTGCTCAATTCCTCTTGTCCCATGGATACCTTTGAGGTTCCATAGACAAGACTTTGTTTTTAAAGAAAGAGTCTAAAGACATTTTGATTGTGCAAGTATATGTTGATGACATTGTTTTTGGAGCAACTAACGAAAATCTTGTAGAGAAATTTAAGGACCTCATGAGTAGTGAGTTTGAGATGAGTCTCATTGGGGAACTCACGTTCTTCTTGGGACTTCAAATATCTCAAACTAAGGAGGGAACAAAGATTCATCAACAGAATTACATCAAGGAAATGCTTGTAAAGTATGGGATGGAACACTCCAAGCCTATTGATACTCCCATCTAACCAAATTCAAGGCTCAATACGGATGAAACAGGTATAAGTGTGGACCAAAGGAACTATCGAGGTATGATTGGGTCCCATCTCTACTTAACAGCTAGTAGACCTGATATCATGTTCTCCGTATGCCTTTGTGCTCGTTTTCAAGATAACCCTATGGAATCACACCTAAAAGAGGTGAAGAGGATTTTCAGGTATCTCAAAGGGAACGATAACTTGTGCCTTTGGTATCCAAGGAACAGTTCCCTTGAGCTCATTGCATACACAAATGCGGATTTTGCAGGGCATCTTGTGGATAGAAAGAGCACATTAGGAATGGCCCAGTTCCTAGGGTCATGCTTAGTTTCATGGGGATCTAAAAAGCAAAACTCAGTTGCACTCTCCACAGCTGAAGCAGAATATGTTGCTGCCGCATCTTGTTGTTCCCAAGTTCTATGGCTTAAGTCACAACTCCAGGATTACGGTATGTCCTTTGGCCCAGTTCCCATACTTTGTGATAATACTAGTGCCATAAACATTTCCAAAAATCCTATGCATCATTCTAGGACTAAGCATATAGATATAAGGCATCACTTTCTACGTGACAATGTTGAAAGTGGGAACATCTTGATGGAACATTGTAGAATTGAAGAGAAAATTGCGGACATTCTCACCAAAGCTTTAGATAGAGGTCCCTACCAGCGTTTTCGAATGCTTCTAGGGATGATTACTCTAAACTAAACAAGTCCCTGTTTGTCTCTCCCTCAATGCCTGACTAGTTTTTCTAAGGATGCATGATAGGGAACTTGGATTTATTGCTTTCACTTTGCCATGATTACTAGTCTAAATATAATTGTGTACAAGGGAACTTTATTTTTTTTGGCCCTACATGATCAAACAGAGTTCCCTTTATCCCACCTTACAAGCCACTATGACGGTTGATTATATAACCTACCCTAAGCCAGGGACCAGACAAACGCTTCTCATGATCCAAAATGGTTACTCCTTTATCGAGTCGTAAATTGTCTGGTTCCCTTTGAGTTCCCTAGCCCCACAAAAGGATGAGTGTGAAGTTCCCTTAACCACTTCACTCTCCCTAACCTTGATACGATCATGGGACCTGGGACACACAAACAAGGGAACGTTGACTCCTCTAAGAAGATGAACTGTCACTTGGGAAGCGGGATTTTGTGTCAGAAACTCTGAAGCGTTAAGGGCCAAGTATTCAAATTTTGAAAGGGCTTCCCTAGAGATCGTGACGCGTGTCAAGAGGTGTGCTACAGAAGTTGAAACGATGCCCCGTATTCATTGGGCAACGGTTATGGAGGTTTTCCCACTTCCCTTTCTACCCTTCGCCCCTTCTCTCCTTAAAACCCCAGTTTGCTATTTTTAGGATCTTATTCCATCTTCCACCTCTGTCATTCTTCTTCTCCACATCCCTTTCACTCTCTTTTTCAAGAAACCTCCAAAACCTTCTCTCTTCCCAAAATTCCCTCAAATGGCCTCCACACACACCTTCGCCCAGATTAAAGCATGGGTTCTTGCAAATCCTAGAACCCTCTTCGTCTCGCAATTAAACGAGATTGAGAAAGAATCCGATCCAGTCATGAAAGACGTTCTTATCGGAGGGCTCTACAACCAAGTAAGCCCTTTCTTACCACCTCCTCCTCCGGCCGACCAAACTTTGGCCTGGACCTCCTCTTCCGCCACCTCCTCTGAATCTCTTCCTCCTCCTTCAACCACCAACACCTCCTCCGGAACTGTCATTCTTGACAGTTTCGGAGATGCTCGTCCTTCTCTAAATGAGAAGTCCAGAAAATCCAAACACCACCATTCATCCAAAAAACGGCATTCCTCCAAAGACCCCTCAAAAACCAAACATTCCAAAAAATCCAAACACTCCAAAGATCCCTTACAATCCAAAAAACGCAAACACTCTGGGGTCTCTGAATACTCGGAGCCCAGAAAGAAATCCCTCTTCACAATTGACGACTACTTGAACTGCTCCAAGGACAGTTCCTGTGTCTCCAAACCCCCCTTTGTCTTTCATTCGGACTCTGGGACCTCCCAATCCCAAAGCCAACTCACCTCTTCTTCCCTCCCTCTTCCCATAAGTGAGGGACCTCCCAAACCACTTCCCCCAAAACACAAGACTCCTCCACCACCTCCCTCTATTCCCACAACAAAGGGAACTCCACCTCCACCACTCCCCTCTGTTCCCACAACAACGGGAACTCCACCTCCACCTCACAAAACTCCTTCCCCTCCTTCCTCACCCAAAAATACTTCTGCCCATCCCACTTCTGCCTCGGGGACCCCTACTCCCCCGGTTCCCGTATCCACCCCTCTTCCCCCTTCTACACAAATATCCACTCCCTTCTCCTCTCCTCTCCCCTCTTCCACAACATCCCCTACTACCACAAAACTTTCCTCTCCCTCTCCCTCCAAAACTGTCGTCGTCCTCACTTCGGACGACGATGACCTTCCTCTCTCCGTTGTCATCGGGAAAATGACCAAGGATCCTCCTCCTCTCATCATGGGAACTGTCGAGGAGGAGGCCCAGCTCAAGGATGTCGAGGAAGAGTTCAACGCGGTCCCCGCATCGACAACTGGGAAGAGGACCTCGTCCCTGGAAAAGGTGGCTCCTAAAGAGCCCATGGAGCAAGAAAACCCAGCACCGGCTGTTGGTGCTGGGGCAAGTACAAGTCATCCTGAAGATGACAAGGAGGGCTCAAGCTCGAGCTCCTCCGAGGAAGAAGGGACCTCCAGTGAGGAGGTCGAAGAAGAAGAAGATGCTCCAGCTGCTAAGGAGCTCGCTAGGAACCCAACACCTGGACACCAAATGGTGGTGTCCGAGAGTTCCCATCAGCCAAGGGAACGAGTGTTGACGATCGAAGCGGCTGAACCCCCTCAGCAGAAAGGACCAAGAACGGTCTCAAGGGGGAACACTTCAAAGAGCACCACAAAAAGAGGGAAGGGACATGCGCTGAAAAAGCTCCCTGTCAATGAGAATCGCAAGCTTCTCCCCCCTCTTATAGTTTCTGAAGAGATGCTCCTCGCAAATGGACTGTGGGAACTGTGGGACCTGATCAAGGCCCAAGGCTGGGAGCATATGTGCAAGGAAGCCGTGAGTATAGATCCCTCACAGGTGCGTCATTTCTACAACAACTTTGTAATCCACAAAGACGGCACCCA
Organism: Fallopia convolvulus; assembly: GCA_964016875.1. Lineage (NCBI taxonomy): Eukaryota > Viridiplantae > Streptophyta > Magnoliopsida > Caryophyllales > Polygonaceae > Fallopia > Fallopia convolvulus. The sequence continues at coordinate 11,687,518 of OZ024731.1, read as the reverse complement.
GGGAACTCTCTCCCACGAAGGCGACAAGTTCATCTTCACCACGTCCACTATCCGCCTTCAGCTTCAGGTCCCGGTTCAGGGATTTCATGATTTGCCTCACTAACTCTGGGGAGAGTTCAACAACACCGAGGTGTACAACACCATATTTGAGGGTCGAGTTCCCACTAAAGTGCCTTCGACTCATCATCTGTCCCTCATCGCCAAGCTTGCTCATCAATTCATCATAAATATGGTGATCCCTCGCCAAGAGAAGCGTTTGGTTGTCAACATCCCCGATGCCATCATCCTCTATCACTTCCTCCTCAAGAAGCCCATCAACCTTCCCAGAATCATACTAGGGCATATGGAGAAGTGTATGGCGTCCAAATCCCATTCCCTTCCCTACTCTGGGCTCATCAAGAAGCTTCTACAAAAAGAGGGTCTTTACGACGCCTCTAGGGAAGAAGTTACCATTGGAAGGGAATTGGACATCTCAGTGGTCCAGAAGATGAGGCACTCTGAGCCTGTGGAGGAATCGACTCAATTGGAATCTGGTGAAGAAGGGAACTCTCAAGTTTTGCTTCGCATTGCCAACACCCTCGATCAGATTGCCAGGGATCAAGCAACGTTGGCCAAGGGACAAGAAAAACTTACAAAGGTCCTGACGCGTCTTTGTGATGCCCTGTTCCCACCAAGCCCATGATCTCTCCTCTTTTTCCCTTAATCCAAATTTATCCACAAAAATGTACTTGTGTTCCCCTTGTACATATTTTCTCAAGTAATGAAATGGCCTTTAATTTGAATGCGTGTTCCTTTTCTTCCTTTTAATTGCATTGCTTGTTTTCGATGATGTCAAAAGGGGGAAAGACAAAAAATGCGAGATGAGTTAAAAGTTTAAGTTATCACAGAACATGCATAAGCTAAGGGGGAACAATTGCATAAAAAGCTAAGTAAGATCTCAGTGTTTTCAATCGAAGTGGCTCCCCAGAATCATCCTTAGGAACTCATCTGCATATCATTCATTGAAATACTTGCTTATTTTGTGATAGGTTTGTCATCATCAAAAAGGGGGAAATTGTTGGGACGTTGTTGGGACCTCTGGTTCTAAACAACGGATCAAAGATGCTATTCTTCGAGTTTTGATAATGACAAACACCATGAGGAACTAATGTGGTTTGTTCAAGTATTTCTAAGGAACGCAGGTATAGCCACAGAAGCTCACAATGCAGAAGTTACCATCAAGGGAACTCTGAAGAGGAAAGTTCCCATGCAATGGGAACTCCCAAGAATGATCAAGAGAACACAAGCTTACAACGATGAAGAGTTTCCATCAAGGGAACTCTGAAGAAGACAGTTCCCATGAAATGGGAACTCACATGTGAGGACAAGACCGTTCAGCGCAAATCGCGGGATCCTGTCCTGGACAGTCCGAAGGAACAGTCTGAAGAACAGACTGTCACGGTTGATCCAACGGTCCGATTGATTCAAGAAGTTGACCTAATTCAAATCAAAGTCACATGTGAAGAAAGTACAACTTGGGCATCAAACAAAGGGCATTTTGGAGATAAATGAAAGATGCGTTTGCCCAAGCACACCTGGTCTATAAAGCCAAATGAATAGTACTCGGATTGAGTACTTCTCCCAGAACTCACAAACACCCACACCAGAGAAAAGAAAGAAAAAGAAGAGAAGTCCCCGCCGGCGAGTGTGTGATCTCGACGACGGAGAAGCCGAAGTTCCCAAGGGAAAGGGAACTGAGAAGTCGGTGTAAGGTTTGAGTTACTTGTATTTTGTTGTTGTGAGCTTAGGAACTCAGTTGAGAGGATTTACTAGTGTTGCTAGAGTTAGGAAGAACTCGTAGGAACAGAGAAGTGTGAATCCGGTTGTTGTAACTAAGGAACAAAGCAATCAATATAAGTAAGTCATTCAAAATCCTCCAAGCGGATGTAGAGGTTTACCCACACAACTAGTTGGTTGTAGTGGGGTTCCTCTATAAGGAAAATGCGTTCTTTACTGCTTTTAATACTTGCGCTTAATTTACTTCCGCTACCTTGGGAACAGCTTAACAGCCAGTTCCCAAGCTCTTTGCTAACGGTTTACGATCCAACATACGTTATAACTAAAAGTATGCAAGACAAACCTAATAGATTGTATATTTTGTTATATATGAAGTAAGAAAATGATAGACATTATTAATTTGATTATTAAAAATGTTGTAAGATGGACTAGTAAACTATTTTTATAGAAAACATATGTTAACCGTGAAATTATTAATAATCTTTATCCATAATTGTCATTTTGTAGGATCGTAAGAATCGTTTATGAGATCGTTAAAATCGTATGTGAAATCGGGTTCGGGTTGAGATTGTATTCTAAATCAGTTAAGATTCTACTCCAATAAGATCCTACTTGGGATCGTGGATCATTTCTCGTGTTATGGATCGTAGGATCGCTTGAATCGTAGAATCGGATCGGGATTCTGATAACCTTGGAGAGGATGTGATCAAAGAAATTCTGAGATTCCTAAACGAGGGAGAGATGCAGCCAAAAATGAATAAATCTTTCCTTGTGCTGATTGCAAAGAAAAAAAAGGTTGTCACAACGGATGAGTTCAAACCAATTAGCCTTTGCAATGTTTTCTACAAGATAATGTCGAACGCAGTGGTCAATAGACTAAGGGCATGTTTGTTTCTATACCTTTGGGATAGGGAATCGGGTTTGGAATGAACCAAACCGATTCCAGTGTTTGATTGAAATAAAGGTATGGGAATCACCCATTCCTGGGAATGAGCCATACCCCAATTTCTCTTGTATTTGATACCCAATGTTTTTCATGGGTATGAGCTAAACCTAAATCATCTCTCATTCTTCATTACTTTGTTTTCATCAGAGAAGATGGAGAAAGTTGAGAAGATGGAAAAAGTAGAAGAAGCTGTGAATTTTAGGGGTGAATTTCATGAAATTAGGTGATTTTTTTTATTTGTAGAGTTTTTCTTCCTCCTCTGCTTCTTGTTCTTCCTCTTCTTCTTCATTGGGCTTGAACAACCCACATGATGACTGAGATTTGAGAGGTGGAAGAGGGAACTGAGAGATTGAACTTGCTTTCATGGTATTTGGTTCTCACGTTTATGTGGATTGAGATTTGGGTGTTGGGTACTCTTATGGCAGAATCCCTAATTTCATACCTCAATTTTTTTCACCAAACACCAAATTTCAGGAATGAATAAGCCCCATTCCTCATTCCAAACCCATTCCCCCATTCCAACCCCATTCCTTATACCAAAGGTATAGAAACAAACAGACCCTAAAAGTTTTCTTGGAAGATATCATTGACCCTAGCCAAAGTGCGTTCGTCCCAGGAAGCTTATTACAAATAATAGAACGAGTGGGAACTCCCAAAGACTCACAACACATAAAGTGGATATGTCGAATGCATACGACTGAATGGATTGGGAGTTCCTACAAAAGATCGTGAGAAGATCGGGGTTCTAGGAGAAATGGGTAAAAAGTGTGATGAATTGTGTGACTTGGGGATGGAGGTCTGTCAACACCACCCCTCAAACTAAGATGCTAGCTAGGTCAATATGCATGTAATGCCAAGTTAAATAGAAGAATTCAGGGACACTCCCCTTACTGCCCAATTTGTAAAAATCAAATAGAACACGAGATCCATATTTTCAAGGACTGCAAGGAGGTAAAGTCTATCTAGAATGAATTGGGCCTGAATGTGGGGAAACAAATAGTGAATGCAATGGATTGGATATCTGAGATGGAGAAGAGCCTTAACATCGATGAGTTTGCACGTTTCTTGACTGTGTTATGTGCGATACGGGATAAAAGAAACACTTGGCTCTTTGAAGGCATATTTAAGGAGGATAAAAAAGCTAGTTAACTGCACTAGAGGCTTGCTAGAAGAATCACAAAACCCTCGTCTGGAGTCAAATCCAAAGGCCAACGTGCTTGGTTACAATGGAACCCGCCACCCACTGCTTGGGCAAAACTGAATATACATGATGTAGTTTTTTAGGAGAAGGGAACTAGATTTGGGGTTTGTATTAAAAATGAAAGGAGGCATTTGTTAGGGGTGAGCACGGAACAAATAGAAGTTTGCTTTGATTTCCTTACGAAAAAGACCATGGCTCTCATTTGCGATGTTCAAATAGCGGTAGAAATGGGTATGCGAAACTTGAAGGTGAAAAGTGATTATCAAACCCTCATTAAAGTCGTTACCGACAAAGAAAGGGATAGGTCATTTCTAATAAGCCTGTTAGTAAATGATGTAATTAATTTAGCTAAGTTTTGCAATGAGATTAAGTGGATACATATCTTGAGAGAGACAAATAGTTTAGCCCATGAGTTAGCTCAGTGTGAGCCATGTGAGCTAGGAATCAGGCAATGGAACACGTCACTCCCATCAGTTGTAAGTAACATTTTGGTCGATCAAACGATTAATGATATTAGTTAGTGCTTGGCACTTTTTTCAAAAAAATATATTATATATAATTTTTCATACTCCCTCCGCCACTTATACTTAATTTGTTCCCACTTTCCTATTTTAAGTGTTACAATTTGTTCATCTCATTTCTCACTTTTTTTTTTCATTTTAGAAGCATATAAATTATAGAATTTTGCTCATACAACACAAAAAATTACCCCCAAAACTTGTCCCCTTTACCCCTTTTAACACCATTTCTTAAAAATTGTGTAAATGAAGACATGGGAACAACTTGTAAGTAACATTATGAAATTAGTTTGTTCTCTTTTTTTTTGTAAGTATCTTCGTCTAGTTCTAAACCGACAATGTTGCATACCAGACAAACACCTCAAGCAAAATATACACATACATATTGCATTACAGCAGGTTCTAAATATCAGTTTTCACGACTATGAAACACCAATAACACATGTTTTTAACAGCAGAGCAAAGATAAACAGCATGGCATGGTAGAGTGAAAAGAGAGGGACACAAAAGAAACCCTAAGATGTGCATTTCTTCTATAACAGTAGACAGACAATTAAATCAACTGAAAAGGGAAGAGCACAAGATTCTAGAATATTTTGCCCTCCTCCAGAACAACCATTAGAGAATTTGGAGAAAACACACACACAAATCCACCTCAATATATATGGTGCATCACAATTTTGATGGGATACTTCTGTCCATTACTCCGTTTCTACTGTAAATGAAACCAGAGAGCAGTGCAGAGCAAAAGGTAGCTTTGATGATGAAGCTGATCATGCTTGGATAGTTATGCCTACCCAACAAAGTTTGCCCATATCAACACACAGGGTAGAGTTTGAACCATGCCATTATAAAGAAAGCCTGGTTGCCATTAAAGATTGCGTCAGACCAAATGTAGGGTCAAGGGTGCATCTAATCCTTAAAATCATCTCATCTGAGGAAGTAATTTGAAATTATGTCAAGAGAAATAATATGTAAAACAATGACATGAAGAAAATAGAATTATAGGCATTCTGAATTGAAACAAAGCATTCTGAACGATTAAATCTAAGTATTAAATGTGTTGAGTTCAATCATTAGGGAAGATGACATGGAATGTTTAGATTAGTTGCCATCTAAGATTGGATGGAGCCACAGATTTTTTATGGAATAAGAAAGCCACATTGGAACGGTTCATTTCAATGACATAGCAAAATAGAAGGGCATAGTTTATGCATTTTTTTCAACTGATTAGAGTTTATCAACTAGTTTATTTATGTTGACACAAACACAGCCTAGGATGGAGCCATCTAATTTTTTTTCACAAAATATCACAAGAAGTTGGGCTGAGAAGCCTGAGAAGACAAAAGAAAGAAGTGACATGAGAAGAAGACTTGAGAATATGGCAAAGAACAAGAGGAAAACTAAATAAACTGAAACATGGAATATTGGAATTCACACTATTATATGATTTGCCTCAAAAAGAACACCGTCTTAAAGGAGTTGAAACAGTTCAAAATCAGGGGAGGGAAAAGATTCCAAGTACCTTGTGTCCTTCTTAAACTTCCTACCCAAACAAGAAAAACAATACATGTGCATGAGGAAAATAAGAACTTGGAAGGGTTACCATTACCTGCTACTTACAAGGCTAACAAGATGAGCCACTAAAAGCATGTCATGCAGCATTATGTACACCTCTTGAGAATCCAGTTGATGACATCTCTGAGAATCTTTTAGAATCAGCATGGACCTCAGCCAGTGGGTTGACTATAAAGCCACCAGCCCCACCATTACGATGAAACCTCCTATTCTCAGGCTTAAAAGTGTTTGCAGCAGCAGTGCTCCTAACAGAAGTTTCACATATGGTGGCGACTGACGAGTTTGTAATAGGAAAAGAGAAACGCCGTTGTTCTCCAACGGATTTCCTCCAGAACTTTGAGCTTAGAAAATCTGAGCTTGGTAACAAGCAGCAAGAGTTTCGTGGAGGGTCAGACCTTGCCATCCTTGCTGTTGAAACAGCCATGTCATATGACATATCAGTTAATGCCGTCTCTAAACCATTCACACGGGTTTCAAGAGAACGCATTCCATCTTGAGAGGTCCTAATGAATGTCTACATTGGATAGAAGATAAGAGATATTGTTAGGTAATATATTGACCATTTTCATAAGGTAGTAATGTAGCATGAACAGCCCACACGAGCAAGGTAGAGCTAAATTCACTTTAGCACAGAGAACCAGTACAAAAGAGAGCGCCACATTCAAATTCAATAAGATTTCTTGACAGGGTATGTCATATTGTGACTCGGATATACTTGTAGCACTTTACTAGTTATACATCAAGATAGCAGATGAACTTGCAAATCATAATTGTTTAACATATTTAGGTACTTTTTAGCATTGCTACAATTTTCAACAGCATTATAAAAGAGAGCCAGCTAATATTACTTTGTTGAAAAGAATTTTTAAACAAAATAAACCGATTGCATGCCAAGAAGCATATATGATATGAATATGTTCTATGATCCAACATCCAAAAGAACTTTCAGTATCTAGTGTTTGAATATTAGGAATAACCTGAAGAAGATCCATTAAGCCGGACTGTTGGTTTTCAATCTGAGCAAGCTGCTTGCGAATGGCGGAAAGGTCTTCACACTCTTTATGGTGGTGTCCACATTGTTCAGCTGTGAAATTATTGATATCCACAGAAACTCCAGAGGCGCTCAAATTCGGTGATCTAGTGCTTTCCTTTTCTACTCTCCTTAAGACCCTTTGGTTATATCCTTGATGACTTTCCTCATAAGCAGAGGTCACACATGAACCACGTGAAGCAGAATTATCAACAATCTGATCTGCAGGCTTTTTGTAATCAAGTTTCTTATAAAGCGGTGGACTTGACGTCTTCCTAGGATCCTCAAGGGAAGACCTATTCTTTGCTGTAGTCCTGAGTGCACTATCAGGTGGGGAAGACCTCCTAAGTGGATGATTTCTCCTTGATTGAGGAGTGTTAGAGTCAGCCAGAGTGGACACATGAGATCTCCGTAGATACCGCCCAGCACTAGCATTCTCTGTTCACCAAGATTAACTGATTAATTAGAACCAGAATGTACACATATATGTAAAACATGAAAGCAAACTATTTAAGAAATGATAAGCTAAGAAATCATTTGCTCAATACATTGGTTCAACTTATCCATGTTGGTCCAATGCACATCCAAAAGTGACTAAGCAATTGCGTAATGGCTACAGCTTCTACTTATATCTCAGACATTTCGGTCATAAATAGGTTTTTGCAATAACCGTTGCTAATTATCCCAATTTTGATACAAACTTCCATACCTAAATGCGGTGCAATTTTCTATGTAAAACTAATCTTATTGAGAATAGATCAAAGAATTTAAACGTCACTAGTTCTATATCCAGATTCCTGTATTTTCTGCAACGGGGCTTTGATAAAACCCAAAAATTAGATGCCCTCATACCTTTCGATGAAGCTTGTGATTGAGGAGGTGGAGATCCATCTTCAAGAACATCAGGAATCTCCTTCCACAACTCCAACATCTTGGTCATCGCGTCCCTCGCAGCTTTCACCTGAAATCAAACAATTCATAAGGAGATCAATTAAAAGAAGCATGATAGTATGGAAACACAAATTTGGAAGGTAGCACACAAATAGAAAATACTTGTTCGCGTTATGAAGCCCACCTTGTCAAATCTTCTAGATTCAAAGGTCTTCAAACAGGAGGCCTTCAACTCGGACAGAGAGTCTCTTTCCACTACCGCTAGTTCGGACAGCGCCTCTGCAGCGGCCTTCCGCGCCGCCCAATCATCTCTCTTCAAAAAATCCACCAGAACCGCGACCAGATCTCTTAACAGGTTTCCATTCCCGATCTCACAAGCCCTTACGACGCTGCGAAAAAGCGAGAGTAGGCCGGGCTTTGCCTTGAAGCCGTCAGACTTCAACAGCTTCATCCATTTCGGAAGAAACTTGGCGATCTGCGCCGGATCCGGTGCCGGCGAAGAGTCGATGGCGGCGGCTAGGCAAAGCGCGGCAGCAGTCTGCGCGGCCGCGTCCTGCTCGGTGGAGAGCGACTCGGCTAGAGGACGGAGGATGGAAGCGGAGAAGGAAGACGACGGCGGCTTGTCGACGACGGCCACGTCGGACGCGAAGGAGGAGAAAGCGGAGACGCAGGCGGCACGCACGGAGGAGTCGGGATCTCGGAGGCGTCGCAGGGCGGCGGTTACGAGCTTGGGGAGGTGGTGGGAGAGGTTACTCCGGTGAGCGGAGGAGATGGAGGAGAGGAGGCGGAGGGAGGCGGCGCGAACGGATGGCTTGTCGGCGGTGGAGGTGGAGGAGACGGAGGTGATGAATAGAGAGAATGTGTCAGCGGTGAGGGTAGGGATGATGGATTCGAGTTCGGCGACGGCGAGGGCCTGAGTATCTCGGTCGGAGAGGCGAGTGAGGCACGTGAGGACGCGGTGGCGGAGATCACGTGACGACGCCTGCTTGGTGGCCGGAGCCATCTTCTCTCTATGAAAAAGTGAAAAAATGCGCTAGATCTGGGGGATCAGGATGGCGGTGGAGCGGGCGGGACCGCCGGCGTCGGCGGCATTGGGCTTGAAAGCTTGATTTTCTCTCTCTCTCAGACTCTCAGGCGGGGATTTTATACTTGGGCGAACGCTTTTCTTTCAAACTGCTTTTTGCATCAGTTGGCCCTGTTTAAGGATGAGGGACCGGGAAGGAGGAGCAAAGTAAGAAAAAGGTCGCTTCTGACGACGTCGTTTTTGCTTCGCTTTCGGAGACGACGTCGTTTTAGCTTCGCTTTCGGAGGAGCTTGGTTTTTTGTGCGGGATAAATTGTTCTTTACTTGTCTCTATGAGTTCAAATTTTGAATTTCAAAGTTGAATTTTATTCTATATTCATGTTTTTGAATTTTTAAATTCAATTTACAAAGATTTTATGTTTTGACGTCAGTAAGTAAATGTAAATATTCAAGTATTTATATTGGTAAAAAAATCTTTAAACAAAAATCAACTAATGACTGAATATTATAGTGATCCATAATTTATTCTGTTCATGGTCAATTAGTTCCAACTTCCAACTACTACATATCATCTAAATCTTATATAGGTAGAAAGCTTTGAACAAATAAACATTAACGCCTACAGTATTGTTCCATATAATTAACTACTCCTATTTTATATAGCCAACTAATTACAATTTTAGAAATTATTATTTTTTACTCAAAACAAAGCTCAATTATTTAGACCAATATTATTACAAGGTCAACTAAACAGCAATGTATTTGGTAACATTTTGTGATTTGGAGAAGTTATTGGGGTTGATCCTAAGGTTGGCCCTCAAAAATTACATTTGATATTATAGATTATCTTTATTTCTCTTGATAATGAGAAGTTCATAATCTCTACGTATTAAATTGGCTTTTTAGGTGCGTCCTGGGAAAAAAAAAAGCTATAATAATTGAAGTAATCACATATACAAACCTGTTATGAAGTCCAAATTATCATACTACAAGCTATCTATTTACACACACATGTATTACACATATTATGTATGAACAAGTGTATAATGGGGGAAAATTTGTACAAGGTGAATTATTCACCTTCTTCACCTCCTTATTTCCATGCATAAAACATGGAGATTTACCAAAGTTTTACCCCACTCTTGGCCTATAAATATGGTCATCATCCATTGTAAAACTTGCATCAAAGTAGAGTAAGAAATACACTCTCTAAAGTTCTTACTCTCCCTCCCTCTCTTCTAATGATCTAAAAGTTATCATAAAGTTTGTTTAAGTGTTCTTTCCAAAAGATAAAGTGGTCTTGCTTTCATAAATCTTTTCATAACACGTTATCAGCACGAGTCTCTAATTACCAATTGAGCTTCACTAATCACCAAGGTACAAATTCTATCTCTTTCTAATCTTAATCATACAACAAGTTTATTTCCTAAAACTGTTTTTGAGGAGTATGCTCTATAGTTGCCCGATTTGGGATCTTCTACATCAGAAACTCGTTTTTCTTCCTAGATTTGAAACGATTTCTTACCAAAAATAAATCATGCTTTTGGATATGTAAAAGATACAAACAAAATATTACATTTGCTTACCTTTAAACCGATTTCTCCTTCGAAAATCTTCAACTTCACCACTTGGATTGGAAGTAAGTTTTAACCAAAATAATTATGAGCATGATGTTGGTAATCACAATAAGAACAAGGCAAATGAAAAGCTCAATCAAAAATCTCCTATTACCGGCTCTAAGACGACGCATAATCTCGTCGTCGGCCATGGAGAATGTCGAAAGAAAAATTTGGTAAAGGTGGTCGAATATGGAGGTGGAGGAAGGAGATAAGGTCGGAAGTGAAAAAGTGAAAAGGGGGATGAAGGGAATCAGACTTTAAGGACTTCGGACTTTGGACTTAAAGGACCTCGGACTTTGGACTTAAAGGACCTCGAACTCTAAGGACTTTAAAGACTTTAAAATTCCCGCTATATAATTTTCTTTCATTTCATATGATCTCTTACTTTTGTCTTACGATATTGTCTATGCCTATATCTATATTGATTACTTCTCTGACTCACGCAATCTTTCTTTATGCATTCCGAATATATCATCTACATGCATATATTTATTATTTGATATGACATGTCCTTCAATCGTCTTAGACACGACTCATGTATTATATTATTGATTATGTTAACCTTTAATTTGCATATCTTTATATGTAGCAACTAATGGCAAACATTGCTAAGAGGGAGTTTGACATCCTTGACCTATCGGGCCAGAAATACCTCGAATGGAGGGTAGATGCCATGGCTCACCTCAAGGCAAATGGCCTTGAGGAAACAATTGTGGCAAACAATAATGCCACCCCACAGGAAAAGGCGAAAGCCATTGTGTTCCTCCGCCACCACATTCATGAGAGTCTCAAAACTGAGTACTTATTTGTGGAGGATCCTATAGAATTGTGGGAGAGCCTGAATGAGCGCTATGCTCATCAAAATGAAGTTTTGCTCCCACAAGTAACACATGAGTGGAACACTATAAGGTTCCAGGACTTTAAGTCCATCACTGAGTACAACAGTGCTATCCATAGGATCACTTCTCAATCGAGACTATGTGGTAAAATGATCACTCAGGAAGAGATGTTGGAGAAAACTTTCTCCACTATGCATGCTTCAAACATATTATTGCAACAACAATATAGATTAAGAAATTTCAAAAGATATTCTGACTTGTTGAAAGTATTGTTGGTTGCTGAAAAGAATAATGAGCTCCTAATGAAAAACCACAACCTAAGGCCTACTGGCTCAACAGCTGCCCCAGAAGCAAATGCTATGAACAAAGCGTTCCATGATAGGAACGACAATGAACGTGGGCAGCAATCACGCCGTAACAATGGGCGTGGACGAGGTCGTGGTAACTATGGGAGTCGTGGTGGTCGTGGTGGTCGTGGTGGCCATGGACGTGGCCGAGTCTACAACAAAAACCACGATAATCACCGTGAGAACCAAGGCTACAAAGGGGATATGAAGCAAAAGGTCCAGACGGGTCCATCAGGATCCTCCCAGAAATCCAAATCAGCATGCTACAGATGTGGCGTGACTGGTCACTGGTCAAAGGTATGCCGCACAGCTCCACACCTAGTGAAGCTGTACCAAGCTGAAAAGAATAAAGAAAAGGCTACCGAGACCAACTACATCGATAACAAAGATGTGGATAGGTCACCTGTGACTAGTCTGGATGTCAATGACTTCCTCAACTTTGAGAATGATGATGGCTATGCCTTAGGGGCTTAAATGAAAAACACAAGCCCCTAAATATCTCTACTATCTCCCATGTTATTGTATAATATTTGCAATGTATTTTTTATATCTCATGTTTTTAACTTCTCTCTCGTAGGACTTTGTATAATAGAACTTGTATAATATGTTTATCCTTGTATAATATATGAAACTTTTATTAATGCCTTAATTCTCCTTTTTCTTTATATTGATAGAAAACATGGACTTACCTAAAGTGAAACCCGATGGGAAGGAGCAATGTCTTTTGGACAGTGCGACAACACACACCATCTTGAGGAGTAAAGAACACTTTACTCAATTAAGAGCCTTTGAAGGCAATGTCACTACAATATCCGGTGTGTCAAAACTCATCGAAGGCTCTGGAAGAGCTGTCATTCTACTCCCAAAGGGAACAAAGCTAGTAATAAATGACGCACTATATTCGAGTAAATCTCGAAGAAATTTGCTAAGCTTTAAAGATGTGCGTCTAAATGGGTTTCATATGGAAACCATGAATGAAAATGGGAAAGAATACTTGTGCATCATAAAACACGAATCTGGCCACAAACAGATTCTCGAAAGGATGCCAACGCAAACCTCCGGATTATATCATACATACATTTATTCTTTTTGAGGTCAATGCAATGTTTAACAAAAGGTCATATGACCAAACTACATTCACATTATGGCATGATCGATTGGGTCATCCAGGGGCAGTAATGATGCACAAAATCATAAAGAGCTCACTTGGACATACATTAAAGAACATTAAGGTTCTTCCGTCCAGTGATTTTAATTGCACTGCTTGCTCACTTGGAAAGCTAATTATCAGGCCTTCTAAAAACAAGATTGCAAGTGAAAATCCTGCATTCTTAGAAAGAATCCAAGGAGATATATGTGGGCCAATTGCTCCACCATGTGGACCATTCCGATACTTTATGGTGCTAATTGATGCATCTACATGTTGGTCACATGTAAGCCTACTATCAACAAGAAATGTTGCATTTGCTAAACTCCTTGCCCAAATAATCCGATTGAGGGCCCAATTTCCGGATTATACAATAAAGAAAATTCGGCTCGATAATGCAGGAGAATTTACATCTCAAACATTCAATGACTATTGTATGTCAATTGGGCTTGATATAGAGCATCCAGTGGCTCATGTTCACACACAAAATGGTCTCGCTGAATCATTGATAAAACGATTGCAATTAATTGCCAGACCATTATTGATGAAATCAAAATTACCACCATCGGCATGGGGACATGCAATATTACATGCAGCAACCTTAATTCGATTAAGGCCAAGTGCAAACCATGAACATTCCCCTATGCAACTTGTGTCCGGTAAGGAGCCAAATATTTCACATCTAAAAATATTTGGATGTGCGGTTTATGTCCCTATTGCTCCACCTCAGCGCACAAAGATGGGACCCCAAAGGAGATTGGGAATTTATGTTGGTTTTGAGTCTCCCTCGATAATCAAATATCTTGAACCAACAACTGGTGATTTATTTACAGCAAGATTTGCTGATTGCCATTTTGATGAAAATACATTCCCAGCCTTAGGGGGAGAAAAGAAAAATGGGGACCCACATGTGAAAGAAATCACATGGAATGCAACCGCATTATCCCATCTTGATCCAAGAACAAAAATGTGTGAACAAGAAGTACAACGGATCATTCATTTGCAAAATGTAGCAAATCAGTTACCAGATGCATTTACTGATACACAGAAGGTAACTAAATCACATATACCTGCAGCAAATGCTCCAACAAGAATTGAAATACCCAATGGATTGCCAAATGCATCCATCGCAAGCGAGTCTACAACACGCCGAAAGCGTGGTAGACCATTAGGCTCAAAAGATTTGAAACCGAGAAAGGCAAGAAGCCAAAAGGGTATAGCAGGAGAAGCCACAATGGATCATGAGAATGATGGTAAAGGCAAAGATATTGAAAATGAGAATACCTCAACAGAGGATGATATTCTAGACAAGAATAATGATATCGACAATTTTGAGATTTCCATAAACTATGTGACCACATGCACACAATGGAACCGAAAAGATGTAATTGTCGATGATATATTTGCCTACTCAGTGGCTAGTAATATTGTAATTGAAGATGATGATTTTGAGCCAAAATCGGTCGATGAATGTCGACGAAGAAATGATTGGCCAAAATGGAAAGAGGCTATTCAGGCAGAACTAAAATCGCTTGAAAAGCGAGAGGTCTTTGGACCAGTAGTTCGTACACCCAATGGTGTGAAACCAGTCGGCTATAAATGGGTCTTTGTACGTAAAAGAAATGAGAAAAACGAAATTGTAAGATATAAAGCAAGGCTTGTAGCACAAGGTTTTTCTCAGATCCATGGAATTGATTATGAAGAAACATACTCTCCAGTAGTTGATGCAACTACGTTGAGATTCCTAATTGGACTGACTGTCTTTGAAAGGTTACAAATGCGCCTCATGGATGTCGTTACAGCATATTTATATGGATCACTTGATACAGACATCTACATGAGAGTCCCCGAAGGACTCAAGCTGCCTGAGGCCAATAATTGTGGACCTCGAGAAATGTTTTCCATAAAATTGAGGAGGTCATTGTATGGGCTAAAACAATCTGGACGAATGTGGTACAATCGCCTCAGTGAATACCTCATGAAAGAGGGATACAAGAACGACACCGTTTGTCCATGTGTTTTCATCAAGCGATCCGAAAAGGGATTCGCTATTATCGCAGTTTATGTTGACGATTTAAACATCGTCGGAACTCCAAATGAGCTTCAAGATACTGCGAAATATTTGATGAAAGAATTCGAGATGAAAGATCTCGGACAAACAAAGCTTTGTCTTGGCTTACAAATTGAGCACTTAAGGGATGGAATCTTTATCCATCAGTCTAATTACACCGAGAAAGTTCTTAAGAGATTTTACATGGACAAAGCACACTCTTTGAGCTCTCCAATGGAAGTTCGATCTCTCAATGTAGAAAAGGATCAATTTCGTCCCCGAGAAGAGGACGAAGAGGTTCTTGGTCCTGAGGTACCATATTTAAGTGCAATTGGTGCTTTAATGTACTTAACTAACAATACAAGACCAGATATTGCTTTTGCAGTAAATTTGTTGTCCAGGTATAGCACTGCACCCACAAGGAGGCATTGGAACGGGATCAAACATGTATTCCGCTATCTCCGAGGCACACATGATCTTGGGTTGTATTATCGTAACCAAAGGGATGCGACCTTAATTGGATATGCAGATGCAGGGTACTTGTCTGACCCACACAAAGCCAAATCTCAAAATGGCTATGTGTTCACATACGGAGGCACTGCCATCTCTTGGAGATCAACGAAGCAGACTGTGACTGCCACATCATCAAATCAAGCAGAATTGATTGCACTATATGAGGCAGGAAGAGAATGTGTGTCCCTTCGAGCAATGATTCAATTCATCCAGAAAGAAAGTGGAATGAAACCAATGACTGATGATCCAACAATATTATATGAGGATAACTCAGCATGCGTTGCTCAGATGAAGAAGGGCTACATCAAAGGAGACCGAACAAAGCACATATCTCCAAAATTCTTCTCCACTCGTGAATTGGAAGAAGCTGGTGAAGTGGACATCCAACAAATTCGATCAAATGACAATTTGGCTGACTTGTTCACAAAGTCTTTAATCCCCAAGAAATTTGGAGAACTGGTATCCAGAATTAGAATGTGCAGACTTCGAGACATATGTTGAAGTCAGGGGGAGTATCATACGCGCTGCACTCTTTTTCCCTTCGATCAAGTTTTTTATCCCACTGGGTTTTGCTTGACAAGGTTTTTAATGAGGCAGCATCAAGGCGTACAATGGGATCAATGGTTGCACTCTTTTTCCCTTCGTTCAGGTTTTTATCCCACTCGGTTTTTCCTGACAAGGTTTTTAATGAGGCACCGTCTACCCATATCCTACTCCATGAAAAGAAGGTGAATATTCAAGGGGGAGTGTTATGAAGTCCAAATTTATGAAGTCCAAATTATCATACTACAAGCTATCTATTTACACACACATGTATTACACATATTATGTATGAACAAGTGTATAATGGAGGAAAATTTGTACAAGATGAATTATTCACCTTCTTCACCTCCTTATTTCCATGCATAAAACATGGAGATTTACCAAAGTTTTACCCCACTCTTGGCCTATAAATATGGTCATCATCCATTGTAAAACTTGCACCAAAGTAGAGTAAGAAATACACTCTCTAAAGTTCTTACTCTCCCTCCCTCTCTTCTAATGATCTAAAAGTTATCATAAAGTTTGTTTAAGTGTTCTTTCCAAAAGATAAAGTGGTCTTGCTTTTATAATAATTTCATAACAAAACCAAGTAAATTAGCATTTTTATGTTTGTTTTTTTAAATTACTTACTTCTAAAAAAATTTAATCAAAACTTAAGCTATAGTTAATATTACAATGGCTTCTAATTTTATGTGTGTGAAATAAACGTGCAGTCTAAACCAAGGGGTCCAATGATGATTTCCCCACTCCACCTTTCTTTGAGAAAAATGTGGGCATGTAAGTTTTACAAAAGATTGAAAATTCCCCTTTGCTTCAACTCTAAACAAGACATTCCCCAATCCCAGCAAAGACATTTGTTGCATGATTTGCACCCCTTTGGCGTTACTTTGATCATTGCAGTACTCTATTTTTTTCCATTTTCAAACAATATAAAATTTAGAGAAGAGCTAAACCCATATTTACTCTAACAATTAAGTGAAACATCATCATATAAAAAGCATTCACAACAGAAATGTTGGATTAATTTCTTGTAAATTTAAAAAAAAAAAAAAAAGTAAAAAGTTAAGGGGACGTGTCAAAAAAATAAACATTTCTTAATTTTCAAACTTTTTTTCTTGGAATAACAATCTCAATTATAAATTTCTCTTTTCACAGAAAACGCCAATAAAAATTAGGGTAAAAAATCGGAAACCACCCGTAAGACATTCCGTTAGCTATGTAGGATATTCTGTTAGCTAAACACCACCAGCTATCAAAACTCATGCTAAAATCGATGAAAAACCACCCTTATGATGCTTTTTAACTTCTATTGATTTGGGTGACTGGTTGTAGCCGGTAGGTTCTTTTGTTGGTCTTCCTTCATATCAAAACACATACACACACGAATCTTCAAAATGGATCTATCGAAGGGGAAAAGTTCTCAAGGAGGCGATTACCACCAAGGAGATTGAAGAGGCAAGTGTAAAAATTGTAAGTATTTTTTCTTAATTGTTATTCATGAAATTCGTAAATTAGGGTTTTGAACTGATGTATAAAATCAGTTCAATCTTTCAAATATTAGGGTTTTTTTAATCCAGATACGATTCTTACATCAATTCGAATTGAATGTGTACAAAATCAATGCAATTTGAACTAAATGTGTGTTAATATTTGAATTCTTATAGGGTGGTAATGTCTAGCTCTAGTTCAACAAACTATAATTCGGAACAAAGGACATGTTTTTGTGGTTATCAAGCAAGAGTATTAACGACACATACTGATAAGAATTGGGGGAGGCAGTTCTATGGTTGTCGACAATATGCAACATCAATGAAATGCAAGTTCTTTGCTTGGATAGGTGATGAATACAATGAACGAGCAATTGTTGTCATCCACAAGTTATTTAAAGAGAAAGAGAAGATGTAAGAGGACAACATAAAAATGCATATGCCTTGATTCTACAACAGACTGGGTTGGAGAAGATGACATAGAAAATTGCTTCTAGGGACATAGAGATTGATAGGTTTCAAATGGAGAATCATGCATACAAACTGGACTGTATCATGGAGAATCAAGCTACAAACATGAACATAAAAAAGTTCATTGTAATACTTTGTTATATCTTAGATGCTATGGTGTTGAATGTTGTTATCATTACCGTCCCATGATTGAGTTCTTAGTTGTTATCAATGCTAAGTTGTTATGAATGCTATGTTGCAATTAAAGTTAATTATGTGAGTACAATTTAGCAATGCATTTTGGCATGAACTTGTTTGTATATTGAGCAATGCAACTTGTCTATTTTGATGCAACCTGTCCATAATTACTTTGAATGACCAATAAACAAGTACCAACCAAAAAAACTGTACAAGAAGGAAACAGAAAAATATCAAATACACTCGCCCTCAACCAAGGTATATAAAATTAACGTTTAATGGTGCTAAAAATGCAAGTGGATGCTCTTCTTTTGGATTTATCCCCAGAGACTCTTATGAAAAGTCAATTTCTTAGGCGAGATCAACTAGTTATTATGGCAGAAGCTCTTAGCATCAAAAGCATGGTCTTGGAAACTTTTCGATTGTGCTACTTAAAGATCATGATTGAAGGGGATAATCTCTGTCTCGTGAATCCCATCCATTGTATTTTGTGTTGTCCGTGCAAAATCGAAATCATCATGTATTATATTCTAGTGCCTCTAAAGAAGTTCGAGGTAAGACGAATGCAACACATTTTTAGAGAAATTAATAAAATGACAAATCATATTGTGAAGACGACACACTTCCTGACTAAGATAAGCCCCCGCGATCGTGCCTTCTCTAGACGTCCGACTTTGTGTTAAGTCCTCCCCCTTACTCCTCTCCTCCTAAAAAAACACGTGTGAATCAAAGATTTACAAAGAACTGAAATCAAGGACAATGATGATTCACATAGGATTTCATAATGATCAGTTAGTTTTCTTGGGTTAGTTAGCGGTATCCATCTCTAGTTGGTTAATTGTAACGTTCCACAATACTTAAAGCAAAAAAGCCCTAAATTTAACATCTATTAGTGCAAACTAAGGGGGCTGATTCTCTTACCCATAGGGTAATCTACCCTTTGACATGTCATCAAATTTTATTAATATTTTAATGACTGTATTTGGAAAAAAAAAAAAGAACAATTATGATATTACCTAATTTGTAGCATAACTTAAAAGGAAGTTTTGTCGTTTTGAGTTTGAGCAATTTTAAGGCTAATTAATCTAATATTCATTTAGAAAAATGGGTTTCCTTTTATAATACATTTTTTGGCCCTAAACCAATAATTAACCCTATAAAAATATAATTATTTATTAAAATAAATAGTGATCATATAAAATTAGATAGATTGTAATTGTAATCTTTTACATATATCATACAAGATATTTTTTCAAGAGGCAAATTCTCACTCATTAATTTTTTTTTAAACCACTCACTAAACTTATACAAATTATACAATACATTGATAGAAGAAATTGTATTGAAAATTAAATCGTAAAACCGAGATAAAAAATGTATACCAAAATAAAATATGTAAGATTATTTATTTAAAAATATCCTGAAAAATATTATAATACAACTAATATGAACTTATCATTATCTAATATTGGAATATTTAAATAAATTTTTATTCACAGCAATATTAAGTTATGAACATTACATTTTAAGTCATCTACATACCTTATTTCAAATAAGATACTAGCGGAATTTGTTGGGCTACGAATAATCGAAATATTATTTTAATTATCTTAAAAAATTCGATGTAATTAACCCACTAGTCAAACTTACCCGTCTAAAAATCTGCAACGACTTGATACAGCTTGACCCGTAACATGTACGATCCGAACCCGATTCAACCTGAACTAAAAATGACCGAATCTAAAACCGCCCGAACATACCCAATTGACAAGAATATATACATGTCAATCGGGTCAAGTAACATATCGGTCTGATTCGAGTCACATATTCTTGGGTCAGATCGGTTCTGGTTATAATTAGGTTCGAGTTGGTTCGGTGGCGATTAAGTGTGGATCAGTCATGTCGGATTTTCGGCTTTTGTCATTTTTTGACAACTTTAGTGATAAAGTAGTAGTAGTAATAATAATAATAATAATAATAATAATAATAATAATAATAATAATAATAATAATAATAATAATAATAATAGCTAGAGGAGTGGGGCCCAGATTGTATCTCGGCTTCCCACTAATTTTATGTAATTTGTTTGACTTTGTAAGTTTTTATAATAATAGTAATAATAATAATAATAATAATAATAATAATAATAATAAAAAAAAAAACTTACAAAGTCAAACAAATTAAGGACATAACTAGATGAATGACACATATGATAGAGGAGTTTGATTTTAATGATAAGAAGTACTATTACTTAAACTAGTTTTACCCGTCGTACCATGTACGACTACGATTCGATATTTTATAAACATTATAAATTTATAAGTAATTTATTTTATATTCTTCCAATTTCATTACTTTTCATGTACGTAAATTTAGAATTTATCAAATATTTCAATATCTATTAAATATTTTATTATCCATTTTTATTAATTTTAAAAATTTTAACTATTTATTCAATAATTATTTATAAAAGAAAATCACTATATTTCTATAAATAAATTCGTCAAAAGATATATGATAAAATATTTATATTTATTTTTAAATATTTAAATATTTAAATATTTTATCTTTAATTATAAATACTTGTATAAGGAAGCTTTCAAAAATATTATTATACTAAATAGATATTTTTTTGATGTTAGAGATAAATTTAAATATTTATAAAGAATTTAATAGAAAGAAGTTATAATAATAGAAATAAAAATTAATTTTTTAAATATAAGGTGGGGCTAAAATCGTTCTGGTGACTCGAAAAGATAAAACTTTAATATATAGTTATACATATTACCTATTTTTTATTTTTAAACATTATAAGTATTTATCATTAATTTTTTTATTATAAAAGAAAAAATATATCTATAAATAATTTCGTGAAAAGACATAATGCTAAAAAGTAAAAGATATTTATACTTATTTAAAAATATTTTAAATTTGTTATCTTTAATTTTAAATATTTGTATAAGGAAGTTTTCAAAAGATATTGTTATACTAAATAGATATTTGTTTGATATTAAAGATAGATTTAAATAGTTAAAGAAGAATATAATAGGGTAAAGTTAAAATATTAGAAATAAAAATTAATTTTGTAAATATGAGGTGGGGTCAGAATCGTTCTGGTGGCTCGAAAAGGGATAGCTTTAATATATAGTTATAGATTATACCATTATTATTTCAAGTTTTATGTAGTTTAGATGTCTTTAATTTTATAATACATGACTTAAATCATAAGACTTACATTTATCTTTTGTTTCAAGTTTGGATCAATTTTCTCATATTGATTTTGAAGACATTACTAAATTATACGATATCAAGCTTCATATAATATAATATATCTTATTTTAATTTAATTATACATGATTTATATGTATATCTTACCCTAAACCCTAACCCTTAATTTGAATATCCTATATACAAATTTACATGTATATAAAATAATTTATATATGAAAATCCCCGTCTAGGCGTTGGAAGATCGTAGTCCGCAGCCTTCCAGTAGGTTTGTTTAGGAGACCATCTAATCCGTCTAGGTTGTCCTTCTCCGCCTTGTGTTTTTTAAGAACACTGGTCTTATTATACACCTTGTACATAATATAACATATCTTATTTTGATTTTATAAGACATAACTTGGATGGATTGTACTCTAAATCTAGACCTAAACCCTAAATTTCAATACATAGTAATTCCATGTACTCTAGCATCATATTGCGGTACATAAAAGTTTTTGGTGACATAATTTTAGTATATAGTAACTCCACATACAAATTTATATGTATATAAAATAACTGATATAACATTGAAAAAAAAACAATTTTATATACAATATAACGATTATAGCATATGAATTTTTTTAATTTTTAATTTTTAATTTAAATTAATAGTATTATAATAAAATTTAATTATATATATTTTGGAAAAATATAGTTTTGAACGTTAAAGAAAATCCAGATTTCTTATTTTATATTTTAATACAAAGCCATTAAAATATTACAATGACACATAAGGCATAGAGATAAGAAAAGGTGTATTGAAAGATGGAGTAGAGATTTCTTATTCTTTATTGAAGGAGAGATAAAAGTTTTTAAAAGGTAAATTAAGACATAATAGTGTTATACAGTATTATTAATATGTAAAAATATGTAGTTGAGAAATTGAGAAAATATTTAAAAAGGAAACTTACCATACTAATTTATTGCCATTTCATTGATTTTTTATGCCAACTCATCGTACAAATCAGCAAGGTAGACTACCTTGAGGGTATATGTAACATTTTCCGCAAACTAAACCACTTATTTGCGGTGATATCATTATTCTTGTTGATTAAACTTTGCTAAGCTATCAATTAATTAATTGTAAATGATCGCAACGCTCATCTTGGTTGGTTAGCTGTAGCATTTGTCTTTCCTTGATTGACCCATTAGTCATTAATCATTAGCATTAATTTTGTGAATGCAAGCAAGGTACATACTCATTTATTTTACACTAGTAGTAAAACACAAGACAATTTTCCCTCATTCGGGTTGACATCTTTTTTTTGGGTATTTTTAATGTGTGTTATAGGCACATTATAAAGATACTAATTTTGGTAAATTTGATTTTTTATTAATTGATTTTTTAAAAAGTGTTAAAAGTGTTCATTAATTTCAATTTAAGGAATAATTTCTAAAATTAACATAGTTATTGTGTGTCCACTAACCGAACCGTTTTTTTATTCCTAAAAAATTACTTCCCGTAAAATAAGGGGATTAGAATTTACTATGTTATAAAATTCAGGTTGTTGAAATTCCAAGAAAGTTAAATTTCTGTAATTTTCTCTCTCTCTTTTTTTTTTTACAAAACACGTATACATAGTATAGTCTTTCTTCTTGACCAAACAAGCACCTACATTTTAAAAGCATAGGTTTGTAAAAGTGTGAATATATTCTGATATTGATATTATTGATACTTATTATTTGATTATTAATATTTCAAAGTGATCAAAGTTTTATTTAATATCTCACAAAAAACCAGATATATTAAAAATATCATTCTCATACACATACTCAATAAAATGATATTATTTATACGCATGTCATAATATTTACACCAATATTATTTATCAAATATCTTATATCTTTGGTATCAATACCCTAAATCAAAAAGTATTCTATTTTCATTTCTCTAATGTCTTGTACTACATATTTAACCCAATATCAAATTAAACTTGTTAATTACATCATTTTAGCTTCTTACTCAATTGAGCATGACAATCGCTATTACTGATATTAAGAGGATGGACTGATGGAGTCGGATCAGGCTCCATCTTGCCAATCATCTTGGCAATGTGTGTCAAATCAGATAACGACGCATTAGAGTTCCCCAAAAAAGAGCTCGATCTTTGTTTAAGTTACCGTGTGACATATTGTTGGTGCCTTGGTGGGGGGTAGTGGTCTATGATTGTAATTCTCAATCTCCAGGCATGCATATAGAAAGGGGCAATGCCCACTTTCACTTCGAATGCACTCAAACAGACAAACAACATGTACATTAATTTTCAACCCCCAAAACATGTACATGTTGCTAAGCAAATGATATATTCATAGTATTAATAATAAACAAAATTACTAATAAGAATATTTAGTCCTTGTTTCACTAGGTGATGGAAAGTGGTTTTTTGGTGAAAGTTATTTTTTTTGTATCTTGAAAAATGTAAAAAATAGAGAGGGAGTGCACGGATTTTAAGACTATTAAAAGTAGTTTTTGGGGAGAAAGTAATTTTTCTTATGTAAAATTATGAATTTGGATCATGAGTTTATGTGTGAGTTTGTGTATCACTTTGGCATTGTAGAGCATTGCATTAGTCTTGTAATTAATTTCCTATGTTTGGGTTTGTATGCCTGTAATGTAAATAAGTATAAAACACGTTGGATCTCAATGTGATAGGCATCAATTTGCCTTGCTTCTGTTATTGAAAGAACAACAAATATATACAGGGGATTCTCCACCAATTATGCCTAAACTATATCCTATACAAAGGCAAGAATAACTGAGGAGCCTAAGGCCCAACGGTAAGAAAGGATACTTATCCTAAAACAATATTAAAGGAAACACATACAAGATATATATGGCAACTAGGATAAAGAAGAGATAAGGATCATAATATCTTATGTTATCATCCTCCCTCAAGTTGGAGCATGCAAGTCTTTGATGCCCAAATTGCCAAGTAAGCGATGGAAAGGAGCATGACCCAAAGCTTTGGTAAAGATGTCGGCCAATTGCGTGTGTGTAGGAACATATGATGGGAGAAGAGTGCGTTTGAGAATCTCATCACGAACAAAGTGGCAATCGACTTCGATATGTTTAGTACGCTCATGAAACACCGGATTTTTTGCAATGTGGTGTTTGCCATTGATCGGTATTCGGCTTCGGTGGAAGATCGGGACACCGTATTTTGCTTTTTGGTCTTCCAAGAGATCGGAGAGGAGCCAAGAAAGACTATCCAACCAGAGAGAGACCGTCGGGAGATCGGGCAGCTGGCCCAGTCAGAATCACACCAGCCTTGAAGTTGGAGATCAGCGGCTGCATTGAGTAAGATACCTTGGCCCGGGTGGCTTTTGAGGTAGCGAACTACTCGGAGGGCGGCATTCCAATGGTCCAACCGAGGAGTTTGTGCAATTGTGACAAGATGTGTACTGA
Organism: Fallopia convolvulus; assembly: GCA_964016875.1. Classification (NCBI taxonomy): domain Eukaryota; kingdom Viridiplantae; phylum Streptophyta; class Magnoliopsida; order Caryophyllales; family Polygonaceae; genus Fallopia; species Fallopia convolvulus. Next base: position 11,662,690 of record OZ024731.1, on the reverse strand, counting down.
ATATGCAAGGTCCGGTCAAGTGAAGCACAAATAAATGAGTCTTCCAACAAGTCTTCGATACGGTTCGGGATCAGTGAGGAGCGGTGATGAGGACATCGCCAACTTATGGTGAGAGTCCATGGGAAAGCCAACAGGTTTGGCGCCCAAGAGTCCGGCTTCCTTGATGATGTCGAGGGTGTATTTCCGTTGACAAAGATATATGCCTTCGGGAGATCGAGTTACCTCAACACCAAGAAAGTACTTTAGAGTTCCCAAATCCTTCATTTTGAAGCAATCACTAAGATGGGATTTAAATTTGGTCACCGCAGTGCCATCGTTTCCAGAGATAATTAGATCGTCAACATAAATCAATACATTAATGGTAACGGAATTGTGATTAAACATAAATAAAGAGTAATCTGAGTAGGATTGTTTGAAACCATACCTTCTCAAAGCGGCGGATAATTTGGCAAACCAACACCGTGGGGCTTGTTTAAGTCCATAGAGAGACTTGCGGAGTTTGCATACCAAATTCGGATTTTGAGGGCGAAAACCCGGTGGAGGTTTCATGTACACATCATCATTGAGATCCCCGTGAAGGAAGGCATTGTGCACATCCATTTGATGCAAATTTCCATTTTTTTATGGCGGCAACGGCCAAGAAAGTTCGGACCGTGACCATTTTAGCAACGGGAGCGAACGTCTCAGAATAGTCGACACCTTCAATTTGATGGTTGCCTAGAATTACTAGGCGAGCTTTAAATCGTTCGATGGATCCGTCAGATTTGTACTTGATTTAATATATCCATTTACAACCTAAAGCACGTTTCCCGTTTGGCAACGGTGTTAGTCTCCAGGTTTGATTATCTTCGAGAGCCTTCGTTTCGAGTTTCATGGCCTCTCCCCATCTATGATCTTTCATGGCCTGACCCAAACTTGAGGGTTCGACTGTATTCGAGACGTCTGCAAGAAAATTGTAATGGCGCGACGAAAACCGGTTAGTAGAAATATAATCGTGTAAAGGGTAAGGTGTACCTGATTCATGGTTGATTGCAGATGTCTGAACAGTTGTGTTTATGACATAATCTTGAAGCTTGCTTGGTAATTTTCGGTGAAGTTGGCTACGTGCTGCAGGTGGTGCAAGTGCAACTTCAAGTTGTTCATTTTGGGCTGGAGGTGCAACAATTTTGGGCTGCTCCATTATGGGCTGCTCGTTAGTGGGTTGTTCCATTATAGGCTGCTCACTAGGCACATTTATTTCGGCCTCTGGAAATGACGAAATTTGTTGTGTATCATCATCAATTTGAGTGGGAAATTGGTACCCGAATTCAGGTACAGAAGGTATGTTCTTGGCAGAAGGAAATTCCTCTTCAAAAAAAAAAAACATCCCTGGAAATAAGAAAAGTATTAGTATGAATATCATATACTCTCCAAGCTTTCTTACCTGAAGGATACCCAGCAAAGACAATCGTCTACTTCATTCGGAGAATTTATCCCTATCTCGTTGTTGAACGTGTGCATAGCAAAGAGCTCCAAACACACGTAATGGTCATAGCTAGGGGCAGTTTTATAAAGCATTTCAAAAGGAGTTTTACCATGAAGAACTCGTGAGGGAGTCCGATTTATGAGATACCCGACTGTGAGGACACATTCACCCCAAAATTTAATGGGAAGGTGACCTTGAAACCGAAGGGATCGGGCCACATTAAGTATATGACGATGCTTGCGTTCGACTCGTCCGTTTTGTTGAGGAGTGCCTGCACAAGAAGTTTGGAAAACTATACCATTTTCGAGAAAATAAGAGCGCATACATGTAAATTCCGTTCCATTGTCACTTCGAAACGTTTTTATTTTGGTGCCAAATTGGCGATCAACGTACGAAAAAAATTGAAGCAATGTTCTCATCACCTCCTTCTTATCAACTAACAAATAAATCCAAATCGCACGCGAAAAATCATCAACAATGGTTAAGAAATAATGTGCACCACAAGACGAGGGTTCCTTATAAGGCCCCCAAAGATCACAATGCACTAAATCAAATATATTGTTTGCAATATTGTCGCTTAAAGAAAAAGTACTACGGATATGCTTAGCACGTTGACATATATCACATGCCTTATTCAAACGTTCAAGAGTCGGATTACCAAACATTTTAGAAAATAACTTATGAACTTCCCATGATGGTGTCCAAGGCGTTTGTGCACCAAGCTTGAATCATCAACTCCTACTTGCAATGCCTTAGCTTGACCCACTGGTAAGAAGTAGTAAAGACCTCCTCTTCGTCTACCCGCTCCAATCAGCGTCTTCGTAGTTCGGTCCTGAATAATACACAAATTTGGAGTAAGTTATACGCGACAATTATTTTCATCCATCAATTGAGTAAGAGAAATTAGTTCACATCTCAATTTAGGTACGTAAAGAACATGATTCAAAATAAGACATGAATCAATTTTTACAACGCCCTCCATCGAGGCCATAACATGATCACCATCGGGTAATCCGATGTTAATTCCAGCAATGTTACGAAGAGAGCTAAAACGCTCTCGAATACCTGTCATGTGGTTAGTTGCACCAGAATCAATAATCCACATCGTTTCGAAATTCTTACCACTCATGTGTTCGTTGGACCCCATTTTATGAGAGTTAAGCAAAGCAATAAGAGTTTGAATTTGATCACCACTTAGACCCGGAACAGTTCGGGCTTCGGCTTCTAGGTTGATCCCGCTTCCACTTGCTTGCTGCGCATTTTGAACCGCATTGGCCCTTGCTGACCCACGATCACCACGCCCACTGCTTGATTCAGATTTGGGTGTCGAGGCCTGTCCGCTTCCACCTTTTCCTTTGATCTCATCTCTAGGTCTGTCTCCCCACCATTCGGGGTAGCCAATCAACTTAAAGCAACCAGTTGCGGCATGGCCTTTTACCTTGTAGTGAGTGCAAACCGTTAACCGATCTGGATTTTCATAACGACCTCTAGAGTTTGATCGAGATCTTGCCCCTGCGTTTAATGCCATTTGATCAATCTTCTCCTCCGTTGATTGGTTAATACTGCAGACTCGTTCTTCTTGCACAATGGTGGAGTACACATTGTTCAGTGGTGGCAGAGGATCAATGGCAAGCAAGGTGGATCGCACGGTGCTGAAGATATCGTCATCCAAGCCCATCAAAAATTGATGAACATGGGCCGCTTCTTGTTGCTTTTCAAGACGGACATTCACTTGACAAGTGCATTTGCCACAAGTACATGTAGGAGTTGGATCATATTGACCCAGATCTTCCCACAAACACTTAAGCTTTCCATAGTAGTTCAAAATTGACATCCCGCGCTGCTTTGTGCCTGCAAGTTCACTTTTAAGCTGATGAATCCTTGGGCCATTTATGACCGAAAAACGATCCTTTATATCGTCCCATAAATCCTTAGCATTCTCTTTGTAGGAGATTGTCGATCGGAGGCTTGGCTCTATTGTGTTGAAGATCCATGACACCATCATGGAGTGCACGGTCCACCAGTCGTCCATTAATGCGGATCCATTGACATGTTTTTGAAGAGTCCCATCAATGAATCCCCATTTGCGTTGGGCTCGGAGTGATGTTCGAATGGCTCGAGCCCACTCATTGTAATTCTCCCCTTTCAACTGGACTTGGGTAATTATGTTACCCGGAGTATCATTGGAATTGAGATCATAGGGAGAAGGAGTTTTCTTTGCATTAGCATCATCTGGATTAGTCATTGTTGATTTGAGAAGAAAAAAGGCTGAATTAATTTGAAAGACAAGAAAGAATGCTTTGTGGCTCTGATACCATAAAACACGTTGGATCTCAATGTGATAGGCATCAATTTGCCTTACTTCTATTATTGAAAGAACAACAAATATATACAGGGGATTCTCCACCAATTACGCCTAAACTATATCCTATACAAAGGCAAGAATCACTGAGGAGCCTAAGGCCCAACGGTAAGAAAGGATACTTATCCTAAAACAATATTAAAGGAAACACATACAAGATATATATGGCAGCTAGGATAAAGAAGAGATAAGGATCATAATATCTTATGTTATCAAAGTACTATATGTGTAAGTTTTATCAGATTGGCTTTTAACTCGTAGGAGTTAGTTTTGGGCCAAACGGCCCATTACTGACACACCCGAGCTAGGCTTGATTTTTGAGCTCCATCACTTGTTTGAACGACGTCGTTGTGGGATTAGGATTGAGGCGTGCCACATAAAAGACTTGCCTTCTCCTTTGTGTCGTATGCTGGGTTGAATGTGAATCTTCTAGGGTTTTCTGCTAAAAAGCGTTTTGAGAGAAATCTCCATCCCAGGGCTCTGAGCCGACAAACCCTTGAGCTCCCTTCTCAATCCAAACTTAGAAGAGGTCAAGAGTGAGTGCACCTTGGAAACCTTCGTGGTTGGTCGACACGTTCAATATATGCACATCTCACTTTGGATCTCTTGTGATTGCTTAATTTGCAAAGATGTTCTCTTTGTTCTTCATTCTCTCCCGTTGTAATGTTAGTATTCCGATTGAAACTCAAAATTTTAATAAAATCTGAGTTCCTATTACTTCGTTTCCATTTTTCTTTGATCCTTTTGATTCCACGCTTTTCACACTCCATACACTCACACATATCCACTATCGGCACCAAAAGCTTTACTAAAACAATGCGGAATCTCTAAAGAAAAATAACAAAAGACAAAATATATCTTTTAAATGTATGTGCATTACACATATGGGTTCGAATAGTAAAGAAAATGCATGTGAAATGAAGATACAATAGAACCTCTCTAAATTAATATTCGGTAAATTAATAAACTCTCTAAATTAATATTTTTCTCCGGTCCCGACTTGGGCCAATGTAAAATTTAACAAATTTCGATAAGATAATAAGATAATATATTTTCAAAAAACCACTATATAAATATAAGGTCCCATTAATATCATAAATTAATAACTATATAAAAAGTTACATAGTTATAACTAAATAAATATGATTGTAGTGTTGTTTGTTTTTTCTTAGTTTTATTTAGAGCTCATCTTTAACTTTTCTTATTGGATCCAACATTCTAGCGTTATTTTGAAAACAAATTTGGCAATGTCAACTACAATCATTCCTTGATTGGGGTGCATCCTCATGCTCATTGACTTTTATAAACTACCTTTGAGATGGATTTAGTCCCTATATGAATTTTGGTGCATTCTAACTAAATTCAGTTATTATTGTCACATAGCTTAATTTCAGTTTTTCTTGGGTCTATCGGGCGTACCTTCTTTCCCTTAGGCAGGGGTACCCCCATCTTGACCCCCCAGATTCCGCTATAGCGGAGCCTCACTAGGTTAATGATGAACTACAATCACTCCTTGAGACTCCATCTCATGAGCGAATTTTGCAGTGTCAAACAATTTGATATTACCTCTTGCTCAACATTAACTATCCAAGCCAAGACTACAAGATTGATAGCAGCCAAAACATTAATCTTACACGGATCAGATTGCCCCAACACATAACCTTCTAAAATCCTACAATAAAATCTTGTATGATATGCATTTTGAAAACTCTTATTACAAAAAATTCTTTAAATTAATAAATATTAATTTATCGGTTAATTAATATCTCTATAAAATAATAAAATTTCATGGTCCCAACCTTATTAATTTATAGAGGTTTTACTGTATGTTCACTTATAAACTAAAACAAAATACCTCATGGCAATTGAGACGACTGATAAATTTACGTAAGGATTTCGAAAAGGGATTAATATGGCAAGTAGGAAATAGGCAAACAATTAAATTTTGGGAGGATAATTGGGCGCTTTATCAACCCCTGGAAAACGTGGCTTTGCATCCCTCATTCTATAATGAAACGACTAAAGTTTCCGACTTCATTACGATAAATAATGAATGGAATATACAAGGATTGGAAGAGGTACTCCCAGATGAAGTAGTTAAAATTATTCAAGACATTGTAATACAAGAACATAATATCCAAGATCGCCTCTACTGGGCTCCAAGTAAGAATGAGTGGTTCTCTACGACATCCGCCATGAAATTGATTACACAAGAAAAAACTCAAAGCCCATCCATTGTGAACTGGATATGGAAACTAGAAACACTTCCCAAGGTGAAGAACTTTATTTGGAAAATTAGTGCAAACGGATTACCAACCAAAGCTAGACTGAAAGAAATACATGTTTCAGTACCTGGAGGTTGCATCTTATGTAACTGCACAAATGAAGATACTAGACATTTATTAATGGAATGCCCCTATACATTGATGACAATCAAAAACATTAACTAAGCAACGAAACAGACAATACGAGGATACACCTTAGGAAATAAAGATATAAAAACTATCTTAATAGACCTATTTCACAGCCTGAGAGCAATAGAATTTATTGAATTAGCGGTCGCATGGTGGTGTATTTAGCATCAGCGAAACAAACTAATATTTTAACATGCAACAAATGAGATAATATCATATCTTTCAATGTACACAAGAACAAAAATAGATCAATGGAAAAAAGCTAAGAAATGGAATGAAGATGAAGAAGGAAGAGAAACAAAAAGATGACCGAAAACCAAGACATATAACAAAAATTATGGAAGAAACCGCAAGTTGAATTTATTAAATGTAATTTTGATGGTTCAAAAATAGCGAATGGTCATCCATCGGGAGGGGCGATTTTACGGGACCATAAGGTCATCCAAGGGTTTAAGAATTGCCCTTGGGAAATTGAGATGATCATGGGTGATATTCTGGTGTCGCTCCTAGACTTCCAGAATGTCACCATTTCCCACGTTAACAAGGGTTCGCATGCTGTGACCGATAAAATTGCTAAGTTGGGCCACAACCTCCCTATTAATGACATTAGGAACCACCCAGAACTTCAGATTCTCATCCGTCAGGATGCTCTAGGACGTACCTCGTAGCAGTCGGGCTCCTAATCCTTACCTAATCAAAAAAAAATTAAATAAGATGAACGAAGGCACTACTTGTTCCAATTCTTGTATATTTTTTTTTGTAAATTTTAATTATTTATATCCTCCCTATGAACAAAAAATCATAATATAATTACATAGTTTATGTATGTGTTTCATAAAAATACAATCACACACTATTTATGACATTCATTTTCTACAAATTTTACACGAGAGTTTTCATGTTATCCCTTAAAGGAAGGAGTTTCTATAACCCCAAATCGTCCAACGTACCTATGATCTATGCATGAAATATTAATTGCTACTCTTAACTATATGTACACTTGAACTTGTAACAAGTTGTTCTTAGTAACTCGGCGTTCGATTTGATTAAGTCTCGTTCGTGTTCGGCTCAGTTTATAAACGAATTAAGATTGAGCACAACTTTAAGGCTAATAAGATAAATGAGTCGAGCTTGAGCAATAAGAAAATTCGACTCGTCTGTTCACGAACAAGCTCGATTTAACACTCATGTACAAATTCGATTATATGTATGAACAAGCTCTACTATATAATATATATAGAATTTTAAGTATAACTACATAGCTTTTGGTAATTTCTCTCAAACTATATAGTTAAATTGTCGTTTTATTTATTTGTATGGGCGGTCAAGTAAACTTCACAAGCTTTTCTCACGAACAAACTAAACGAGCAACTCGCAAGAGTTAAAATTAAACTCGGTGAGTCTCTAAATAAACTGAGCTAAAATAAAAATTTGAACTCGAATAAAACTTGCGCTTGGGCTCGAACTCACTTATTTCTAACCGAGTTAAGCTTGAGCTAGCAATTCAAAGCCCGACTCTGATCGATTAATTCAATTATAACCTGAAATGGAAACGCTGAAGAAATGTATGTGCAAACATTGGTCTCCTTGTATTGGCTATGGCGATAATTGTGGGGATAGAAGCACTTCACAAAAGCAAGGAAAAAGGCAAAGGCGACGCATGACTTAAGTTCAATGATTAACCTGCTTATCAATTGGTAAACAAGTTACCCTTTTTCCCCACTCCTTTTAACTTTTTTTAACGGGTGAATTCCTTCTATGGTCCCTAACCTATCACATAAAGTTCTTATTAGTCCCTAATCTTTACAAATGTCTTTTTAGGTCCCTAATCTTTGAAAAGTGTTACTATTTGGTCCCTTTTCATTTTAGACTTTAAATTTAATTACAACCAAACACCCAAAATTTATATTGATTTTTGTCATTATACCAATATTTATTTATTTTCAAAAAAATACCTCAATCTACACCTTTTAGGAATGAATAATAAATTGTCACTCCATATTTACTCCTTTTTTCAAAAAATAGTACTTTTCAAAAAAAAAACATAATTTTAAAAATAAAAGGTGAGTTATAAATATTTATTTCTATCTTATTGAATTTAATAGTTATTAAAGTATTTTATAAAATTACAAAAATTTATTCTATTGTCCTCTTATTGAATTTAATAAAATCACCCCTTATTTACCCTTTTTTTAAAAAAACTAGAAATGTTTTTTTAACAAAGGGTAAATAAGGGATGATTTTTTTATATAAAATTTTTTTTATCAAATTTGTATGAATTTTATAAAATAATTGCAAAAAACTGATGGATTAAAAAATCACTTTACTAGTTTTTTTTAACAAAGGGTAAATAAGGGGTGATTTTCTTATATAAAAATTTATTTTATCAAATTTTTATGAATTTTATAAAATAATTGAAAAAAAGTGATGGATCAAAAAAATCACTGTATAAAAAAGTTATAAATAATGGGTAAATAGGGGAATTTAGATTTTGTTTTGTGAAAATTTGTTTTTTTTTTAATTTTATAAAATGTTTTAATAACTATTAAATTAAATAAGAAGGCAATAAATATTTATAACTCACCTTTTAATTTTAAAATTATGTTTTTTTAATAAAAAGTACTATTTTTTGAAAAAAAGGATTAAATATGGAGTTATAATTTATTATTTTGTCCTAAAATGTGTAGATTGAGGTATTTTTTTGAAAATAAATAAATATTGGTATTTTGACAAAATAAATATAAAGTTTGGGTGTTTGCTTGTAATTAAACTTAAAGTCTAAAATGAAAAAGGACCAAATAGTAATACTTTTCAAAGATTAGGGACCTAAAAAAATATTTACAAAGGTTAGGGACTAATAAGAACTTTATGTAATAGGTTAGGGACTATAGAAGAAATTCACTCTCTGATTTAATTTAAGATCCTGATTTCATGCCACATGTGGCTCTTAATGCAAGACTAGGAAATTAACCGTGATGAAGAAGGGAAGGAAAGAGGGGCCGAATAATAAGGTGGAGATAGAGTTGTCTATGAATCCATATTTAATGGTGTATTCATAATTATAATATGGTATTTTTATCCATTAATTTAAATTGAGAAAGACTTTTAGATTCCTTGATTTAGTATTTAAAAAAAAAGGTTTTAGGATCCGTTTGTTAACGTTGTACTTGATGGTGCTGATCGATGGTGTTGATGTTTTTTTTGAGCCCAGATGGTGTTGATGGGTGTTAACGTTGAAATTAGTATGTGAAATTAGATACTCCGTACTTATTTTTTCAAATAAAATAGTATGCGTTCGATAAAGGATAGATAATAGTAGTAGAATTTTATTATGAATGACCATTAATGACATACTTATTTTATTGGAAAAAAGAGGAACAAAAAATGATCAATTTTTTTTTGGTTGAAAGAGAGGCGGTACTCTCCGGCCCCTCAAGGGGGCGTTTTATTAATAGAGGAAAAAAGGCTAAGTAGTCAGCAAACGGGGGATAGCCCGACCCCTAACATCATCGAAAAGCAGTAAGAAAATCCCCTCCGACGGGGCAGACAATACATGCAATCCTAAGGGTAAATTAAAAGCGAGGGAAGCCAAACGGTCCGCGACCGCATTAGCTTCCCGATACACATGTCGAAATTGAATAGACCAATTTCTACAAATGAAGTCTTGGCATCGCGATACCAGACTGAAAAGAGGATGACTCCTCTTAACCCGAGAGCTCAAGAGGTGTACAATTAATTGAGAGTCGGACTCAAGGACAACCTTTCGGTACCCACTGTCCCATGCCAACTTCAACCCTTTATACACCCCCCAGAGCTCCGCCATTGGGACCGTACATGACCCAATGTTATAACAAAAACCTCCAATCCAGTTTCCATTGCAATCACATATCACTCCTCCTGCCGCCGCCAATCCGTCTCTTACAACACCATCTGTGTTGACTTTAGTCCAGCCTTCTTCAGGTACCTTCCAAGCAATGTTCTGAAACACTTTATTGTTCGAAGCACTTGGAACCAGCCTCTTACCTATAACCCTAGACGCTTCATTTACTCGATCCTTGATGAAAACCGCCTTTTCCATGGAAACAGTATCATCATTGAAAGCTTTCATGTTCCTCCACTTCCAAACCCACCAAAGCGTCTTAATAAACACCGCATTCCAGTCCAAAATACCCATCTTGAAATCTTCAAGCAAATTTCTTCGGAACCAACATGCAAAATCATCTTGAAAGAAACAAGGGGAAAATCAGTAACATTGAAACTATGCCAAATAGACCTTACCTGAGGGCAGTCCCTAAATATGTGTTCATAAGTTTCCTCCAGTGCACAACCAAACACGCAACCAGCATTATCCGTTAAGTGGCGTCGCCGCCGCTCGTAGTTCGACATCACACCACCCTTGCAAGCGAGCCAAGCAAAGCACCGTACACGCTCAGGAACCTTAGCCTTCCAAAGCCTGCGAAAAACAGAAGAATCAGGATCCATTCGGTTGAAATTGTCACAAAGCAGATTATATCTAGAGGCGACAAAATAGGTTCCATCGGGCGTAAAACGCCAACTGATCTCATCTTCGAGCCCGTCTTCCCCAACAGGTATAGCGATAGCAGCAATCTTTAACAAAACCGATGAAGGCAACATCTGTGACAGCGCAGTCCAATCCCAAGTCTGATCATTCCAGTAGAGGTAAATTGGAATTGACTCCAAATCATTCGTGATCTCCACAGTAGCAACATTAGACAGCGACTCATCCAGTAACCAAATAACCGACCAAAAACTGATAGAATCTCCCTTCCTGACAAGCCAACGATTTCCTTTAGAGATAACTTCATTAGCACCTATTCTGATGCACTTCCAAATATGAAGCGCCAAGAAAGCTTTCCCACAAGAGCCACATTGAGCTCGTGCATAGACTTCACTCCAAGGCCTCCCTGACCTTTCGGTTTGATAATTTCATCCCAAGCCACTTTATGTATACGTCTTCGTTCCCTCGTACTACCCCAGATAAAACTCCTGTTAATCTGATCTATCTCCCTGCAATTACTAGCTGGCAACAAAGAAGAGGACATAGCATAAACGGGTAGAGAGGTTAGAACCGAATTAACTAGAGTAATTCTCCCAGCAAAGCTTAACATCTTAGATTTCCAGCCCGCCAACTTAGAATTAAATTTATCAATGAGATATGAGTAGGTATCTTTGTTGACAGACTTATGTAAGATCGGCATTCCAAGGTAGTTCCCCAAATCAGTAGTGACATCAAACCCACTAATTCGTTGAAGACGTCTACACATTCTCCGATCCAGATTTTTTGAAATGAAAATCTTAGACTTCTTAGCACTGATCCTTTGTCCAGAGGCCCTGCAAAAAATATCTAGGCACTTATTGATGACCAAAAATTGCTCTTCTGAAGCCTCCGCGAAAAGCATAATATCATCCGCAAAAAAAATATGCGAGAGGCGGGGCCCACTCCGAGTAAGTTTAATGGGTTTCCAATCCCCACTATTAACCGACTCGGCAATCAAATGTCCAAGACGCTCTATGCAAAGTAAGAACATGTACGGCGAGATTGGATCCCCCTGCCTAATACCACGGGACGCCGTAAATTGAGTAGAAACCTCCCCATTCCAAAGGATTTGCATTTTAGGAGATCTCACACACGACATGACCCACACGACCCACTCATTCGGGAAACCTGCAATCCGGAGAGTATCTTCCATAAAGTCCCAACTCAGTCTGTCATAGGCCTTCTCAAGATCAAGTTTAAGAATCATCCATCCCTTGCTTCCCGTTTTTTTCCTCATGGACTGCACAACTTCTTGAGCGATCACAATATTATCGGTAATCAATCTTCCAGGAATGAAGCTCCCTTGTTCCGGGCCAATGATATCCGACATGAGAGGTTGAATCCGGTTAGCAAGCACCTTCGTAACGGTCTTATATATAACGTTACAAAGGCTAACGGGCCTAAACTGGCTGATGTTATCCGGTTTCGAGACCTTCGCCAACAAAACAATCAAAGTGTCATTGACGCTTTCCGGCAAGCTAGACGAGTGGAAAAAATCTTTGACAAATTCGATGACTGAGGCTCCAACAACATTCCAATACTTATGGAAGAAAATTGGTTGAAAACCGTCCAAACCCGGTGATTTAAATGGGCCCATGCCCTTGATGGCGTGCCAAACTTCTTCAGCAGTAACCGGTTTGGCTAGGCTTTGAAGAATCTCCGAATTTACAACTGGGAACGCTGACTGTAAATTCGGAAAAGCAGTAACATCAGTCTCTTCAGCAGTATACAAATTGCTATAGAAGTTGACCGCCAAATTCTCCAACTCAGCCTTGTCCTCAATCCAACGTCCAGAACTGTCACGCAATCCTTCAATTCTGTTATGTTTCCGCCTGATCACGGTAGAGGCGTGAAAAAATGAGGTGTTACGATCTCCGCAACTAAGCCATTGTTCCCTTGACTTTTGAAACCACAAGATCTCCTCTTGTTCAAGAACAAACTCAATCTCTCCTTGGATTTTGTTTTCCTCATCTAGCATGGTGGTTGTCGAACCTATTGAAAGAATTCTTTGAATTCTCTCCAAACGCTCAAACAGAAATTGTTTCCTACGGTGAATGCTACCAAAAACCTTTTTATTCCAAATGACAAGATCCTCTTTCAACTTGGCAAGGGCTCCAGGCGCAGTTTCCTCCCTATTCCAGCTCTCATTAATCTTCGCCTCAAACCCCGGATGTGTAAACCAAGCAGCCTCGCAACAAAAAGGTCTTCTCTTCTTGTTTAAATTCAAATTGGGACAAAAACTCAACAAAAGCGGACTATGGTCAGACGACAGCTTAGGGAGATGTCTAACCCTTGCCTCCGGCCATCGAGTGCGCCCATCAATGTTGCAGAAAACTCTATCGAGTCTTTTATTTACAACCGTCGAAGGAGAGAGTCCACGACTCCACGTAAATTTTGGTCCAATAAATTCCATATCCACCAAGCTCAATTTATTTTGCCACCTGCTAAAGGTTGGAGAATCGGTGTGTAGGCCGTCGGTACCTCCACTCCTTTCGTGATTGTAGAGAATGCAATTAAAATCTCCACCCACAACAACCGGGCCTGAAACTCTTCGGACAACCCTTTCGAGGTCCTTCCAAAAAATCTCCCTTCTAGTAACGGATGGAGGACCATAGACAACAAAGAGGTGACAATGAACGCCCTGATCAAGGAACGAGGCGTGGATAAAATCAACAAACTTCCCCTCAATTCTCATATCAATTCTATTATCCTTCCAAAAAAGCCAAACTCCACCAGCCATGCCCCTCGCTTCAACTCGATCGCTGCTAGTGAAACCTGCTCTACTAAGTCTGTCACAAACAGTATTTGCTGCATCCCCTGAAATTCTAGGTTCAAAGATGGCCAACGCATCAATCTTATGAACCTTGCACATGTATCGAATACCTCTTCGGAAACTAGGTTCCCCTGCACCAAAACAATTCCAGATTAGTATATTCATATTAACCATAAAAACTAAAAAAGATCACAAACTAAAATATCAGTATTCGGCGCCTAAATGGCCCGAACTTAATTCTGCCATAGCAAAGTCTCCCTTTTGATCTGTAGCGCTTGAAGAGTGAAGATTCTCAGCCTCCAAAGCAAACAACGGGTTGACATTCACCAACGTGTTAGAAGGCATAACATGTTCTGTGAAGAGGTCCCCAACTTTCTCCTGAACCTGCACAGGACGTGCGGCCGACATATTTGGATTCTTTGTTGCAAATTCATATTCCAAAGCCTCGGTCATGTCTTCGGGTGGTCGTCTTCTTTTGGCATTAGAGCCCAAACTCGGACTTTGGATAAGCCCCACGAAACCAGAGCCCACAAAATTATGGGCCTGATTTACATTTGTTTTCCTTAGCCCCTTTTCATTCTTCCTATTCAATTGGGCCCTTTGTTGAGATAGCCCATTATATTCTTTTGCATTGAACACCATAGGATTAGAGATTACGGAAGCCCCATTATTAGTCAAATTGACGTCACCTTCCATCTTATTCAAACCCTCCACATAAGTGTTTCCCATATGCTGTGGTATATCCTTTGAAGATCCTACCACGATACTCCCCATATCCTGCAGTTTATCCACTGAAGATCTCTCTACGTCTTTCCCCTTCAGCCCTATCTTTTTTTCTTTCCTTCTATAAATATTCTTTCCAACATCTACTCCAATATTCTGATCTTCCTTGATATCCTCTCTCTTTTCTCCTTCAGCATCATCGTTTTGCACAGTCAAAGCTTCAAATCTGTTTATCTCGGAAAAGAGCTTTGTTACAGGGGCAAATACACTTCCCTTCCCTTTCTCCGTCTTCGAATTTCCTTCCTTGGCAAGAGATTTTTTGAATTGATCCTTTGATTGCTCCGTAATATCCGTGGTTGATTTTTGATTTCCTTTCTGAGGACGAGCTTTCCTAAACGGAACCATCCATTCCCCGTAGCATCCCTTTCCTGTTCTCGCAGCCTCGTGCGCCGTCGTCGGAGTTTGGACCTTCGGTATCGTCGCCGCCCCCGCACCTGCGCTTGCCTTTGAGGTCTCAATAGTCTCCACTCTCTGCTGAGTTTCATCTTGACTTTCTTGATCATTCATAGTAGTTACAACTGGACGAAAGGGACAACTCGTCTTTAGATGGCCGAACCTTCCGCATCCATAGCATATCGTTGGTATTCCTTCATACTCTACAAGGAAACGATCACCATTAATAGTAATCGTGCCTTTTAGAGGTTTTTCGAGGTTGATCTCAACACATATCCGACCAAACTTGCCCCTGTTAGTGTACAGAGTTCGCGAATCCACTCGAATTGGATTGCCAATGCCTGCCGCCACTTTGAGAAGAACATTCTCCTCATAGAGAGTCACCGGAAGATCGAAAATACGGATCCATGTAGGGGTAGTCTTTATTGGTTCTGATGTGCGAAGGTTTGGAGCCCATTTTCGAACCGTCAAGCACCTTCCGAATACCATCCATGGCCCATGCGTGAGTGATTTGAGACAGTCCTCTTCATTTTCAAAACGGACTAAAAAACAACCATGGGCAAGATCAAGCACATGAAGCCGGTAGCTAGTCTTCCACATCTCCCGGATCTTCCTCTCCATAATCGGAAAAGCCACCGGGTGTCCAAGAAGCTTGACGACCACCGAAAGCTTCCAAACAGACGCAAGAGCATCCATGACATCTTCAGCAATAGAGACGGCAGGATCTCCGTCTTCTCCGTCCGGAAAGGCAATCGTGATCTTCCCTTGGAGAAATTCAGTATCAATCGACGTTTTTTGATGAGTAGCACTCCAAGACCTCACAACATCCTTCCAAGACACCCCCGGGTCCGGGGGATCCCCCAGAGGCTTGTTCACATTTTGAACGTCTAGTTGCATGTTTTGATCTGTATCATCAGCATTGGTAGTCGGACATTCTGTGGGCGGAGTCGACATCGGAGCCTCAGTTTCAGAGCCCGTGACGATTCGCTTTCAACTAGCACTATATTTTTCTACATGTACATACACTTAATGTCTCACCTTATATAAACTACTTTCAAATCAACACCATAATGTCTCACCTTATTTTTTTTGACGAAATTTTAACACCAATCAACACCATCAATAACTTTAAACTAGTTTTAACAAACGCTCATTCCGTAGTTGATAGAGTTGATTTTTTGTAAGGATTTCAATGTCAACGCGAATCAATTACATCAACTAATTTGTCGAACGGACCTTATAAGGTTTATTAACTCTTATGAAGCTCTCGTACTTACAAAATTGTGTCCAAGATGAGATGAATGTTGGAATTTTCAATTTGAAAATTGATGGTACGTAGCTATTTTCAAATTCAGCTTGTTAAAAAATATTGTAATGAAAAAAAAGACAAGAGTTTGTCGCTAGAGATTTGTGGAGGAAAGTGGGATAAAAGGCCGATTCTACTAAAAGGAATTAAGTTAGAGCATGTGCTATGAAGGGGATTTCCAATCCTCTCTTCACTTTCTCTCTCCTCACCTCCTTTTGACACACCACCTACCCTATATTTTACCTCACTATTTCCTCTTCCTTTTCCTCTTTCTCTATATTCACCCACAACAATGAAGATCATTTCTTCTCCCCTCTTCCAATTTTTTATACATATAGTTTATCACATACTCATATTATTAATTTATGATTTATTCACTCCTTATGATTTTAATTAATTAATAAATTAATTTAACATTCAATAAAAATATATATATTACTTATGGCAATTTAAATTGATTACTACTAATAATTAAATCTTGATTACATTAAGATAATACAAACAACAACATAAAATAAGATGTAAAATGAAAACATTAAGCATAAATAACAACATTATTGTCATAAAAATTTAATCACAATCCGAATCCGATGCCAAAAGAGGGGGTAGTATATTGGGAATTTGAATTATTTTGCAAGTTTGGGTTAGTTGGATCATGATTATCCATGGGATGACGAGGGAGGAAGATAGTAAGATAGGATGAGATGAAAAATGTATGCAATATTAGGTTCAATTTATAGACAAAAAAAGTTGTAGGAATTTTTTTTTTAAAAAATGTCATATTTTTAATATTATTGTTTGTAATTTATTAATGCTTAATTGTAATGAAAATAAATGATTGTGTTGATAGATGAAAAAGATATGCAATATTAGGTTCAATTTATAAACAAAAAAAATACAAGAATTATTATTTATTTATTTTGTTTTTTTAAAATATCATCTTTAAAATATTTTTATTTGTAATTTGTTAATGCTAAATGTAATGAAAATAAATGAATGTAGTTGATTATAAGAGACACATGTCAAATTTTGATTGGGTGAATATGGAGAGGAATGCACAAAAGCCAATATGCACATTCCTCTACCCATAGAGGATTTCACCTCATTCCTCTCTCAATAGAGGATCCTCTCTTCCAACCCACATCCAAGAGTATCCACATTTTGAATAAAAAATGGGTAAAAAAAGGAAGAGGGGATTACCAATCCCCTTCATAGCGCATGCTCTTAGTAACAATCTTCTTTTAGTAAATGTTATCAATAAATTTTGAAGCAATCTATATATAAAATTGAGATGCTTATTTTAGACAATCTCTTCAATCTTAATGAACTTTAAATTGTCGGGGATTTACCAAGTTTTTAAGGAGACTACTTACATGGGCAGGCTTCATCCCCGAACTTGCAGACCACATAACCAAAGCCTACCGATTGATAGCTAATTTTGATCTTATGATCCATTTAACATGAATTCCCGTGCTATACGCAAGTTTAATTAAATAAATAATAATTTAATTGGTCGGTAATTGTTATTTAGAATAATGTAAATTGTATGAGATATAATAGAATGTAATGTAATTAAGAAAATGATTAGTAAAAATTAAAAAATATGAAAAGTAAAAATAATGTTAAATTTAATTTGAAAAGGCTAAGATTATGTAGTTAAAATATCTTTAAGGGGATAATTGATTATAAATAAAATTATATTAATTAGGGGTAAACCCATTATTTAAATATTTTATTTAAGAAAATAGTTTGTGTGGCGTCGTTTAGAGGCGATACTTAAACCAAATAAACAAGATGTGGATATATAGGAAGAATGCTATTTACTTTGGGCGAATTACCACGTAAACGCATTATTTGTTAAAATGAGGGAGCATTAACCAGAAATTAGATTAAACACGTAGACGCGTTAAGATGTAATTATTAGAATAAAAATAAATTATCTATCACTTTCTTATAATATTTTATCTTATGTCTTAGCATATATTCTCACAATATCTTTTGTATGGTAGTTACTAGGGTTTTATGATACCCTTGTATAAATACCTCATAAGATCAATAATACTTGATTCCTCTACAAAACAATGCCTCTCTAGTCTCTATATTGTATCATACGCTCCAAGATCCTAGGCCTGTCACACGACCCACACGAAACCCTAATATCACGCCATGGCCACCGAATTTGCAACCTCCTTGGCCAATCCCCATGAACACTCTAAACCGTTCACCATTGTTCACTTTACAAACATCATCAAACTCACCCCCTCAAATTACCTTACATGGAAAACACAAATCCAAGCTATTCTTGAAGGCTATGATTTGTTCAAGTTTCTTGACGGATCTCACCCTATTCCGATTGTTGAATCGGTGGTTCAAGACAATGCTACGATCACAAATCATGCGTATCTTACGTGGAAACGCCAAGATCATCTTCTCTATGGAGCCCTCATAGGCACGTTCTCCTCTCCCGTGGCCAACCTCGTAACGCAAGCAAAAACGTGTCAGGCTGTGTGGGACACGCTCAAACGCACGTATGGCACAACATCTCGGGGCCACAAATGTCAAGTCAAGCAACGCCTTCAAACGCTCAAGAAAGGGTCTTCCACTATCTCGGAGTATATGCAAGCCATGAAGGCTTCATCAGACATTCTGGCGGCGTTGGAAGCGCCCCTCGCTCATGAAGACTTCATCGACTATATTCTCAAAGGCCTTGATTCCAACTATCAATCCGTTATTGATGGAGCAAACATGCGTGATACATGCATATCTTTTAAGGAGCTTCACGAGAAATTGATTCTTCGAGAACTTGAGTTGAAGACGGAGAACACGGACAATGCCCCGATGACGGCTTTGAATGTGCAAAAGCAAAACAAGTATCGTGAAAAGGGCTCGAATTTGACTCCCGCTTGACAGTCCTCCGCGCCTCCACCCCCACCTCCACAAGATTGGCTTCCCCTTCATCAAAATCATAATCCAAACTACCAGCCCCGCCCGTCGAGAAACCCTAATTCGGCTCCTATGCAACAACACAAAACCAATCCATCCACACAATCTCAGCCAAACTCTCCAAAACCATTCCTTGGAAAGTGTCAATACTGCAAAGGCCCTGGCCACGTTATCTCTCAATGTGCTAAGTTTCGTGAGGATTATCCTTACGTCCAATTCCCGCCCTCCAACCGTTTTCCACCAACTCAGCCTCAAGCAAACATGGCTTCCACATCTAACCCTAAACCCGGGTGGCTAGTCGACTCTGGTTCTTCTAATCATCTCACCAACGACATTGCTAACCTGGCCCTTCATCAACCATACTCCGGTACGGATCAAGTATAAGTCGGTAACGGTCAAGGTTTGCCTATTACGCACTCTGGCTCCTCCATTCTCTCCACTCATTCTCAACAGTTTCACGTTTCTAATGTTCCATGTGTCCCATCTATTTCCAAGAACATACTTTTTGTGTCTAAGTTTACTTCTGATACCCGTTATCCTATGGTTTTCTTACATAATTGCTTTCTTGTGAAGGATATCCATACGAGTTCAACAATCCTTAGCGGTCCTTGCATCGATGGTGTTTATCATTGGCCGTCCTCTTCTCTAGTGTCTTTTTTTGCTCGTTGTGCTCTTTCCCCGATGTCTTGGCATCATAAGCTAGGGCACCCGTCTTCCGCAATTTTTCAATTAATCAATAAACAATTTCGTTTAGGCAGTTCTTCTTTTTTACAAGTTGATTGTAGTTCGTGTCATATCAATAAAAGTCATAAGCTTCCGTTTCATAAATCGTCTCTTGTTTCTAATACACCTCTTAAGATTGTCTATTTCGAAGTTTGGACCTTTCCTGTGCTATCTGATGACGGATTTAAGTACTACGTTATTTTTGTGGATCATTTTACAAAGTATGTGTGGCTTTATCCGCTCAAACGGAAATCAGAAACTCAAGGTGTCTTTATTAAGTTTCGGTCTCTTGTAGAAACCTATTGCAATCACAAAATCAAAATCCGGTATTCTGATAATGGTGGAGAATATCTTGCTCTTCGTTACTATCTTAGCAATAATGGGATCACACATCTCACCTCTCCTCCTCACACTCCGGAACACAACGGTATGTCTGAACGGCGACACCGTCATCTTGTTGAAATCGGCCTCTCTTTACTCACCTTTTCGGGTCTTCCCCTTGATCACTAGCCTCACGCCCTGATCACGTCTACCTATCTCATAAATCATTTCCCTTCTCAATCTTTCAATTTTCAATCTCCTTTTCAGAATCTCACTGGACAACAACCTGATTACTCTAAACTCAAGTGTTTTGGATGTCTCTGCTTTCCATGGCTTCGGCCATACACGTCTCACAAACTTCAGCCTAAATCCATCCCGTATGTGTTTATTGGTTATTCCTCTTCCCAAAGTGTGTATCAATGTCTCGATCCAGTTACTCGACGTATATATGTTTCTAGACATGTTCAATTTGTTGAAATGGAGTATCCATATACAAAACTTCCACCTAAACCCTCGTTTGATGACGTGCTGGGAGATGAATGGGCCGATTTTCAACTCCTCATGCAATCTACGTATGCCCCATGTAAAATCCTAGCCAATCTATCACTTCTCTCTCCGATTCTAATTTAGGAGAATCTCAATGTTCTAATTTGGATACTATATCTTCACCAAATCTTTCCCTATCTTACCCAAATAATCTCTCGACCCAACCCTCACCAACCGCCACTATACGCCCTCACGCGCGTCGCCCAATCCTAACCCTAATTTTGGATCTCAAAACCCTAACCCTAATTCAATGCCGCTAAACCCTACCCCTACCGAACCTACCTCTACCGCGGACTCCAGTTCGCCAAATCCCAATCTCGGCTTGCCCTCCTCTGAACCAACCTCCTCTCCCTCCCCACGGCCTGAGCCTGAACCCGATCATGGCATTATTACTCGCTCAAAGAACAACATCTTTAAACCCATCCAAAAACTTAACCTGCTCACCTAAATCCTCCCTCCGAGCCCAAAACCATTACTCAAGCGCTCAAAGATTCCCTTTGGAGGGCTGCTATGCAGGCCGAGTTCGACGCCCTCTGTGTGAACAAAACATGGTCCCTTGTTTCCCCTTCTCCCGATCAAAACATTGTCGGTTGTAAGTGGGTATTACTTTTTTTTATAATTTATAATTTTTTCCGCATAAAGTATCATCCTGATGGCACCATTGACAAGTATAAAGATCCCCTAGTTGCTAAAGGCTTTCACCAAAGACCAGGTTGGGACTACTTTGAAATGTTCAGTTCGGTTATCAAGCCTGTCACGGTTCGACTCGTTGTCACGCTGGTCGTGTCTCGTGGCTGGTCCTTGCACCAACTTGACGTTAACAACGCCTTCTTACAAGGCACACTACAAGAGTATGTATTTATGAGCCAACCCCCGGGTTTTCTCGATCCGGCCGCCCCCTCTCATGTCTACAAATTACATAAAGCCATCTACGGACTCAAGCAAGCACCTAGGGCATGGTACAACGAGCTCAAGTCCTTCTTGTTCAAACTTGGTTTTCGATCATTAGTTTCGGATGCCTCACTTTTCATCTATCGTCGGAACTCTCACTCGGTTTATCTTCTGGTCTACGTTGATGACATTATTGTCACCGCCAATGATTCCGCTCTTGTTACATGGCTTCTTGACACACTTGCTAAACAATTTTCACTCAAGGATCTTGGTGAGTTATCTTACTTTCTTGGTGTTGAAGTCTTACGATCTTCTTCGGGCTTATTTCTTTCCCAACGCAAGTACATTTCTGATCTTCTTGGCAAAGCTGGAATGGAGTCTGCGAAACCTGTATCTACTCCGTTGGATGGCAATGTGGCTTTGTCTCGTCATCTAGGCAATCCCTTTCCATCTCCC
This sequence comes from Fallopia convolvulus, assembly GCA_964016875.1. Classification (NCBI taxonomy): domain Eukaryota; kingdom Viridiplantae; phylum Streptophyta; class Magnoliopsida; order Caryophyllales; family Polygonaceae; genus Fallopia; species Fallopia convolvulus. The sequence goes on along the minus strand of OZ024731.1, from coordinate 11,640,756 downwards.
TCGGAATACCGAATGTTTGTCGGCAGCTACAATACCTCAGACTCACTCGTCCAGACGTTGCATTTGCGGTTAGCAAACTCTCTCAGTATATGCAATGCCCTAGAAACTGCTCATTGGGAGGCTTTGAAACGTCTCCTGCGTTATCTCAGTGGTACGATTGATCTTGGCATTCTGATTTCTCCTCAGTCTTCTCTTCAGTTGCATGGTTTTTTTTATGCTGATTGGGCTGGTGATAAGGATGATTATGTGTCTACTACTGGGTACTTTCTTTACTTTGGCTCCACGCCAATCTCCTAGAGTTCTCGGAAACAGAAATCTGTCTCTCGGTCCTCCACTGAATTCGAATATAAGGCCCTTGCTGATGCATGTTCGGAACTACCCTGGATCGCTTTTCTCCTTGCTGAAATGGGCGTCACACTTCCACAACAGCCGGTGGTTTATTGTGACAATCTTGGTGCCACATTCTTAAGCTCCAATCCTGTGTTTCACTCTCGTATGAAGCACATCGCATTGGCCTACCATTTTGTTCGTGAACAAGTTCAAGCTGGAACACTTCGGATTGCACATGTTTCTACCAAAGATCAGTTGGCCGACATCTTAACGAAACCTCTCCTTCGACCTCAGTTTCAAGTGTTGCTTCACAAGCTTGGCCTCTCTACTCGACAGTCTAGCTTGAGGGGGAATATTAGGATAGAATAAATTATCTATCACTTTCTTATAATATTTTATCTTATGTCCTAACATATATTCTCACAATATCTTTTGTATGGTAGTTTCTAGGGTTTTATGATACTCTTGTATAAATACCTCATAAGATCAATAATACAATTCACTTGATTCCTCTACAAAACATTGCCTCTCTATAGTAATATATAAACTGAAATATAAATTAGGAATTTCAAGTAGCAATGTCGATGTAAGATTAGAAATGGAAGAATTCAAGAGTATAGAATGTAGAATATTGAGTACTCGATGAAAATGAATTCAAATGAGGAACAACAGAATTTGGGAATGAAAATGTAAGTATCGCTAATATCGAGCTTGTGAATGGTTTTTCTGCATGATTTCGTAGTCGTCTTGCTTATATTGCCTCGTCTTGTTTTATAATGGGCTATAGAATTGTTGAACCTCATCTTCTCTTCTCGGAGATCTCGCCCTCCGCCCTCGTCTTCAATGAACTCTAACGTCTTTCTCCTTATTCTTTTGCCCTTCTTGTTGAGTTGTGGATCGTGTGTAACCGATCGTTTTCGATGTGGGCTTGAATTCCGATTTCGGCCTAAATGTCAACGGCCCAACACTACTTTTTTAATATATAGATATATGTGAAAAAAAAATCTAAGATGGTAGGAATAATTTATATAATATGCTTTTATATTGTGAGTCAAGTATGAAAAGCCGTAAGAGAAATTGAAGAGCTAAGTGACCAACTAGTTCGAAAGGATATAGTAATTCGGTAGCTCATATATTGTTGACTACCGTATCTGTGATATGGAGACGTGGAGTAACTTTATCAATTAGTTGAGCTAAGATTTAAATACAAAAAACTTCAAGGTTGATATATATGATTCACAAAACTTTGATCCACATTTCACTCCTCAAACATCTAGCATTTCATAAAATAAAATTAAAAAAAGGGAAAAAGGGGTCACGTACTCAACTACCATTTCTATATTTTATAATATATGTAGCATAAATGCGATGAATCACGGAAGGTAGACAATCTTTGAGGTTCAACTCCCATTAATCTCGATCACCATCACAGATTCACAATCACAATCACCATGTTTCGAGTCGAGGATCATCGGGTGCCCCACACACTTTGCTATTTGTTCTTCTTGTCTTCCTCTTCCTTCCTTGTGATTTCATTCAGTCGGTGGCATTATTTTTTTTTAATTTTCTGTTTCTTTTAAATTTGTCCGTATTCTTTTGATTTTCTGGTTTATTAGTCGGTGGGATTTGACTGTTTAAGATTCTATAAACTCCACATTCAACTTCAATCATAAATAAAATTGAAAACGACAACTATATACTATCTGGTTACTATCTGTATATATGAATGGGGTTTTGAATAAATGAATATTTATATTTCATGTTGGTTAATCTCAGAATTCTACCACCTCTATTGCTACTATATAGTACGGAGTATATTACAAGTCAAACGAATCTTGGAACTCAAAGCTATGTATTGCTTGGGATATTGGAGTTGTGTGGCAATCTACGCTAGTGAGATAGAAGGTGCCCATCCCCACCCAAAGGACACCTACCAAGAAGCCCCTATATATTTAGTTTAATATCACTGAATTGTCTTATGCCACTTGTTCTTGTTTTGTTCACCCTTCAATTCATAATTGAATAGTTCGATTTTTTTAGACTTCAATTGGATTCAGAATTGGTTGCGGAACTCATTCCACCAACGACACCAAGTTTTGGATGTTCTTACACTTGAGTTTTTTTTTTTAACAAAAAGGTGTTACTTAGTAATTTAATTGACATAAAACAACTTTTATTATAGGTAAGTTAGTTAATAACCGTGTACTATGTCATGACAAATTTAGCAGTTTAAAATACAATCAACCATTTTATTCTGAATATCGCTTACATTTCGCTTGCAAATCTTTCCAGAGCGAACATAACAAGAATGGGCCGTGTAAAACTTACAGCCCAACTATATGGGCTACAATTAGACTCTATTGGGCCGTACCCATAAGCAAAACGATCTGCCAAGTACATAGACTAAAGGCACCACTAAACTGAATGTCATACAGATAAGATAAGGCCTCCTCCGTCAGTACGGAGAGTGGAAAGAAGGCGAGGGAAAAACAAACAATGGCGACACTGAGAGCTCAACCTCTTCCGTGGCTTCCGAGATTCAGCGGAGCCTCAAAGGCATCTCCGGTACCGTCAATTTTCACTGTTATTGCTCAGAAGAAAGTGAAGAAGACGAGAAAGATTATATTGACAGAGGACGTGGAAAAGCTGGGGAAGAAGGGCGAACTCATCGATGTCAGGGCTGGCTTCTACCGGAATTACCTTCTTCCGATGGGGAAGGCGCAGATCATGACTCCGATTCTGATCAAGGAGATGAAGATGGAGGATGAGAGGATCGAAGCCGAGAAGATTCGGGTGAGAGAAGAGGCCGAGCAGCTGGCTAGGGTTTTGGAAACGGTGGGTGCTTTCAAGGTTAAGAGAAAGGGCGCTGGCCGAGGGAATAAGCAGATCTTCGGATCGGTTACTGCGCAAGATCTCGTAGACATTATCAAGGCTCAGCTGCAGAGGTAACGCGTTGATTGTGCTTGATTCGCTTTTGATTTCTGTTCAATTCGATTTGAAATTATTCGTTTCCAGTGCTTGTTGATTGATTTTCATTTTTGATTTGAGCTGCTGGTGATTGTCTCGCTGAATCAACGTGTTTGGCCACTCATTTTGCTGATTGTTTGTTCTTTCAAGTTACAACTTCCATGTAACTCATTTTGAATTAATTTGAGTTTCATTACAATTTGCAGGGATGTGGATAAGAGAATTGTGACCCTTCCTGAGATCAGAGAAACAGGAGAATACATTGCAGAGGTAAAGCTTCATCCTGATGTTACAGCACGGGTGCGTTTGAATGTGTTTGCCAATTAGAAGTGTAAGCAATTTTAGCTCTTCTTACATATTTGTTTTCCTTGGAGCCTGCGTGCAGCATGTTTTGTAAGTCTTTTTGTTATTTATAAATTTGTTTATATACCCTCACGGGAAACTATCAGTTATTCACAACCTAAAGTCATCCATAGATGTTGATTTGTAGTGTCTTGAGAATTCAGATGTGGTTTATGAAGAGTACATACATAGAGTAAATGGGGTTTAGTTACGTTGGAAGAAAAGTTATCATTTTGGGAAGGTTTTTTTTGGATAATGTTTAGTAATTAGGATAATTGACACTGGGGTGTGGACTATCCGGCCTTAGGGATTTAGAGCATCCTTTCAAATCATGATTAATATGTAGTAGATTATGAGGCAAGTGACTCCACTTTATTCGCCTCTTTCAACCAATGTTAGATTTTTCTATGGGATTTTGTTCAACAATAAAGCTACAAATTGAGGTAGAAATTTACCCTTCCACTTCTAATGTTATGCTAAATTACAACAAATGTGAGACTTATATAGAGATGGACCCTATTGATGTTGTTGTTAGTACTGCATGTTAGAGTTGGAGAATGCATCGAATGGATGGAATTGAAATTAGAATGCTAGGGAACATGTAAATCTGTAAGAATGAAGGTTTAGTGCTTGTTTGGTTGATAAAGGAGAATAAATTCTCAGGAAGAAATCCCATGATTTTTATTTTTTAACTTTCATGTTCAATTGTTGTATTTCATAGCCTTTGGGCATTGGTTCTGCGGTTAAGACTTTGTTAGTACTCCAAGGCCACCGTTTCGAATCCCATGGGCGGCGGTTTGCCCATTTTCACTAGAATTGAATATTTATCAAAAAAATTATTAGCTTATCAAAAAAATTGTTGTATTTCATAGAATTTTTATACCTAGGGGGATAATCTTTAGGAAATGATTTTTAGCTAAATATAATTTCTCAACTCCTAGTATAAATTCTAGAAAATCACATCCCATGAATTAAAACTGTGAGAGTTACCCTTCTTCCATTCAATCAAACAAGAACTTAATGTTGTTACTTCATCCATAGTTTGAAGTAGTCCTTGTCTCTTTCAACACACATTCTCATTCATACTTTCCTTGTTCTAATATAATACTGTATTAGTGTATTTTTATCACAACGGACCCTTAATTTGTTTATTTTTCAAGCAAGACCCTAAATTCTTAATGCATCATCACCTTTTAATTCACAGATAAGCTCTCTGCATAGAGACTGCCATAAGTCAAGTCTCTGTTTGATTTCTTACTACAGTATTATTGTTCATATGAGATACGTTTTGTGTTTTTCCCTGACGCGTGAAATTTATATTAATATACCTATTTAAGACTGATCAAAACGAAATTCTTATGCAAGGGTAAATTATTCAACAAATGAAGGCTCCTAGATGATTACGCAAGCTACTTGGAATTTGTAGAAATAAAACTAACTTTCCCGTGTGGGCTACGTAATTCATGGGCTATATAATTCCGACAAATAAGCGTCGAATGATGGCAAATCAATGAAATCATGAGTCACTAAAGATGATACTACTTGAGGAACACTTTGATAGCGTGTGGGCTTGCCAAGGATTACACAAGTCATTATCATCTCTCAATTCTAACCAATGCATATATCATTGCAAAGACGAGTGATTGATTACATTAAAACATATAAAAACAAACTCCTATCCTATGTTAAAGAGAGAAAAATACACAAATGTTGGGTATAACAAAATCCCAGCCTACTTTTGACCTTGTTTAATTACTTGCTGGGTTCGGCTTACAAAAACGGTTTAGAGGTCTTTTCATCCAATAAGCATGACAATTGACAAGGTTTGAAGTAATTAGTACATATGCCAAATTGTCTACTTTTGACCCCAGCATGGCGCCATTGAGTGGACACCATTTCATGAAAATGAAAGAACGGAAAAAAGGAGCCTTTTGCTTCTATTCTCTATGCTCTCAAAACGTGGAGATTGAAAGGCAACAAAAAAAAAATGCACTTCGTGTAATATTCAATCAAGATATATTACACGAAACTAGGTACGGAACCCAGCGAGGAATAAAAATTTAGGTAGGTTGCTTGGATGAATTTACCTTATACATACTTTGATAAGCCAAATTTAACTTATACAAATCAGAAATAAAATTTTTAATAGGCTAAATTTACCTTATATAATAAAAAAAATTTCCTACAAAAAGTAATAATTTTTACTACATTTTTATATTTTCATTTTTTGAGGTGGGCTTGCTCTAGCTAACCTTTGGTTACGTGCATGCATGAAACTCAACCTAGAAAGAACCACATTATGTCACAAATTGGACATAATATAATGTTTATATGAGGTATTGGGAGTAAGGCTTATGACCATAGTGATAGCCCATGAGTATTCTCTCATCAACGCAATTTGACAAATTTTCATAGACAGAGTGAAAAATTGTTAATTCTGGGTGCATGTTAAACGCATCATCGTATCGTACCATATGTTGATGGCGCCTTCAAAGGCAACCCGAGCTTAGCTGCTGGAGGTGGGGGTGTTTAGGACATCCTCAGGAAGTGTTACTCATTCCTTCACTTTTTCTTGTGGATCTTGCCTTGCGTTGACAACGGAATTATGGGCGATTCTTACCGGTTTACGCCAAGTGGCTGCTCTAGGTATTACTAAGGTCATTCTTGAATCCGATTCACTTTCTGCTTGTCAACTACTTCATTCAAAAGCGATTTCCACCCATCATGATATCGATTTGTTGAAGCAACGTTGGAAGCTCATTGAGGATACCCCTTGGGAAGTCTGGATACACATGTCCGACGAAATGCCAATCGAGTCGCTGACGCCCTAGCTCAATGTGCCTTTTCAATCGACTCTTCCCCTGTTTTTTATAATGTTCGGCCTTGTACTTTTAATGCTATTATTAGTTCTTATTTTGTAGGTCTTCGTGGCCAAAATTCTTGTATCTAGTTAATAAAGTTAAGCTATCCTTTGATCAAAAAAAATTATGGGGGCATAGGGCTCATTTCCTATATCAAGAAGTGGCTTTAACCTTACAAGAAGAATGTAAACAAATTCTAGGTTACTCATCTTCACTTTCAGCGCTAGTTTGGTTCAACATAGAAATCCAATTCCCGAAAACTTGACTTCCTAGGAAATTTATTTTTGTTATAAAATATTTAAATGGAGTAATTGAAAAATTACTATTTAAAACTCTTAGAAAGTAGATCTTACCTATTCTATCATGGTAAGTATACTTCCTATGGTTTGGAGGAAGTATAAATTCTTGGAAAATTAATTCATGCATTTATTTTATAAACCAAACACAGGTATTGAAGCTACTTCATGTGAAAGTTGAACTTCCTGGGAAATCGATTGTGAACCATACCAGGGCTTATACGTGAACTTCAAAAAGGAAATTTTTGTAAGGCAAAACCATTTGTTTCTAAATTCATTTCACACTCACCTATTAACCATATATAATATTTAGATTTCATAATAATTAGCAACTTATATTTCTTATTGTCAAATTTATTTTCATTTTCAATTTCTAATACTACTACACCCTAATTTAATTGATAATTTAAAGTTCGTAATAACTAGGACTGTCCAATGGGTCACTTGACTTGTAACCCGATCTGACCCGCCCGTAAATTATGGGTCGGGTAACAAGTTGGAGTTTTTTTACTTTACGGGTTACAGGTCAGGTTACAAGTTGAACTGTTGGATTATGGGTCGACTTGTAATACCCATAATATCTTTTAAAAAATACCACACATATATTATATTCTTTATTTTTTTTAATTAAAAAATACTCTTAAGACCCATAAGATTGGCTAACTAGGAGATAATTGACAAACGCTTTCAGGCATTATTTATTATTTATTTTTTAATTAATTTTGGGTTAAGAAGTTGACATGTAACCCAACTAGAAAAAATCTATAACCCGTAAACCATGTCAAGTTTATTTTTATGGGTTATCGTGTCATCCCGTAACCAGTAAATCTGATTACGATTTACGTTAGGTCGACTCATTAGACACCAACTAATAACTTAATAATAATTAAAATTATTATCTAATTGTTAAATTTAAATTGAATTTCAATTTGTAACAATATTAAATTCTAATTCTAAATGTCAATTTCAATCTTTAATACTATTAAAAATATAATTCTAATTCTCAATTTCTATTTTAACATCGTGATCGACGCACCGTCCCAACATTGGGATCGACGTCCCATCCAACATTAACCACATCCCGATCCAACACTAGAGTGACCTGCCAACTACCCAGTTGGATCCAGGGGCGTATGTATGTGGTGCTCAGTGGGGGCTGTAGCCCCCACTGGGATTTAAAAAAAAATTAATATATAAAATTACTCTTTGTTTTAGGTTTAAAAGCACTGATCACATATTTGTAGCTCTCGTTAAGCGTTTCAAGTTTGTCTAGCGTTGATCGGTCAAGAATGAAAAATCTGCCTATTGATGTTGAGGACAAAAACTACATTAAAAATTAGGTTATTTGACAAAAAACTAGTTTATTTGGTTAGATAAAAAAAGAAAATTAATATTTTTTGTATAAAAAATATATTTAAATGGTTTTTTATACTGAAAAATACAAAATTTTATGGAAAAAATACACAATTTTCTATATAATTTTTTTATATACAGAAAAATACAATTTTTTCTATATTTTATGGAAAAAAAATCTTTTGTAGCCAAAAAATTTATCAAAAAAAATTTAGCCCCCACTGACATAAATTCCTGGCTACGCCACTAGTGGGATCCCACCAACCACCACAATGACCACCTAAAATGGCGGCATGGCCCCCTCACTCGTGGCAGCCAACACTAGCAAGACCTCGTCGCCACCCACCCACTTATACTTGAATCAACCATGGAAGGAGGCCTAAGCTTCTAATTGTTGGAGAGAGAGATTTGGGGAGAAAATTGGATCGAGGAGAGAGAAATAGAAGGAGGAAAGGAGAAGAAGAAAGGAGGAAGAAGAAACGAGGGGAACACTGGTGAAAATCAAATACTGACATGAGAGAAGAGTTGAAGTGATGGTGAAAGAAAGAAAGAAACAAAGAAAGAGGGCAAACACTTCAAGTTTTAAGCCCTAAGCGCGCATTCCCTAGGGACGCACGACTCTTAAAGTTGCACATTTCATGTGAGGGTGTGGTTCCAAGATATGTGCACTTCTTGTAAGCGTGTATTTTTCGCATTCCTTCTCGGGTGATTTTTCCTTCCATCGGGTAGATGATATGTATGTAACACCTCAAGTATTTATAATGCATTGAGATGCTACCATGTCAACAAGAGTTCTCCCTTATCAAGTTGAATGAGAAAAAAGAATTTTGAAGTTAAATGTGCAAGGATGAGAGTAGTATCAAGATGGGTGGCCTCCTAGAAAGTATGGGTGATGTCCTAGGAAGTCCTTGGGTTGGAGTGAATTAGCGTTTCTAAGAATTCGGGCCTTAACATCTAAAGAATATTGTATAGTTCCAAAAAGTACACACCCTAAACAAACATGCAAAAAAGTGTGCATGTAGCAGAATTTGCATGTGTATATATGCTATGCATTTTAGTATTACAATTTGCATTAAATTTAGGGTACGATAATCTACACAGAATCACTCTTTCAAAATATGCTTTTTCAGAGAAACATCCTACTTTAATGTTGCAAAAAACTTCTCTTATTTACCATTTTGTTAGAAAAGTCACATCTTATACATGAATCTTGTGAAAAAATTGTTTAAACATTATATGAAAACAAACCTATCTAAGCATTGACCCATATTGCCTCATTGTTTCTGCGCTTAAGCTACAAAAGAGTCAAATTTGGCTCGGATATTGAAATATAAACAATGAACATGTATGTCACCTAGACCAAGCTAGTATGTGACAGTTTGATGCATTATGTTTTGATTTATATAGGTGTTTTAATGGAAATATCGGATATAAATTTTTTTTTTGAATTTTTTAGGTGTTTGGAAACATTTATATTATCATCCCTCCCTTTTCTTGAGAACGATCCCATAGTGAACATATATGGAAGTAACCTAGGCGGTTGGAGGCATTTGTGAGTTAGTTGTGTTAGTTTGAGATATAAATAGTGCATAATATCTTCTTTTATTTCCATTCTCATTGAGATTATAACAAGGATTATGACACTTTGCTTCATAAAAATTTGGTTTAGCCTTGAGGTTGGATTAATCAAGGTTGCCTACCTTTCTAGGAGAGGTTATTAGTTTGCCATTTTTATTAGCTTTTACCTTGATTTGGTGATGATATCATCTAATATATTTTTATTGAATTTTTCATTAATGATTCGACAACCTAGATATATATCTAGTGCAATTATGTTGGTTATATTTAAGACATTTTAGTTGTATTTTCTTTTAGTTTATAACTTTATTTGTAACTTGAAATACAAATTTATGATAATTTTTTGTCTCATATTGCACACTATTCTTCAATAATCTTTTTGACATATGAACTTTGGCTTGTTTTAGCAAAAACCATAATATCATTTTCAAATGTTAAGAAATGAAAAATTAGTTCTAGATCGAGTAATATTAAAATGATGGGGATTTATCTCTTGTTCATTAGATAATTGCAATTTTCTTGTGAATGTCTAAACTCATGTATAAATGCCAAGGCCTATGGCAACTCCATAATCATAAAACGTAAGAAATCTGGTAGCGCTAGATTGCTAGAATGCTCACCATGCAATCACAATTGTGAAGATTGAGATCATTTTCTATTTAAATACTCAACTACTTTATCCGTTATAGATAAATAGGATTCATCACTAAAGTTGATAGATTGCATTTAGTTATAGCTTATGATACATATTTATGTTTGTTTTGCATGTTTTTAATTAGTTTTAGTGTAGTTTCTAGGTTTTAGTGTTTTCAGATAGTTCCGCTTATTTTGCTCGGTTTTTGCAGGCTATTAGGTGATGGAGCAAGATAGAATGTGATTCAGCTGGTTGTGGGGTGCTTTAGAAGATCTAGGTGGATATTAAAGAGGTGCAAGTAAAGATTTTAAGAGCCAAGGCCGAAGAAAGCAAAGCGAAAGAAGAACGTGGCTCAGCAAAACATAGTGCAGGCTTGATGGTGAGGTTGCGCTGCTGCGCTACTCTAGAGGGAGCCCGCGTCATCTGCTATTACACGGACAAGTAGGGATGCGAAGTTGGGCTTAGATATGGCTTTGGTTATATAATTTCCGATGAGTTTAATGTATTTTTGGGGATAATTGATCTTAGAAAGTGTTGGGTATTTAAGCTTTAGTTTGACTTTTTCTTTCATAATTTTGGATTTACAACTTGGATGCTAGGGTTTCTAGAGAGGTTTCTCAAGAGTTCTTTAAACGAAATTTGTAAGTTTGCTTTTAATCTAATCATGCGTTGCTAAATTCCTTGTGTTTGACTAGTTAATTGAAGTTGTGATTTGGGTTTGATTGATTCTCAACAAATTTGAATAGGTTTTATTCCCTATGCTTAATTAAATCAAAGTTATTCTAGCTTTTTGTTATATTAGCTACCTAATAAGATTTCTAGGTTAATTTACAACTAATCTAATTAATTCTCGGTTGGGATTAGTTAGATAAAGTAGAATCTACAAATCTTTAGACCCGGCCGGGCTAATCAGTTGTAGAAGGGAATAAATTCACATGTCACTTAGATGTTTGGTTGTTGTAATGGTTTGTTTCTATTGATACTTGAATCTCTATGTTGTTGTCTAATTGAATCTTGAAGGTCTTCTAGGTTGTTAGATGACTAGGGTTGTTAGACTGGTAGTTCTATCAACTGAACCTAAAGTTTGGATCAAAATCCACAATAGATTATTCAAGTGAAGTGAGAATCAAGAAATTCAATGATCAACAAAACAATATCATAACGGATTTAACTAGTCGAACACGCTTTCCTCATACTTGTTTAACACAATCATATTTGCATTCATATTTAGTTTTAATTTGCATCTTAGATTAGAAAATCAATCATAAAAAAACCCCATCATTCTGTTACTTGGCATTTAAGTAAAACACACTTACATGAGTATTTGTGATATCGACCCTTACTTACCATTCTACTAAGTTTGGTTAAGTTAGTTCTTTGATAGGTATTAACGACCACGAAAATACCTCATCAAAAGCATAATAAATGGGACTACATACTACTATCCGAAGGCCCCAAAGTTAACAGATGAGTTAGGTTCTTGTCCTAAATAGAAATTGACTAATTTAGCCAATATCTAGTTATGCTTGTGGTATAATAGGAATAAGTCTATTTTCTTGCCAAGTGATGTGATCTATTATATACATGTTTTCATACAAATTCAAGTTTCCAATTGGTCAAATTCATAATGCTATCACCGCTCTAGTCTTAGTAAATAATTTGTCTACAAAAGTATGGGCAAGAGCTAGGTCAAAAATTTTGTCAAAACTTTTGAATCAACATTGAGGAGGTTAGTTAGTATGTCAGAGCATCCTCAAGAGATGCTCTAAAAGTTTCTCCAAAATAGAGAACTAACTATCATATTCTCTAAAAAAAATTGAGCCTAATTCCAACAGATTTTATATTTTAGAGAATAATGCACTTAATGCTTTTATTTTTAACATATAAAATAATCTACAATACATATTTAATAATTAATTATATATTATCTTACTTATGAAAATAGAAGGATTTTAAAATCTTAATCTAATAAATAATAAATTATTTGTTATTTAACTTGAATGATAATAAAATATTATAGAATATTAACCTAATAAATGATAAATTATTTGTTATTTGACTAGTTATAGGAAAATAAAATATTTTTGAATCTTAGGGCGTGTATAACAAATTCTCTACATTTTTTTCAAAATAACAAAGTTAAAGTTATATTCTCTAATTTTTTCCAACTCCAAAAAATTTTCTTTGAGCAAATCCTACATATATATTATAATAATTATTTTATGTATAAAAATTTTATATTATAAAATCTAATTTGACCAACACGAAGAAGCCATAATTTATTGGGTACATTTAATGCATTCCCCAAATATTTTTACGGAATTCTCTAAATATAAAGAAGAGACGTCAACTTTTGTAGACTTTCTCTAAAATAGAGATTGAGATGGAAAAACTATTGGACCTTAAAATAAGCTCAAAATCTCCAAATGCACAACATCCAAGAATTTGGAGCATTTGTTTAAGATGCTCTCAGATAACCAGTTAATTTTCATGTCAGTTAGATCATATATCGAGGAGATGCATTTGATCAAGAGGTTGTCAGAGGCTTATAGAGAGAGAAAGAAGAACATGCATATGGTGTTTATTGATTTGGAGGTTGACAAAGTGCCTAGACATTTGCTATGGGGTATTTGGAGACCAAAGGAATTTCAAGAATGCGAATTAGAATTTTTAAAGACATGTATGAGGGGTCCTTAACCGATGTATGTTGTAATAACAGCTAATTTTACTAAGTATTTTAATAATTATGAGAATTAGTATTTATCTTCCATAAAAATAATATTTTTTAAAAAAAAACGATAACTTTGATATTTAAAATTTTAATAAATTTTCCTAAAGTCTTGCTTGTGGTAAAATAGTGGAAAGTGGGGAATAGGTTGACTGAAAATTTAATAGGAAGTGCAAAAGGTCTGGTTTGAACCCGTGATCTCTCACTTTAAACTTCTAACATGTTCTTTTCCCAACCACTACGCCAAGCTATCTTTCTCTGCTAACTTAACCTTCTCTTTAATCTTAATCCAATATCTTTTTGTCTTTTCCCACTTATGGGCCGGTTCCGTCCTCCGACCGGTTCGAGAGCATGGATCGCGCACCTTCCCAACTCATCAAGCCTTTGGCCTAGTCTGATTTCTTCAAGCCATAGAAGCCCTTGCCCTGGGCTATTTAATGAGGGCAAGAGACCGGTTTAGACTCGCACATTCCTCTGCTCTCTCCCTCTTTCTCAATTTTCGACCACAAGCAAGAGAAAATCCAAAAATTCACAATCTGATTTTTTTTTCAAATCTTCTTCTTCTACCTTTTTCTTTCCTATCCGACCACATGCGCACCTCCGCTTCCGACGTCTCCCAGTCGCCGACCTCCTAAGAGCCTCGAGCCTCAACGTCGTTCCTCGTCGTCGCTTGTGCCGCTGCTGCCCGAGCCTCTCTAGTTTGGTTCTAGTATGAAGGAGCGAAGAAAGAAGACAGATAAGACGCTAGACTGATTTTTGTTGCTCCTTGGGCCAAACCTCCAATCTGGCTGCTTGCTTGGGTTGTAGCTTATGTGGGCCGAGCATAAGCAAAGCAACGGGCCCATCTTCTCCCCCCTTTGTTGGATCAACACCTTGTTACTTGGAAAGGGAGCCTTTTCGGCCCAAACTCAACTCGTCCAGCCCAGTTTACTCCGAGCCCTTGCTCGTTCCGTCTTGTTGGTATATTTTCGACCCTTATTTGATTATCTACTATTTTATTACAAATCATAACTAATTTGAAGATTTAAATAAAAGCTATTATTAGATTTAATAAAATAGATTTATGAAAAATAACCCTAGCATGCTCACTTAAGATATTTATAATTTTAAATGAATTATAAATAATATTCTAACACGATAATATTAATGGAATAATATTATTGGGCATGTTTCGATTGTTTTATACAAAATAATAATGGTTTAAGTTAACTCTCTAATAAAAGGGGTCATTCTAACAAGTTAAGATAGAAACGAGATAACAAAGTTTAATATTCCGTTTCTATAATGTGAAACCGTTTTAGGTCAATCTCTCGAAGAGGAACCCCGTCTTAGACTCAACGTCAGTTAGTAGAGCCAGAAACTAAGGCAAGCGGAAATTCTCCTTGTTACCCTTGTTATATCTTCGTTTCCTCTTAATATATTCACCTCTGTGTAGGGAACTGATTTGTTTGCTCAATAAATGAATCTAAGTTTATTTTTTGTTTAGATATGTTGATATTATATTTATTATCTTGTAATAAACTTAGGTCCGTTGTGTGCTGAACTTAGGTCCGTTGTGTGCGACCTTGTTTGTTGAGACTTGTTGTGGACTAGGATAGACTCAGGGATGCGGATTTTGTTCCGACACCTCTTTATAACTTATCGAGTGGTATGGCTTTTCGCCCTCTCTTCGCTCGGTACTTGGATAATGATCCCGCAGTCGTTCCTCCTTTTGAGGGGGTCTACTGCACCCTAGCTAGGTGCTCGAACTTTGTCCCTTTCAGTGGATCGGCCTTCGTAACCCCCACACTTAAAATTCTTCACTTGAAGTGCAATGTTTTATGATCAAAAGATAAGTGCCTAGTGCACATTAATAAATCGACTACGATGAACTAGGATAACTTGCTCCCGACTTTCGAAGGATCGTTGTTCCAACCCGAATTCTTATTCGTACTCCGAATTTGATGAGGTTGGTTGAGATCTGATGAAGTCAATGGAGTTCTTTCTTTTAAAAAGAGATGTGTGTGGAATAAAAGTTCCCAACCATATTCATATAAAGGAACTGCAATTTCTGTAGTATCCTTTTCTGGGTAACATAATACATATATCTTCAAGAAGAACTATGTTCCCATTCTCTTTAAGCTCCAAATAAATGTTATAGCTCACAAAATATCTCCTCCTTTAAGAATGTTGGAAATTATTATATCAATCCCACCCGTGAGAACTATCCGTTCAAAAACCTAAATAACAATTACTTTAAAGAAGTTTCTAAGTTAACTACTTTCTCTTAAAAGTTTCTAATCGAAACCCATATAGGAGAACCTTATAAGTTGGGAATTTTAACACGATAATTTTCTCAAAGCCGAAATATTTCTCTTTCCATACCTAATTCTGTTCCAAGGCTTTTGAAATCAAGCTTTCAACCTGAGCTTTTTCGAGACCTATTTTAGCAAAAAAAAAATCTTTTGAATTTTTGTGCTGCTAATAGAAGAAGTCTTTAATAGGAATTATAAATCCTTAAACTTCTTTTAAGAATAAAAATGTCTTAGACTTGAAAAGTTTTGTTTTAATAACAAATACTTCTTTCAATAGTTGTCGTCTTCAAGTATAGAATTATGGATATTCTATATTAGTGACTATCCGTTATCCAATTACAAACCAATGGTTTAACGAGAAATCAAGCTTTTGCTCCATCGGGATCAAAAGAAGAAATGTCGACTAAAGGTGTTGCTTAACCTTCCATGGAGCTAAACTTTGCTGAGTTGGTGACTCATGGGAAGGGAGAAGTTTCCGAAAGAGACACTGAGGAGAACTTAGCCAATCAAGGATCTACCATGTCTCCACCTGACTTTGGCCTTGAGGAAGATTTATCAAGTGGTGTGTGGGGTAGAAGGTCACGATATCAAAGGGAATGAATGGTTGAGAATTTTGATCGATGACGAATATACTCCTCCAAAATACATACAAGTAAAAGTTAACTTGCTTGCTCAGTAAAGAGAATCTAGGTAAGATACCTTATCTTCGTTGTCGAAGTAAAACCAACCACCCATACGGCTACTATAGGATTATGAAAGACATATCATGGCTATGTGTCACGAACGGAATTGATAGGCCTACCTACCTCGAAACCTGCTTCTTGTGTAACGTTTCGTTGTTCAATGCATGACTCCAAGTAGTCCACTTAAGTAGACTGCCTCTTTTGGAAATCCTAAAAATGTCCGGACCGATTCTAAGGTTGTTTCTATCCCTTGTACCTTGTGATACCATCTCTTTTCGAAAGAAATTGAAAATTGTTGCTTGAACCTTTTCGGCATGTCAACATGATATTGACTTCCTTTCTCATATGTTCACATCTTGCCTTATACAAATGTTGAGTAATTTGGGAATTTGGATATTCGACATTTCAGATGGTCATCACTCGAGAGAATAACTACATGAACAATCCGAACAATGCCCCAACTGGGGGTGGAAGTGATGAGATTGAACCTAGAACTGAAGATCAGCAAAGAGAGAACCATATGCCTATTCTAGACCAGTTAATAGCTCTCAGTGATGCCACTATTGCAGTTCTTAAGAGCATGGTTCAACAAATGGTGTGTGAAGCTATGCCCGAGGTCATTACTAATCAACCAAATATGGTTGAGACAATTCAGATTAAGGACAGAAGGGCCAATATTATTAGTGACCGAGCAGATGGGTCAAGCTTCACAAGCGCATTAAAAATCTTCAATGCAATGAAACCCGATACTTATGATGGCACTAGAGGAACCACTAGTATCCTATATTGGTTCTCTCATGTGGAGAGCTTGTTGAAAAATGTGCATTGCTTTGAAGCTGATAAAGTGTATATAGCCGCCCTAAAGCTGAGGGGAGAAGCTAGTAAATGGTGGGGGAATTCGAAGTTGATAGAGCATCCTGAGTTGAAATGGGGAATGTTCAAAGAAAAGATGATAAACCATTTCTTCTTACCTACCATGAAAGATGAGAAGTTGGATGAGTTGTTCGTTCCAAAAGTGGAAGGGCTAAACGTTTTGGAACGTGCGAAAAAGTTCAACTATCTACTTCAATACACTAGGCTCGAGATCTCCAACGAAGCGCAGAAAATCCGCCGCTTCCATGAATGGATGAGGGAAGCCATCAAGTCGTGGATGAAGAAACGCCACTTTTTGACATTAGAAGAGTATGTCGATGTTGCATCCATGATAGAGTCCACTCTAAGTGAAGCGAAGCAGAAAAAGAGCGACGAAGGAAAATCGCATTACCGGAATCAAGGTGGATTCAAGAGGCCATCGGCTCCACAAAGATCAGGAGGGGCAAAAAGGGGCAAATCTGGGGCAAACATGACCAATTCCTTTAAAGGGTCTGAACACCTAAAGACTCCCTTAACCTGCTACAATTGTGGTAACCAAGGTCACATCATTAGGAATTGCACGAAACCCAAGAAGACATGCTTTACTTGTGGAAAGGAAGGACATCTTCGTTCCTATTGTCGATTGAACAAGAATGTTTCAAATCAGCTTAGGTTTGTCCCAACTTCTCAGAACAACCAAGACCCGCATAGAGTTGTAGGAACAACTTCTACTCAGACTACAACTCAAAATAATGGCACAAGACCCACAACTTCTACTCTGACTATCAATGCACCGCATTGATAGGATCGTCGCTTAAAATGCTCCAGAAGAGTAGAGAGTTTCCTTTCTCTAAGTTCTCGTACTTATAGCCCGTGTCGGTTCCCTTACAAAGCACTTTTGTATCCCCGCAATAGTGGGAAGACTTGAACCGTATCTCTAAACTTTCTTCCTTGTGAGGATGTCATATTCTAGATGTTGTATTATGGATATGGATTATCATGTTATGACTTGGCACATCAAACCAAAATCGTGTATTAAACGTTTGTTCCCTTCTAAGAGAGCAATTCAAGTCAGCTCGTGACTTAACTATACAATGATAGTTATTGTGAATTTCAGACCGAAAGTTTTTCCTAATGTCGAAGTGAACTTACAAGATTTTACGAAATAAGGTTTTCTCAATATATATATATATATATATATATATATAGAATCATGGTGGTGAATGAGACTGTGTTTTATCTCCCATCTTGATCACGTGGTTAAGGTAGAATCACATATCTTATTCCTGTGAATTTATATAATTAAGGAGTATGTTGGAGATGGTTTCCCCGATGCTGATCACATTGGTGAAATGAAACCACCACTTAGTTCCTTGGATTCAGGCTTTACTATGAAAAACTATTTTCTTATAAGGATAACAACTTTGGCTATGAAAATATACGTGAACCACTTTTGTTGGTTAATAAGTTAGGGAAAAATCTCTCGAATACACTTATGCCTCCTTGTACAACATAACCATCACTTAGTTCGTTAGTTACTTCATTAGAAGTTCGCAACTGGAATACTCCTTTTCAAGATATGATATCCACACATCCAATCGTTACTCCATCACGAATTCGAAATGTGGATTCATCTTCTAAGAATTCCACTACGATGACTTTATTCTAGAAATGTAGAACATAATAATCATCTTCTCATTCGCTCTCCCACAAACCCATGACGCTCCTTTCACCCCATGCTTCTTATATAAGCAATCCCAATCTCTTACGTTTGACGAAGATAACTCGAGATTATCGTAGATTTGACCAGAGTTGGTGGATGAGACCACTTGACCAACTAAGACCACAACACATGAGTGATAGGGTGTAGCTATAGCCCACACCCAGCTTCCAATGGGCGAGATGACTTACCTCAAACTCTACGAGGCAAAGGTGTCATTTCTCAACTATTGAGGCAACTTTTCAATAAAGTCAGTGAGTAATGTATGGATCATTACATTTAAAACCGTTGGTGTATCAATCGTTCTGGGTCAACCATATATTTTTCCAGCTCAAAGTAAGGGAGTGTCAAGTCCTCAAAAGGATAGGGGTTGGACACGAGATAGAGAACATGACTTGAATTAATCAAAGACTACGACATCTAGTTGATTTATCACCTACGAAAGGCCAATGTCTTATCAGATGCCTTGAGTCGAAAGACACCTTAAGAGAATCTGATCGTCGTACTCACAGTCCAACAACTAGCTGAACTTTTCATCCATGAGGTGGTTTGTCTCCATGGTACTCCAAAGACTATCATCTCAGATAAGGACGGTGGTGATATGTCAAAATTTTGGAAGGAGTTGCACACTGCTATGGGTACCGAACTGAAATTCAGTACCGCTTTTCATCCTCAAACCGATGGTCAGTTCGAAAGGACTATTCAAACCCTCGAGGATATGCCCGAGCTTGTGTGTTGGGCCGCACAACGAGTTGAGATATTAGTTGGAGCTTAATAGAGTTCACTCATAACAATAGTTGGTACTCAATGATCAGGATGGCTCCCTTTGCAGCTCTCTATGGCCGTAAATTTTGTTCACCGATATGTAGAATGACAATGATCCTTCTAGGCCTTGATCTAGTCGAAAGGACCGCCACTGGCACTGCCCTAATCCGACAAGGAATATTGACTGCTCAGAATAGGCAGAAATCCTACGCCGACTCGAAACGAAGAGACTTTGAATTCCACGTCGGTGACAATGTCTTTGTCAGAGTATCTCCCTCAAAAGGTGTGTTTCGTTTCAGATAACAAGGAAAGCTCAATCCTCGTTATGTGGGACCATTCAGGTTACTTTAAAGCGTAGACGAACTAGCCTATCTCCTTGTGATGCCGCCGTCAACACACCCTGTCCACGTCTTCCATGTCACTATAGTAAGACAAAATGTGTATGATGATTCCCACGTGCTCAACTATGATGATGTGGAAATTCAATCAAAAGACACATATGAAGAACTACCAATGGAGATTGTGGAACGCCGAGTAAAGAAGCTTCGCAACAAAGAGGTGCCCTTGGCAGGGGTACTTTTGTCAAATAACAATGAAGAAGGGACAACTTGGGAAATTTGGGATATAGAACAAAATGTATGAGGACGTTTTCCCGAGCTATTGTTACCATAACTAAGGAAAGAGAGGTTCTTTAAGGGGGTACTAAGACTTTTGTTTCCATATGAGTGTGAAAGACGTTTCTCACATTTAATCGCACCTCTTTGTTGCCACCCTAGAGTTGTCACAGTTTCGGGGACGAAACTATCTTTAAGGGGGTACTGTTGTAATAACCGTTAATTTTGTTATGTATTTTATTAATTATGAGAATTAGTATTTATCTTCCGTAAAAACAATAAAAAAAATTTTAAAAAAAGGATACTTTTGATATTTAAAATTTTAATAAATTTTCCTAAAGTCTTGCTTGTGGTAAAATAGTGGAAAGTGGGGAATAGGTTAACTGAAAATTTAATAGGAAGTGCAAAAGGTCGGGTTTGAACCCGAGATCCCTCACTCTAAACTTCTAACATGTTCCTTTCCTAACCACTATGCCAAGCTATCTTTCTCTACTAACTTAACCTTCTCTTTAATCTTAATCCAATATCTTTTTGTCTTTTTCCCACTTATGTCCGCCGATTCCGTCCTCCAACGGTTCGAGATCATGGACCGCCGGTCCATCACCGGTGTCAGCTCTACACCGTCGTTGCACTCCCCATACCATCCACCTTTCTCCCTTCCCCATTCTTCTCACCTTCCCAACACATCAGGCCTTTGGCCTAGTCTGATTTCTTCAAGCCATAGAAGCTCTTTTGCTGGGCTATTTAAAGGGGGCAAGAGATTGGTTTAGACTCGCACTTTCCTCTGCTCTCTCCCTCTCGCTCAATTTTTGACCACAAACAAGAGAAAATCCAGAAATTCACAATCTGATTTTTTTTCAAATCTTCTTCTTCTACCTTTTTCTTTCCTATCCGACCACCTGCGCACCTCCGCTTCCGACGTCACCCAGTCGCGACCTCCCATGAGCCTCGTGCCTCAATGTCGTTCCTCACCGTCGCTTGTGCCACTACTGCCCGAGCCTCTCTGGTTTGGTTCTGCGTACGAAGGAGTGAAGAAAGAAGACAGATAAGAGGTTGGACTAATTTTTGTTGCTCCTTGGGCCAAACCTCCAATCTGGTTGCTTGCTTGGGTTGTAGCTTCTGTGGGCCGAGCACAAGCAAAGCAACAGGCCCATCTTCTCCCCCCTTTGTTGGATCAACACCTTGTTACTTGGAAAGGGAGCCTTTTCGGCCCAAATTCAATTCGTCCAGCCCAGTTTACTCCGAGCCCTTGCACGTTCCGTCTTGTTGGTATATTTCCGACCCTTATTTGATTATCTACTATTTTATTATAAATCATAACTAATTTGAAGATTTAAATAAAAGTTGTTATTAGCTTTTATAAAATAGATTTATGAAAAATAAACCTAGCATGCTCACTTAAGATATTTATAACTTTAAATGAATTATAAATAATCTTCTAACATGATAATATTAATGGAATAATATTATTGGGCACGTTTGGATTGTTTTATGCAAAATAATAATAGTTTAAGAAAACTCTCTCTAATAAAAGGGGTCATTCTAACAAGTTAAGATAGAAACGAGATAACAAAGTTTAATATCCGTTTCTATAATGTGAAACCGTTTTAGGTCAATCTCTCGAAGAGGAACTCGTCTTAGACTCGACGACAGTTAGTCGAGCCAAAAACTAAGGCAAGTTGATATTCTCCTTGTTACCCTTATTATATCTTCGTTTCCTCTTAGTATATTCACCTCTGTATAGGTAACTAATTTGTTTGCTCAATAAATGAACTTAGGTTTATTTATTGTTTAGATATGACGATATTATATTTATTATCTTGTAATACGCTAGTACTAAACTTAGTTTCTTTGTGTGTGACCTTGTTTGTTGAGACTTGTTGTGGACTAGGATAGACTTAGTGGTGCGGATTTTGCTCTGACATCTCTATATAACTTATCGAGTGATATGGATTTTCTCCCTCTCTTCGCTCGATACTTGGATCATGATCCCGTAGTCGCTCCTCCTTTTGAGGGGGTCTACTACACCCTAGCTAGGTGTTGGAACTTTATTCCTTTCAGTGGATCGGCCTTCGTAGCCCCCACACTTAAAGTTCTACACTTGAAGTGCAATGTTTTATGATCAAAAGATAAGTACCTAGTGCACATTAATAAATGGACTAGGATGAACTAGGATAACTTGCTCCTGACTTTCGAAGGATCGTCGTTCCTACCCGAATTCTTATTCGTACTCCGAATTTGATGAGAATGGTTGAGATCTGATGAAGTCAATTGAACATTGTTTTGGCAGGATAATCGCGTTAACACGTTACCTGCTATAATGTGGGAAAACTAACCAAAGAACAAGTGTAACGCATTATAAACCAAGGACAAGATGTAAAACAAGTGAAGAATAAAATGGACAAGAGTAAGTAAATTGTGACGAGTATGTAATGATCGCAGTTGTATTCAAATATCCACGAATATGATTGAGCACTTGAACAAAAGAACAAATCAACAAAAAGGGTCTTAGTTTTTGGTTTTTCCTCGAATGCTCATGCCTCTCTCTTTTGCTTTAATCTCCTTATATAAGCCTTCTCTCGATTTGGACCGTTAGCAGAATACCCAGCGTATCCCGGAGATTTCGCTACCGGATGCCATGAACTAGTTGTTTCTACACATTAACTATGGAATCCAAGATTTCCGCCATGTCTTAACTACCCCTTCCAACGTCTCATTCATGCCTTGCCCTTTGCATCTATCCGGTCCTTCCTTGCCAGCAATTACACGGGTTGGTCTTCTTGGGCTCGCCTCATCTTCATGGGCTTAATTCTGGATAGGCCCAACAATACCCCCATCAAAAACCCGAGAAAACTCCCGCCTCCACTTTCCTAGGGTTTTTGATTTTGCGTCTCGGAAGTTGTAGCAATTCAGAACATGTCAAATCAACCTCTATTTAAAGCGGTTATGATGGTTTTCAAGGACTTCAATTGTGCTTCTCGGTGTCCAGGTACGTTCTTCCCTTATTTTGTTTCTTCGTCTTCAACCTCCTCTTCTTCCCAATTATGGCGTCCTCTGAATCTCCTTCCCTCTACTGCCTTGAACCCACCTTTCCTCCTTCCCTGACATCTTCCGGTTTTCTCACCCCTTATCATCGGAGGGATAGCACTTCTGAAGACCCCAAAATTTTTGCTCTCTCTGTGGGTTTTCCTTCATATGCACAGGTGTTTCTCCCTCCCCCTGGCATTCATGCGGATTTTTATGCCGATGATTGGGTATGCTTGTATGAGTACCCTTTTCGTATCGGCCATCGTTTCCCATTTTCTCCTTTGGTCATCGACTTCCTATCCACCCTCAATGTTTCTCCGGGGCAATTACTTCCGCAGGTTTGGAGACTTCTTCTTTCCGTTGATCAACTGTGCTCTTCTCATGGCCTCCCTTTCAAAGCTGCCGATTTTTTCCTGAATTATCGTCTTTCCAAAGGTGGTCCGGGTCGTCTAACTTTAAAAACCTTTACCAATAAGTCTGATTTAGTCTTCAGCATATCCAAATCTGATCGGGGCTGGGCCGATAAATTTTTCTTTGTGAGACTGTCTTCTCTAGGAATTGACACGTCTTTCATGAGAAGTCGTTGGCAATCAACAGGTAGTGTTTCCCTTTTGAACTCGCCGGCTTCTTTTCAGATCTAACCGCTAAGCATTTTCTATTGCAGAACATCTTACTACTCCTCAACCCCACACAGTGTCATACCAAGTCATTACTCGTATCGAAGCTCTCTCGTTGGAGAAACGGTCTTACCCTGATCTAGTAAAGGTGTGTTTTGCAGACCCCGAAGAGATCGAGATGTCAAGTAAGTTTTTCTTTCTTATTCTTTGTAGTTCCTGTTTTTCTCTCTTTTTTTTATCGGCTTCGCCTTTCTCGTGATGTTAGGCTCGAGGACTACCAGATCAACTGCCGCTTTGTCAACTTTGGAAAGGGTCGAGCTCAGGAAGAAAAGGAAGGCGGATACAACTTCTACGGCGAAAACATCTTTGATGGTGTCATTGCCTCCCAAAGTGACAGGCCATTCTCCCAACGCTTCTCTGTCAAAGAAAAGCACAACTTTTCACATGACGGATCTTCCCAGCACCATGCTGTCTTTGGACATGGATGCGGAAAAATGCCTCAAATCCTTAATGCCTCTACAAGTAGATTGTCTTCATGGTTCAAACCATCGATCCGCTTTCCCTGAGTTTTTTGGTGAAATTCTGGCGGCTCAATGGCAGGTACTCGTCACGTCTCTCTTTGCTAATGATTTGTCTGGTGGTCTTATTTTAACTCTTTTCTTGTTGCCCAGGGTCTTCAACTTTCTCTTGCTGCTTTTGACACCTTTAAGGATTACCCTGAGCAACTGGCTCAGAGTAAAATCCTCTCACAACTTGAGAAAGACAGGTCTGTCATCCTAGGACAGGAGAAGAAAGCTCTGGAGAAGAAGGTTCTTGACCTGCAGGGTGCCCTTGCCAAAACTCAGGATGATTCCAAGGCTTGGGAGGACAAATGCATGAAAATGTCAAAGAAGAATGCAGCTCTTGCTAAAGAAGTTGAAGACACAACTGACTACTGGTCAATCAGAGCTCGTGTCGAAACGATTGAAGAATTTGTTGCTGGAAAACATTCCTCCTGGGATGCTTCTAAGGAGAGAGAACAATTCGAGAGCCTGTTTCCCGAGGAGGCCAATTCATCGAAGAAATCCTCTCTTATCGACGGCATTTCGCAAGTTGCCAAGGATGTAGCTCGGATCGAGATGAATGCCCAGAAATCAGTCGAGTGCCACGATGAAGAATAATAAATTTTTTTTCTTCTTTCATCAAACTTCACCCCAGTCTGTTGGGGTTTTCTGTGTTTTATGTGGCCGTTTGTATTAGGGTCTGGATGTGGACAACTTTATGCCCCATGTTGGTTTATGGGGTTATGTGATAAATGCTCTACTAGTTGCTATGGTTCCGGACTTGTGTTTGACTTTTTCTTGCAGGTAAGCAGGTTCAGGGCTGGAGAAGATCAAACATGTTTATGAAAAACTTGATTCATTTGAAATTGTAGTCGTAGGTCTTTCATTGTACAACGCTTTTTAATGTTTAGATGTAAAGAGAGAGAGAATGTTATGTTTGTCTGAATGTAAACCTCTTTTTTTTGTAATAACTTCGGAAGTCTTATTACAAATGAAAATTCCACTTGCTCTGGAATTCTCGTTACTTGTTCTCGTCTCTTGCATCTTTGGACTAGTCGTAGTGTGCACGCGAGGGCCTATGTTTTGGCCTGTAACGTCACAAGGGGTCCCTTGTTAGTTTTCTTGATATTGTTGATATCGTCGTACTTGTGTATGTATGAAGATGTAATAACATTATGCAAAAGAGAATTTTAATGTGAATTACCTTATCAAAACTCGTTGTGTTTCAGAAGTGGTACAACTTCAAGTTCATTGCATTCCAGCTTCTGAGGACTGCTTTTCCTTCTTGCGACATTAATTCATAGGCTCCTTGTCCTACAATCTTCGTAATTTGGTATGGCCCTTCCCAGTTCCCTCCCAATTTACCGGGGTTTAATTCTTGCGTATTCTGAAAAACTTTTCTTAACACCCAATCTCCCACTTGGAACACTCTGGCGTTAACGCGTTTGTTGTAACTCCGGGCTACCCCCTGCCTATATGCCGCCATTCGAATTGAAGCCTCATCTCGTAACTCGTCAACCGTATCCAAGTGATGTAACAGGTTTGACAGGTTTGACTCCTCGGTGGTAAGTCCGTATCGGACTGTAGGCAAAGTTACTTCTACTGGTAGTACGGCTTCACATCCATAGACCATGGAAAAAGGTGTATGACCCGTTGCTGTCTTGGGAGTTGTTCGATCTGACCACAAGATAAGGGGTAATTCGTCTGCCCATTTCCCTTTTGCTTCTTTGAGCCGCTTCTTCAAGTTGTTAATAATCACCTTGTTACTTGCTTCTGCTTGCCCATTGGCCTGAGGGTAACGATGCGTTGACATCACCAACTGTATGTTGTACTGCTGGCAAAATGATCTCGTCTTGTCACTAATGAATTGAGACCCGTTGTCGCAGACTATGATGGATGGTATTCCGAATCTGCTCAGAATGTTTCTCCTTATGAAGGAGATAACTTGGGTGTCTTTAACTTCTTTGAAAGCTTCGGCTTCAATCCACTTGGAGAAGTAGTCGGTCATCGCCAAGATGTAAACACGTTGCCCCGAAGCTGGAGGTAGTTTTCCCACAATGTCCATCCCCCATTTCATAAATGGCCAAGGAGATGTTATGGGATGCAACAACTCAGAAGGTTGGTGTGGTATAGGTCCATGACGCTTGCACGCGTCACACTTGCGAGCAAACTCCACTGCATCTTTGTTCATGGTAGGCCAATAGTAACTCATCCTGCTTGCCTTCTTCGCCAAGTTGCGACCCCCTGTATGGTTTCCGCATTCCCCGTCATGTATGTCTTGTAACACCTTCTGTACTTCTTCTTCCTTTACGCATCGTGCGTGTAACCCTGATGACATCCACTTAAACAAGATGTTATTCTTAACAGCGAAAGTAGAAGCTTTTACCTTAAGTCGTTGAGCTTCTTCCTTGTCTTCTGGTAATACTCCGTCTTGTAACCACTTCAGATAAGGGGTTACCCATGACTTGTCTTCATCAGAGTTTCGAATTTCTAACATGTCTGCTTCTTTGGTTATAGATGGTGCGTCAAGATATACGAAAGGTATCTTGTCATATTCCCTTGGGTCGATTACGGATCCGAGGTTGGCTAAAGCGTCTGCTTGTGTGTTGGCATCTCTGGGAACCTGCCTTATCTCGAATAGTTTGAAGTGCCTTACGATTTCTTGAACCTTTTCTAAGTATGCCTTCATCTTCGAGTGCCTGGCAACATATGAGTTTGTAACTTGATTTACAATAAGTAACGAGTCACAAATTACCTCGATTTCCTGTACATTCAGATCTTTGGCGACAAGCAATCCCGCAATAAGCGCCTCGTATTCTGCTTCGTTGTTAGTAGCCTTGAATGTGCATCGAACAGCTTGGGCTATCCTATCCCCCTGTGGTGACTTCAGGACTACCCCCAATCCTACACCCATCTGGTTTGACGCTCCATCTGTATGCATCAACCACTTGCCGTTTCCTGTTACTTGCAGCACACCTTGGTCTTCGTTTTCTGAAGTGGTAGGGTGAAGTCGACCATAAAATCTGCCAACACCTGAGACTTCATTGTTGTTCGGGGCTCGTATGTGATGTCATAACCATTTAAGTGAATTAACCATCTCGTTAGCCGACCTGACAATTCTGGCTTTGACATGATACTTTTCATCGGATAATTAGTTCTCACAATTATAGAATGACATTCAAAATAAGGACGTAACTTTATTGAAGCCATTACCAAAGATAATACTAATTTTTCCATGGGGGAATACCTCGTTTCTGCATCAAGCAAGGTTTTACTTACGTAGTAGATGGGCAACTGGTCTCCATTCTCTTCTCGGATCAGGATTGCACTTACTGCTACCTCAGTCACGGCTAGGTATACATACAAGCTTTCTCCTGGCTTAGGTTTGGATAACACCTGCGGATTAGATGGATACTTTTTCAATTCTTCAAAGGCTTTTTCATGTTCTTCTGTCCATTCGAATGACTTGTTTTTCTTTAGAATGTCGTAAAATCATTTGTTCCTGTCTGAGGATCTTGATATGAACCGGTTTAGCGCAGCTACTCGCCCTGTTAGCCTCTGGACGTTTTTGACACACTTTGGTGATTGCAGCTCCATTATGGCCAAGATTTGTTCTGGACTTGCTTCGATTCCTCTTTGCGTCACTATGTAACCGAGGAATTTTCCTTATGTCACTCCAAAAGAGCATTTGGTGGGGTTCAACTTCATCTTGTAACTTCGCAAAATCTCGAACGCGTCTTTCAGATGACTGATGTGGTCTTCCGCCTTCAGTGACTTGACCAGCATGTCGTCTATGTATACTTCCATCGTATCCCCCAGTTTTTCCTGAAACATGTTATTAATCAATCTCTGATAAGTAGCACCTGCGTTTCTTAAGCCAAAAGGCATAACTTTGTAACAATAAGTTCCTTGATTGGTTACGAATGCAGTTTTTTCCTGATCGTCAGGGTTCATCATTATTTGATGATATCCACTAAACGCATCCATGAAAGTCATGAGTTCATGCCCTGCCGTTGCGTCCACCATTGCGTCTATATGAGGCAAGGGGAACGAATCATTAGGGCATGCTTTGTTTAAGTCGGTGAAATCTACGCAAACGCGCCATTTACCATTTTTCTTTTTAACGACAACCACATTTGCAAGCCAATCAGGATATTGTACTTCTCTAATTTTTCTGGACTCAAGTAAAGATCTTACCTCATCGTTAATTACCTGGTTTCGTTCGGGAGCGAACTTACGCCTTCTCTGTTTTACCGGTGGCACCTTTTTGTTGACATTTAAAGCGTGGGTGATCACGTTGGGATCAATTCCTACCATGTCTTCGTTCGACCAAGCGAAACAATCACTGTAGGACCATAGAAATTCCACTATTTGTCCACATAAGGCCGGTTCCAGATCTGCTCCTATTTTGATTTTCTTAGATGGCTCTAGGGGATCAAGAGCCACCTCTTGGAGTTCGGGCGTTTCTGGCTTTACATAGTAAGTGGTTGCTCTACAGTCCTTTAATTGCTAATCCGACGCCTTCTTCGCCATTCCAAGCTGTGAGCTCTTTGAAGTCGTCGCCTTCATTGTTATGGAGTAACACTCCCTTGCCAGCTTCTGTTCCCCCTTAATCTCTTGAATCCCCCAAGGTGTCGGGAACTTCACACATTGGTGATAGGTTGAGGGGATAGCCTTCATTCCGTGTATCCAGGGCCTGCCCAAGATGACATTAAAAGGTGAAGGGCAATCGAGTACTTGGAATTTTACCTGGTAGTTGACTCCTCCTACAACGGTAGGTAGTGATATCTCCCCAAGCGTATTGCGTGATTCTCCACTGAAGCCTACCAAAGTTGTTGACTTTTTGGTAATATCGTCCATCCCGAAACCTAAGCTGTATAAGGCGTCCAACATGAGTAAATTAGTAGAGCTCCCATTATCAACTAAAATTCTCTTGACAAGAAAGTTAGCTATGGTTAAAGAAATTATTAAGCAGTCGTGGTGAACTTCCTCTTCTTCGACATCGTCGAAGGTGATTGGCATCATGGCAAGACTTGTCCGTGATGGTGCTTTTGGGCACTCTCTTCTAGTATCCCTTGCGATCCGTTTGGCTGCGGAGTAGGTTATACCACAGATCTCCGACCCCCCTGTGATGACATTGATTACTCCAGTGTGTTTCAGCGGGGTGGTGGACTGGCTTTTTCCCTGTTACGTACCAGCTGCTCTTTTGCTTTCTCCGATATTAATTCTCTGAGATGCCCCCTTCGTAATAATTCGCTTACTTCTTTTCGTAACGCGATACACTCGTCGGTCTGGTGCCCATGATCGAAGTGGAAATCACACCATCTAGTTTTGTCTTTCTGATGCGCCGGCGCGTTACCCTTTCGAGGCCATTTAACAGTGTCCCCCATGGTATTGAGGGTTCGGACCACTTCGGTTGCATCCACGCGAAAGTTGTAGTGGGAGAGTTTCGGAGGCAGCCTAAGATTCTCGTATCTGTCACCTTGTCTAAACATTGTTGTATTAACGGTAGTCTTGGCATGAGGTGTGGTGGGATACAGAGCATATCTTGTGTCCCGCCTTCCTTGTCTCCGATCAGGTCGATGTGCGCTCGTTGTTTTCTCGGCAAAGAAGTCGTCTTTCTCTAATCGGACATGGGCTAAAGCTTTTACCTGTACCTCATCAAAATTGGAACAAGGATACTTAGTTAGTTCACGGTATAACTCAGGATTACATATTGATATGCCCCTCCGGAATGCCTCCACAGCCGTAGCGGCGTCACATCCTTCAATGGTCACCAATTCTTCATTGTAGCGACTAAGGAAAGCTTTCAGAGATTCTCCCGATCTTTGGACCAAGAGGTATAGATCACTTGATCGCTTTTTGGCGTGTCGACTGCTCGCGAACCTAACCCTGAATTTGTCAATCAACTCGGCAAAAGATGAGATACCTCCAAGAGGTAAGTGTGAATGCCAATTAAGAGCGGGTCCAGACAACGTGTTCCCGACCAACGACACATGACAATTTCTTTCATATCAAAAGGGACTATACTAATATTCATAGCCTGTTTGAATGCGGCTATATGTTGATCGGGATCTGTCACCCCTTCATATTTAGGCACGTCGGGGACGTGATATTTCCGGGAGATATCAACCCTTGCAATAGCAGGTACGAAGGGGGAGTCGGTGTACCTGGCTCTCCTCTCCATCGCAATGGGTTGAGGCGCCCTAGGGACCTGAGTAATTCGGTCCTCCAAGGCTCAGAGGCGTTCCCGTAATTGGGAAACCTCGGTATCTTCCCATATTGCCCTTAAAGAATTACCGTTTACCTGATACCCGGTTACTGGTCTGACAACATCGGGTGTTACGAGATTCGGATCGTCCATGTCCAAGCGCCTAGCGACTCCTTCTACCACATCGGTTCCGCGAGGACGGGTTGGAGCCGATTGTACCTGCTATCGAAGCAAGTTGCGTTCATTAGTTAAAGTCTCAATTTGTTTTTTGTATACCTCGGTGAATCTGGTATTGGCTTCTTTTTGGCTTTCCAAATCCTTTCGAAGAGCAATCATTGATGATCGGAGCTCCGTGATGATGTCGGCGTCACCTCCTTCCGCTCCCCGTTGCTCGGAAGTAGCAGGATTGTCATTGGTGTCCCCAGAGCCTTGCTCGATTCCGTCATCATTCCCCGTTCCACCTATGTTTCCGGTTCCGTCTACGTTTCCATCACCTTGGTTGTTCGCTTCTTCATTGACCTCGTGATGGTCTAGGTCCCCTACGTGGCTGTATGTAGTTTGGATTCCCTCCATGTGACGGATCTTGCTGTTGTTTTAGCGTGACTCCTTTTTTGGCTAGTGCCCCACGGTGGGCGCCAATTGTTTTGGCAGGATAATCGCGTTAACACGTTACCTGCTATAATGTGGGAAAACTAACCAAAGAACAAGTGTAACGCGTTATAAACCAAGGACAAGATGTAAAGCAAGTGAAGAATAAAATGGACAAGAGTAAGTAAATTGTGACGAGTATGTAATGATCGCAGTTGTATTCAAATATCCACGAATATGATTGAGCACTTGAACAAAAGAACAAATCAACAAAAAGGGTCTTAGTTTTTGGTTTTTCCTCGAATGCTCATGCCTCTCTCTTTTGCTTTAATCTCCTTATATAAGCCTTCTCTCGATTTGGACCGTTAGCAGAATACCCAGCGTATCCCGGAGATTTCGCTACTGGATGCCATGAACTAGCCGTTTCTACACATTAACTATGGAATCCGAGATTTCCGCCATGTCTTAACTACCCCTTCCAACGTCTCATTCTTGCCTTGCCCTTTGCATCTATCCGGTCCTTCCTTGCCAGCAATTACACGGGTTGGTCTTCTTGGGCTCGCCTCGTCTTCATGGGCTTAATTCTAGATAGGCCCAACAAACATATTCATATAAAGGAACTACAATTTCTGTAGTATCCTTTTCCGGGTAACATAATACATATCTATTCAAGAAGAACTATGTTCTCATCCTCTTTAAGCTCCACATAAATGTTATAGCTCACAAAATATCTCCTTCTTTAAGAATGTTGGAAATTATTATATCAATCTCACCCGTGAGAACTATCCGTTCCCACATGCTTAGTCTCCTTAGACTAACCCTCTTCTATTCTGCATTTTGCCTGGTATCTCTTGCCTTTCGCGAACATACCAGACTTTAGTGAAGCTTTACAACAAGGTTGAAGACGGAGGCTAGCTCGAAGGGTTGAAGGAAGACTTCAAGACGTTTTTCAAAAGGTATCCCAACATTTTGGGCCCCACCAATTGTTTTAAAAGCGAGAATTTGTAAATGTTTCTATTCTAATGCTTATCGAATTTCATACTAAGTTTAATCAAACAATTCATTTGTAATAAGTTGAGCACTTCCACTGCAATATAATTTCTTGAAATTTTCATCTATTTTAAAATTGTGTTTTGTACCTTAAAGCCTTGGGTGACTTTGGATGGGAAAAATCCGAGGTTACTGGCGGTAATACCCAATGTTGTAAAATAGGGGTGTTACACATATATCCTAGGGGGAGATACAAAATACTTTCAATTAAGGGTGGGGTTGCACCAGGGTCAGCCATAATCCTCTTCTCTTCGTTGTTGTTTTGGATATGTTGATGCGGGAGATCCAAGGGGAGGTCCCATGGTATATAGACAAGTCAAGGACTAGAGTTGGTAGGAAGCTCGAAGTCTGGAGAAAGAAGCTCGAAGTTGAATGTTTCATATTGAGCGGGACCAACACAGAGCATGTGGAATTCAGTTTTGTACAAGAAGATGAGTCCACCGAGGAAGTACGCCTGTGAGAAGATCCCATAACAAAGAAGGAAAGTTCAAGTACCTAGGATTGATTATGCAAAGTGACGAGGCATCGATGAAGACATCAAACACCGGATCCAAAGGGGTTGGAAAAAATGGAGGGCTGCCTCAAGGGTGTTATGCGACAAAAAGGTCTCACTTAAGCTAAATGGCAAATTCTAAGTCAATTATTAGACATGCAATATTGTATGGTGCAAAATATTGGCATATTAAGAAGGAGCATGAGCAAAAGTTGTCGGTAGTAGAGATGTGTATGCTGAGGTGGATGTGCAGGCACACAATATTGGGCACATATAGAGGAGGCCAACGGAGGCACCGATGCGAAGATGTGAGGGTGTGGTTTTCGTTGATTTTCGCAAGGGCAGAGTTAGACTGAAGAAGAACTGGAAGAAGTCATAAAACATGATCTCACCATTTTAGATATTTTAAAAGACTTGGCAAACTGCAGGGACCTTTGGAGGGAAAGGATCACAATGAAGGAGGGTAACGAGCTAGCCAACAAGGGAGGGCCCTCACCTTTTGTTCTCTTTTTCTTCTTTGTTTCTGGTTGTTTCGTCCTAGTTATCTCTACGTTTTTCTTTGCTTTCCACTGATTTTGAGCCTTCTTTTATACACCATCTTGATTTTTAGGTCGATGCAAAGGTCGGTACATCTTGGCTTCCAAACGCTGCCCGAGGAATGTCTACACTAGGCTGTCGTCGTTGTTGTTCAGAATTACTTGTCATTCTAGCATATTTTTTGTTCAACAGTACTTATTATTCTAGCATGTTTTTTTTTCTCAACCATACTCGTCATTTAACATATTTTTTTAACATGTTTTTAAGTCTTTTGTAGTTTTACCCTTTAAAAATACCAAAAAATAAGCAAAAATCATTCTATTTACCCAAAAATAAAATTAAGCAAACTAATTTAAAAAATACTAAATTTAACCATAAAAATAGTATCTTAATCTTAATAAATAAATTATCACTCCGTAGGATAAAAATGTGTTTTTAGGTGAAAAGTTATTTCAATTGCCTTAAAAACGTAAAAAGTAAAAAGGTTACACTTATTTTAAGAATTTTAAAATGTAATTTTGGAAGTAAAAGTGCTTTTGAAATGGAAGTGAAACAAGCCCGTATTTACTCATAAAAAAAATATCGCTCCAGCTAATATGTACTCATAAACACACAATAACCATGTTAATTTTGAAAATTATCTCAAAAATGTTTCCTAAATTGGAATTAATAAACCTTTTAAAATTTTAAAATTAACAAACAATAATTGCCAAAATTATTACCTTTATTGTGTGTTCATAGGCACACATTAAAAATGGGTTATGGCGCATGGCTCGGCCGGTTAAGGCCTCAGCACTTGTGCATGATGTCTTTGGTTCGAACCCCCGGGATAGCGGTTTGTCCCTTTTCCCTTTATAACTAGTTAGTAACCAGTTTTCATCCGTTTATAGGTATTCTAGGCTAGTCCAAGTAGTACTTGGGCTGTCCTAATTCTTACCAAATAAAAAAAATAGACACACATTAAAAATTCCCAAGAACATACTCTAGAGTAGGGGTGTCCAACAGGTGGGTTGACCTGTAACCTGAGCCGACCCATCCGCAATTTTACGGGTTACGGGTCAGATTTTTTTAGTTTACGGGTTACGGGTTGGGTTTTTTAGTTTACAGGTTACAGGTCGACCCGCCGAGTTACAGATTGACCCGTAATATTTAAAAAAATAAAAATAATATTTGTTATAGCAAGTGAAAGGGAGAAATAAAAATTTACATGTCAAATGGGTCAAAAAGAGTCAAATGGGTCAATTTTACGGGCCAAAAAGAGTCAAACGAGTCAAATTTAACTTTTTCGAGCCATTTGACCCAGCTAAACGAGTCAATCCGTAACCCGACTCGTACCCCGTTGTACTGGTTACGGGTCAAATCACGTATCGACTTTACTTATTACGTATCGGATCACAGATCGACTTTTTTTATTATAGGCCAACGAATCGACCCATTGACAGCCCTAATGTAGAGTCTAGACCATGCGGCTACGACATCAACTAAAAGATAGGTATCGAAAGGCAAAAAAACAACAAACAAAGAACAGCCACAAAAAAATACAACGAACGACGTCGTTGCCCTACTTCTCACATACCACACTGTCGATACGGTGACCATCCTCCAAAATTATTGCCCTGCAATCAACCACAAATTACGTACGCTGCCAGAGCAAGGCAAAATCGTAATTTAGTTGAAATTGAGGGTTATTATTACCTATGAGTTACTATATATCTGTACGAGAGAGGGGGAGGATGCTGAGATTTTTTGGGTGGAGCGTGCGAGTTTCAGTTATCCATTTCTTTCGCTGAAATTGAAGAAAAAGGAATTTTATATTTTCGGGGCTCAGAAATTTGGTGGCTTCTCCCATTCGAAAGACTAGGGTTTTTGCGTAATCGAATTCAAGAATCTTGCACAATTGGGCAGCCTACCATGGCGTCGAATTCTGTAGTCAGTGCTTCAATTCCCAACGCTTCGAAGGATTTGGGGAAAAAGAAGAGGGTTAGCTTCTCGTCCCTCTCTCTTTTATCTCTTTCCCTTATCTCCCTGTGTTCTTCCTCTCTTTGTCTCCTCCAATTTCATCTCCTCAATCCTCCATCTTGTTGCTGTTCTTCTTCTTCTTTCTGTATTTTTGTTTCTTTTGAGTGGTCGCGAATCGTGGAATTGGCTTTCTGGCATTTCTCGCCTCCTTTTTCCTTTTTCTCTGGGCGATGAGTTTTATGATTTGATCCCTACTTGTATGATTTCAGGCCAACAGATCGGCGAAATTGAAGCAATGCAAGCTTGATGCCCGTCGTGAGCAGTGGCTCTCTTACGGTATTCCCGTCGATCTCTCTTCCTAATAGTCTTAGTCTTCTTCTCTTCTTTTTTTCCTCAATTTGTCAAGCGATTCATTTGATTGATCAAAGCCATAGTCTCTACAATCATCTAGAAAGTTCAAAATTTTGGTTCTTGTTCAAATTCTTGAGGGATTTTTTTTCTGATTGATTTGGATGCTGCTACAGTTAGGAACAAGTCATGCAAGGATGAAAAGACTGGCATGTTTGGCGGAGAAATCAACAGCCCGTCATCTGAAGCAGGGAACAAGTCCGACCTCCCTTTTGAGGACATAGAAATGAGAAGGCGGGGTGGGGAAAACAATTACCATTTGATCCACTTGGACAGTGACTCTGAATCACCATTAAGTCCTACGAGTAGTGTATCTAGAGGGAATGACTTGGGGAATAGTTTTACTGGGGGTGATAGCAGCAGCAGCAGGAGCTGTAGTAGCAGTTCTAGCTTTAGCAGTGGCGGTTGCTGCTCTGGAAGCATCACTGAAGAAGAGGAAGGTGGAGGTGGGGTTGATGATGGGTGCTTGGATGATTGGGAGGCTGTTGCTGATGCTTTGGCAGCAGATGATGACAACCCACCGCAGAATCCAAGTCTGGAATCTGAGAAAGAGGCTGTCCAGTTGGAACCTGAGAAAGAGGCGGACAAACCCAAGTCGGAATGCGTGGCACTTGGGTTAGGGGATGTTGCAAGTACTCGGGCCTGGAGAGCAGATGATGCTTTTAGACCTCAGAGTTTGCCAAGTTTATTGAAACAGAAGAGTTTTCCTCTGAATTTAGAGAAGCATAGTGGCCGTGGGATTAACCCTTGGGGGTGTAACCATGCTCTTTCAGTTCCAACATCTTGTCCCATATGCTATGAGGATTTGGACTTTACAGATTCAAGTTTCCTTCCGTGCTTGTGTGGATTTCGGCTTTGCCTTTTCTGCCACAAGAGGATTCTTGAGGGGGACAGTCGCTGCCCTGGTTGCAGGAAGCCTTATGAGTCGGATGCTGTTCAAAAGCAAGCTAGTGATGCTGGGGGAAGTTCAGCAATTTGCTTGGCTCGCTCTTGTAGCATGTTCACAAGGGCCTAGAAGTGGACTCCATGGGTTTTTTCACTATACCATCCTTTAGTGTTTTGTCATTGGGTCTAGCTCTGCTAGAGTAGTCATCGTTATAGGTTGTGGATTTTGAGTACTGTTTTTGAACTGGCTTATGATTTCGGTTCCCTTTTGTTATCTCTATGGTCATTGTGCTGGTTGTAGAGGAATTGTTCATGAATGTGAATAGATAAGAGGTGGTATAGATATTCGATACATCAAAGTTTCAACACTATTGTCTATGACTGTTGCTATTTGTGATAATAAAGCGCAAATTGAAATATGTATCATATCTTTGCTATAAAAATTATTATGATTAACCTAAATGACTATATTTAAATGTTTCATATTTCTGATCAATTAATTTAAAGTTAGTAGTTTAGTTCATGAGATGCCGTAAGTATAATGCATATAGGTGTTTTCACTTTCAAGATTTGCACTTCATAGTGAACCTGCATTTGATTTGTGCTTTCTGCCAAGGCTCTAGGATACCACATCTTGATGAACACATAATTTCCTGTGAATATTGTATCTCTTTATTGGAGATATGCCAATTTGGCACTGAAAAAACTAGCTAGAAGTCACAGGGATCTCCTTTCTTGCCTTGATATATGCTAGTAGCGTCTAGATTGCTTTGGAGAAAATCTGCATTTGAGATTTTTATTATTCTTAGTTGACTACAGTTTTAGCTGATGATATTCATTATTCTTACTTGTCTTTGATGACTTCAGTTTTAAGTTGATGTCCCGGTGAAAATAGAACTTCTTTCAGGTGCAGTCCTGCTGTTAAATTCCTTTGCTGTATTTCTATTGTGATTGTCCTTGTATCTTTATTTCCAATAAAAACAAACCATCTTTGATCTGTCTTTAGGCTCCTAGCCTGTTTTGTTAGTATCTATATGAACTTGTATCTGCTCTTGCATTTGTTAAATAGTTGGATTACTTGGAAGATGCTTTTTATACAACCATGCCATATGACAGGAAACATCGCCAATGTCTTACATATCTTTCTCCCCTTTTTATATAGTGGTGAGATTTTGTTTAACTTGGTTATTTGTTTCTTGATGCAAATTTCGCATTGTTGACTATCTGACAGGAATTCGTTTTGGTGCAGAGAGGCTGTACAGAAACTTTTTATTATACAAAAATCATTATGTTGTGTTGTTTAACAAAGTAGTGTTCTTTCTAAACATTTATGTGATTCTTATTTTAAGAAACTGTTTTGGTACAGAGAAAGGCTGTACAGAACTTTTTATGCTGTACTCCGTATTGCTTAACAAAGTAGTGCGCTTTCTACACATTTATGTGATTCTTATTTAACTGCCTATGATCTTGAGGGATGAGTGTAATGATTTTTGTATAATTGTTCATTAACTAGAACTCTTGGAAGGGTTTGAAGTGACAGAATTTTGGCCATGTTTGAAATGTTCAATTGTTGGTGGTTTCTTGTCCTAATGATTGAGTTTGCCTAAGTTTTTGCTGATATGTATATGTTGAATTCTATGTGGAATTGAGACTTCTATCATATTGCCCATGTATCTTTAGTTTTTAACAGAATAAAGATGAGTCTGAAGAAGCTGGAAAAGTGAGAATCATATACGTGTGTTATACTATTGTCTATGTGCCTTCATAACAAAGCGTGAAAGCTTTCTTGAGTTAGAATAGACAACAACAGGAGAACTAAACAATAAAAACAAATTAAGAATGAATAATACTCCGTAGTATTAACCCATCTCTCATCTGGCAATTGCTTAGGTAATAATTTCCTCTGGTCGTAGGAAAGAAGAACCAGCTTTTGTTCGTGTTTGTAAGTTTTATAATGTTCAACTATTTCCACAACATCAACTACAATTGGAGAAATGGGGTGTATATTAACTGCCCATCTTCTAAGTTAAGCTTCTGTAATCATATCGACAAGGTCTCAGCACACGCCTCAGAGACTCGCGTTTTTGCTCTTTGTTAGGTTGAGATGCCAACGATGATACTGAAGGTGGCTTAGTGACGGCGGATGGTGATGATAATACTAATGGTGGCTTAGTACTAATGGATGACGATGATACTACTGATGATGGCTTAGTGATAGATGCTAATGAAAGAATGGAGTTCAGATCTGAAATGGGTCTTTTGGGTGAAATCATCATCTCCTTGATCTCAGCTCCGGAGCTTCCTTTGGTCATGGAGTCTTTTAGCCTCCTTACATCAGATAATTTCACTGGCTTGACTATGTAATCCTTTGCTCCATCCTCCAAGCACCTGATGCAAATCACAAGGTCGAAATTTGAGAGAAATTATAAGAAAAAGAAAAGGATAAAGTTGGATGGAGGCTCATTCATTAGTGAATTTTCAACCAAAGGCTTTTTTGTTTTTTGGGTTCTATCTTATAGCTGGCCTGGTTCAATCAGCCAATGCCATTCTACATCTGGATCAGGTGTACTTCATAACTCCGTTTCAAGGGAGACTTTCTCAATATTAGTCTCTTCATACATGCCACCAGTTAAATCTTCTGACCAATACTTGAAAAGCCTTACTACAAAACCAATTGAGTACTGGTACCAAAGGCATTTGTTTTGGATATGAATGAGTGATCACTCACTTCATTGTTCATTAAGGTGGCATTTGGGTGGGGATTCTAGGATGAGGAATCAAGTTCAATTCACTTCCAAATTTGGATTCATAACATATGCCCTAAAAGAAAGACTGATATAAGAATAACTAAACAAGAAATATACTCCTGACTCCGGAGGCAACAAGTTTTACCTCCATATCTATCCAACCAAATTTCTCATTCCAATACAATTCCTTATATTTCAACAAACACTACCAAAGGTAAGAATATGCCCATCATTTCAAATCTCAATAAGCATACTCAGGATTTCAAATCTCAAATCTCAACTTTGAACTTCTAATACCAAATAATGGTACCTATGTTCTAATTAGTGTCCTCAGCTCTGACTATTCTACAGGCCTTTATAATTGTTGGTGCTCTGTAGTGACTATTTATTCTGCAGATATGTCCACCGCATATGCTTGATCATATTCCCATACTATAAGGTCAACTGAATATATAAAACATATAAGCATTACAGGTTTTCTCTTTCACAAGCATGGATATGATAAACAAACCCAAGTCTTGAACTAATAAATATTTTAGAAGATACCAAATCTATTCATATATTTCTCAAGATCTTCAGCATTTGAATATCATATACAATACACAACTTTAGGTTTTAATACTCCGACTTGATACATGGATGCCAGTGCGATTAGCCTAGACAAACATAAAACTTGGTATCCTAATATCCTATGCATCATAGGAGACCACTTCAAAATCCTATTAATTTTGAAACTTAACTTTTTTTGATGAAAATTCAACAAGTGACAAGGCGTGTAGGTACAAAGATCACAAATCCATTTGAACTATCTTCTGATAAGCAAAAATTGCAAAATTGAAGTGAGTTAACAAGAGGGCATAAATTTTATCTTACATATCTATACGTGCAAGAATGTTCTCAGAAGACATAATCACCACAGGAATTTCCCTAAGGGTCGACGATTCCTGCTTCAAAGAACAAAGATCTCTTAGCACAAGGATAGTCACCACCAATCAAGATTGGATTTATAAGCATGAAGATATTGGATTTATAAGCATGAAGATCACACATCCATTTTGAATCAGGGTTATTTTCCAGAGATATTGAACCACAATAGACTTAGTATGGACATTTGAACTAAGAACATGAACAAAACTAGAAAGCTGTCTGACCTTGATCTTCTTCAGCAGCTCATATCCTGTCATTCCAGGCATGGAGTAGTCTGTGATTATCAAATTCACCTCCAATCTCTGCAAAATCATGACACATAAATACCCAAAAACAACAATCTAACTACACTGTACAATCAGAAAGAAGCAATCACATAAATACTGGAATGGGTAACAAAACAAAACAAAAACCAACATACATCAAATCCATTAGAGCTCCTTTCTCCATCCAGTAATCCCAAGTATTGCAATGCTCTCATCCCACTCTCCACTGCGGTCACTGCAAAAATTAATTCCAACCCAAAAATCACAAACAATTTTCCACATCAACCAAACAACAAGAGGGGAATCATCATGTATAACAAACATTTAAAATGTAATTTTTTTAAAACAAAACTCACAACAAACCTTTACAAGAAGAAATCTTGAGAAGTCTCTCAATGACTTTCCTATCAACCAAACTATCATCCACAGCCAACACATGAAGCTCTTGCTTCTCCCCTGAAACCCCAACATTTTCCGGCGAGCCTCGCCGGAAAATCCCATTACAAGTAGGACCCATTTCCCTACGCTTGTCGTTTTGCATTTGCAAGCGGGCAATTAAGAAGAACTGAAGAAGGAAGAGAAGGAGATGAAAATGGGATTTTTTTAGGGGGAGGAAACGTTTAGATATAAAGAGGAGAGATCAAAGGACAGCTCATGAGAGAATCAAATAGATTGTGGGTTCTTTTCTCTCGCAATTTCCTTTAGGAGAATGGTGGTGGTGGGGAGCAAAAGCAAATCAAAAGGAAAGGATGATTATGAGTTGGATTGTGAGGGATCGGATTTTGGTGTCATCTTTGCAAATATTTTTGGTGGGGGCCCTTGTTGTTTCTCTCTCACACTTATTTATTGTCCCCCTTCTTCTTCTTCTACTCCATATGAGATGTGATCTCACAAAAGGGAGTGTGCAGTTATTAAAGATTTGATACCCACACTCTCCTTCAAGGGATACGAATCATATTGTTATTATATAATTGCCCATAAGGTAAGTAATTTGATTTGAGAATCGGCATAATATTAAAAGGTCTCAGTTTTGATACACAATTTTGTAAGTATAGGATTTTGTGGGGCGTCCTTATTTTATTTTTTCTATTGTTAATTAATGCTCTTGGATTTTGGAGGATCGTATCAATAAGATTGATGTATATATAAGAAGACTCTCTGAATTCATGTAATGGTGCATAGTTGAAGGATTTGCTCAATCACAAAATATCCCTTATAAATCGAAATTCGCGATTCGTCTCAAGGATAGATAGAATAACAATGTGATTGAGCAAATCCTTCAACTATTTTGTGAAGACTGAGAAAAAAAATTAATTAACATACTAAATACTCATACTTAGGGTTATAATTATACGATGAAATGAATGGTTCGTGTAGAAGATGACTGGGTGGGATTATGAGTATGGATTGGTCACACATACGCTGATACGCATATCTCTTCTCCTTCAAATATCGCCATATAATAAGATTGACATCTAATCATATCGATAAAACTATTAACTATCTTACTGATTTCTCAAGTCTTTAGACCGCTTATCGTCAATTATTTCTCTATTTCATCGATTCTCAGTGGAGGAGAAATGAACTTGTTGGAAGAGCAGATCCCACCCAAAATAAAGGGGCCCTCGCGAGACTCGAACTCTAGACGTAGGCGTTTGATGGAGCAAAGCTCTCCGCTGAACTAGGGTGGCAATGACCAAAAAAAATTATTTCTGTATTTCATGCTGTATGGATCACATCACATGCAGATTGATTTACTTCATATGGGCATTGAAGGATAGATATAGTAAGCTTTGATTACCAAAAATAGTTGATTAATTTTGACACTCCTCCATAACAACTTTCTAGATTTAGATTTATATATTGAGATTTGTTAAATCTCTTTATTCTAAGATTTATATTTAGTGACTTAGAATATTAAAACCATATGTTTATATTTCTTAGAGTTTTAGTTTCTAAAAACAACAATATTAACTTAAGATGTAAGTTAGAAAAAAAAAAAGGTATGATAATTATGTGAAAGTACATTGATAGTACATAAAGACAGCAATTCTACATATTGTGTGATCATGTGAAGGATGATTATTAATGATTAAATTTAAGTTAGGTTTATTATGCATATAAAAAGGAATGAGTAGATTGGGATAAAGATTTGGATACTTGCAGAATTGGCAAGGCAAAGTGGAGTGGAGAGCAATCACAAATTTATATAAAAGTTTGGGTGGTGACTTAGGTATGGCCGGCAATGTTATATGTTATATGGCTCACTTATTTGCTTTGCTCATTCAAATCAATTGAGGTGTGTATCTATGAATACCCACTTGCTCACTGCTCTATCTCCATTTGCATGTTTTGATCCAAAACAATCCAATTATGACTAAATATATATTATATTGTCATATAATAATGTTTATTTATTGTTCTATAACAAATTTTGTCGTTAAAATTTTGTTGGATTATGAGTTTTTAAATCATTAATTTATGATCAATTGGGTTTGGTTACTGTCAGATTATCATAAGTTCTATTCATAAGAGCTGAGTGAAACTGGTAAGAGACTCACTTCTTAATTGGAAGTTTCGAGTTCGAATTTTAAGAAAGTGTTTTACCTTTTTCATGAACCAACCTGATATGAAGTGAGTCACCACTATATAAAAAAAAGTCATAGGTTTCGACCAAAAAAAAAAAGTCATAGGTTACAAATTTTCTAATTCAAAATACTATAGCTTAATATTGATTTGGGAACAATATAAAATTTGATTAGTCCAACTGGCACCTCAATTGCTTCATGCGGTATTGTATATTTGTATGTTTGGTTGTTCGTTTGCTAGTTTGGTCATATGGATTGGAATGATTCTGCTAAATCAACTTGATGCGCATAATACACTACACAATTATATATTGTCTATTACCTGTCGATTTTTCTATTTTTATGTGATAAAATTTATTATTACGTGGGTTATAATTTTTATATCGATTTTTCTAACCTATGCCGTATAGGCTAATAGCCTAAAAATAGTAATATTTTTCAAAATTGTATTTATTTAGATTTAATTATTTTTTCAATAGGTTATATTAGTTTCCTATTAGGGTTTAGTTCCTAAAATTAGTATTCTTAACCTATTCCCTACGGACATAAGATAGAAAAACCGTTTTTATATAGCTAACATTTTTTTTTGTTTTTTAAAATTTTTTTATATAGCTAACATTAAAATTGTTAAGTTATCGAGTCACTTTAAAATTGTTATTTTCAGGTTTCCATCGTTTGGAAGATTTTAATTTGATATTAGGTAGGCTCAATCAAGTTGATTGTGAGGTATTATTTGTAAATCGATTGTTCTCAACATTCTAAAATTGGTAAGAACGCTACTTTATACTGGCATAAAACCTTAATCGTCTTTTGATGGATGTTAATTACCAACGTCTGGAAAGGCATCTCACTCAAGTTGTTGTTTTACAATGAGTATTATTCTTTGTAGGTTG
Source organism: Fallopia convolvulus (assembly GCA_964016875.1). Lineage (NCBI taxonomy): Eukaryota > Viridiplantae > Streptophyta > Magnoliopsida > Caryophyllales > Polygonaceae > Fallopia > Fallopia convolvulus. The sequence goes on along the minus strand of OZ024731.1, from coordinate 11,597,001 downwards.
AACTGATTGTACACGAAATTGAGAGTAATAGAGTTAGGTACTTAGGTTTGCAAATGAAGTTATGAATCATTGATTGCAGATCTCCTCCATATCTTCTGATATCTCAACTCTACAAGTCACAGAAGCCACAAATTGTGTTCTGATTCGCAATGAATGCTTGTTTTGTTTGTCCACCCAATGCTTTCCTTTAAAGCAAACCAACCATGTAATACCAGGGATCTTTTTTTTGGTTGAAGTAGGCAGGAAAAAAAGTACTATTTTTAGATTTTGAACTTTTTATTTTTGCTGTTATTGTAAACAAAATCCTGGCTTTAAAACTCATTTTGATTCCCATGGAATAAAGATTGATGATGCAAAAAGCTCACAGCAATACCAAGTGCCAAACGAACCCTTACAAATAAGTTGGGCAAGTTGCTGCTTCTCATAATTCAATTTTAAAAAAAAAAGTATTGGAATATAATTGTTTAGAATTTTGAAATGCTTCTTTATACAACTAATTGAGTAGAAAGGGTTTAATTTGTATGTTAAATTGCCAAGAATGAAGGGAAACTTTTTTCTCAATTCATTCATCACAACTACAAGTCCAAATTCTACTGGATGCAGCTCTTTGAGCTACCAAAGATGCATCCGAAACAGCATCACTAGTACAATAAAATTCCCAAAATTTGAAATATCTTCAGAGCCAAAGGTTACCACAAAGAAGAAGAAGAGGATTATCATGTAATCTACTAATATACAGATAAATCTAATCACACAAAAATAGGCCATTCAAGGATGAGAATCATACGACGGAAAACGCCGAACGTCCATTGATGGGAAAGACGGCGACATCTTCATTGACCGTAGTAGGTTTTTCGCCGTTTCCTTTTCCTGCATTCACCAAATCACAAGGGTAACCAACAAGATTGAAAAAGAGAAGCAAACAGATATGTGTGTTAGGATAATGAAAAGATAGGATAGAACGACCGAATGATAAAACACAGTGCTAACTTACTGGTCCAGGATAATCCATCAGTCTAGTGCAATAAACCTCTGCTTCATCATATTTCTTCTGATTCTTATAGTAGTTTGCAAGGAACGACAGCGCATCAACCATGTTTGAAGATTCCCTCTCCTCATCCTCCATTCTTTCCAGGTCCTTCTTATAGTAAAAAGCAGCCTCAGAAAGACGCCCCAGCTCGTTGTGGAGCTTTGCCAGTCTGTTTATAGCAATTGCCTCTGCATCCTGATAGTTAGCTGCTCTCTTGTAGCATTTGATCGCCTCTTCAAACATTCGAAGCTGGTCATTCTCATAACAATGCGCCATAGCAATCCAAAGACGTGCATCATTTGGTTGGATGAGTACAGATCTCCTGAAATAGTAAAGAGCGTAAATAGGCATCATCATCATCTCATATGCTTGTCCTAAACCGTACCATGCTCGATAATCACATGGGTTTATATCCACTGCTCTACGGTAGGCATCAACTGCCGCCGCTGTATTCTTAATTTCCACAAATTCGTGACCCATCAACGTCCAGGCGGTTAAGTAATTCTTGTTCAGTTTCAAAGATCTCCTGAAATACAAAATCGCCTTTTCATGTTGACCTTTTAAACTGTAATAGTTCCCAATAATGCAGCATGATTCGGGTCTATATTTATCAATCAAGAATATCCGGTGAGCAAGAGAGCTAAGAGCAGAATAGCACTCCTTCGCATACAGCACATTTGAATAAATATCCATGTCTTCAATTCGGTATGGGTCAGTTCTTGAGAGCTCTTCAAATATTACTTCAACCTGTTCAAATTCTCGTAAATTATACTGCACCTTTGCTAACTGAGCCCGTACGTAGTTGCTGGAGCTGAAATTTTTCTGGAGGCTTTCATATCTGCTTAGAGATTCCTTGTGCAATCTGAGTTCATAGGAAGCACTAGCAAGGAAGAAGTCTTTCATCCAGTTGTTATTCAGGTTAAGGCTGCTTAAAATGGTGGTTGAGGTACACAAAGATTGAAGCTCCAGCCAGGCACTCCAATTCCAAGGATAATTATTTACAGACTCCACAAGGATTGCACGGGCATGATTCTCGTTTCCTTTCCCCTTGAGGACTAGCCCGTATAAATACATGCCAAATGAATCTAGTGTATTCTTCTTCAGAAGAGCAGATAACTCCCTTTCAAGCGAAACTAGTTCCTGGTTCACAGCATCACTTTTCCCAAGAGCTCCTTCAAGCTCTATCATCTCTTCATCCTTTCGCTTCTCCCCAGCCTTGATAAAAAGTTCATACAATCAGATTAGAAAGATACCATTGGAAAATCCCTCAGCACATGAAAATAGAGGCTAGTTGGAAATAGCACTGAAACAAAGAGATAAAGCACAAGTATTCTACTCATCCACAAAGCAATTGATGAAACAATATGCAAATTAAAAACTTATATGTTGGCTTCTAGATCAAAATTATGCACAAGCATTATATGACCCATCTTTGAAATATAGCACAACACCAGATGAATATAGCATGAAACCATCCCGTGTTACAACAACCCAGCACCAGCAGCAATCACAAACAGTCACTAATAGCACTGAATCACAAACTTATAACTTTTTCAAAAAGGCTTAGTGCAATAACTAATGCATTCAACCAACAAAACTCAGATCACCTAAAGCAGTGATGGGAATTGATACCACGAAATAACATTGAAACATTATCGTATATATGAGTAAACAAAAGAAACATACCAAATACAGTGCATAATAACGCAAGAATATGGATTTTTGTGAAGCCTGATCACGAAGCACGTGGGCAGCCCTCCTATACTCCTTGCAATCAAAGTATGACTTGGCAAGAAGATAAAAGTCACTGTCAACCACATCATCATCATCCTCTGGCACCTGTGGGGAAGCATATGAAATGCCAGGACTAGGCGTTAACATGACATCATTTGTTCGGAATCTTCGCTGGATACTTGAGCTCCCTCTTTGGAATCTGGTGCAAGAAGGTGTGGACTTTGCTGGGTCTTGCTCTATTCCTACTAACTGTTCTGCAGCCCTGAGATACCAAGACCATGATCAATGGGATTGTAAGTCATGCTTCTCTGGACCATTCCCTCTTTTGAGGCTGGAGCTAATGAAAGGCAATTCATCAAACATGTTGGGCGCATAACTTGTAAAACAAAATTGCATCCTCAACGATTGTACAAACAAGTACCAAAAACCGAGAAATGAATCTAAATGCCAAGATCATAACAATGGAAGTGAAGTGACAAGTCAATTAAGCATTTATGCCGCAAAATTTGGGGGTCGAGCGGATATTTTCCAGCAAGAAAGACAGAAATCGAACCCAGAAGAGCAACATACACACAGCCAACGCACATATGAAACAAAAATCGCCAAGAATTTGAGCATAAACTAAACACCGACAAAACCCAAAACCCAAAAAGCCATAGCATAACAGTGAAGATCCAACAAATCCGAAACTGGAAGCAGAAAATTCAATTGTCCATAAAAAAAGACATGTGCTAAACAAACCCGTACGGAAGAAGCATCGAGGAAGCGGAAATTGCTCCATGGAGATGCAAAACCTATCATAAGCAGTAAAGAATGCGTCTTTGGGAAGAAATTAGGGTTTGAAAAGGTAGAGCTTTACCATTTAGCGGCGGAATAGAGGCAGCGGTCGCTGAGCTGACGAATTGCAGCTCGGAGCTCGAGTCTACAATTCTCTTTGGTGTCCATTTTTTGTGGATTTCGGATCGATCTTCCTCCTATCGTCCCTGCAAAGATCCAATTTGATTTCAGTGTCCAGCGCTTAAAAGCACAGTGAATGCCGCCTTCAGATTAACGCCTTCAAATTAATTTTGAATGCTAGTGTTTCTTTTTTTGGTAAAATATAAAAAATTACCTCTAATTTTAGGGGAATTTACAAAAATCACCTTTTATTTCACTTTTAATAAAAAATCCTTATTTTGGATTGTTTCCAAATCACCACTCTTTAGTTCACTTTTTTTTTTTTACAGAAAAACACTTTTTATTTCTATTTTATTTTCATTGATCCTCTCACCCCGTTTTCCATCCATTATACTATCAAATTAGAATTACAAATACATAATTGCCCTTCGATTAAAGTACCAAATTGATGAACTTCGATAATTTACCCCTGTTCGACTGTTGTTGCTGCTCGTGAGAGAGGAACGGCAGGTTCAAGGGTGCTCTGTGATCGGTGATCTCACTAGGTGCCTAGGGAGGGCTTAACACGACAGATGCCTAATAGGGATCAAGAGAGGGCTGATAGAGGAAGGGCTGATTCTAGGGTTTTTATCAATTTTCTTTCCTCTCCTACCTATATCGACCCCTAACAAGCACCCGTTGTGCCGAGTCAAACCCTCCCTAAGCACCTAGCAAGATCGTCATTCATGAAACACTCTTCAACCAGCCCTTCCTCTCTCTCGAGCAGGGATAGTTATCGGTGTTTATCAATTTAGTACTTTATCCTAAGAACAATTACGTATTTTGCCACTAATTTGACATTATAATAGATGAAAAACGGGATAGGGTGGTTGAATGGAAAAAAATAGAAATAAAGGTTAGTTTATTTATAAAAAGGGAAATAAGGGGTCGTTCTTTACAAACACTCTAAGATAAGGGGTGATTTTTGTATAGAAAATAAAACTAAGGGGTAATTTTTAAAACAACCCAAGGTAGGGGGTAGTTTTTTGTATTTTACCCAATTCTGAAAGGGAAGCAGTTGTAGATACAACTAGTTATGACCCGGGTCTTGCCCGGGGGGCTTTTTAAAAAAAACTTATAATATATTTATTTACATATAATATATGTATTATAATTTATTTATTGAAAATAATAATTATAATAATAATAATAATGAAATTAATAACTGAATATATAAAATTTATTTTAATTATTATAATATATTTAGTTATAAAATATATTAAATAATATTTTATCATTAAAATTATTATTTACTTGTAATATCATTTTCGTAATCATAAAAAATTTAATGATCTTGATTCATTGGGCCAAACTAAACCCGCAAGAAAAGTGCAAATAATTGATCTAATCAACCCGTAAATTTTAACAATAGGAATCTGTAGTCGCTCCTAACCCGAAATGACCGAACCAAAATTTGAACGAACCAATCTGATTAATTAATTTAACATTAAGGAATCATTAATTTTATTTATTTTATTTAGGGATCTGTAATCTAAAAAATCAACATACTTATATATAGAAAATTTAAAAAGTTGTCATACTTATAAATAGAAAGTTAATAAAAAAAATAAAAAAATAAAAAAAATATTTAATTAAAATTTTATTAATATTAATTAAAAAATTTGTCATACTTGTGGAATAGAAAATAAATATAAATAATTTATGAATAATTATATGGTGATTAAGATATTAAAATTTAAAAATAATACAGCCTTTAATTATCATATTTATAGATAGAATATTAGCATAAAAACTCAACATGATTATGGGTGAAATTTTAAAATTAAAATTTATAGAAAGTTTAATGTAAAAATTCTATAATTATTTAAAAAATTGTGATAAAAAATACTATTCATACTAATTAAAAAAATTTATCATGCTTATAGAAAGAAAATTAATATAAAAAATAAAAATTAACATTAAAAGTTGTTACTAAAAATATTAAAAAGCATATCATATTTATGGGTAGAAAGTTAGTATACTGTAAATGAATTCTAAAATTAATGTAAAAATCCGTAATTCAAAATATGAAAACTCAAGTAGCATATTAAAAAAAGTTTTCATACTTAAAGATAAAAAAAATAGTATAAGAAAATAAATATCTAATTGGAAATATGGTCCATATAAATTGAATAAACTATCATATGGATCGAAATTTACAATAAAGGATTTTTTTAAAACATTACGTAACTACATTTTTATGGATAGGAAATTAATTGTCATATATAAAAACTGCCATATGGATAAAAAATCAAATTTAGGCAAATTTTAAAAAAAAATTAGGTGAATAAATTACATAGCATGTATATAAATTGTATGTAAGATAACATAATAGTAAGAACTTGTCATGTGCAAGATCTTATAACATGTAATCTATCTACCCTAATACATTATAAAGTAGAATTCATGTCTGTTAAAAAAATTCTGCCACGTGGAAATCTTTGAATAAAACAATATTACATTTTTTAATAATAAATATTATAATTACCTGTATAATTCTATATGTCTATTTTTTATAATATAATAACTTGATCTATAATGTTAAATTTTTATGCATATTTTTTTAACTTGTAAGAAGAGTTGGGATCCAAGTATATCATTTTTTTTATCTATATGTTGATAATAACTTGATCTAATATTTTTTATAATAATTTTATGCATAATAATTTTATTTTATCTTTAACAAGAATTGGACTTCAAGTATATAATTTTTTATTTATATGTTGATAAAATATGGGGTACAATCTTCAAGATTGTTTTTATAAATTACATAAATTTATTATGATATTATATAAGTTTTTTAAATTTTAGATTAATATCATAATATTGTATAATATTTTAATAAAATTATTCCGTGAATATCACGGGGATTCAACTAGTTAATATTATAAAATCAATTTGATATAGATATAATGTTAAAAATAAAAAAATAATGTAATATAAGGAAGATAGAGGATATCAAATTGATTATATATAAATACATAATTAAAAATATTAATAAAGAAATCATTATGAAAATATGGATAGAAGATAATTACATATTATAATATAATGAACATGAACAAAGATAAAAATAACGGGTAGAGATAAAAATTTATCCAATCTCATAGTAAATTGATAAAAAAACATATTAAATAAGATGAGTGTATAAAATTGGAAATTCCATAAGGTCATTGAATTACATAATATATAATTAATTAAAAATCATTATTAAAAATAGGGTGGTTGTAATATAAATTCTTAATGACGAACATCCCCAAAAGTACTTCAGATTTAGAAGATATATATATTCATTAGAATACTTTGTACTCTATTTCATTTATCACTTCTGAAACCCAAATTTTTGTTAAAGTTTTTTAAGTCCCTAAACTTTCATAAATATTCTTATTTTATTCATTTTTATTTAAGACTTTATATTTAATTACATCCAACCATCCAAATTTTTATATTATTTTTTCATAATACCAATATTTTATGTTTTGACTTTTGTGATTTGTTTCGTAAACTGGTCGAATCATGGCACTCACCAAAAAGTATGCGCCATGAAAAAAATTTGTATGTATGATGTATTATTTTTTACTTTTTACTTTTTTTCATAATATAAATGTAATATTATAAGAAGAGGGAGTTGAAGAAGGAGCATTACTCTTTTGAGCATAGAATGATTGTGTACAAGTATGTAAAGAAAGACCACAAAAGGAAGAGGGGGAGCAAAGAAGAGCGCTCAAAAAATTCTATCAACCGCCAAAAGGCGTGAAAGGCCAAAGGGCTCAACAAATCGAAAATCGAAATTTACATTAAAAATCATGGCACAAAGACCAATGTATGACATGATTTGATTGGGTGTGAACTTTGAACTTGATAATGTTGATCACTTTACGTTTCCTTACATAGATGGGGATAGATAATGCTCCACTTTTTCCTCCTCCAATTAATTGGACAATGAAGTTTACACTGGTATGAAAGGGTAGGACGAGTCGTTCAAACAGTGGAGGGAGTTGTGGCATAATAAGAGAATTCGACTAAATCGTAACCCCAATGTAGCCTTTTAGGGTTCATTAGTGTTTATGTAAACTAATATTAATTCTTTTGAAAATAAAAAACCATAATTTGAAGTTTTCTACTAGTTGTTTTAGATAAATAAAACTAAAACTAAAGTTATTATTATTTATAGAGCTATTTCAGGACTTAAGTTTAGGGTTTGGGATTTTGGGTTTTGAGCATAAGGTATTGGGTTTAATGTTTTGGGATTTGGGGTTAGGGTAGAAAATGTGGGATTTTAAGGCTAAGGGTTAGGGTTTAGGGCTTTAGGGTTGGGTTTTAGGATTTTAGGTTTGAGATTAGGGTAGTGGGTTTTGAGATTTGGGGTTTGGGTTAAGTTAAAAAGTATAAAGGGTGGGGTTTAGGGTTAGGGTTTAGGATTTTGGGGTTTTGGTTAAGGTAGGGAATATAGGGTTTCAGGGTCATAGATCATGGGGCAATGGGGCTTATGGTTCGGTCGACTCACGAACCGTACAACTCAAGAATCATGCAAAGCACAATGTGCCCATGTCGAGTATCCGAAAATTAGTGAAATACGTTTGGATCATGAATTGACCGAATCGTGAAGAATTCTAGATCGGTGTGCGGCGCGAAAAATGTCTATAAAGATTTCCTTTTAAATAATGAAATTGTTATCTAGTAATCCAAATGCCTTTATATGCCTTTTTTATCGAACTTTTTTCAAACTCAACTGCCACCAATGCGCATAAGCTCATATGGAATTGTGAATCTTTCTTCTAACTTAGCCTATATCACCCAACCCGAGGGTGTTCGTGGTGGTGGATCTAGCACTCAACTTGAGGGTGTGCATGGTGGTGGATCTCATAGTGGTGTTTATCTTCATATCCCTATTGTCTTCATATCTCATCACTCTTCAAGATCATCACTCTTTCTATTTTAAAAATGTCCAATGAGTCTATTAATGACTCTCCAAAATCAACATACTCTTTAAGCTCATCTCCCAATAGTCTCACAAATAGATAATGAGTTGGAGAGTCTTTGAATCAAATGCAGGATGTATACAAGTATCTCCAACAAGATGCCCTAAACCATAAGGAACCCGCACGAGGAAGCATATCAAGAAGAGGATTCACTTGATCCCTTATCAAAAGAGGAGGGAAGCAAGACACAAACGACTGTACAACGATTACTTCTCCGACAATCTAACTTATCCGACCAAAGTCTTCCGACTTAGGTTCGGAATGAAGAAACACATTTTCATGCGCATTGTTGATCGCCTCTCAACCAATATGGAGTACTTTCAACAGAGGCCATATGCGAACGATATGCTTGGTTTATCAACCTTACATATACTACTGTGATACGCATGTTGGTGTATGGCACCATTGCAGATTCTTGTGACAAGTACCTTCACCTTATGGAGTCCACTGCAAGAGAATGTTTGTACAACTTAGTTTGAAGGTATTATAACTTTCTTTGGCGACGAGTACATGAGGCGACCAACTCCCAAAGAGATACAATGCTTACTAAGCGTAGGGGAGTCTCGTGGATTCCCGAGCATGTTGGGAGGCATTGATTGTATGCATTGGAGGTGGGAAAATTGTCATGAAAAGACCAGTTTGAGCGCAGAGATCATATGACCTATGGCTTTGGCACACATTCTTTGGGACACCAAGTATGTGTAATGACATTAACGTGCTTAACGATCTCTTGTACATTTTGCAAGGTATAGCTCCAAACGTATCCTTTACGGTGAATGTGCATGAATAAGAGAAGGGATATTATCTCGCTGATGGTATCTAGCCAGCCTAGGCGACATTTTTCAATTCCATTAGCCTCCCCTTAGGGTTGTAAATTAAAACTATTTGCCAAATGCCAAGAGAGTCGTCGCAAAGATGTGGAAAGGATGTTTGGAGACTTGCAAGTTTGATTTCATATCGTTAGCAATCTAGTCTGCTCTTGGTACGTAGGGTTTATTGGAAGAATAGTGAGAGCTTGTGTAATTTTACATAATATCATTGTAGAAGATGAAAGACTTGAATACGAGGTTAATGGATATGCGGTTCCTCCATATGATGAGTCGAAGGTGAAGGGTCTAACTCCAATCAAACGTTCTCAACCGGTAGGCCAATTGATATGACCAACTACATCCGGAACAATCTTCAACTACGCGATAAGGATACACACAACTCACTAAATGTAGACTTGGTGAGCACATTTGGACAACATTTAGGCATGAGTACGAATCAGATTGACATATTTAAGTATTGTATGTTGTTTGGATTAAGTATTTCCTATGTCATTTGTTGTGTGTTTTCCTACATTTTTTTATATTGAAATGTACTTTGTTGCATGCTTTTAATTGCATTATCTACCCAATTATAATATTTGTTTGCCTTAATTTCATATATTAATACTCGCTTAATTAAAAATGTTATATGGTATTCTTAAGAAATGTACTATGACTTTTAAATTAGATATATATTTTTAAATTAATGATATAAATTTTATTTATTGCAAAATTTTAGTCAAAGAACAAAATTATTTAATACGAGGGGTATATATGTAATTTTTTTAGAGAAAAGGGTATATATATATATAATTGTATATTAAGATGGAAAAAAGAGTGTTGGGAATAAGTTTAGTACATATTTATAAGGTACATGGATATAAGAATAAATTATACAATATTAAAGTACATAGATAATGTGACAAAGAGAAAAATAAAATTAAAAAGTAAAATTGTATGATATTGTATTGAGGGCACCCATGGACATCCGATATTCTAAACTTTGAGTGTGAATCATGTACGACATAAAAGTTATGTCTAATATGAGACTCACTATTGGTCGTTGGATATACTCTATCTACAATTAGTTTTAAAAGCGCATCGTAAATTGTCAAAAATACATTTAAAATTTAAATGCACTTTTAATAATTCATGATACAGCATAATAATGTCATTTAAAAGTATACATTTAAAACTTTACCATGTACTTTTATTTACCACATATTCGCACAATGGTTCGGCTAACGTGTGCCTATGGACACACAATAAAAGTGATAATTTGGAAAATTATTTCAAAACTATTCCCTAAATTGGAATTAATGAACCTTTTAAAAAATCAAAATTAACAAACAATATCCAAATTTATCAAGATTAGAATTTTTATTGTGTGCCCATGGGCACACATTAGAAAAATCATTCGCACAATATATTTGTGAGTCCAAATCTGGTGTAAATAATTCTTATAGTGAAAAGTGAGAACACATTTGGATCGTTGGATTAATGACACAAACGGACAAGATTTGAACAACAAGGTTCAACAAAAAAAAAATAGGGGTGGTTCAGATTGAATGGTACGAAGGGTAATTTCGTGTAAAATTTGAACGGTGAGACAAAAATGCCCCTAATGCAAAACACACACATCCTGATTCTTCCATCAAATGCCACCTCTCGAGCACTTCAGTTGGGCAACTTTCTCCCAAATGAGAATGACTCCGATCACCAAATCAAGCATGCGAATCACTCCTACCGCCCTCTAACTCACTCAAATTGTCGATTTTGCATCATAAAATCCATAAAGAAACAATCTCAAGAAGGTATTCATAATTTCTTAGGTTTCTAGGTTTTCTAGGATTTAATTTTGATTTTTTTGGGTTTTGTAAGATTTTATTTGTGGAGAAGTCTGATGTTGTTTTCCTTGTTGATTTTCGGTTTGACAAGGGTTTTGTCAATTGTTTGATGATGATTGAGTTACTAGGTATGATTGATGTTGTTGAAAAGGATCAATTTGTGGCTTTTTATAAGGCTGGATTAGGCGACTTCTTTTATGAACACTAAGGACTGAATCAGATATTAGGGCAATGATTTATCTTAATTCTTGTTGGCCAAAGAGATCCTCTTGAATTGTTGTTTGTATTGGTGTTTGTTTGTAGCATTGAAGTGAAGCTACATTGTTAAGATAGATTGTTGAACTAGGATTTTGAAGTCTTTTGGTGTTATGAAAGGAATTGATTAACATTGTGCAGTTGATTAGTAAGATGTAGTAAATTAGATTTGGAGAAAAGAGGCACACAAAAATACAGTTGTTGACTCTTTAGGTTGTTAATACTAATGTCTAAAACTTGGGAGTGTTGGCATAAATTTTGATAATAGAATATGAGCTTGTTCGAAATCAGGGGAATATCTATTTTGACTATTTATCTTGGTTTCCATCCAACATTCATTTGCCTATGCTTTTTTTTTAATTAAGTTTCACATATTTTATGCGAATTTCTATTGCTGCTTGTTGGCTCATAATGTTTACTTTGTTGGTGCATAGTTTTTAAGTTGTTGGTTCATGGTATGATTTTGATTTCACTTGTAGTGAATATGTGATGTTGACTCGCCGACAGATTTGTCATCAACATGTCAGTTCCGGTCGTCCTCACCATTGACAACTCCAACAAGTTCCGCATCATCAATTCTCGTAGCGTCACCCTCTTTGACACTGAGAATCCCTTAGCCATTCTCCGAGAGTAAGTTGTGGTTGCTTAATTCGACTTTGTATTGCTTTAATTGGGTTGATTGAATTGGTTCAGAGTTATGGTTTCAAGTTAGGGTTTGATGGCGCCTTTACCTAATTGGGATAGTGGATTACTATTCTCATGAGAACTATACACTTAAATATTTCATACTCTTGAAAGTTGAAACTAAACCTAATGAATTTTGATATGTGTTTGATAAGACTGTGGTGATCTGGTTCTTGAGGCCAAGGCCAATCATCTAAGGGTCAAAGGACCGGTTAAAAAGTCCACTCGGAGCTCTCCCTCTAAAGAAGATATGAATCTTTAGCTTCATTCCCCAGTTTTTTTTGGGTATTTTCGACTTAGCCTCTGTTGTTCTCTTGTTCGTTCATGGTTTTGAACTTTTTGGTTCATGGTTCTCTACTTGATTGTTACGGATGAACATATTTAATTTTCCAAATACTTGAATGACTTCAGAGTACGAATAGTCAATTTCATTGAAAAGACTGTTAATAATTGTACGAGTTTTCATATTGTGCATTGCCTTGAAAGAATTAGGTTAGTAGACTACTTAATATTGAATTTTTTCTAACTCATGACTTCAGGTTCATAATATTTGTTCTATTGGTTCATGATTTTGAATACGAAGGTTCATAATAAATGTCAATACAATATGTGTCCTTTGGTAGCCTATTAGCTCAAATGGTAGAGCAATGTGCTTGTGCACATAGATGTGAGTTCAAATCTCACATAGGCTAATTCTTCCTATGGTTCATGTCTTTTAGTTCATACTAGTTGTTATTTTATTTAATGTCTTTTGGTTTATGACAATTGTTAATTTGGTTGAATTTTTGTACATTTGAGTTCATAATAGTTCTTCTTATGGTTCATGTCTTTTAATTCAAATAGTTATCTTGTAATGTCGACATGTCTTTTGGTTCATGACATTTGTTTTGTTGGTTCATGTTTTTGTAAGCAGGTTCATAAAAGTTCTTCATGTGGTTCCTATCTTATATTATATACATCATTTGATTTCTCGATTGCTATGATTATGAACATAAATAAAAAGAAGAAAAACATGATATTGCTCTTCTAGCCTATGTAGAATTCGAACCTACATCATGTGTCGAATATCAAAACCAGAAATAGAGGCATAACGCTTATAGAAAGAAACGTCTTCATCCAATGTACTTATGTACTAAAATGTTGTCCTTCACGTAGTTTATTCTCGTTCGGACAAGTAGGATAAAATAACTACAATCTTATGATACTTGAAGAATGTAGACATCAGTAGCTTCTTCAGGATCATCCAATGAGACCCCACCAGTACTAGGACGATTATCAATATCCTTCAATGGAACTCCATCAATACTAGAATCATTGTCGGAATGAGACAAGTTAGAATGACCCGAGCTTGATGAATAACCTACAATAATAATAAAAAAAAGGTGAGGGAACACATAATTGAGTAAGAAAAAGTGACAATGCACAAGATGGGCGATAAAAATGTACAAATAAGGTTGTTTTATTTGTTCATAAGGATTCCAAATGTGGTTCATAATTAAATTTAAACATTAAGGTTCATAAAAATTCACAATGCGGTTTATGTAAATTTATGCACTAGATGTGTTGGACATGTTATCGAACACATGGTGGGCGTCAAACACATTTTCAATTGAATCAGGCTAAAAGCTTATCAACTGATGCATGCACCAATCATACTCACAAATCTTAACTCAAATTCACAATTCGTGGGGATTAATTGCCCAGAAATTGCAAACCCAATGGAAGAGCATAAGTTCATCAAAATCCATACTGAAAAACCTAAAACCAACTTCAAAAATGAATATTGTACGAACCTATATCCATAAGGAGGAGATTAAAGGTCTTTGAAAGCATATTAAGGATCAAACATCAATTTTCTCGAGTTTCCATAGCAATTAGAGGCTTGCCTTCAAAAAATCAAAAAATGAGTGCATCTCGTGAAAAGGGGGATTGGAGAAGAAAGTGAGTAGTAAAAAGTCCAAAATACCCTTCCCATGTAAAAACAAATTAAAAAACGCGTGGGATCCTAACTCTCAACCTTTTCAGATCCAACGAAGGAAATAAATTCTCATTTTATATATTAAGATAACTAGTTATACCCGTCCTGGTGTCCTGCCACGCACGACTACGATTCACATTAAGTATGAGCATATTTATTTTAATATAATGATACATAAATGATAAAAAAAATTATACTCACATACGATAGTTTTTTATTTTTAGAATCAAATAAATTTCGAATTTTTACAATTTTTATAAATAAACAGAGAGAAAAATTATTTGAAAAACATAAAGCAATATAATAAAAGTTTGAAATTTTAAAAATAAAGTTGGACCAAAGTCAATGTGGTGGCTCAAAAAGATATAATCTCAGAATCTATCCTAATATATACTATAGTTTATTTTATGTTAGATAGAATCTTTTCAATATATATAAATTGTGAGAATGACATGTACCAAAAATCTTAGGTGACACATGGTAAAACTATACGTGGTAGATAACTTATATTGTGATAGAAAAATAACTTAAATAAATTATTATAAATAATATTTTACCAAATATTTAATGCTTTTATTGTTTATTTTATTTTAGATATAATCTTTTTAAGTTAAATAAATTATCATATCAAATATTTAACATTACTACTTAAGATTTTAACATTACATAACATCTTTATTTTAGATAGAATCTTTTCTAGATTAATTTATCCTATTTTCATATAATCCCAAAATAATATCAATATATATAAATTCTAAAAATATAGAAAAATCCTAGGTGGCGCAACGTGATAGCCCTTTTCCTTGCGTCTTTTATATATATACATAGATTTCTCACTAGTTATACCCGTCGTTCCATGCACGACTACGACTCGAATTAATTGTGAGCATATTTATTTTAATATAAATACATAAAAGATAAAAAAATTGTACTCACATACGATAGTTTTTTATTTTTAGAATCAAATAAATTTTGAATTTTTATAAATAAACAGAGAGAAAAATTATTTGAAATAATAAAGTAATATAATAAAAGTTGAAATTTTAAAAATAAAGTTAGACCAAAGACAATGCGGTGGCTCAATAAAATTCAACTTTAATGGATAAAAAGACATAGATAATGTAATTTTTATCATCTTATAATTTTTTTTATCATAATTTGATTTAAGAAAACTTTTATAGAAATAAATATATAGATAAAGATAATGTAATCATTTGATAATCAATTTTATACTTTATTTATATTATATAGAATCTTTTAAATATATATATAAATTGTGAAAATGACATGTACGAAAATCCTAGGTGACACATGGTAAAATCCTACGTGACAAATAACTTACATTGTGTAAAAAATTATTATAAATAATATTCATTAATAATATTTTTACCAAATATTTAATGTTTTTATAGTTTATTTTATTTTAGATATAATCTTTTTAAGTTAAATAAATTATCATATCAAATATTTAACATTAATACTTAAGATTTAACATTAGATACATCTTTTATTTTTAGATAGAATCTTTTCTAGATTAATTTATCCTATTTATATATTATCCTAAAATGATATCAACATATATAAATTCTTAAAATAAAAAATAGTATGTGGTGAAATCATAGGTGGCTTAATATAGAACGACACGTAGAAAAATTTTAACTGGCGCAACGTAGTAACCTTACTAGTTGTCCCCGTCGTGCCCTGCACGACTACTACTTGATATTTTTTTAGTTATACCGTAAAAAAGATATTAATAAATAAAAATATAATATAAATAATAATTGTGAATTGGTGATTTATATAAATTGTAAAGAAAAGCATAATATTCTAAATTAAAGATTTTGATAGTAAAAATGAAAATAGTGAGACATTTAATATGGATTAGCAAATAATATTGACTTGACATGTATATATATTATCAAAAAAAAACATTACCGGAAAATTATAATTGAAAATTACAATTGTAATTGGCTGGTTTGTATGTTATCAAAAAAATCAAAATTGAAAATTCAAAGATATATTATAATTGAAATTTAAAGATTTGGCAACAAAAAATTCTATCCTATCCAAATATCATATGGGAAAAAAATATAGATTAACAAAAAAAATTGATTTGAGTTGTACATAGATTGTGAAAATATGTTAAGATTATCTCTAGACATATCTATTCTAATTCTTTTTTTAAGAAAATATGTTAATTGTTAAAAGTTTTGTTCAATTGATTGGTTATGTACATATGGTTGTATGGATCAATAATAATTTAATTAATTTTGTAATTTAAAAATATTAAAGGATTTATTAAAATTTGAATAAAGTACAATATAAGTCAATGAATTATAGGTGTTCAGAAGATGTACCATTTTTTACCTTTGTTTATCTGTCTTCCATGTGTAGATGGATGTCAACAATTGAAGACCGTATTGGCAAAGGAGATGTCGGCGTAATATTATGGTTGACTACATAAAACATGGAAATTGTGATTACATTATACATAAACATTACGATTTTATATAACAATATAACTAACTGTTATAATGTCAGGAGAGGCTTTTTTGATCGTATTATATACATGTATTTATTTAGGAGAGGCTTTTTGGGGTCGATTATCTAATATGGTTGTTAGGATCAATTGAAAAGATATGTTTAAATTTTTTTTTCCTTAGATATTATATTGAATATTTTATATTTTTGTTTGATAATATTTTCTCCATTTTGGTATTATATTTTCTTTTACTTTTCAAGTGTATCATCACACAAAAAGGAAAATTATCTTTTAGTTTTTTTTAGGATATTATCAAATCAAAAATTGTAATTTAAAAAATAAAATATATGGATTAATATGGTGAAGACATGTGACAAATCTTACGTGGCACATTCTTGGAACGACATGTGGCAAATGATGAGGTGGCGTAACGTGGAGGCTCCAATCCTTATTGCTTTTATATAGATGTACCATTTTTTACCTTTGTTTATCTGTCTTCCATGTGTAGATGGATGTCAACAATTGAAGACCGTATTGGCAAAGGAGATGTCGGCGTAATATTATGGTTGACTACATAAAACATGGAAATTGTGATTACATTATACATAAACATTACGATTTTATATAACAATATAACTAACTGTTATAATGTCAGGAGAGGCTTTTTTGATCGTATTATATACATGTATTTATTTAGGAGAGGCTTTTTGGGGTCGATTATCTAATATGGTTGTTAGGATCAATTAAAAAGATATGTTTAAATTTTTTTTTTCCTTAGATATTATATTGAATATTTTATATTTTTGTTTGATAATATTTTCTCCATTTTGGTATTATATTTTCTTGTATTTTTCAAGTGTATCATCACACAAAAAGGAAAATTATCTTTTAGTTTTTTTAGGGTATTATCAAATCAAAAATTGTGATTTAAAAAAAAAATATATGGATTAATATGGTGAAAACATGTGACAAATCTTACGTGACACATTCTTAAAACGACATTTGGCAAATAATGAGGTGACGCAACGTGAAGGCTCCAATCCTTATTACTTTTATATATATGGTAGATTCCTTGCGTCTTCTAATATATATATACATAGATTCGATCTTCAATCATATACTCCGTATTTGTTCTATCTAAACTTTTTCCGACTAACTAACACCCAAATGATTACCGCCGTTGCCTCAATCGAAGATACTCCTAATAAATTTATTAAATTTGAAATTTGAATCAATTTGTTCACTTAATTCAAAGGCACGTGCATAGCTCCCCCCTGGCTAAAATAGTAAAACCTCCAGCGCTCCTCTCTTACCCACCCGCGCGCGCCTCAATACAAGAATTGAAATGGCCGACGTGGCAAAGGGAGGGCAAACCAGTAATTTAGCATGCAGGATAAAAACAGGAGCGCGTCTCTCTCCCTCTAAACTCAATTTGAATTCCCGCTTTAACGAATTTCCACTTTTCAGTTAGATTAGATCTCCTTGAAAAAAAAAAAGAAAAACAATTTCCATTTTCAAAAACGCTCGAAGCTTTGGCCCCCATGAAACCCCTGCCCGCCAACGCCAAACTCACACACACCTACTTCATAAAACTCCTCCTGCAATCCCCAAATCTCAACGGTCTGAAATCTCCTTCCTGAATTTCTCTCTTCTCTCTCTTGCTTGCTCGCTCGCGCGAAACCATGGCGACTTCTCCGACTGAATCATCGGGACACGATTCTGGATCCAGGCACCATACCTACAGCCGAAAGCAGAAGTCGCTGGGACTGCTTTGTACCAAGTGCGTTCTTTTCCTCTTCGGAAAGACTCAAATCTTTTTTTTCCTTCACCTTTTTTATTATGAATTTCCTGGATGTGTTTGTTTTTCGGTGTAATTTCAAAGTGTAGATCTTTAAACTGTGGTTTTTAAACGTCTTCATGCGATTATTTGTGCAGCTTTTTAGGTTTGTACAATCGACCTGGAATTGAATCGATTGGACTTGACGATGCCGCTAGCAAATTAGGTATCAGATCTGCTATTATCCTCTTCCTCTTATCTTTACATGCTTTGTTCTGAGGAGATTTAATTTTTGGAAATTTTGTCATGAAGGAGTCGAGAGGCGTCGGATCTACGACATTGTCAATGTTTTGGAAAGTGTTGGGGTAAGATAAATCCCCAATTTCTACTTTATGCTTAGTTTTGCTCAATGTTGACTTTTTTTTGTTCTTTTGGCGAGTTTTAAAAGGCTTGGCCCTCGAGAAGTAAAAACAACAGTTGCTTTTATTTTAGCATTTGGAATGCCGTTCTTCTTTCTTTAGCTTATACTCTGTAGTATATTTGTTTTAAAAAATTCCAATTCAGGTCCTTGCAAGGAAAGCAAAGAATCAGTATTCATGGAAAGGGTTTCAGGCGATTCCAAAGACTCTTGAGGATCTAAAGGTAAAAATCATGGACTTAATCTGAATTATGAAATTGACCCTTTGGCTATGAGTTTGCACTGTCAAGTGTGAATTCATGTATTCGCTGGCCCCTAAACTTTCTTGGCATATATCAAAATTTAGATGTTTAGTGGTTTAGTTGTGAGTTGAGGGGTTAAATGTATGATTTGAACTTTATGGGGCTGAAAATTTTGCAGCATTTAAAAGCTCTTTATATTCCCATCTCAGGCTCAGGGTTTAAGGGATGGCGATGATGATGAGGTGCCTAATGCTGGAAATGAGAATTTAAATCCTTTTGGCAGCCAGCAATCTGCCAACACAGGCAGCCAACCGGACTCAGCATCATCAAAAAATGGTATAGCGCGTCTCATCTGATGCTATTCCCATTCTAAACCAAAGATTTGCATTGTTCAGAATGTTGGATAGTTGTTTGACTTTGTGCTGTTTTGGCAGACAATAGAAGAGAGAAGTCCCTTGGACTCCTCACTCAAAACTTTGTTAAGCTCTTCCTTTGCACTGATGTAAGTCAAATGTACACATTTTGAATTGTTCTCATTGCCTTTCTTCATCTCTATTAGATTTCCTTATTATTTGATAATAAAACCAGGCTGAGCTGATCTCTTTGGATGCTGCTGCAAAGTTGCTTCTTGGCGATGGTCATAGCTCAGCTATAATGAGAAGTAAGAAGGCATTGCTCTCCCTTGTATTATAATTGAAATTTGATTACAAGATAAATTTAGGCCAGTGACTTACTTTCCCTGTATAAGATAATTCTGCAGCAAAAGTACGGCGATTATATGACATTGCAAATGTACTATCATCAATGCTCCTCATTGAGAAGGTAGGAATGATTTATAATACTAATTACATAAGAGCTTTAATATTTTTTCCCATCTGTCATTAATTTCTTGTGTTTATCCAGACACATCATTCAGAGACAAGGAAGCCTGCATTTAGATGGTTGGGGCTGGCCAAGACGCTCGCAACAGATTTTTCCACTGCAACACCTATGGTGTTTGAAGATAAGAAAAGGGCATTTGGAACAGACCTCACAAATGTCAGCTCTAAGAGAACAAAAGTTGAATTATCAACTGCTAAAAGTAAAAAACAAGACATCAGCTTGCAAGTGAAAACTGAGATTTTGCAATTTGATGACAGCTACTATGCAAACAATCCAGAACAGGAAATAAAGCAAAGCTCAAGAACAATACATTTCGGACCTTTTTCCCCTGCCAATGCAGTAGGTGCTCCTGAGAGAAAATGCACAATACATTTTAAAGAAATGGAAGACTTAGCTTCCACATACCGTCCCCAGTATCAAAATCAAGGTATTATTTTTCACATTTTATTGGAATTTAGAATCTAAACCAAGTAGATCCTTGTTGCTTTGAAAAAATTTCCATTATATTGTAGAATTTGAATTAGCACTTTTAGCTTAACCTATGAATTAATTATGTTTGATGAATTGTATGTACTAAGTGACAACTGTAACTCCTTTTTGCCAAGGCTTGTATAAAAAGAAGTGGAACCCCTTCACAGATTCTGTGGATGGGAGTCCACATTACAAAGATCTCATATTTATTGATCATAATTCATACAGATGTTGATGGGTGACTGGTTTTGCAGTCGTGAAGGAGTTATTTGATCACTATGTTGAAGCCTGGAAGTCTTGGATCTTTGAAGTCAGTGGGAAGAACCCAGTAGAGCAAATTTCATGATTTTATCAATGAGCTCCAAAGACTGATGTGATTTCTGTTCAACAAAGAGACGAGTTCAATGCAAGAGGTGGGTACTCCATGAACTAACTTGACAAGATTCTGTGAAGTTCTAAGCAGTTCGGCGTTCAGCTCTTGTGAACACAATTGTCAAATTTTTTAGATCACTGCTGCCATTCTTGTAGCAATTTAGGCCAGTTGCTGTATATTTTTTCGTTGCTGGTATTTCTTTAGGTAGATAAGGAGATGATATGTTAGTGTCTTCGGAAAGCATTTTATCCTGAGAACTTTCTTTGCCCATAAGAGTTTGGCCGTTGAAATTCCTGTTTGAAAATGGCATTTAAGGTTTAGTTCAGCACAGTTTGAGAATTGAACTAAAAGGAAGATGCGTTGTCTTCCTGATTTGATCAAATTGAGAATTGAACTGGCCTTGAAAGGTAGCCTGTTTACATATGAATGCAACTAGTTTTTAAAAATACAAGTTGATACAGATATCCGGCAAAGGACATTGTATAAGTAAATTATACAGAACATCATTTACTGTGATCAAATTGAGAAGTGAACTGGCCTTGAAAGGTAATACTATTTTCATTTATTTGATATTCAACAAAGGAAATTGTACAAGTAAATGATACAGAATGTCATATGAAACTTTCGACAAAAAAAATATATATGAAACACCTCTCAACAAGATCTGGCAATGGAAAAGTTATTGGTCCGGTGGGCTTATACTTGGGTGACTATAGTAGTATCTCTTCTTGGACACTGACGTTAAGTGTCTTGTGGGGAAGGACAATGCTGTTGCTCACTACGACTTCATCCTCTACATGTACATCTTCCCCTGAATTAATTGACCATCATAGTATGAGATATGTGAAAGTTTGAACATGGAAGCACAGCTGAAAAGAGTTTATGCTATTCAAATCAATGAAGAATTCATGATTACCAAGAATTGTGATTCCAAGTTTGGCGTTGTAGTCCCCTTTGGCCTGCATTCCACAGATCAAGTTTATATTAACCGCTATCTTTAATGCATCTGGTTACGGTGAGTTTAGACTACACTTGATAATGCATTTTATGGCATTATAATGTATTATGTTGAATTAAATCTTGCATTATAATGCATTATCAAGGGTAATCCAAACAGACCTTCCACAGATCAAGTTTATATTGGGATTTTTTCTGTGGGATAGACTCTTTGGACTTACCTGGACACGAGACCATTTCCCAATTGAGGATTTCCAACCAACTATTGAATTAATAACAACTGCATTTTCCTGATGAAAACATGACATTCAGAATCAATATTCTATATTAGATTTTCTCCCACACTTAGCATAACAGCAATATAGCATATTTGCTTATATTCACGAACCTTGATTTCAACTCCATCTAGGATAATACAGCTGATTAACCTTGCTCCTGCTCCGATACGTGCGTTTGCAGAAACGGAAACATTGGGGCCAACCTATGACAAGAAAAAGGTTGAGAAAAGAAAGCAAAAATGTAAATCATTTAAGGAGAATGACAAATACTATATATATTGTCAGGCTTCGTGATTTTCTTCTCAAAATACATCATCAAATGCAATTCTTATTACATGAACATACCTTAGCTGTAGGGTGTACTTTGGCTGATGGATGCATGTAAACGTCACCAATAATAGTGGCATTCTTTGTGCCATCACCACTAGCTAGAAGATCATCAGATGTGATACGAAATTGCGCAAGATACAAAGCTGAGCACTTCAATGACATTCTGCCAGAATTATTCAGTCAAAAAATTCAGACTTTTTTTTTTCTTCTAAATTATTAATGAATTGTATGATGAGTGTAGACTCACCCTGGTGTCTTGATTTGCTCCCAGAAATCCATGGTCTCATATGTATAAAGTTTCTTTTTCCCAGCAAGTGGTGTTAGTATATCTTGATCCAATCTCACGAAATCGGTGGGATTACTTCTACTGCATTAAAAACTTCGATTGTAAGAAAAATGGGTTTTGGAACTCTCAAATCAAATGGTTTCAAGTCAGCAAGACTTAAATCATACTTTGTACAAAAACATGAAACGATTTCTTAAAATCTCAGAAAACTTTGATTAAGTGCGTTCGTACACAGAAGGTCCAATGACCTTATCAACTGAAGAACATTATCTAACTCTATCAATTTCACAGATCCCCTAAAATGGGTAAGGAAAATAACACTACCTTGTTGCAGATTGAATGGCGTCAAAGCTTGACATGCGTCTCATGTTGGCTACAATATAAAACTTCACAGATGAGTACTACCATTATATAATTACAGAATTTAGTAAACCTAAAAACTACCATTGCTCGAATGTGTTATTTAATTTTGGATGAAAACTTTTGATTATTGTAAGTTTATTCCAAAAAATACAGCGCAACCTGATTACTAACAGGTAATAAATTTGCCTACCTCTTTCTTCAGGCTAACATTTAGGTTCCAAGTTTTACACAAGGAAGATTTCAATAATAGGTGCAAACTAGAAATAGGTAATAAAAGACGTCTTTTATTTACTTTGGAATCATAGAAAACAAACATCAGGATAAAAGATATCTTTCTGACTTTCTCTACAAAATGGAGAGGGAGAGAGTAAATACACATGTAATAAATTTGCCTACCTCTTTCTTTTCGTTCTGTAGAAACACCCTGGATTGCATCAAAGATCTCTGGAGTGAATACATAAACCCCACAATTTATTTTTTCACTGACCTGGACATAATAGTTATCACTGTTATTATTATGAAAAACAAGCACAAGCATTATCAACCTCAAATATGTATGCACTCTTTTGATTTTGTAAGACCATATTGTTAGAGATAGATTCATATTTCATACTTACAAAAGTTTCGGGTTTCTCAGTGTAATGCAGAAGCTCATTAGTAACAGGATCTGCTACTAGAGCACCAAATTCGCTGGCTGATTCAGCAGAAACCTGATTATGAATATATAATTATTATTCAGCATTTGATTTTTGCATAACTCTATCCAAACATTGAAAAGTTATCCTAGAAGAAGCACATTTGTTAATCAACAAACCTTGTTAACTAAAATGGTCCCAATTCCTCCATATTTTGTATGTGCCTCTGAATTAAGAAGTAATTAATCACCATCATATCGGCATAAGAAACAAACTATGAATATGCGTGATGTATCAAAAAAGGCAAGTCATTTTTAAATTGGAATGACAAAGGAATCCAAATTTATTAGTGGAGATTTTATACTTACCCAGCATCTCTGGCAGAGGAAAACTACAACAAACATCACAATTGAGTAAAAAGATTTGTGTCTGCAAGAAAACAGCATTGTTAGCATCAAACAGAAAAATCCAATTAACCGGTCGCAACAAGGTGATTTACAAGAGGTAACAACCGGACTCTCTTCCATGATTATATCTCTGAAGTTATAGAGTCCACCGGCCGAACCATGTGGCTTGTCTTCCTTCAAATATCTAATAGAAAGCGAACCCAAAGAAAAAACCTTAGGCCCAGTTCACAGCACCAAACACACAACTATAAATCAATCAGAAGAAATGCAGAAATAGCAAGGAATTCACCTCACAGGCACTTTGAGCTCATTGGAAATGGAAGATACATATAATGCAAATTCGCGCTCCTCATAGAAGCCTACCAAGTAAATCTGTGCTAAATTTGGGATCTGAAATCAATTAGAAGAAAGTATACCAAGTCTTAGCAAAGTTGATTCCAAACATCCAAATCATAAAGGGTCACTGCTGTGAGAATATACCCTTTTACATGCTGAAATTGGATGGTGAACCATTGGCTGTCCTGCCAAGGGGAAAAGGGGCTTTGGTATATTCAGTGACAGTGGCCGGAATCGAGTACCTACAAGAAAGGGTTAAAAATGGAGATTCAATTCAAATAGCTTGTAAACTAGAAATATTTCTTGCAGTAAGAATCAGCAAATCCCTAAACAAGTGCTTAGAAAAATAGATTCAAATTGGGAAAAAGGGTTCATATCATTGCACATGAAAGTATAAAACTGTGAATTTTGAGCAAGAGAGAGAGAGAGATCATTCAACACGAACAATTGTAAACATGAAATTAAGCAAAAGGGGTTCATGTAGTTCAGTTCATTCATGAACATACCTTTGGTGGGTCCACCCACCATGATCACAGCAACCACTTTCTCATCTGAAATTCCCATTGGAATATCTTCCTTCGGCCGATCTGAAACCTTGGGAACCACAAATTCACCAAACTTCACCTCCTTGCACCCAAAATGCAGAATTATGAGTTTTCTGTAAATCTGAATCTGCTCCAGAAGGAAATCAAAATGCTGAATCAAATTCCAAAACAGCGAGCGGAAGATAAGAGGGAGATCTACAGAAAGATGGGATTGATGAGATCTACCGACTAAAGATTCTTTCTTGCAGATGAATCCGGAAGATAAATGCAGAAACACAGAAACAGAGGAGGGAAAAATGGCAGCTTTGAAGCGAGCGTTCTTATCGGAAGGCAGTGGCATTCATGTGGCGTAGTGTCTCTGTCTAAGATCAGGGGGCATCCTCAGCTAAGTGTGAAGAAAAGACCAGTTTTACCATTTTATCTAGATGCTATAAAGATACGATATTTATGCTGATTTCTAGGTTGATTTCATTGATTGATTACTTGCACTTTTTCGTTGATTCACCATGTGTAATTGAATGTATGGTGTGGTAGAATCTTTAGGGTGTGTTTGGCATGCTTTCTATAGATAAGATCGTTTACTTGATAAAAAAAAGTTTGATAAATCATCACCTGTGGATGTCGTGTGCTAGTGTTTAGGGCGTGTTTGACATGTTAGTCTAACTGTCTAAGCATAATGTCCATTAGTAGGATAAGTTAAGATACTTGATAAAGTCTTTAAATAAGATGTAACTAATACTCCCTCTGTCCCATTTTGTTTGTCCAAAAGGACATATTTTTGTCCCAAAATGTTTGTCCAAATTTTATAAAGTCCAATGCAATTATCTCTCTCCTCTCTTTATTTCCATTGGTTGATTTTACTATAAAATTAATATAATTTTATCCTCTCTCATACTTTTTTACCTTCACAATACAATTTCTACCTTTTCTTAATATGTGTGTTTTTTGTCCTTTTGGACAAACTTAATGGGACGGAGGGAGTAGTTTTTAACAAAGTAGGATAAGCAGTCTATCATAATTAGAACGCTTAATACTTAGATCTACTAATGAATTTTGGGCGTGTTTAACATGTTGGCCTTATCGTATTGAAGCCGAATTCAAAGCAATTCAACCCAGACTTGAGTCCTAATCCTATGGTTAATCTTATGACTAGCAATCATTATTAATCAAACTTATCAAAGTTTGTCCTGTAATTTCAAAATCTTACTATATGATTTTTATTTGTTCATTTTTGGCCCACTTTATAGATCTCATAACATCTACTCGATCTCGATTTTAATTGGCTGCCTGGCAAGTGGGGCATGCAGGACCCATCATAGGCCATAGCTAAAACTAAATATCGGTCGATTGAAGTTGAATATAGAGAGCTACTAGTGTAAGAGTCCGTACTTTGTACGGGTTCTATTAAATATAAATTAGATATATAAATGGTTAAAAAGTAGAAATTTATGTATTATGGATTTTATTCTTAGAAAAATAGAGTCAAAACTAATATAATTTAAATGATTTTTTTTGTATTATGAATTGTCTATCTCTTATGAAAATATGTAAAAGTTAATTATTTTTGTCAAATTTTAATTTAATCATTTAATTGTCAATCTTGTAAGACATAATGTAAATTTCTATCTTTTTTTAAAAAATTCTATGTTAATAAAATATTTTATATAAATATATAAAAGACAAAGATAATGTAAATATTTATTTAATTATAAGAGCAATATTTTATAGAATTTGGTTCAAATGAAACAAACTCTTATCCTAAAACGAACTCTTATCCTAAAACGAATGCACTTTTCATAGTTAGTAATGCACTTTTCATATAAAAGTGCATTGAAAAATACAAAAAGTGCATTACGAAAAAGTGCACTAAATTTTTTTGAAAAGTGCACTAAAAAGTACGAAAAGTACAAATGCGAAAAAGTGAACTCCGAAGTATGAAAAGTGCACTACTAACTACAAAAAGTGCATTCGTTTTAGGATAAGAGTTCGTTTTAGGATAAGAGTTTGTTTCATTTGAACCAAACTCTTATTTTATATCCTCATGATCAAATAAAGAGATTGTTTAATAATAGGATTTTCTATCTTATATTCTAAAAACATGGATAAGAATCTATCATATCCAAAAATAAAATATATTTTTTTAATAAAAGGGGTGGTGTGGTCCAATCTAAAAGCGACATGTGTCGTTTAATAATTTATTTAACCTCCGCTTTAGGTTATAGTTATGATATGATATATTGTTATGAATTTTTTTCGTTTAAAATCATTTTATTATAAATAATAATAATCTAGCTTTTAAAAAAAGCCAAAGTCTTTTTATTTACTTAATACTTTTACAAACACCAAATGCTTCTTAATAATGGATTGAGAGATGTAAACGACTAATGCACGTTAGGTTTTAGATTTTGATTATTGATACAGAGTGTGGTTGTGTGGGCAAAAGATTTCAAAAATTATAAATTTAAGTCATTTTTAATTTGCACGATTTTAATTAAGGTTATTTGAAATGTCTTAATTTTTGGAGGTAGGTCATAATTATCGAGCATTGTAAGTTCTGGAGTAGTAACACCAACCCCACTAACCAGGGCATATTCTCGTAGTCTAAAAGTGAATATTCGATCTCCAATCTCCATACATATTCTTAGTTGGAACCTAGGAACCATATGACTATGTGAGGCAAGAATTAGATCAAAGTTAACTTACACGAACCAAGATTAATCACCATGCACAATCATATCTTCATAAATCTCTATTTTGAGTCACGTTGGTTGCAACGTAAGGAATACATAGCTGCGCGCAATTAGAAATGATCTAACTCTTATTTTTTTTGTGTGTGTGTGTGTCTTTGAGCCTTTACTTGAATAAGAATACATCAGATTCAACAAGTTATCTTCTTGCTCCAGTCTTCTCACTTACTTTGTTATAAACAAAACTACACGTCTCAAAATTGATGTAACAAATTTGATGATTTTTTCTTTGCTTGGTGGGATTATGCAACTTCCATGAAATTCACACCAAGCTATACAAAATCCACCTTCAAATTTCCTACCAACTAAAGTTTCAACGATTCTTCAAATTAAACACCAAACTAACCATGACATGTTACAAAACATAAGCAATTTCAACTTCACTCAGCGATAATGGGATATATAAGGCTTAATTTCAAATATGGCAGCCTTAATTTTATTAGTACATTGTGATTACTACTACAAAGCTGGTGATTAAAAACACACACACACACAAAAAAAAAAAAATCCACAAGGAATAAGATGTTTCCCCCATCAATTCTGGGTCCTCTTGCTTTGGCTCCAACTAATTAAAATCCTTTTTTTATAGCTTTGATGGAGGCTTGTACCATCCCCATGGCTCATCAGATTTGTACTCAGTGACCTGCTTGATGTTCAAGTAATTTTCAATCCCCCTGTCAAGTGCCACACACAATCAATAAGATCAGGCCCATCCTTAAAAGTTGTGTTTGTTATATTCTAAATGCAGAAAGCACATGTCATGTCTTACCATTCGCCAAGCTCACGACCAAATCCACTCCGTTTAGTTCCTCCCCAAGGAACTTGACAAAAGCACGGCTGTGAACAATTGACCCAAACCATACCAACTTGCAACTCCTGCAAAACAGAAGAAAAAGGAGTTCTAGAATGATTAAAAAATCCTATCTTAAGAAAATCTTATGCAAACATACCCAGCTTCTAAGTTCTAACCTTAGTTATTCTTTCACATCTCTCAAGATCTTTGGAAATCACAGCCCCAGCCAAACCATATCTATTAGACATTAAAAAGCAAATTTATAAGAAATTTGTCAGTCACCAGATGAAAAACTCTATACATAATAATACTGTGAGTTGTCAATAATAGTTTGGTATTTTTGAGGGACTCACTGGGTATCATTTGCCAATTCGATAGCTTCAGCCTCGGAGCTGAATGTTTTGACACACAAGATAGGCCCAAAGACTTCCTCTCTCCAGATTTGCATGGAAGTTGTGACATCACTTACGATAGTTGGCTGGATAAAGTAGCCTCTTTGTATATGCTGTGTGATGAATACGGAATCCATTAGTTCATAGAAAAACTAAGAGGAATTTTCTCTCCAACTGAAGGAAACTCACCTCAGGGCGAGATCCTCCACATAAAATAGTTGCTCCCTCACTCTTGGACGTGGCTATAAACTTCAATACTTTCTCATACTAAAAGCACATGCAAGTCAATGAAAGGTAGAGATCAAAATTCAAATTTCTCCAAAAGAAGTTAAAGCTCTATTAGGACAGATTAATATTACAAAGCAGGAAACATGTGTATAGGATCCGGAATATCAAAAGGATCAGCAAATAACGAATAACAGATAAACAAAATAAGCCTTGTCTTTAAATGACTAGAACGCATGAAATTGAAAGATTTTTAAATGGCGTAGCATATACTCATTCTTAAACAGTACGCTTATGTCAAAAACAACATGATATGTACACTACACCCAGAATCCCAGATCCAATCAATATGAGGGTGATGTTTGAGAAGTTACATAGAACAAACTAATGGACCAGAAGCTTAAATAACCATTTTTATAGGACTGTCATTAAGATATTGCAATTCTAATATCTTAAATCTCCGGAAACCTACTAGATAAGAAGAGCATGAAGTCAGTTTCATTGCAGATATCCAAAAAATTTATGGTTGACATAACAGATTCATGTTAACTCCAAACAAATTTTCAGACGGTAAAAACAGCAAAAGGCTGGAATATATCATGTTGATCTACCTGTCCTTGACTGATAACAGGGCCAAGCCTGCAACCTTCCTCAAATGGGTCACAGACCTTTATGTTTTTGACCCATTTTACAAGTCTATCTAAGAAAGCAGCAGCAATATTTTCCTGAAATCAGTTACAGCAAACATATGCTTAGCAAAATCAAGTGAATGCACTCTGAGCGGTAAGGAGCAGAATGACGAAACTAAGAAAAGAGAATTAACAGGCAATACAGTTGGACATTTCCAACAATATTTAAAAAGTGTATTTACATGGACAATCAGACGAGATGTCGCACTGCAGATCTGACCATTTGTCCAAAAACAGCCAAATGCAGTCCACTCAGCAGCTGTTCAATTAAAAAAAGAAGCAAATATTTCTCTCACTATAGATTTGAAATTGATTCAAGCTCATTTGATTACAAAATTGCAAGTCATTTGTCATCAAAACTAACCTTTATCTAGATCAACGTCCTCAAACATAATAATAGGACTTTTTCCTCCGAGTTCCATGGTTACGGGCTATCAAAAAGCAAAAGCACAATGGTGGATTAAAAATAGATCTTATGGCAACTTAAAACTCTTACAAAAAATGAAAGCATCTTACTGACCATACCTTGACCACTTGGGAAGCAGATGCCATAATCTTGCTTCCTGTAGCATTACTTCCAGTAAATGCAATCTGCAAAGCATAAATTAAATGGTTCACATGATGAGATTACTCATAAATGGACATTTTTCTTACTATTCTGCATTTTAATCTGGCTGTTTTTGTATACATGAGAAGAATTGTTTAGAAACCAGTAACAAAAATTCATCACAGATCATAATTAACTTTTGAAACCAGGTATTCAAGTATGTAAAGCATTTATTTGATCCTTTCGGTCCGTCATATGATGAGTGTGAAAAGTTCATTTTGTTTGAAGAAGCAGTGAGTTTCTTTCAGATGTTTTATATGTAAATTTATGGGGAGCATTATTGCCTTAACACAGGTATCTGTCAGGGTGCTTTCTTGGCATCACTTTACGAAAAAAGCGATCAGTTTTTATCCACTTAGAAAAAAATACCGGTTAGAGAATTCTTGCACATACAAACAGGTGAAGGGTAAGCATTTTTGGAGGACTAATCTCATGAGTTATATGGATAATGCAAGTGTAAACCTTGTCATATAGTGTCAAAAAATAAAAAAGAAACCTTGTCAACATCAGGATGAGATGCCAATGGCGCACCAGCATCTGGGCCTAAACCTGTCACTATATTCAACACACCGGCTGGAAGACCCACATCTTTGCAAATTTGGCCCAACTCCAAGCAAGTTCTGTAACCCAAAACGATTAATACACATCACTTATCAGTCACAGAAAGAAAGCATGTTTCTGAAGAACATAATCATATTTCACATACAGAGATGCAAGTTCTGAAGGCTTTAGTACTGCAGCACAACCAGCAGCCAATGATGGAGCAACTTTCCATGTAGCCATCAAAAGAGGATAATTCCTTCAATAAGAAGATAGAAACATGTCAAGATTGCAATTATAAGGGACTGATTTTTCCCCAGCGCTACATTTTTAAAGATCATTAAGCCGTCCCTGCCAATGCCACTACCGATTAAACATAACTGTTTCCTCACTGATTTTTTACTGGACTTTCCTCATAGATCAACATTCAATATATACAATTCATAGAAAAATATGAGATCTTCACATGTTAAAAGGAGCAGAAAGAGAATATGTATCTGGTCAGGGTGGCAAAATACCATGGAGTAATAAGCCCAACAACGCCAATTGGTTCCCTGAGAACATGACATTTAAACTGTTCCAAGGGAAGGGCGATTGGAGCCTTTTGTTTAGCATCCAATGCTTCGGCAAGATCAGCATAGTATTCAAAACATGAAGCAACATCGTCCTGGGTCACATCAACCAAGAAAATTATCCCATGACGTATGATAAGGTGAAAAGGAGAACTTGTAGATGGTAAAGTGAATCATACAATATCCCAGGCTGTTTCAGGCAGTGGTTTTCCACTATCCAATGCTTCTAGCTTTGCAAGCTCATCCTTCCGCTCAATCACCTGCGTGCCAATGGAGGAACATTAAGGACATGAAAAATGATCATTTTAAATAGTCAAAACTAAGCATAAAGAAGAAATATAGATTGGCAGGTGGAAACAATGTGATATTCTTTATTCTATTCTCGTTGTAGATCAGGATATAAACATTCAATATATTGTGGAAACGAAAAACATTTGCACAAGTCAACTATTGGAATTGAGATCCCCAAACTCATGACAAATTGAGTCTCTATAATTTTTAATATTAGGATATTTTATTTAAAATTATATATTACGCATAGCATCCAGTATATTACACATGCTCGATTTTGATAAAATAATAACAGGAAGCTTCTCCCAAAAGTTCAGAATTTTAAGGCATAAACAAAAAACGTGCAGTATGAGGGAAGATTCGTATGGTAGGAGGAGGGGATTTGAAAATAATTTCTTTTCTAACGCCCTTGCTGTATAGATTGAATCATTCACCGACAGTGTTTTCAACTCATAGCCAACAATTTGTGCGAAACATCACTGACCTTAGCGGCAATTGCGCGCAAATACTTGGCACGATAAGCGCCAGAAGCGGAAGCCCAATCTTTCCCCCTTTTAATGGCTCTCCGAGCAGCAGCAACAGCGAGCTCCACATCCTCACAAGTAGCCGCCGGAATATCGCCTACAGGAAAAGAAAATCGCAAATAATTCAGCATCAAAATTTTGTAGTTTCACTTCAATCTCGCAATAAAACCCTAACTTCACAGTGCGATCAAATCAGAAGAGCGATCGATTACAGAATTTGAAAAGTCGTGATTAGAAAGGGAAACAAAGTAATCACTAACCGATTATGTCCTCGGTGGCAGGATTGATAACTGGAATGCGATTCTTCTTGATCGGCTCTTTCCATTCGCCGTCGATGAAGAGTTGGCGAGTAGGCAGACGGATCGCCATTTCCGAGAATCACTGAAGAATTTTAAATTGTTTCCCCGATTTTTGGTATCTGTTATATATAGAGTTGGCGAGTAGCCCACTTTTTTTTTTGGTTGAAGGATTTATAGCCCACTCTGAGTGGACCAATGTGTAGCTCAGGCTGTCAAATCACAAAATTCAAAATTTTCCGTTAGTCTTGAAAAATTCCGATTAAGGTCTTAAGAGTTTTTGGTTTTTTGAATGATGTCAAAAAAAAATAAAAAATTCCGGGTGGTAACCCGAACTCTTGTAAAAATTCAAATTAAAATCTTTGCTTTTGGGCTATTTTTTTTGCTGAAATTTGGGAAATTTAGTTTGTTTTTTTTTTGCCCAAACATTGGGCAATTTATTAAAGTTAAGGTTATTCATGAAGCATCTAACAAGATCATGAAACACCTAACAAGATCGCTAGTCATAAATCATTCTTAATACAGTAAGTTTTTTCTCTTTTGTGAGTTACGACAAAGTCATCATAGATATTTATTGATCTTATTTGTTTGATACTTTAATTTAGGGACAATTATATATTTTAAGTTTAAATGGTGGAATTTTGCAATCACTCCAAAGATAAGGGACAGTTTTCACGTAAAAAATAAAAAAATAGATATTTTTTAAAACATCCCAAAATAAGAGGTGATTTAACGTATATTATCATATATATAATATATATATATATATATTGAGCCCCAAAGGTACTGTTAATATGTAGAATTTTACATGATGCAAACGTTGCCAAGTTATCGAACGGTCAACGGTTAGATAGCATGACATACTGCACAAGAATTTTATCATATTGTGTTGGTGTGACATATCAAGCTATTTGTCCATTGACAAGATTGTTATTAGTGAGATTACTAGAAGAAAAAAATGATCTTCATAAAAAGATTTTTTTTTGAGAAGAATAATATACAACTTTATTTCATTTAGACAAAATGTTAGGTTGGGAAGTGGGAAAGGATCTAGGAGGTAATGTTCTTAGGTAGTGTAGGCTATATAACTATACTCTCTCCGTTCTATTCTACTTGTCTTTTTTAATTGTTTCACATATATTAAGAAACTCATTGAAAATGTAAAAAATATCATTGAAAATCTAAAATTTTCTAAATGTAATCACAAATTAATTACTAATTATTCTTTATAACCAATAGATGGAGAGAAAAAAGTGAATATGAACCCTTTCTAATATATTAATTAAATAAAAATCCTAAATGGACAAGTTTTGTTGAACAAAATTTTGAGGCTAGAAAGACAAGTAGATTAGAACGGAGGGAGTATTTGATATTAATTACGATAAATATAAAACTTGAGTCTCTTCTAGCTACCAAAATCGCCTTTTTTCATGAATTTAATCTCTTTTTTGGTAGAATCATGAATTTAATATCTAGCCAGCAATTGTATACGTATGTAATGTAGGCTATAATTATCGTGGTATACTAATGTTCTTAGGTAGCTTGCATATGTTTCCTCAAAAAAAAAAATACTAGTTTTGCGGCTATGAATGTAATTCAGGGCCAACATATATATCATCCTCATAAATAATTCAGTGACCACATTACCACCGGGCTTAATTCAACCCTTGGCCCAACAGGCCCAAAACTACTCCTGGAGGCCCAATAGGCTTCCACTATTATTTTACACTTCAGAGTTCAGACTAACTAAATCATCTCATCTTATGCTGCACTCATGTATTAGTGTATTACATTACATATGATCACTGAAGTGTCTTAAACTTGTATGATTTAGGATGAGATTAACCTCAAAATGTTTTTTTTGTAAGATTAGATGAAGAATTTTGTGATGAATTCTTTTGAGTGCATCATGAATGGCCGTGAAATAAAGAAAAACAAGTATGACATTAATTACTTAAGTCTCAATGTAGCAAGGTCAGTTGCATACAAAGTATGAATCGCAATACACACATTAAATATAAAGAGGAAGATGGGAGAGTACTAATTTCCTGAGATGAGATGAAGGGGTAAGAAGACTCGTCCATCTTCCTCCACTCAATTAAGTGCTAATCAGAATGGGAAAACCACACCATGCCAGAAACATCGACCCACTTGGATTCGGTTGTCCCCATCTTTGCATAGTCTATACGTTACAACTTACAAGTGCATATGTTATGCTTAAATCTAAATCTAAATCTTAAGCCAGCATAGCAATTTAATGATCTTGTTGAATCAAGTTTATGCTTTAAATATACATCATTTTGATTTGAATTAGTTTTGGTGTTAGGTAACTCGCTAGTTTTCTTCAACGTACATTTATTTAAATTTAGGGTAAGTTTCTTTATAATTGCGTACAGCGTACATGTATCTATGATTCTATGATATGATCTTATATGCATATATTTGAATGCATCTGTCTCTACTAGCTAGGTTTTATGTCACATCACATGTTACGTTTTCTTATTGTACTTTTTGTAACAATTTTTGTGATTGGGCCACATGGTGATGATATATGTATGCGGTAGTTAGAGACTTTGGAGGTTGATTTTTTTTTAAAAATTGGGTTTTCTTTAATTTTTGACTAGGTAAATGGGGCCCTAACACATCACCATGAACATTTTTATGAGCACGTTACCATTGGGGGTCTTAATTTGTTTCGTAGGTTTGGTCAAAATGGAATGATCAAGTTTGTTAGTATTTGAGTTTTGGATTTGGACCTAGTTATTTAGAACAATGTTGTTTTTTGTGCTTCATAGTTTACGAAAATTCCATCATTTTGATGGAGGAAATGTCAGCTATCCTTTTCGCATATTCTGAGTTGGATTGACCATATGTGGATCGGAGCGCTATCTTTTAGTGCTTTACTCACCCCGGTCATAAATTCATTGTTGGTTTTTTTGTATAGTTGTTTGTACTTCTCACTCGCTCATTTAGCTTGTTTTAGTCCGTGTCTCTATCTTACCAGTCTCGGCTATCGTCTCGTGGGATTTCTCGGTTTAACAGATTTGTCTGATTACCGAATTCATGCCTTCTTCAATAAAAATAGATGAGTTATGTCGGTTTGTTAATTAGAATTTTTAGACCATTGCAAGATAAATAACAAGTTCCTAAACCTCCGATTTATCAGCTGCTCAAAAGTGTATATGTTCAATACTTTGATGGCAGTTTCACTTTGGTCAAATAAGGTTAAAGTCTTTAAGTAATTCTAAATTACTATTAAAATAAGCATTGCAAGATAATGGCTCTTGTACGTCCTACTCAAGCTAAGGTTTTGCTACATGAAGACTATCATGGTCGAAGGCATGATTGTTCGAAACAAAGGACGAGGACCAAATAATTGAACAAGAACACGTGTCATTTGCTTCTTTTTACCTTTTTCCTTTTGAAAAATGAACTGAATTGAGAAATTTATACTCCAACCTGCTCATGTTAGATGACTTTTTCTGTCAAATGGTTACACGACCTAATGAAACAGAATGTTAGAACTTTGACATAGTTCATAGGTGCACCCAGCACATGTACATTTATTTGTACATTTATTTGTGTATGTGTTCAACTATTTTGTACAATGTGTGCATATATTTATTTTACACTAGCTAGTAGCTATATATGGGTGTAACATTTGCACATTCTTGCAAGAGGTTCCATTATCACTTGAAATCGGACCTATAAGGTCCATAACATATATAGTTGAAAGACACGAAAACAGTGGCCCCTTTCCTTGCAAACACAGAAGATCCAACAATGATGTTATTGACTTATTGATGTGTGGTTCGACCTTACATCCTCATCACTTGACACGTACCCCCCTACCCAAACAGAGAAAATTCACCCCTCCTACTAAAGTGGTATTGTAAAAACTGACACACATTGCCACACTCACTCACTATCCAAAATAAATAAAGCACCCTTGCTCATTAAACCTAACTCAATTCACTTGAAACTTGAAACTAAACTTACGTACGTAGCCCATCCTATTTGATCAAACCAAATTACCAAGTTGAGTCAATCCTGACTGACTTCAAATAAACTTCACTTGGTAATAAGTGAGAACAAAAAATGACCCGGCCCGAATCAATCGGACCTGTCCCTAACTTAACTCTCGACACTTACTGAACACAAAATAATGAATGTAACTTAGTAATATAGGACTCGAACACGAAATGACCGGATTCGACCGGGACCCAGAGCAAACCGTGTAGATTCCCATCACTACCACCTTTAATTTAATTTGATTTGCTAAAGTTGAGGATCCAATTTACCCAGATAGATCGTGTTGTGTTGTTGGGTGGAAACTGTGAAGAGAAGCCTCGACTTTGATTTCAACCGTCCATTGATCCATGCCCCACCACCACCAACAGAATTCACCTCTGCAAGATTCTCAACTCACTTTGCCTTCTTTTCAATGTATGCAATAAAGTACTTGACTCTTGAGACGTGGCGCTCATCTACGGTTCAACCCTACCCTACCCTACCCTACCTAAATTAATTGACAAATAGGTTATAACGAGAACGATAAGAATGATAAATATGAACTAGGAAGAAAGACACAGAGATTTAATATGATTCACTTCAACCTGGTTGTAACATGCTTCACAACTTTGTGAAACCGGAATTTGGTTTATGTCTCCTTACAAGGTCGACCCTTAATTTCATAAGCCCAAAACTACATTGGATTGTCGACCAAGTATTCTCGGACGATAAAAAACCACATCAAGTCCTAGAGGAAATTAAGACAATGTCAACAAAAGAGGAAATGGAACTTCTCACTGACACCGAGTGGAGCTTTTGGTTCTCTAGAATAAGAGTCTTTGACAACAACAACAACATAACAAACTTGAATAATGTCGATAATCTAAGCGAGTTTACTCGAAACCAGGTTAAAGAAAGGAAAATTGTAGAAGCTTCTGATTTCCCCAACTCTCGCACTAACTTTGTGAGAGGTGAAGCAGGGAGAAAACTTGTTAAGTGGGCAAAACCCAAGAGGGACTACATTAAGTTGAATTTTGATGGTGCAGTGTGTGCGGATGGTGTGGCTTCTTTCGGGTTCATCCTCAAGGACTCTGGTGGCTTCCCCATCCACTTTGACGGAGAACTGATTGACCGACAGTCTGTTTTAATATTCGAGACCATCGCCTTGCGCTAGGGACTTCTCGGGGCCATTCGTCGTGGCATTCTCCGATCCAAATTGAAGGCGATAATTTGCAGCTGATCAAGGCCGTTCTTGGTGACTGGCGCTGCCCGTGGGAGATTGAGTTGTTGCGGTCGGAAATCCACTGCTTGCTTGCCCGGTTTCAGGATTAGAATATTTCTTACTCCCTCCGTTTCAAAATAGATGTCCATATAGACAATTTTTTTTGTTTCACAATAGTTGTTCATATAATAATTTTTTCCATTTATATTCTTAATAATTACACCACACTAAATATACACTTTTTCCAAAGCAACTTTTTTGAGTAGAAAGTACCATTTTATAGGGGTATTTTTGGAAGAATTTTTCCCCTTAATATATGTGCACTTTTGTCTATGAACAACTATTTTGAAACGAATGGAGTATGTCTTTCGTGAGTGCAATTATGTGGCGGACTTCATCGTTGGATCCTTCAGACGTACGTGTCTCCTCTATCCCGCTTGCAATTGACTCGGGTTTGTTTACCCTCATCCGACAGGATGCTCTAGGGCGACCACTATGATACGCTATCATTAATTATTTATAATTATTTATTTTAGAATATGTTTTTTCCTTTTATTTAGAGATTTGATTTTATTTTCTAGTAAGAGTATCTTTTTAATATTATATCAATTAGGGTTTTTCTTATTTAGATATCAGGGTTATTATAAATACCCTTAAGTTGTTAGACTGCAATCAATGAACGAAAATCAACTAATTAGTTTATCCCTTTGCTCTAAATTTATTATCGTTCTTCCTCCCGTGGCTACCAACCACGTTTATCGAGTCAATGTTTGTACTTGATATCACCTCGATATATTCCACCCCACATCGGGTGCGTCTCACTCCCTTGACCAACAAGGGTTTCCGATACGAATCCACACCGGGTCTGTATCAATTGGTGCTTTCATTCTTGAACATCGTAATTATCATGGTCCAGTGACGCGCAGATTCGAACCATTCTTCAAGACATGTCGTTGACATATGATGCTATGGATCAACGATTCGACGCTATAGTTCAACGATTGGACCAACTTTGTCATCTCCTGAGCAGTCCTCACGAAGATGCGAGTAAGGTGGAGCGCAACCCTAGCCCCGCGCCCGCCGTCAAGGTCCCGGCACCCGCGCCGATGCCCCGGCGCCCGCGGCCAGCCCTCCGGCGCCCGCGACCCATGCCCCCATGCCTGCGGCGTTTGTCCCCGCGCCCGCAATTTCGGTGTCCGCGCCCACGGCTCTTGCCACACCGCGCCCGACGCCGGCGACGCTTTCCTCTCCCACATCTGAACAGTTTGTGCAGGAAGTTGTGCCTCCGCACTTGAAGATGCAGGCTCACCAATCAAGTCCGCAAATCTTTGGCGCTAAGTCAATTGACAACAACTTCAAAGACTCTATGGATGATTTGGTGGAACCCGAGTTTTCAGCTTTTGCAGGCAATATCTTCATGTATGGTTTAGGAGTTATGGGGTTTACAACCAATTTGCTTTTCTGGTACTGCATCAAGTCATGCTACATGTGCAATGGGATCCTGGCGGATTCAGCTCGAAGTTCCGTTTAATAAGTCTCCTCCTGATTTCCGACTTGAGGACAAGTCGATTCTCAACGGAGGAGAATTGATACGCTATCAATTAATTAATTATAATTATCTATTTTAGAATATGTTGTTTCTTTTTATTTAGAGATTTGATTTTATTTTCTAGTAAGAGTATCTTTTTAATATTATAGCAATTAGTTTTTCTTATTTAGATATCAGGGTTATTATAAATACCCTTAAGTTGTTAGGTTGTAATCAATGAATGAAAATCAACTAATTAATTTATCCCTTTGCTCTAAATTTATTATCGTTCTTCCTCCCGTGGCTACCAACCACGTTTATTGAGTCAATCCCACATCGGGTGCGTCTCGATCACCCCCTTGACCAACAAGGGTTTCCGATACGAATCCACACCGGGCCCGTATCACACTAGCTTGTTAGTGGCCACCCTAATCTCTTTATTTATAAAAAAAAAACACGATTCACTAATAATGCGTTTACTACGTTCACGTGTAGAGAAACAAAATTCTTTAGTATGTCAATTGAAAGAACTTAATTACAATTAGAGGTGTTAGAAGAATATATATAGTGATTCAAGAAACTTTAATCGAATTATAATCCGTAAGCTCAAAACAAATCACAATAAACCCGACCAGTAATAGAGAATATAACATGTTCTAGCGAGACCACTGTCGTGAACCACTGCCCCCGAATCCTTATAGGGAGTTTGATCCCTAACAACCACTAGTATAAAATACCGTTCAACAATAGATTCAAGACACAAGACCCAATTACAAGCTGATCGATCAATCATGTGCAAATCAATCTACAATTGGGTCGGCGCCAAAGCTTTTGGCGGTTGTAAACAAACAGCCTAGGCAGGTTTATAAGGTTCCATCCTTTATCCTGCCTATAATTGGCTTGTCTGGAGTTAATTAGAGACAAAAAAAAAGGGGTAACATGTACGGTTCCAAAAGACCACTAAACTTTCCTTAAACCTCATTTTCTTGTTAGCGGTTGAAACTCATTTAAAAGTGGAGGGAAAACTGTACCAGAAAAGGCAGAGATTGCCAAATGGAGCACTGTGACATGTAGGACCCACATGTAGTTACTTAGGAATACCCTAGACAAAAAGATGTTAATGTCACTTCCAATCTTCTAATCTTGTCAAAACGTTCAAGAGTTTAAGCAATGAATTATAGGTTCAAATGATATGCCGGGTATTCAATAATTTACAAATTTTAGGGGTTAACAAAATACAATCCCTCGATTTTATAAAAATTATAATTTAAGACTTTTTTTAGTTTAGTAATAGCTACAAGGGCATAAGTTTGAAGTACATACAAAAAAAGTAATTTAAAAAAATAATTATTTTCAAACGAAATCAGATAACTAAAACTACAATCTTTACAACACTAAAAGTTATCCCTAAAACATAAATAAATACACTAATCTCCCCTATTCAATCCCCTCCAAACCCCTATTCAATCCCCTCCAAATAAAATAGTATCCAAATAAGAGTATTTACTTTGAATTATACGCTGATATTTTGAATGTCAAAACACTTCTTTCTTCCATTTTGCTTAAATTATTAACAATTAATATAAAAATGACCCTGTCCAACGGACGAGTAAAGTCATCTAGTTATTATAAAATGAACGCAATCCTATTTAAGTTTGATTAATGAATTCCTTAAGATCTTTGATACGGAGTATATACTAATTAAATTGACATTCTTTGGTAAATAAAAGTAGTAGTGTAGTACATTTTTTTGGATCAAATAACACTACTCATGAGAGTCGAATAGAAAACCTCTATCTTTAAAGATTTAATTGCTTGACTAGATACCCGAAAGTAGATGTATTAGTACATTAAAATTGTAAGAGTTATGCCGAATGCTTTTTGACATATAACTAAACTATCCAAGTAATGACAAATTAGACGAAAAACTTATGCCATATTCTGAAACCAACTTATCTAACATACCCATTTCATCAACTTGAGATCGAATTAACTATGGTTGAACATGTTTAAATATCTAGCTTAAACCGTCCAATCCCTAAATGTTTCGAGGAGTCTGAAACTCCATGACAATTAGATTGACTAGTAGTCTTTTACAAACACAAGCAAAGGACACGATGAAATTTCAGTATAAAAAAATTAGACCAATTATTTGCTATTTGATTCTGCAAACAAGCACCACCTAGCTAGTACATTCCATAGAGTGATGTTGATGATGAACCCCTACATCACAATATATATATACCCCATTATTCAACGGTAAAATTACCTACCTCTCCTTTATATTTTTGGCTTTGCCTTTGTCAGCAATAGCACCATTTATGGATATCGTGATTCAAGTTTGCAAGTAAAGCAGATGATCTCAGTTTCATCATCCTAGCTAATGTGGAAGAACAAATTCGATCTCGACGTCTCATAGAGTAAGTACATACATATAAATATGTAAGAAGTTACAAGTTTCTTTCAATAAAAAAATGTGAAAAAGATAGATTTTCAGTTGGAGGAATATAATTATTACATCTCTTGGCCTGAATGTGTAAATTATTTGATAAAATACATAGATTTCCTATGTAGGCTAAAGTACCGCATTTTGTGATGAAATAAATCCCCACTAAGGGAGTAATTGTTGTTTAAAATAGGTGGGGTGTTAATATGAGGTAAGGTGGTAATAATAATTGGGGGTAGGTGTGAATTTGTACAAACTTCATGGTCCGATTTTGCATAAAATAAATCAATAATGCATAAAAAGTATTCCTTCACAAGTTTAAAATGTGCTTGATATTCAAGATCAATTCACTTGAAAATTAAAATCACTTAAAAACTCAATTTCTTATGACTTATCTGAGTATATAATTTAGGGTTATTTTGGAATTTGAGAAAAAAATCAAATGGTTTTAGTCATGTTTTCGTTTAAGTACAGGTGTTTGTGGTTCGATATTCTAGTGTTTTAGGTGCAGAAAAATCATAACAATTCAACCCAAACTTGGTTGGTTAAACACTACTAAGTTCTATGGAAAAATAGATTGTTTTCCGATGATAAGAAAAATTTAACACCTCTCATTCCTATTACTTTTTCAATATGAAAAAAAATCGTCTTATTTGAATCCTAATTATGACATACTCTCTTCGAAGTTGGAACACACAATTCTAAGAGATAGAAATGGACTTTCACATCTTAATCCGAAAAGGTTAATGAGATAGAGGAAAGATTCTTTTTTTGAGGAGACTTGCGCTCCCGAGAACAGATCTAGTGAAGGCGGGGTGGAGGCTATAGCTCATAGGATTAAGGTTTGAATATTTCGAACTCTTTTGTCTGTACCCATGTTCGTCTATATACGGTCGAAATTTTCTATCACATTTTACTGTCTCAGAATGTCTCACCTATTATGATTGGTAATAAAATAATTAAAAATATTAAGTAATATAATTATCTGTGAGCGGGTAAAATTTAACCATGATTATTATTTTCTCTATCAACCGCCATAAAAGTATTTTATTTATTACGTTATTTATATCT
Source organism: Fallopia convolvulus (assembly GCA_964016875.1). Classification (NCBI taxonomy): domain Eukaryota; kingdom Viridiplantae; phylum Streptophyta; class Magnoliopsida; order Caryophyllales; family Polygonaceae; genus Fallopia; species Fallopia convolvulus. Next base: position 11,554,010 of record OZ024731.1, on the reverse strand, counting down.
TTCAGGGTTTGTGAAATCACATTATCCATGCGACAAAAAAATAAAAGTGAGATTTAAACCAATCACAACATATAAGATAGTTTTTGAGACATCAACGTTGTATCGTACTATATGAGCCTATTCAAGTAGATAATTGATCACATAATAAAGTTTAGCCATACAGATTTTAAGGTTAGGTCAATTCAGCTATTGGGTCTTTTTTGAAAGATAAAAATGATGAAGTTTTATTATCTTGTAATATATCATATTAATCTTGATGGAGATAGTTTCAATTTTAAGGTTAAGGATGAGTTAGTTTAGCAGCTAAGCAAACGGATAGATAGATTGTAGGTTTGAAAGAGTCGGCCTATCTAAAGGATACAAATCTTTGAAAGCCTAAAAAAAAGATGGAGGAACATTCGATTGTTTCACGTGATTTATGATTTTCCACGAACACACTTACATATATTATAAATTGGGTTAGGCCAAAAGTAAGCGATGGAAAGCGTAAAAATTCCATCAATAATAATAAGACCAAAGAAAATGAGGAACAGCCCCTCCTTAGTTGGCTTTTCCTGTATTCTAAAGGTGGTCAAAACAGCTTAGATCGAATTTTGATTGAATACTTTGTTTTTTTTGAGATCAATAACTTTTATAGGCCAAATGTTGATGATGATCTTACCATTTTTAGGTAGGTTTAAATCAATTATATACAGTTGTATAGATATTGACATTTTTAAATCAATGTTGGAATCTAGATTAATTTAGGTTAATTATAAATATATTCAGGTTTTGGTGTATATCTGAGTTGAATTTGTCAAATGCGTTACTATAAAATTGAGACAAGGGACCAAAGTATGAATCTAGAAGTTTTGCAACTGTCATTATATAATATAACACACATTAAGATTGCAACTTTAACTTATAGTAATACAAATGATGCCTAACTAATAAATACTAAAAGATTGTGCATAATTCAACCCATGTTTCCCCTTTAACATATGTACATTCTTTTTCATCCAATCCAATATTAGTTGTTATAAAATATTAGTAGTTGTTCTATGATTCCATGCATGATATTTACAAGAGGATTAGAGAATATCTGTCTCAATTATAAGCCACGAACAGTATTGGACATGGAGTATAACTTTGCTGGCGCCACCAAATACATTCTACTTTCTACATGGCTGCAATTTGACTATCAAGATGAATTTTTAACATTTAATATAGAAAAACTTTTCTTTTTTTTGGTAGAAATATAGAAAAACTTTTCTAAATATGTTAATCTTTTATCCTGACCTTTTCAATTTTTACAAATTACCCTATATTTTTGGTGTCATTGCACACTCCACCTATAAATTATAAATTGGCCCCTCGCCTATTTATTTTTGTAATAAAAATGTCTACTTCATGTAAAACATATTTTCGAAAATTATATATCTTTTCCTCAAAGGATTAAAAAAATAAACAACAATCACTTTAAATCTTTTTGGATCGAAAACATTCTTAGTGAAAATTAATTTTAAAAAAAAATCAATTTCCTCCTATATATTCATATTGGGTAAGATTAATAGTCTTTTGGATAAGGTCCAAAATATTAACATAACTTTATATGTTTAATTTTTTTTATTTATAAGAAAATAATGTCATTACTTTTATGGGAGTGGTTCATGAGAGAATAGAGTCCCAAGAGAGAAATGAGAATGAATATCAGACTACACGTCTCCTAGAATGGTGTGAAGAATTTGAAAAAATACGTCTGTGTAATTTTTTTCTCTTTATTAAAAGTCTAATCTAAAACGTCTTTTTTTTCTTCCAGGAAATAGAATTCATTCATATTTTACACGTAAGGGGCTTTTCACACGTGAGCTATCTTATTCTTAATATCTATAGGTAAAAGTATTACATTAGGATTTAAAATTTTAAATCTTATGCAAAAATTTGGTCATCAATTGGCCTTTGGCTTTCCCAAATAAAAAAGGGGGCAAAAAATATTAAAACCTAATTTTCCCAACCAAGAAAAGCATTTAATCGGGGACCCTCTAAAGTTAACTTTGCGCAACATTCATGAAAAAAATGGCCCACTAGAAACAAACATTAGCAGGAATGTGTATCCTCAGACTTGGAAACCTCTTATCGCCTTATGAAATTGCCATATGAATACAAAGGTAAACTCTTTGCAAGGTGGCACATTCGATATTGAAATCTAAATTCAATCAATATCAATTTTATGCTCCAACTTTCTACAAAATATAAATATGTTAAGAAACACTACTAGCTAATTAATTGCAAATATACAAATCTACATAAAAATATAACAATTGGGTGGGTTTGAATGTTTGATCACCTTGTTCTACCTTACCCAAAAAGTTCATATTTAAAAACTTAATTGCCAGACTTTCAAACAAACTTTGCACCTAAAAAGCGTCTTAGTCAATCCCCAGCCAGCACACATTAGCTAAACAGAGATACCCAGAAATCATTCATCAAATGCATCAAAAATTCTCCTCCAAATTCATCCTCCTAAATCACATTTTCACTCCATACACAGTTGTCCAAAAAAATCCCTCCATTAAAAAATAAAAGTAAACCACAATTTCCTCCTATAAATAAACTTGAGATACTCTTTCCTAATTTCACACCACCTCTTCCTTTTCCTCTCTTCCAAACAATAACGCTCAACAAAACCGTGACTATGGACATGTACACAACAACATCAACAACTCCTCTAGCATTTTACCATTGCATAGCCACCCTCTCAGGCCACACTTCCTACATATCCTCCCTTACTCTTACCAAAGACACAATCCTCTACTCTGGCTCATCAGATGGTGAGATCAGATCATGGAATCACAACACCATCCTCAATTACGAATCCGACGGTGACAATTCAGCCAGCAATGTAGTGGCACATGGCAAAGGAGCAGTTAAGTCCATGGTACTTGTCCATGACAAGCTCTTCAGCGCCCACCAAGACCACAGAATCCGGGTCTGGAGGGCCAAGCTTAGCGCGGCCCACAGGTTCGAGAAGCTAGCCACGCTCCCTACGCTTAGTGACCGTGCCATTAAGCTGCTGAACCCGAACAACCAAGTGGAAATCCGTCGCCATAAGAAGTCCACATGGGTTCACCATGTGGACGCGGTCTCAGGGCTCGTCCTGTCCCCCGACGAGTCTCTTTTGTACTCGGTTTCTTGGGACCGTACGGTCAAGATTTGGAGGACGAGCGACTTCAAGTGCTTGGAGTCCGTTACTAGAGCCCATGAAGACGCCATCAACGCGATTGCGGTTTCAAACGATGGAGACGTCTACACTGGCTCAGCTGACGGAACGATCAAGGTCTGGAGAAAACCGGAGCATGAGAAGAAGCATGTTCTTGTTACTACACTTGAGAAGCATAGGTCAGGGGTGAATGCACTTGTGTTGAGTGAAAGTGGAGAGCTGTTATACTCTGGAGGGTCGGATAGATCGGTGTTGGTTTGGGAGATCAAGGAAGGGGAAGATGAAATTAGAGTATTGAGTGTTCTTAGAGGTCATTCTAAAGCTGTTCTTTGTTTGAGTGTTGTTTCTGATTTGTTCTGTAGTGGCTCAGCAGATAATAGTATCAGGGTGTGGAGAGGGTACGGGCGGAGTTACACTTGTTTGGCTGTGTTACAAGGTCATCAAGGCCCGGTTAAGTGCTTGGCCATGGCGATTAATCCGTACACGAGTAGTGATGATGATTCGTCGGATTTAGCGTCTAATTGCTTAGTTTATAGTGGCAGTTTAGACTGTGATGTTAAGGTTTGGCAGATATATGTTCCTCCTCCCTACTGAGGAGCTAATGTTTTAAGCTTGATCTGTTTTAGTTAGTCTTAGCAGTGTGATGATGCCTAGATAATGAATGGAATGGAATAATATCATTACGTAGCTTAATATTATGTTTAGACTTTCTTTGAATTGGATTTGTCTAAGGAGTTATTGGGTGGTGAAATCCAATAAAAAAAGGTCTAGAAAAGTAAGAGATCTGTCCACATACATAATTTGGCCTAATTGCTTGTGTCACTCTTCTTTAACTGGCTTGACAATGACGCATAACCTATGTTTAGTCCATGATCTTGTGGTATTAGAGTGGATAATGCAACCCAAAAAAAAAGAAAAGCATGTTTAAATATGTGAAAAGGTAATAAAACAGGTGAGATTATGGATAGAGCAATCAAGTTGTACCAGCAAAGCTACAAAACCCTAAAAAATATAGGGTAGGCAACAATGGTTTTTTAAGAGGCAGGATGACCACCAAATAGTGAACATGCTTCTCCAATTGAAATTCAGCTTTCCAGTCTTTGCACAATAATGAAGAAACGAGGCACCTTCAGTTGACAATTGAAACTTTTTTTGTTGCCTTTGGGTAGTCAGCAGAAATGAACTGATAGGAATAGTAACAGCAACGAATAGGAGTAATCAAATGGTTCAAATCGATAGTATTTTATCATTAATTTGAAAGCTCAATAATTAGGTACTAGATGGTTTCTGGTATGCATTTGTTTTCAGTCCTGCATCAGATTTGCATACCCAAGTACGCCCAATTCAAATTTATAATTGCACACAAAAAAAAGCATACAATATTAGTTTTGACTTGGGTTTACTAGCTTTGATATAGAATTTCACCCGAATACACATTGATAGTAAGATACTAACATATGCCTTGCTCGAGAGAGAACACAAGAATGATGTAGCCATCAGAAATTCCAGATAGCAAACATTGCTGCATAAGAAAAGTTGATCTATGTATAATATAGTCCGGTCCACCAAGCAGCGGACTTAGGAATAGATGGTCTATGGAGAAGGTAGTTCAATCTTGCTTCTACAGTGTAGGAGAAAATACGCTGCAGGGCAACATCGAATTACAATAAAAGAGGTTGGCAAGAACAAATTAGCTGCAAGATTAGCACAGCACCCCTGCGAACCTGTGCACTTCAAGTGGAATTGAAGAAGAGCTTGGGTTTCTCATGGTTTTATAGATTGTGAAAACAAAGGAGAAAGAGAAGTTGTTTTTCTACATTACTAGAGCTTGGCCCAAGGATGGAATGTACATTAGAGCAAGGTTTGTTTTCAGTCCAGACTAGAGAACAGAAACAGTGCACTATTAGCTAGAAAAAGGTTTGGATCATCCACTTATGAATCCAATTATCTGTGATTAACAAGGCAACAATAATACCAACTGAAGAAACTGTAATTATCTGTGGCTTAACAGTGCACTGCAGGAAACTTTCAGTGGCATGATGTGGTTCTGTGTCTTGTTCTTAACATATGATGCGTACTTTTTTTGTTGTTGGCTACAAGCTTTGCATTCCATCATTTGAGGGAAAAAACTACTTGCATAGTTCTTAGACAGTAGTAGGATTCACAAAGGTAAATGAAACATTCAAGCACACAGGCTCAGGTTTTCAACTCTTCATAGTTCATAGTTCATAGTTCTTAGACAGTAGTAGTAGTAGATTAATTCGACAACACATCGAATTTACAAATATTAGTAGGTGCAAGGAAATACTTAGTGAAAGCAAAATAAACGGCAATACAAAATAACAGATTCCTCCAGAGAAGGATCCTACCAAACACTAAATGAGTTTCTTTATAGCGAAGCCTTGTCCTCCAGATCATTGAAGTAATGGTGTTCCATTGCTTTCTTGGCTGAAATTCTTTTTGATGGCTCGTACTGAAGCATCTTCTGCAGAGTATGAAAAAACGAAGGGAAAAGAAAATTACTTCATTTCATCTTCATGGCTAATTACAGATAGCAGGTCACAGGTGTGTTTGAGAGGCAGAGAGAACTTACAGATAGAAGGTCAAGACCTTCATCATCCAAACCAGGAACAGCTGTTGAAAGAGGACGAGGACTCCATTGCGGGTACTCATGCCAATCCCTCAACTTAGTCACTCCTGGCCACACCGCCTCATTAGGTGTACCCAACAACCTGCCAAGGCAGTTTGATTCAGCATAAGAACCAGAGACCTGAAAAGTAGCTAATATCAATGCTTTCTACATGACAAGGATGAGGGTTTAATGAACCTGAAAATGTGCAGCAGCTGTTGCAATTCAGAGTCCCCTTGGAAAAGAGCTTGTTTTGTGACGAGTTCAGCTAGAGATCAAGTGATTGTCATATCAGAATGTTATCCTATTTGAGCAAACTTTGGGAGCAATACAAATAAGGGAGGAAGAAGACAGTACCAAAGATACAGCCAACAGACCACATGTCTACTCCAGTAGAATAATGAGTCCCACCAAGGAGGACTTCGGGAGCACGATACCAGAGGGTCAAGATCTGCAACAATACAGGCGAATTTCAGTGTATGATTATTTGCTTCATGAGCGAGCACTGAGCAATGAACAATTTGTGAAAAAGTAGTTGGATACCTCGTGTGTGTATTTCTTAAGGGGAACTTTAAAGGCGCGAGCAAGTCCAAGATCTGCTATTTTAAGAGCCATAGTCTTGCGGTCCATCAAAAGATTGTGTGGCTTAAGATCCCTGGAAAGATTAAAATCCTGTTAGAAGGTTGTTGTTACGGCAAGATGAGTTGATGAGAAGTAGCATCAGAGAAGAGAGAAACTCTACCTGTGGATAACCCCACGGCCATGGCAATAAGCAACACCTTTACACAGTTGATACATCAAACTCTGCAAATTTCAACATACATGTACCATCTCAAATTGAAGAAGAACAATTGACGAATTTCTTGAAAATTTGAAAAAATTTGAAATTTGGGGGAAAACCTTTATAGCTGGAGATGGAACGGAATCCCCAGTTTGGCGGAAGCTTCGAATGTATTTCTTGAGATCGGTCTCCATGTATTCAAACACCAAGTAGAGGACAGTTCTACCCTCTTTGTTCGTTCCTTGTTTGACATCAAGCAACCTAAGCATCGGAAATTTAGGGTTCAAGCACCAGGAAACTTAAAACAAGAACACCTTGCAGTCTGGGAATCTAAAAATTGGAGCAAAATGTTGAAAAATACACACAACGAACTATTGATACGATGATTTCGAGATCCAAGTTCGACGCCAGGAATCAAAATTTGGCAAATGTCGAAAGAGTCATCACTAGTACTCTCGCATCGGGAAGAAAACTATAACGACAGAAATCTGCAAAAGATGGCAATCGAGAATCATAGAGCAAATTCGAATACCTGACGACATGAGGATCATCACGAGACAGCATACGGAGCAAGGAGATTTCGCGCAGAGTAGTGGGAGGGACACCTTCGTCATCTTCATGGAGACGAGTCTTCTTTAGAGCGACGATCTTCCCAGTTGCCTTCTCCCTCGCTCTGTACACTTTCCCGTACGTGCCTTCGCCTACTTTCTCCAGCTTCTCGAACGCTTCCATGGCGGATATGGGCTTTTCTTCTTCCATCGTCGAAATTCTCTCTCTCTGAAACCCTAAAAAGTGCGAAGGAGCGTGTGAGGTTAACTGAACTTAGAAGCGCCCTTTATAGTTCTAGATGCGTTGCGCAACGGCTCCATCTTTCAAATTTCAAAATCGGTGACACGTAACAGGAAAGCTTGTCCAGCCTTTGGGCTCTGCACTTTCACGACGATTTGAGATATGAGAGTATTTTATTTATTTATTTTTTTTTTTAAAAGGAGAGACAACACTCTCCGATCCCTCGAGGGGGCATTTTATTAATAATAAAAAAGAAAATGGGAATTGCCTGACCCCTAACATCATTAAGTACGAAAGAAATAATCCCCTCAGGCGGCGCAAACAATACATGACAACCAATGGGAAACGAGAAAGCTAAAGACGCGAGGCGATCGGAAACCGTATTCACCTCTAGATACACATGTCAAAATCGGATAATCCAATCCCTACTAATTAAGTCTTGGCACTGATGCACCAGGCTAAATAACGGATGATGCTTCTTAACACTAAAATTAATAATATTGAAAACAACTTTGGAGTCAGTTTCAACCATCACCTGTCGAAAATCAATGTCCCAACCCATTTGAAGTCCATTCCGAACGCCCCAAAGCTCCACCAAAGGTACTGAGCAAGATCCAATATGGTGCACAAATCCTCTAATCCATTGTCCTTCATTATCCCGAAGAACACCTCTCGCCGCAGCCATGGATCCATTCTTGACCGCACCATCCGTGTTGAGCTTAACCCAATTATCGGACGGCTTGGTCCATGCAATACCATGGATACTTTTAGGTATAGAACTAGAGGAGTCAAAAGACTTACTTGCAATATGTTGGTACTCCGAAGCCCGGTCCACAATGAAGCCTACTTTTTCATGAACATCCAACTCTTCCTTGAAAACTTTTGCGTTACGCCATCGCCATATCCACCACAAAGCAAAGGCGAACAAAGAGCACCATTCAAGAGATCCTTCCAGACGAGTATCCAAAATGTTTTCCCTAATCCAGCATGCAAAGGGAACCTGAAAGAAGGCAACATTTGCATTAGATATATGAAATTTGTTCCAAATTAATCTCACCATGGGACAATCCTGAACAAGTGTTCATAAGTCTCCTCCATGTCATCACAGTAGACACAACTTGGGGAATTAGCAAAATGTCTTCTGAACCTCTCCGCATTTGACAACACACCACCCCTACTAGCCATCCACACAAAGCTTCGGACCCGTTCCGAGGCGCATATTCTCCAAACTGATCTAAAGAACTCCATATCATTCTCCTTTCTGTCATTATTCCCCTGCAAAAAGTCATAACCCGAGCCAACAGTGTAGTCCCCGTCATTTGTAAATTTCCAGCACAGTTTATCCGCTCCAATACCATTATCATCAGAAATTGAAACAACGGCCAGTTTCAGCAAAACCTCAGTAGGCAGAAGCGTGACCAATTGATTCCAGTCCCAACCATTATTTTCAATCCAGTACTCATGCACTTTCCTGTCCAAATGGCTCTCCTCAATACTGCAAATAGCAACGTCCTTAAGCAAATTATTCTGAAGCCAACCATCAGCCCAAAAACGGATTGACCAGCCATTACCAAGCATCCATTTCGTCCCATGTCTAACCACATCAGACAGCCCAGCCTTAATACCTTTCCAGATGTAAGATCGCGCAGACGAGTTTCCAAGAGTATTGCCAATATATTTATGGCTGAGAACAGTCGACCAGAGCTCACCCTCAATATTCCCTATCGATTATTCACAATTTTATATACACGATAATTGCATCAATCAATGTAAAAAAATTAGTTAAAAATAAACTATAACATCGATAATATATTAAGTATATAAATTAAAAATAATGTTTGGATTGTCAAATTAGGACGGAAAATAAATTCATATATCAGTATGCATTGATTAAATGAGAAAATAATTTATATATGTATGTTCTTAATATTTTTCATTGTTTATATACATTTAATTATAATTTTTAAAACAAAATTATTTAATATGTATAATCACATGTTAGGATTTCTAAAAGCATGAAAATTTTAAAAAAATAATAAACATGAAATATAAACCATGTCTCGTCCAACGGACGAATTAACATTATAGTTCTAATAGAAGTTGTTTCCTTTCAACGATATAGAACCTAAAATGATTTTCAGAAAGTGACAGGAAAATAAATCCTTGCCATTTATATCATGTCACCAGAATACAAACTTTTCAAAATAAAAAGACCTACTAAATAAACATAAAACCACCAATACTTAGTTGGCTTAGTGGTAAATTGTGTTAGACTCCTTAAGTATTGTCCAAGAGATTCGAAGTTCAATGCGTCTCCCATAAAATGGGGCCATTAAATACCCGATCCAGATGTAGAACGATGTCCGACCGATTGAATTGGACGAGTCAAAAGGCAAGACCAAAAAAAATAATCATGAAACCAATTCGATTACAATTTTCTCTCATATGTAAACTTTGTACATATATCTCTCTCACACCAATTTGATTAAATTTTAGCAAATTATTTACGTATTTTCAAAAAAATGGACAAAATAGACTCGTGCGATATGTGCATCAAAATTAATATTTTCATCTCTATATGTATATTCATTAAAGATAGTTAAAAATAGTTTTTGGAAACAAATTAAACAAGGCCATATAGACGATGTTCATTTCCTTTCGGTAATAGAAAACCAAATGGGCCTAAGTTGTGTTTTTGATCGAAAGAGAGGCGGTACTCTCTAGCCCCTCAAGGAGGCATTTTATTAATTAATAAAAGAGGGTTAAGTAGTCAGCAAACGAGGGATAGCTTGACCCTTAACATCATCAACACTAGAAATAGCACCCCCCGGGGGTAAGCAAAATATGATAACCAATACAAAAATTAAAAGCTAAAGAGGCAAGAAAGTCAACTACATTATTTGCCTCCCGAAACACATGACGAAACCGAATATCCCAGTTTCTATATTAAAGCTTTGGCATCGAAGTACCAAGCGGGAGAGAGGATGACTACGCTCCACAAATTTCCTTAAAACTGAAAAAATGACTAGTTGTGAATCTGCTTCAAGGATAATCTTCTTGTAGCCCTTGCTCCAAGCAAGTCTCAAACCCTGCAATATTCCCCATAATTTTGCCATAGGCTCAATGCAAATACCAATATTATGAACAAATCCTACCTGCCACCTACCATTAGCATCTCTAATCATGCTTGTCGAAGCTGCTAAACCACCGTCTCTAACGGAACCATCAATATTAATTTTCACCCAGTCTTCTGGAGGTGGCTCACAAACAATAAAATGTTCAACGCTATCACAGCTGGGTCGCAACTCGCAAGCCATCTAACACCCCTTGAGCCGCATGAAATTTCACCATCTGTTGACTAATAAAAGTCCAGCGCTCCGAATTTGTACTTCGTTGAACATTTCGAAAGACAAATTCATTATGCCATTTCCAAATCCACCACAGTGAGATGGAAGAAATAGAAGCCCACTCAACACCGACCATCATCATTCTTAATTGAACAAGAAAAATTCACTAGTATCCAAAAAGCAAAATCGGTATGGAAGAAGACTTTCCTGGATAGAAGATGGTGAAGATCTTTCCAAAAGCGTGTCGTGGAATCACAATCACGCAAAAGGTGAATCAACTACTACTCCTCGGTTGTGCACAACGAACACATGGCATTGATCGACAAATGGCGACGCACCAACTATTGATTTGTGAGATTAACACCCTTAACAATAAAGCAAAGGAATATTCTCACTCGTTCCGGCTTACGAATTTTCCAAATCAAACTATAAATAGTACTACGATCTAGACCTGGGTTCGGTTCCTCGGAACCATGGAACCGGGACCGGAACCGGCCTTGGCCCGGTTCTCCGGTTTCGGTTTCCATCGGTTCCACCCGGTTCCGAACCGGAACCGGGCATTTAAAAAAAAACCGAGTCAAGACGCGATCGCGGAAAACACCAACCGCGGTCCGTCTCCCGCGGTCGTGGGCCCAAAAAACAGAGTTGGGCCAGTCCAAACCGCGATCGCGGGCCAAAAAACAGACACTCTGTTTTTGGGCCAAAGTCCAAACTGCGATCGCGTTTGACCATTACGCGGCCGCGTAATAAGCAACCGCAATCGAGGCCTGAGGGACGCGATCGCGGTTCCATACGCGACCGCATAATGGTCAAACGCGATCGCGGTCTGGACGGAATCCGCGATTAATGCTTGTTCTTCAAAACAAAAATAAGTTGGATAATTAAAGGGCTTGTACGTTAAAATTAAGTTGCCTACATATCCTCTCGGGGTTATAGAGGAATCAAAGCCCACATAGTTCTCTTACCTTTCGATATGAAACCCCGATTTGCTTACCATCTACGTCGATGCATCTTTGTGGATTGGGACTCATCATCTTGCCCGTCCGAGTCGGAAGTTTCGGATACCTCCGCCTTTTGTTGACGAATTTCCGCCCTCTTCCAATCACATACGCACACTTGGGCTTCCAAGACATCGGGTTTAAACTAGATCGTTTTGCGTCAAGGACGTGTCCTCCTTCGCTAAATGTTTGCTCTACCGATACGGCCGAGGCGGGAACAACAAGCACTTGAGCCGCGCTCTTGACCAAGATTGGGAAAGTCTTCTTGTGGGTCTTCCACCAATCTAAAATATCAAATTCTCCTTCACCAAACTCAAAGTGGGTTGTTAGATATGTTTCAAACTCCGCATTCGAGCTCGAATGTCTCGGTTTCTTCGTAAGGGTATGCGAAAGATTAGCCCCCCACCTTTTAGTAGCACCGAGGGCACTCGAATTTTAAGAGGATGATGAATGTGGAGGTAATGAAGAAGAACTAACACTAGATGAATATTCGGTAATCAATTCCTCAATAGATATTCTAACTTTACTAAGTATATCCCCAACACTAGCAATATCATCATTAACATCCAACTCTAATGCATCATAATAACCATTCAAACATGCATCTAAACCACTCATCTTAAACCTAGGATCAAACACACAAGCAAAAAGATAGATATCGGAGATAACTTTATAATAGTGCAACCATTTCACTTTCATAGCATCAATAGCACCATAAAGTTCGGTGAATTTACGCCCCTCACAAAAACCGCCCGCTACATTCAATGCTTCAAAACAAAACAAATGAGCACAAGGTTTATAAACATGACTAAAAGTTAATGTTGCATCATGAAATATTTTCAAAACTTCTAAGATTCTATAACAATAATCCCATACTTGAGAAATAATGGGATTGTCGGGAAAATGTATGGACACAGAAGAAGTCAAAAGATCTTTGTAAGGCATGCATGCATGAAGTAGTTTATAAGTGGAGTTCCAATGGTGGCAAACATCTTTTGGAAATGTTCGGGGTGGAACACCTTTTTGACTACAAAACGCCGTCCAATCTTGGGCGGTTCGGGGGCTAGCCCACATACGACTGACAACATATCTAATAGGAGCAATTAAACCCGACATAACATTTAAGCCATCTTTGACACAAAGGTTTAAAATATGGCAAACACATCTTACATGAAAATACTTCGCTCCAAGAATTGGTTGACAATGCGGAACCAATTCTCGGATTGAAGCGGTGTTGTTAGATGCATTGTCAAAGGAGATAGAAAAAACTCGATGAAGTAGTCTATACTCTTCCAAAATAGTACGAATAATGTTACTAATCATTAAAGCGGTATGAGAAAAATCAAATACTCTATAAGCCAAAACACGTTTTTGCACATTAAAATGATCATCAAGAAAATGACATGTTAAGCCCATGTATGAATGATTTTGCCAATAATCACTCCAAATATCACTACAAATTGAAACTTTAATATCATTTTGAGCAAAACACTTCACCAATTCTATCTTACGGGTTTTATATGCTTTCATCACATTTTTTTGACCGACTTCCTAATAGTCGGTTTATAAGCGGGTTGTACATGATTAGTCATCCAATTGTTAATCCTAACTTTTCGGCAAAACTAAATGATAAGTGATCAACACAAATAGACTCGGATAAGGCATACATGCTATCATTATGGTTATAAGTAAAATAAATGAGGGTTATGATGAGGATTAAGGGAAGAAGAAATTGCAAACCCGGATAGTTGGGATTGTCCTCGCATCATGCCTATCTTGTCGGGGTGCTTGTTCTTCACGTGATTGGATAATGTTCCATAGCCCGATCCCGACAACCATGTGTAAACATTAGTACAATAGTTACAATGAATTTTAAATTTCTTGGTAGATGGATTATAAACTCCCTTCCGAAAATGTTTTGTAAAAAATTCGGATTTAAGGGATGGAACCTCGCTCGTCTCGGAAGGCTCCTCGAATCCATGATCCACACCCACTCCTTCATTTTCATCGGGAGTGGACGATCCCGGTTGTACCACATTCGGATTGGGATTCGTAAATTCCGACAAGTTAATAGGAGGTACAAATTCTACACGTTGGCTACTCTCTTGTGAGCCAAAAATTTGATCAATGTTAAGAAATCCTTCCATTTTCTTAAAATGTAACTAAAGAAGTAAGCAAAAAGAGTAAACTAGTAAAGTATGGTAAACAAATATGTAATTAAGCAATAAGATATAAGGACAATTGTGCTAATTTTTTAAAAGAACAATTAGGAAAGCAATTGCAATTTGTAAAAACTAGTAAAGATTGAGAATTGAGAGAGCTGTGTAAACTTGAGAGATTGAGAGAGATTGGTAGTGTGGGTGGGAATGAGATCATTTAGTGGATATTTATAGATAAATTTATCAAAGAGATGTTGGAAATTTGAACTAGCCGTTGAAAACTACTCGTTCGCATTTGAACCAAAACCGCGACCGGAGCCGCGATCGCGGTTTCCCATTCCCCGACCGTGGCCTGGGACCCGCGGTCGCGGTTTTGAATTTGGCTCAATACCGAGCTTTCTGTAACCGCGACCGGGGGTCTCAGGCCGCGAACGCGGTTTCGGCTTTCGTTCAAAAAAAATAGTTGTTACCCTGGAAACCGGCGGTTCGAACCGGGGAAACCGGAACCGCCGGTTCCCGGTTTTGGAACCGCCAGTTCGGCGGTTTCTGGGGGGACAAACCGGAACCGAAATGGGAGGGGAACCGGACCGGCCGGTTCATAAACCGGAACCGGCGGTTCCCGCCGGTTCACCCGAACCATGACCCAAGTCTACTACGATCTGCATCAAGACACATATTATTATTCAAAAGCCATGTATAAGCTGAGGATATGGCCGATGAAGAGTGACCTCAACAGAGGACGTCATCAGCTTCCTCGTCATACAGACCAATTCCAGCCGGGCGGAGAAGAGTCGAATTAGGCAGCAAATGTTGAAGTTCGGCCCAATAAGAGCAAACAGTTCTCTCCAAAGTGGAATTATCAAGAGGCCCAGAAACCGAGTCCAACAGGCGTGCGTGAGCCATTCATCCATGTATCAGCTCAAAACCGAGTAGACATGCCATGCCATTGCCAACATTCCACAGAACTAGGTATAATAACCTTATTCATAACAAACTTTTAGACTTTTCCAAAGAAACAAGATTCATTAACTTTCATAGTTTTCTAGCAGAGTTTCTAAATCACGTAAAAGCTAACAGAGGAAGGAAAGAAAACAAGCATCTTAAGTAAAGAACGAGACACAAGGTCAGTCGCCCTACTCGCCGAGCGACACACATGGTTCCAGGTGCAAGCTTGGAAGTCTCTTCCTGCCTCGCAAATATGTGCCAACAACAAACCTAGATACCCTTTCCATGGAACAACATTACGCAACTTTGCTATCAACGAAAGGCTATCCGATTCTACCACAATATGCGTTAGGTCCCGAGGATAGCATTCCTTGAGTGCCCACAGCATGGCTTCCGCTTCAGTGATTACAACTTTGGAAGTCTGTTGAATTCACATTGATCCAATCGCCACCGTTGTTCCATGATCATCTCTAGCAATAAAAACAATGCCACAATCTTCATGAGAGACAAAAGGCATCAGTATAAGCCACACTTCAGTTTTTGTCAGCAAGCTTCTCTCGGAGTGACTAAAAGAGGAGAGGGAGACACTGTTTGGAGTTCAGAATGGAGCTCTCTAGCAATTCGTACCATCTCAGTAGCCACCGTTCTTTGACCCTCAAAAATACGCAAATTCCCCACAACAATAAAGCACACAGTTGAAGCATTTCAGAAGAGAGGTTGGATATCATGTGATCAAGGATGCCAAAAACTGAAGTTGCCGAATGTCGAAACCTACCAAACTCCTCGTTGAGTAACAGGGCACCAAAACAGGGCATGAGAAGTCATCGTCAACAATCCCTCCAGCGTTGTAAATTGGCTTTAACTGGGACAAGTTCTTTGCTAGTACGCCATAGAAAAGCTTGAGCTATGATATATGTGATATTAGGATTTACGCTAATTGTAAGTTGCAACCTTGTAGGATAACTATATTTAACCAGTAGACATGTAAATTTAAATATCTGGAATCTAATTTATAAGATTATTTACGATTTTTTAACCTGATTCTATCTGGATTCTAATAACTTTCGATTGCATCCAATAATTTTGCGTTATCGAATCAATCAACTAAACCAACCGAAAAGCTTGAGCTTGTGCACAACAATCTCTTCCATTAATACTACGGAGTATTTTTTTTCCCATTATTCCTACAAATAGAAAAGTTTCTGTGTCATGGTTCATATGTTTAATTTATTATAAGGCTTAAATACCGAAAACCACCTATGTAAAAGTTAATATTGTAGAAAACCACCCGTTTAATTACAAATTAGTGCAAACCACCCTTATAATATTTTCTGTTAAAAAAAGAACCACCCAAGCCTATTTTCCGTTTAAGATCCGTCAAAAGTGCGAGAACCCACTGTTTTTTCTTCAGTTTTAACAAAATCCAAACTAAAAAAGAAACAAATAAAATTAATATAGTTTTTGTAAATCAAAACCCCCGTATGCCTCTCAAATCTCAATTGAATAATCATATAATCATTCCATCCTCTCAATTGGAGGTTGAATTACAATGTCAAGTTCTTTCAAAGAGGACAAGATTTCATTTTAGGATTCTTCAAAGAGGGCATAAATTCATTTATTAGGGTTCTTTAAAGAGGGCGGAATTTCGTTTTAGGGTTATTCAAAGAGGGGTGTAATCGAAGATGGTGGTGTCATCGGACTCACGAACGACACCGCTTTGCAAATTGAGGAAAGGCCAGCATCGGCGGATATGTGTTCAAAGTTGATTACGCGATGGACGACAAGGCGGTGATAATAGGGCATGGGCTCGTCGATGGAGACGTCTTCCATCCACTTGGATCCATCGCCTTCGTTTATGGTAGATCTAACGCCTTCGTTTCCAATGTCAGAGGAGATGTCTTCAGAATCGATTGCGCGGTGGACGGCAAGGCAAAGATACTAGGGTGTGGACTCACCGATAGAAATGTCTTCGAACCACTTGAATCCAAAGCGCGCCTGCATTTCTTCTATTGGATCCAGCACCAACTCTATTTGTCAATTTGCAAAGCTTGAAGGAAATGTTGGAATACTGAATTTGCAAAAACTTAGTATTTTTCTTTTCTTTTCTTTTTTAATGTTATAAAAAGAATGAAAAAAATTAATTGGTTCACGTCCTTTAACAGATCTTTAACGGAAATGCGTATGGGTGGTTCTATTTTAACGGACTATATCATAAGGGTGGTTTACAATAATTTATAATTAAACAGGTGGTTTTCTGTAATATCGATCCTTATATGGGTGGTTTTCGGTAATTAAGCCTTATTATAATCAATATTGTGAATTCCACCCAATATTTATTTAAAATTTCAATTACAATTCTATCTTTTTGATTTTATATTTATTAGGGTAACTTCGAATCCAAACCGTAGTCTATTGAGTTGAGAAAATATCCGAGTCAAAATGACCAGACAGAAAGTCTAGTCAATCCCGTCCCAATTCCCGAAGGCAAAGTATGGGCCTAATTTGTAAATAAAGCAAACAAGAGACCCTTTTTGCCAATCCCCCTCGTCGTCTTCCTAATCCGGATTACCCCTCGTCGTCTCATCTCCAGCTTGTCTTAGACCCACTCTTCGTTCCCAAGTCCACCATTGACAACCCATCTATCTCTCTATTGTCTTCAACAACTTCCTTCGAGATTCGATTTCATGCCATTCATCAACGACCAGCTTCCAATTTGAACTTAAATTTGAGCAGCCATGGTCGGAAGCAGCGCAAGGTTCCCCAAATTCAAACTCCCCTTCCACCGCTCTTCCCACTCCGCCACGCCTCCACCTCCGCCTCCCCAGAATCTTCAACCGCCTCCGGAATTCATCTGTCCGATTTGCCGTTCCCTGATTTTTGACCCGGTCGTCGTCGCTTCGGGCCACACGTTCGATTCGCTCTGCGTCCAGGTTTGTAGGGCTCTCAATTTCGCTCCTTCTCTCCCCGACGGCTCCAAGCCGGATCTTTCCAGAGTTATCCCTAACCTCGCGTTTAAATCGACGATCGATAATTGGTGCTCCGTCAATGCCGTCGCACGACCGCCTCCGCCTGATTATGTCTCCGTCGAGCGCATCGTTCGCGAGTTGAAGGAGAAGGACGAGGAGAGAGAGCTGATTAACGCCGTCGCGGACAAGGCTCCGGCGCCGAACTTCTCCCACGCTGTCACCGAGGTCGGCGCTCACAAAATCGGCCGGTTTGACTCCTCTGGATCGGTTTGTTCGAGTTCCGACGAGTCCGTGATAGTCGAGACGGAAACCGCGACGGCGAGCCCCCACACGCCGTTCCCGCTTGCCACAAGACCTGCATGCTTCTCCTATTCTTCCGCCTCCACATCCTCGTCGGAGATTTCTGAGTCCCTAAACCCTAACCCTAGCTCGGAAGAGGAGGAGGAGTTCCTCAGGATGCTCCGGAGCCCAAACTTCGGCGAGCTAGAGCAAGGGACCGTCCTTCTTCGGGAGGCCACTAGGTCGCACGAGAGCTCCCGGATCTCGCTCTGCACGCCGCGAATTCTGGCGGCGCTCCGGCCTCTGTTAACGGAGCGGAGGTTCTCCGGCAAAGTAAGCACGAACGCCGCTGCCGTGGTGGTCAACCTCTCCCTGGTGAAAGTCAACAAGGTGAAGATCGTCCGGTCGGGGATCCTACCGCCTCTCATCGACCTCCTGAAGACCTCCGGCGGGGGAGGAGAGACGGCGGAGCATGCGGCCGGCGCTATCTTTAGTCTCGCTCTGGAGGACGACAACAAGACGGCGATCGGAGTTTTGGGGGCTTTGCCGCCATTGATGCACTGCCTAAGGTCGGAGAGCGAGCGGACTCGGCACGACTCGGCCCTGGCTCTGTACCACCTCTCCCTGGTGCAGAGCAACAGAGGGAAGCTCGTGAAGCTCGGGGCGGTCCCGGCGCTTCTGGCGATGCTCGGCGGGGCCGGCTCGGCGGCGGGGAAGGCGCTTCTGGTCCTCTGCAACCTGGCGGCGTCGGCGGAGGGGCGGGGGGCGATGCTCGACCGGAATGCGGTGGAGTGCCTTGTGTCCATGCTGAGGAGGAACGAGTTCGACTCGGTGTCGACTCGGGAGAATTGCGTGGCGGCGCTTTACGCGTTGAGCCACGGGAGCATGCGGTTCAAGGGGCTGGCCAGGGAGGCCGGTGCGGGTGAGGTGTTACGGGCGGTGGTGGAGGAGAGAGGCGGCAGCGAGCGGGCCAGGGAGAATGCGCGGCGGATTTTGCTGGCTATGAAGGGGGACAGAGAATCCGGTGACCGGTGGGAGTGGATTCTTGGTGGCTCCGGCGGGGTAAACTCTTCCCAATTCTAAATTTTATTTCCTTTTTAAGGATTAGATTTTTTTTTGGTTTTGGTTACAGGTTTGATTAATTGGGCATCCATAAACTGTGAAAATGTTGGAATTTAATTGGAACATCTGAACTGTGATTGTCTAAATGCATGGAAGGAACGTGGGTCGTGTACATTCATATAGTCTGTCCATCCTTGTGTATAGTATATTTGTATCTTTCAAGTCATAACCCTATTGATCAAGTGCGAGTCCAACTATGAATGAACACATTTGACGGATTCATTTTGGGGGTTTTGAATTATTGGTTGCTACAAAAAGATGGTGACTTGTGTTGTAATTGGGGGAGGGTGTCATTTTGTGGGACAAAGAAAGATGGGAGTAATCTTTGAGGAAAGGTCATGTGAAGAAACAAAAGAAGAGTTGAAGGGGAAGGTATGCATCATAGAGAAAATATCAAAATCATAATTGTGGGTTCCCATTATAATTGTATATAGTTTTGAGTTGTATTTGTTACTGGTCCCACATGGGGCAGTTTAATGGTAAGAGTCATGGGGATGTTGGGAGGTCTCACAATTTTTGTTTTTGTTACTATATTTGGTTGAAAAATCAACTCTCATCATTCTTCTTACCACTAGGTCGAGCCAGTCGATATAAGTTGGTTTACCTATATAGTGCGCTTTGTCGTCTAGTTTACGGACGTGAAGTTTATTTTGAAACATGGTTTTGGATATTCTTTTTCTTGAGGATGTTCTTTTGCCACCTTTTGTGTTTTTTTTTTTTTTTTCACGGCTAGGGCTCGAGGGCCAAGTTATCATAGAGTTTATTTTGGCATTAGTATTGATAACTGCTTTTCTTTTTAAAGATAAGTATAAGTATATAAAGTATATTTGTTTACAGTATTAAAAAAGTATCTCCATAAACCAAATTTCACTTGGGCGTTCTGTTGGGCACTTGGGCGTCCCTTTCCTTGTTAAAACGTAAAAGGTAGGTAGGCAAGCAGGCCGCACGAATTTGAAGGGACGAAGCAATGTAAGCAATAATTTTCAAAAGGTATAAACAAAATTGAATTGATTAATAAAATCATATGAAATAATTATAAATTTGTATTTCAACATAAACCGCTTGAGTTGAAGGAACCCATTTTAGGTTTGGGTCAACTCATTAGTAGCTAAAGAGATTTAGCTGGCTTATGGGAATTTCAATTTTTGGGTTCTCTCTAAACTCTAAGTCACCACCAAAATAATATTAATGCTTGGGCAACTTGTAAAGAGGCACCTATAACATAAAAACAAAAACAAAAAAACTACTTTAACATTTCACGTGTCACTTTACGTAATAAATCTAGCATTGCGAATGCAGCGAATACACTTTTTTGTTTTGTTAAATTTTTTTTTTTTTTTGAGCTCTTCTCATGACGGTTTGTTTTTGGTCAGAAAACAAAATTTTTATTATGTTTTATAATGCCGTTCGATTGTTTGTGGTGGTGGAGGTTGATATAATCAAAATTGCTTTTAAGATTAGAGTTAGCGTTCGATCAGATTATCATTAAAGTAGTTCAATTCGTCCACTCAAGGTACAATCAAGCAACTTTTATTGAAGATAATCCCCAATTATCAATACAAAATAAGGGTTCTATTAAACTTTTCTTATCAGGATATAAAGTATTAAGCAGATGTTGTCTATACATGTCTCAGAGCCAAAAAGAGAATGTATGATAATTGATTTAAGGCTTTATTTGGGAAAGGGAATTAATATTTTCTTAAATCAGAAAGGGAATTAATGTTGATCATGTTCAAGTGTGTTGTTCTATTTGAGTGTGTTATTGGATAAGGGCTCAACCTTGAAAATTTTCATAAGCCACAACTTTGGTTCAATTTTCAAGTTGACCTTCCAATTGGATCTACTTTACCTTTCTTATAATGTTGAAAAGATGTATAAAATATCCAATATACTCTTAATTAAACAAAAAATTATATTATATACTAATAAATTATATTTGAAAATTTAGTAACTTCTATGATTCAATAAGAATGAAGTTGATAATGTTATTAGTCATTTATAAATAAAAATAAAAATATATTAAGTTTCATTGGCCTTAGTTATAGATGATCATATTCGTAATCATTAAGTCGTGTGTTTATTTGTAAAACGAACAATATGAAGGTTAGATGCTAAACTTACCGTTACAATATTACCACTCTATGGGGTATGAGGGGTAGTTTCAGAAGCTGAATATCTGTCCAATTGACTATTGTCTCAATTACATTTAAAGGTCCAAAACTAGGAAAGCCTTGACAATAAATATAATTGTTGTTATAATCGTTTCACACTTTCACATGACTTTTCATCTTATGGAAAAAAATATATATGTACATATCTAAGAGAATTTTTATTTTTATTTTCAATAAAAAAGTATAGGGGAACTGACTAAAAGAAAAATCCACCTCTAGAGCATTCCATCGAATGAGATGTTGCAGATCTAGAAAAGCAATCACATCCAGGTTGTCCATGTCATGGTTGATCTTTGCAATGTATTTATAGCCAAAAAATGACCTTCCAGAAGCAATGTGTTTATAGCCAAAAAATGACCTAACAACTTCTTAACTATTTGGTCTAACTTTCATCCACCTAACTTTCAAACATCTAACTTTCATCTAACTTCACCGTCTCTTTATAAATTCAATGTAAGTTGGCTCGCAAATTGCCGGGTTACGAAGGACAATATTTCAAACCTCGTATATTAGTGCACTTAGCTAGAGTGCAAACGCCCCTCTTATCGATAGAGCAAGCAGAGTCATGATCCGAGGTATTAAGGAGAACAGTAGGCGCATGTGCGTCACTACTTTCTACACATAATACGTATGTATTTTAAAGAGATTTGCGAGTCAAAACCCGCAATCCCTGTTCTAACTTTATCCATAACAAAGAGATCTCAAAGGAGACTCTTGAAACACATAAGAGCACATTCAACAGCCCTAAAAAGTACTAACAATACGAATAATAATATGGAATAACGAACAACCGTTAAATCTAAGCAGTAAATAAGCCTAATTCCGGTTATTTAGCAAACAAGTGTTCACAACAATTAAAAGATACTAAACGAAAATAGAAATTCACATTTAATAAAAAGGGTAAGAGAGAACCGTTCACTTACCTCGAAAAGCGAATCTAACTTTGATCAGAATCCATAGTGGAATTTCTTAGGGCACGTTTGGTATCCATATCTAGATATGGGATATGGGTATCAACATAAATAATTTCCATATCGGTTGTTTGGTACACTTGGATATGGATATCAAAACGATATGGAGTGATATCTTGATATCACAAATCTGAAGTTTTGATATACCGATATTTTGGGCGGTATTGCTCATATCCAGACTATCCAGTCTTTCCCATTATCTTCTCCCAGCTCTCGTCCCTTCGCCTTACCCAATTGCCCATCTACGGTGCTCGATATGTACTCGTCTTTCCCGGCGAGGGAGAATCAACGCTTCATCGACGCCCTTTCCGGTAGGAGATGAACTCGGTGAGAATCATACCAGTACTGGTGGAATTCGGTGCTTCCAACCTTGTAAACTTAATTTAATTTTTTAGATATGTATTGGTGCTCGATTAGAAAGTTTACCAGATTTATATTAGTGATCGCTTTTGTTGAAATTTTATCAGATCTGTACTAGTACTAGACATTAGAGACAACAAAAACCTTTCAAAGAAGAAATTGAAGAAGCAAAAAGATGAAAAAGATGAAGATAAATTTACTCCAAACCCTAGCAGCCGTATCGATGAGGCAATGGAGAGGAGGAAGAAAAGGATATAATTAGATAAAATGATTTTAAAAATAAAAATTTGATATTTGATATGTAAATATTTTTTTACCAAACATAAAATATGGGATATGACTGATATCTATAACAATATTAAACAACATTATAGATATCAAATTTCATATCGTTATCGCTATATGATATCCTTTAGATATCGAATTAAACCTTTTTGGAAAATATTCATGGCACTGATCAAATTAAACCTTTTTGGAAACCAAAAAGGAAAAGAAATTTAAGGAAAGTGGGAAACTCAATAAAGTGTTAAAATTAGGTTTTGTCCTTGCAACAAACACACCACTCTCTTCCCGAACTCCCCTCTTTTCCTTGTGTTTGCTCTGAATCTGCCATGGCTAGCAAAGAAGAAAAAATTGAGAGTGAAGTGTTTGCTTTGTAAGTATACTTCTACTCGCATTTCTTCCGTCAAAGCTTATATTAGCTGACTCATTGTTTGATATTTCAGGAATGATAACGGTTTTGAAGTGGACATCAAGGATGGAAATCTGGTGGTGTATTTCACTGGTCCAGCAAATTGTAAGTACTTCAAACTTGTGTGAAATGCCAATCTCTTTCCGTCTGGTATAGTCTCAGTTAGGAAGATCGAAATAGGGGAAAGGTGAAGTGGCGATGTCCAATTTGATTCATAGTGCGTCGATCGAGTTTGATTCTTAGCAACTAGATACGGCCAATTTCCATCTACCTACACTAGCCGCTGAATATGAAAATTATCATCGTAATTCCTTTGAGATTTGCAGTTCAAAGTTTAGAAACTGATCTGAAGAAGATAAAATTGAACGAAATTGTGATAATCATGTGTAGAACCTTTGAGATTTGCACTTTCAAAGTTTAGTTACTGACCTAAAGATCACGCCAAGAGAAAATTGAATGAAATTGCAATATCCATGTGTAGATCTATAGTTTGGAAGGGAGTGAAACTTACAAGTTTCAACAATCAACACTAGGCTTAGCACAGAGCACATGTCATGTTTGGCTTCTACTTTACATTCCCTGGGTCACCATGTCTCTCCACTTTTTATCTTCTGTAAGCATTCCTTGGTTAATAGTGATGGACACTTTGCATCTTACTAAGCACTAAATGTTCAAAAAGTATCACGGCTATAAGCTACTACTGCTGCTAGAAGTCTTATCTTGTGTAAATTATACCATGTTGATCCATTCCAAAAAACTTGAGTGGAGACAGAACTCTGATACATTATCTTGGATGTGTATGGAACATCTGCCTGTTCTGGCAATTATTTGTTAGTCAGGATAAAAATCATGGTATTTTTATACTTGCTGGCTTGTAAGTTTGGATTGTTAATTAGTATTCAAGGGAAAATATCAGAAGACTGGGAAACAGAGATTGCACTTGTATAATGCCAGACATTTACATCTAGAAGAGTAGTGATTATGTGTGCAAATGTGTGAATTTAATGATCAATCACCTGTTCCTCATTGAGTAGTTTAATCACATCTATTTGTTTCTTGCCTTGCTTCTTCTTCTTCTTCTTAGGTTGTTATGCACCTGGTCGTTGGGCTGTCAAGGTGAATCTCCCTGAAGATTTCCCCAACAAGCCCCTTGCTATGAGCTTTGAGAATCCGCCCTATCATCCAAACATTGAGGATCCATCTAGGAGGATATGCATGGATGAGCTGCTGGAACAAAATTGGAATGCTGCTGAATTTGGTAAGTAAACCAGTGAAATAAATATAGTTCAAATAAGTTGCCTATTAAGTTGAATTCTGTTGCAGGGAAGCTGAAAAATGGTGATAAAGTAGAACATTATGGTTAAAACTTGAAAACGGAAACAAATCAGTCTTAATATGCATAGTTTGAGTAACATGAATATTTTATTCAAACACTTGAACTGTATATTTATAAGGTTGAACCTTTAAGGAAATCGACTCATAATATTTAAAAGTACCTTCTGCAATGTGTATCCTGTTGTAGATCGTCCATTCTCCTTATCAGGTACTTGCCTCTGCATGTCATTGATATGAGGATTGTTTTGTTCAACAATCTGGTCTGTAAGCATGCTAAGGTTATCACTGGACAACAAACCATGATCTTCTTCATGCAATAAGTTTGAGTTTGGCATTCACATAGTTTTCTTTTTTTGCAGATTTGGTGACCGTCTTCAACACTCTCCTACCACGGCTCCTGCTCTTTCCAAATCCCGAGGATCCGTTGAACTTCACAGCTGCCCAGGACATGTGTAGAGACCCTAACGCCTTTCGATATGTTGTTGAGGGTAAGTTTTCTTAACCTTTTTATCCAGCCCCATGCTTTCTTAAGCTTTCTTTTTCTCCTAAATCTTTCTTAACCTTTCTTCTTCTCTCCTGAATCTTAACAGCCCATTCTCTCATGGTTGCTGTTGAGGGTGGGGATGAGGGTCAAGCTGCCCGGGTTGTTGACGACTTCTATGAAAAGATGTGTGAAGATGATGGCGGATTGTAGACTGCATTGTTCTTGTCTTGTAGAAAACCTTAGACTTTGCTGGTATGCTGGTATGTTGGTAGGCATTTTCTTGTGGAAAACCTTAGACTTTGCTGCTATGTTGGTCTGTTGGTAGGGTGGTGAATTTTGAATGTTGGTATGTTGGCATCAAAACCTAGAGATTTTGTAGGTGCTTCAAACTCATATGCTTACACTTTGCTGACTCATATGCTTACACTTTGCTGTTGTGTTCTTCCGCTTTGTACATGCTTTGTTGTTTGCATGGAAGAATCGGTCTCCCCTTTCTGCGAGATGCTCTCACCAGACGCATGTAGACTTCTCATTCAAAAGCTTTGTTTGCCTTTCTTCGTTTAATAAGACGGACGAAACAAGGGGTCCAATAAACTAAGTCCCTAAAAAAAGGCCATTAACGATGAATGACATTATGTTGTCGGCCCGGGTTAAAATAGAAGCTAATTTAATCGGAATAATGTAAATTCATATTTTCAACTACCAAAATCAAATATTTTCCTAAAGATCAAATCTAGAATTTGATTTATTTTATTATTAACTGTCTTTCTAACCTATGCCCTAAGGGCATAGGATAAGCTTTCCGGTTTTAGAAACTAAAACCCTAAAAAGAAGCAAATAAACCCGTCGTAAAAAAAATTTAAATCTCTAAATAAATAAAAAAAAACCAAATCCTTCTAAAACAAGAGGCTTATCCTATAGGTTAGAAAATCCGTATTAACTAAAAAGATGTTTTATACCGTAGAATTTTGAAAGTTTCTATCAGAAAACTTGTCAAACTTTACGCAAATATACACATATATTTACATAAAAAAAAAAATAATGTACAACTATCTATCTATCTATAACCATGTATTAAAGTTGTCCCTTTTCGAGCCACCAGAACGATTCTGGCCCCACCTCATATTTAAAAAAATAATTTTTATTTTTAACACTTTAACTTTTTATAATTAAATTTTTCTTTAACTATTTAAATCTATCTTTAACATCAAACAAATATCTATTTAGTATAAACAATATCTTTTGAAAACTTCCTTATACAAATATTTAAAATTAAAGATAACAAATTTAAAATATTTTAAAATAAGTATAAATATCTTTTATCTTTTAACATAATATCTTTTCACGAATTTATTTATAGATATATATTCTTTTATAATAATACAATTAATTATAAATAATTATAATGTTTTAAAATAATTAATATAATATTTTATAGATATACTAAAATATTTGATAATCTCTAAATTTATGTACATATAAAGTAATAAAAATATGAATAATATAATATTTGATTATAAAAATTATACATTCTACAAGCAATAAATTACTTATATTAAATTTTATATTATATTTTTATTTATTAATATTTTATTTATAACGTCTATAAAATATCGAATTATAGTCGTTCATGGTACGATGAGTACAACTAGTATATTGAAAATTCTCTACAATTATTGATCAAAACCATTGTTGATTTTATCCGAGTAAACTAAGATATAATTGAAGGAAAGAAAATGAATGATGACATGATATACTTGAATTCACTCTACCTGTAAAATTAAAATCAGAAAAAAAAAATCAAGAAAAAAGAGAGAGTAGTGTTGTTTTTAATCTTGATGAGATGTGAGCATTTGTATAAATGGTGATCGATAAGAATAGTTATAGCTTGTACTTAGTAGATCGTAAAAATTTCATCCAATAACTCCATTTTTATAGGGATGAAAGAGAACTAGGATTTGCATCGCTAAACTTGGCAATGCAAAAGTAAATTTTCATTTTGATCATAGAAAAAGTAAATTATTTAAAACTAAAAAAAATTACACAAATGATGATGAGTAAGGAAGGATGAATATGATAACTAAAAGAAAAGAAATCGATTTAATATGTATTTAATTAGATTTTAGATATGGCTATAACTATAAGTCTGTTAGGAAAAGATTAATGATTAAAAAGATTAAAGAAATTTTCTTTTGGGATCTTATTTATCGCCTCGTAGGCGACAAATAGCAAAATCCTTAATATTAGCCCCTCAACTTTATCTTTCGATTAATTAATTGTTGCAATCAATTGATGAGAATGAATAAGAATGAATGTAGGAACCATTATCTGGAAGCTTAATTATGTTGAAGTTTGCTTGCATCAAAGAAGAACGACATGTTTTCTCACTATCAAACAGGGTCTAAATTGTTTTCAAATTAGAACAACTGTCTTGTTTAGTTAGAGTTGTGTTAATAAGTCTATAGATAGATTTATAAACTCTCCCAAAAAAATAATAAATTTAATAAAAAATATAAAATAATTTTTTTTGAAGATAGGAATAGAATAACTTCACACTAGGCAGGAGATGGGAGGGGGTTAGGCGGAACTTTATTCAATGTGAGCGGGAGAATAGAACAAAAAAGTGGGAAAACTATTTATGGGGTTTTTACTTTCTTTTTACAGGAGCTGGAAAGTAATTTCCGAATTGGTTCATAGTTTCGATAGTCCGACCATAAATTATTCCTTCTCCGGTGGCAAAATAATTTCCGACCGATGTTTGTTCCTTCTCCGAGTGAGTGATCCGGCAGCTGACGCGGGACAGACTTTTATCTGCGACGATTGGGCGGTAACGAAAAAAGGTGTGTTAAATCGAATTGAAGGAGTTTAGGAATCTTGTTATTGGAATTGAAATTGACATGGAATTGATTGTTTGGTTGCTGAATTTGAAGGTGTTTATTTAGCAAACTGATAACGTGCATATTAGAATTGAAATTGACCTACAATCGATTGTTTGGTTGTTGAATTTGAAGGTGTTTATTTAGCAAACTGATAGTGTGCACTTCGTTATTTGCGATAGTGTGCATCCCGTTATGTTGTTGGACGATCTCTAGACATGCTATATTATATATTGTTTATTTAGCAAACTGATAGTGTTCAATTCGTTATTTGCGACAATGTGCATCCCGTTATGTTGATAGAGGATGTCTAGACATGCTACAATATATATCCTGTCATACTGAAACACTATTTTTGAAACAGGAATAAAAGTGGTAGACCTTTTAGCTCCCTATCGCCGTGGAGGGAATATAGGACTGTTGGGGGGGGGGTGGACATCTTGTTATTATTATGACTTTCTTATGTGTTTGTTGTCGATGATCTCAACATCAAGAAAACAAAAGCTTTCAAACACAAAAAAAGAAACACAATGCATCAAGGATTTCGGTACAAGTGCATTTATAGACAGTGTGCAATTCGTTATTTCAAAAGTGTGCAATTCGTTATTTGGACAATTTGCACTCGGATCATTTGTTGGAGTTGCATTTTCGTGATCGTGTGCAATTCGTTTCTTGCACTGTGCATTCGAGTCATATGATAGGGTGCATGTAGCTTATTGGAAAATGTGATCATAGATTTATTTGCTTCAAATCCTTCGTAGATTTCGCTTCAATGGACTTGCTCCTAAACGAACGTTTAGATTTGAACGAGGAATATTTCCTAAACGAAGATTTTGATTTAAATGAGGAAACTGTTGTCAACGAAGACGTCGGCGACACAATTGACCCCTCCGATGGTGTTTTTCCAGAGCCCAAAATGGGTATGTGCTTTGACAATGCAGAAGACTTTGCAAAATGGTGTCATAAATATGCATATCGTTTTCAGTGGCATACTCGCAGCTCCAAGCTGTTCGAGGAGTACAAGGGAAGATACGAGAATAAAAAGGGTCAAGAGGAAGCGGAATACCACGTGATGGAGAAACTTCGATTAGGGTGTGTGAAGGCGGGGAAAGCAACAATGTATAAAAAAAGCCAAGCAACAGAGTGCCCAATCTTTATTCATGCGAGGTACGTGGAGGATAGGTTTAAAATCAAGAGTCTGCAACTGGAGCATAACCACCCGCTTAGTCCAAGTAACAACCGTTTGATGATTAACTATAAGTACATGCCAGAGCACCACAAGATGAGGATCATGACGAATGATAGAGCTGGTGTTCTAGTGACGAAGAATTTTAATTCGCTGGTTGTTAAAAGCGGAGTGCATGATGTTGATAGGGTTTCTACTGACAACAAATAAATTTATAGTCAAGACCCCGCTGAGTATAGTGAAGTCAAGATCGTCCATGTAACGGTCGGTTTTCACTTTTCTCGACTTTATCCTATAAAGGCCGGAAGACGACTTTCTTGTTGTACAAGTAATCGTTTTACTTGGTCCGCAAGTAACTATGAATAGAGGATTAGATTTTCATAACCACTAGAATTATCCCTAAATTCTTTTATAAATTAATTACCTAAATATCATCTTTTAAAAAAAATTTAAAAAAAATAAAAAACGTGAGCTTGGCATATCTTCTTAGTGGATTGATCTTATCCCGTGGGCTTGGCATATCTTCTTAGTGGATTGATCTTATCCCCTACCATTAGTTTTTTTTAATTAATTACCTAGTTAGTTAGATGATTAACTTAACTTTATATTTATCCATTAGTCACTGATCTTCTAATCCTTAAAAACACGATCTCCAACCCTTTCAAAACCGAGATACGATCTTTAGAACAAACCCCGATCTTCCTTGTTACCCCGTTAAACAAGCACCAGTAGCACCAATCGAGATCGGTGGTCGCCGCCACCAACAACTCGATCGTTTGCACTAACCTTCTTCCACCGACGACTTTTTATCGGCGGTCCCGAGATCCGATTTGGTTTAATCACACTGATGAACCTCGACATTGCATCACCGTATCGCCTGAACCAGCGTTGTCGATCCTGCCATGCTCTCGGAAGATCCGGTCTTGTTCGTCTTCACAACGAGCCGTTGTCAAGAAAAAAGAGAGAGTAGTGTTGTTTTTAATCTTGATGAGATGTGAGCATTTGTAAAAATGGTGATCGATAAGAATAGTTATAGCTTGTACTTAGTAGATCGTAAAAATTTCATCCAATAACTCCATTTTTATAGGGATGAAAGAGAACTAGGATTTGCATCGCTAAACTTGGCAATGCAAAAGTAAATTTTCATTTTGATCATAGAAAAAGTAAATTATTTAAAACTAAAAAAAATTACACAAATGATGATGAGTAAGGAAGGATGAATATGATAACTAAAAGAAAAGAAATCAATTTAATATGTATTTAATTAGATTTTAGATATGGCTATAACTATAAGTCTGTTAGGAAAAGATTAATGATTTAAAAGATTAAGGAAATTTTCTTTTGGGATCTTATTTATCGCCTTGTAGGCGACAAATAGCAAAATCCTTAATATTAGCCCCTCAACTTTATCGTTCGATTAATTAATTGCTGCAATCAATTGATGAGAATGAATGTAGGAAGTATTATCTGGAAGCTTAATTATGTTGAAGTTTGCTTGCATCAAAGAAGAACGACATATTTTCTCAATATCAAACAGGGTCTAAACTGTTTTCAAATTAGACCAACTGTCTTGTTTAGTTAGAGTTGTGTTAATAACTTTATAGATAGATTTATAAACTCTCCCACAAAAATAATAAATTTTAAGAAAATATAAAATAATTTTTTTTGAAGAGAGATAGAAATAGAATAATTTCACACTAGGCTAAACCCTATAAAAAAGGTCGAAGGGTTATATCTACGGTATATTATTTGTAACATAGTAAAAAAAGGTCAAATATAATTTATTAGTATATAATATAATTTTTTATTTAATTAAGAGTATATTGGATATTTTATACATCCTTTTCAACATTATAAAAAAGGTAAAGTAGATCCAATTGGAAGGTCAACTTGAATGTTGAACCAAAGTTGTGGCTTTTGAAAATTTTCAAGGTTGAGCCCTTATCCAATAACACACTCAAATAGAACAACACACTTGAACATGATCAACATTAATTCCCTTTCTGATTTAAGAAAATATTAATTTCCTTTCCCAAATAAAGCCTTAAATCAATTATCATACTTTCTCTTTTTGGCTCTAAGACATGGATAGACAACATCTGTTTGATACTTTATATCCTTGATAAGAAAAGTCTAATAGAACCCTTATCTTGTATTGATAATTGGGATTATCTTCAATAAAAGTTGCTTTTATTGTACCTTGAGTGGATGAATTGAACTACTTTTATAATAATCTGATCGAACTCTAACTCTAATGTATATATATAAAAGACGCAAGGAATAAGGTCACCATGTTACACCACCTAGGATTTTCTTACTTGTCGTTCCCACGTTAACCGACCTAGGATTTTGCCACATAGGATTTTTTATTTTGGGAATTTATAGATATTGATATTATTTTAGGAAAATATAGAAATAAGATAAATTAATGTAGGAAAAATTCTATCTAAAAATAAAGATGTTATCTATTATATATTAGGAATTAGGATAGATCTACAAGATATTATCTAAAATTAAAATAAATTATATAACATTAGATATTAATATATTATCTAGAATTTAGATTATTTTTACCTTTTTATATTTTTGTAAAAGATTTTTAAATTTGAATGATTCTAATTCAAATAATTTTTATTTATATTTTGCATAAATAATTTATTGTTAAGCCATCAAAATTATGGTAGATTCACCTTAATAATTTTGGTCGCGTTTCACATGACAGTATGACCCCAATTGTAAAATTTTATATTATTTTTTCTAATAAATAATTTTTTTTATATTAGATTAAAATCATATTTATTAAATAAATTAAATATTCAATTTATATAGTCGTGCATAGCACGACGGGTATAACTAGTCTAACTTAAAAGTAGTTTTGATCATATCAACCAATACCACCACCACCACAATCGAACAGCATTATGAAACATAAAAACAGAAATTATTTTCTGACAAAAAACAAACCGTCATGAGAAGAGTAAAACAAAAAAGAAAGAAAGAAAGAAGAGATTATCGGAATTCTTATAGCCTCTTAAGATTGTGTCCAAACCTGTAAATGACCAAATATTTCAAATTCAAATTTCAACAAAACAAAAAAGTGCATTATCTGCATTCGCGAAAACTAGATTTGTTACGTAAAGTGACACGTGAAATGTTAAATTTTTTTTTTTTTTTTAATGTTATAGGTGCCTCCTATTGGAAATGTAATTATATTTTCCTTATTTATTGTAGGAATTATCTTTAGTCAAAGATAAATTGTTATGATTGTTATTTTTTTCCCCTTAAATCTAGATTACGTTATTATTTCATCAATATATCTAGACACAAGTCTCTTGTATAAAGTTTGCTCATCAGTTTATTACTAAACACATCTTTCTACAAACCTTTACACATCTCTATTATGGTATCGCCGTATCGGAGCGTTTTACCTAGCGACATTGCGATCCTATATTTTTTAATCTTCATGGCCGCCGATGTCTATAATCGGTCAACAACAATCATCACAAAATACTTCTGCTTTTTTAAAAAAATCTCAAAATCTCAGTCTTTGGGCATCTCCAACAAAACAAACCGAGGGTAACTTTAATGAAGCAGTATTCGATATTCGATCCGGGCAACTCCGACGAAGCAGCTTCCGGGCGACTCACACAAAACCGAGATCTCCTCAGGGAGACTCACACAAAAGTGGAGAACTCCTCATGGCGACTCACACAAAACCGAGATATCCTTAGGGAGACTCACATAAAAGCCGAGGTCTCCTCATGGCGACTCACACAAAGCCGAGATTGTCTTCGAGCGTCTCCGATGAAACCAGATCATCTTTGGGCGTCTCCGACGAAAACCGGGATTGCCTTTGGACATCTCGTACAAAACCGGGATCGCATTTGCGTGTCTCATACAAAATCGAGATCGCATTCGTGTGTCTCATACAAAATCGAGATCGCCTTCAAGCGTCTAAGACATAAACGGGATCCACGATTTCAAGAGCGGTTACACAAGATTGGTCTTTCTGAATAACGTCCATCTTGAGGGAGGATATTGAAAATATAATTATATTTTCCTTATTTATTTTAAGAATTATCTTTAGTCAAAAATATATTGTTAGGATTGTTATTTCTTCCCTTAATTCTAGATTACACGTTATTATTCCATCAATGTATCTAAACACAAGTCTCTTGTATAAAACTTGCTAATCAGTTCATTAATAAAAATACCTTTCTACAAACCTTTACACAACTCTATTATTAGAAGTTGCCCAAGCATTAATATTAATTTGGTGGTGTCTTAGAGTTTAAAGAGAACCCAAAAATTGAAATTCCCAAACGAGTTGACCCAAACCTAAAATGGTTTCCCTCAACTCAAGTGGTTTATGTTGAACCAACAAGCATGTTGATTTGATTAACCTAAAAACAACCGGTTTTTCGGTTCGGTTTTTGGTTTCGGCTTTCTATGGTGAGACGGGGACTTTCGGTTTCACCCCTAGAACTATTCTAGGCTAGAATAGTTGTCCACTTATATCCAACTTTTGCCCATCGTCTTTCTCTCATCGTCTCTCGTTTTCATCGTTCTTACTTCTTTTGCCCACGACTATCACCGGCAACATCGATGCCGACCAACACCACCTTATCTTCCTTGTAGACCATGACCGCCTAACATCCTAACACCGCCAGATCCGATTTCTTTCCAGATCTTCAGATTTGATTTTGTTCCAGATCTCCAGATCCGATTTCGTTCCAGATCTCCAGATCCGATTTCGCTCCAGATTGCTTGGTTCTTCTTCTCCACTGCACAAATTAATATCTTTCTGTAGATCCCTCTGTCTGAGTCAGCGTGTTTCTGCAATTATCTCCCGAATTCATTAACTGTTAGATTTCAATAATCCATCTTTTTTGGGTGTAAGGTGAATTTGGAGTGGTAGGTTTCAGATCGGCCGGAAAGGAGATACTCGGTGGGAAGTTCAGATGAAAAAGTGCTTAGTGTGATCAAAGGTATGGTGATGAATGAACTTCATGAACCATTTTGCTCAATTCACTTACATCAGTGCTCGATTGAATGATTTTTCCTGCTCAAAATCACAACTTTATGTGCAATAATATGAACCTTTTTTTCCTCTAATTTGAATGGATTTTCATGTTATGCTTTGGAATCTCTCTTTGGGGGCACAATTTGAATGTTTTTTCATGCTATCCTTCTCTATCGATTCTGATGATTTTCACTACATGCAAGAAATAAATATTTCTGTTTCACTTGGATTTTTTTTCCATTCCCTGAATTTATATGGATACATATTGCTTGGCTTTGTTGTTCTTTGTTCATTGTGCATTCTGCAATCTGCATCTGTTCCAGTCGCAATCTCATCCTCCTACTTTGAAAAAAATCTCTGCCTGACTTTGTGACATGCCTTCTGCCTTCCTGCAACTTATTAACTAATACTAATATCTGTTAGTTTTGATTTTTTTTCTTTCTCTCCATTTATCTGTTCAGTTGACCTAATAAAAAAAAGAGGGAGCACAATTAGGTAACATAACATTCGAACTGAGTTCATCCATTCAATAATCCATGTCGGATTACATTAGCCAAGACTTACTGGTTCTGATTCTGAAGAGGCTTCCTGTGAAAATCCTATTGCGCTTCAAATGTGTATGCAAATCGTGGAAACAGCTCATCGACTCCACCTCATTCACTCTTCAACACCTCCACCTCACCTCCCAAAGTCCCCGCTTCATCTTAACGGGCGTGGGGAACACCAATCTAAAACTGCTCGATCCACGCATGTTTCCGTCGGTATCTGACTTCGACACTGTAACAATTGCAGATAGAATCAAAAGGGCTTCTTTTGTTAGCACGTGTCATGGCATAATCTGTTACATTGATGCTTCTGCCCTCTTGGTCTTCCTCTGGAACCCTTTAACCCGTCAGCTCTTCAGGTTTCCTCTTCCTTGTAGTGGGACTGCTTATAAATACTATCGGAGTTTCTGGATTGATCCTTCCAACAACGAGTTTAAAGTTGTTACATTTAATCTTAAAGAAGGCGAAAATGTTGCCCTTTACTCTTCTAGAAAAAGAGCATGGATGGAAGTTGGTATGGATCTCGACATTATAGGCAATAACTATGCCCCAGACGGGTTATGTGTCCAGGTGATGGTTGATGGTGTGGCTTACTGGAGGGCATACTATCTCGGCTTGCCAATTATAGTTTTCTTTGATTTTGGGCAGGACAAGTGTGGAACAATTGAGTTGCCGTTCTCAGTCCCGCACAAGTACATAAATGTTTGCAAGTGGAGAGGGTTTCTCTCAGTTGTACATTGGAATAACCAGTTGCCGAATAGATGCGATTCATGGGTGATGCAAAATGGAGTGTGGAGTAAGATGTTCAGTTTTAACCTTGTCACGAGGTTTAAGGAAATTTTATGTGTTTTGGAGAGTTGTGGCTGCAGGGTCTTAGCATTAATAGGGAATCGTGACACCGTGTTATGTGATCCCAATGATAGCAGCTGCGCATACATCACCCTGGAGAAAAGCTATAACAACCAACGTATAGTCTCTTATGAATTCGTGGAGAGCCTTGTTTCTCCAGATCCAAAATGTATATCTATTATATAGGGTATGCATACATTTAGCCTGTTTTAAATATTTAGCAGAAATGTTTCAGCTTCAGACCAATATTGGTTCCGTTCAGTTTTATTTATCAGGCAGCAGTGGAGTTCATTTGTATTGCTAAAACTTTGTTGATGATGTACTTAATGTTAAAGCTGCTTAAATCACATGTTTGATTTTTCATATTGGAATTTAGCTTGCTCTTCAGTATTTTTGTATAAAATTTTCATACAGCTGCTACACTCATATGTTAGTTAATTTAAGGAATTGCACGGAAAAGCTCCTTTACTTCATTCCCGTCCATTTTTTTTTACCTTAGCAATGGTGTGTGTGTGTGTGTGTTGAAAGATCAGTCGGTTTTTGTTATCCAAAGTCACGCAGTAGTAGCCCTGCAAAATTGTTAGACAACTGACCAACTGTTGTACAGTTGTACATAATTCACATAGTTCTGCATCCCCCTGTCTCTCTCTCACCTGAGGGCTCGTTTGGTTCGATTCCCATGGAATGAGGAATCGGAATCGGAATGAGTCATTTCAGAATTTGTGTTTGGTTAGACAAAATATTGGAATCACTTTCATTCCTTGGAATGGGCCATTCCAAGCCCAAAGAAGGACTTGATTCCATCCAAAAACCTAGGGTATGGCCCATTCCAACATAACACCCTAATTAATTTCACGCTGCCTCAGCCTCCCGACACTCAATCTTCACCCCCTCTGTCTCTGAAGTCGAGTCGTCCGACAGTGCCCAGCTTCCGGCCTCTTCCCGACGTCTTTTCGGCAACTCCTCACAGACTTCATTCCCTTCGTCCCTTGCCAGGTAACTTTATGCTTGAAATTCTAAAATCCAACCCTTATCTTGATGTAGAATTTGCAAATTCTAGAACTAATTAAAAAATTAAAATTTCTCAGATCGAGAGCTTAATTTGATTTTTGAGTTCAAGAGGACCTCAAATTTAATGTTCAATATTTTGTTGGACTTTGAAATCCATGTGTACAAATTATATTTGTGGTTAGAGGACTCTTTTTTTTTATTTATAGTTAATCATGTGATTTGCCATTCTTGTACATATTATATTTATTTGAGGTTATAGATTGAAATATCCATTTGTTTACTTGTGTTTATGTAAAATGATATGTAATGATGGACTCATTTGAGCATGATTTACAAAGGAGGAAAGAAAGACAAAATCGTGTGCAACTAATAATAACGATCGTTGTTAGATTTGTTGTAATAACAACTATGATGTTACACTCTCCCAAATTAGAGAGATCCAATTTGAGAAAAAACATAAGATACGTCATAGAATGGAAAATTTGAATATAATTATTAGAGAAAATGATGTCTTATGTAAGAATGAGCTTCGTGTTAATAGACACACCTCTGTTGTGCTTTGTGAAATTGTTCAAGAGATTGGGGGATTGAGTAGAACAAGAAACATGGAAGTGGATGAAATTGTTGCCATGTTTTTGTATACATTGGCTCATCATAAGAAAAATAGGTCGATAGGGAATTACTTTCTAAGAAGTGGGGAGAGTGTAAGCCGACAATTCAACCTTTGTCTTCTTGCATTTTAAAGTTGCATAATCACTTACTAAGAAAGCCCACACCGATTCCCGAAGATTTTGAAGACTATAGATGGAAAATGTTCAAGGTATAACAAACAACTCTTATGAATTTATAACAATTTTTTTTATATCTTACTCTTTTTCACACATTTCTTTTCCATTTTGTAGAATTGCCTAGGAGCATTAGATGGAACATTCATTAGTGTTCACGTGTCTAACAAGGATAGGTCAAGATATCGAATTAGAAAAGGTGATCTTTCTATGAATGTGCTAGGTACACCTACATTGGAATTCATATATATATATATATATATATATATATATATATATATATATATATATATATATATATATATATATATATAGGGGCACGCTCCAGAGAAACAACTATTATAGAGAAACTAGAGTCGGAAGGAGGATCGTTAGATTCATCAAGATTAATGGTTCTGATTGTAGGAACATTATAAGAAATATGGGGATGAGAATATAGCATCACATTCAAAATGGAAATTTCGGATGAAAAAAAAAATAAAAAAATGCTGACCTGCGATATTGTAGGAGATATTGATTACGTGTTTGCAAATTTGTGGTTCACATGATTTTCAAATTCAAACGTAATTTCCAAAATTTAATAGGCTTATTTATTCCTAAAATTTAGGATATAGTTTCCATAATTTTAAAAACTAAAAAGGTAATATATATATATAAAAACGAATTTGAAGATTACATTATCGAATTGTAGGTTCTGTACTCGCATATGCTTAAGACGTTATCGAATATGCCGCTGTATTACTAATATGATAATTAGACTGCATATATGAGCTTACAAATTGAACATACTATGAACTGTGCTTGAATATGCATATTTCATTCTCGAATATGCCGTTGTAGTACTAATGTAATAATTTGACCGAATATATGATTTTACATATTGAACATCTAGGTTTGGTACTCGAATATGCATAGGACATTCTCGAATATGTCATTGTATATAATATTCGAGATATTTTGAACCCTCCCCTATTACAATATATTTGAATATTAAACAAAATCTCGAATATGTATACAATATATCTGAATATTAAGTACAAAATGTCGAATATGTATACAATATGTCTGAATATTAACTTCACAATTTTGAACACGTGTACAAAAGAACTCAAATATTTATACAATGTATGTATATGAATATTAAGTACAAAATCTCGAACATATACACAATATATCTGAATATTAACATCACAATTTTGAACATGTGTATAATAAACTCGAATATGTATATAATATATTTGAATATTAAGTACACAATATCGAACATGTATACAAAACATCTGAATATTAACTTCAGAGTTTTGAACATGGGTATAAAAGAACTCGAATA
Source organism: Fallopia convolvulus (assembly GCA_964016875.1). Lineage (NCBI taxonomy): Eukaryota > Viridiplantae > Streptophyta > Magnoliopsida > Caryophyllales > Polygonaceae > Fallopia > Fallopia convolvulus. The sequence goes on along the minus strand of OZ024731.1, from coordinate 11,515,179 downwards.
TGCAAGTATAAATATCAAACCTATTAACAATGTAATCTAAACAATAACAATGGCGAATCCTATGAACATCTTCTTTCTACTATAATCACGCTCCTCTTTCTTCTTCGCTCGATCCCATAAGGAGAAAATTCCTGTCTTAATTAGTTCACATTATAACAAAATAATTAGATATATCATGCTGGATCAAGTAAATGAACCAATTTAACATTTCATCCAAATTAACATATGAAGATCGAAATCGGCCAAATTACTGGACGAGTACGTGCAAAAAATCAAATCAACAAAAAAAATGAGGAGATTCGAGTAAAAAAAAGTCGTTATCTAAAAAAATTAATTCAAACAAATTCAAAACCTGATTTTGATTAATCAATTCAACCAAATTCAAAACTCGATTTTGATTACAAAAAAATCAAATCAAATCACGAACTAGGAGATTCGAGTAAAAATAATCAATTTAACCAAATTAAAAAAATCAAATAAAAAAAAATCAAATCGTAAATTCACTTATGTAGTAAAGACCTCACCGGTGAGATTGAAGAAAAAGTGGTTATGAACCGTCGTGCTTTGTCATCGGGAGAGCACCGAAAAACAGAGGATGAAGTCCAAGCAGGTCCCTAGCATCGGCTTGGAAGATGAAGAAGATTTTGATATTGTAATTTCTGGATGAAAAGAGAGCGATTAAAAAATGTGGCAGTAATTATGGACGGTTTTGATATTGGAAATTGAATATATGGATTGGAGAGAGAGGGTCAAGATTATGGGAGATATTTTAGGAATTTGGTGTGATCTGGTGTATTAAACACATGATAGTTATTCTACACCCTATTTTATTTAATCTCAGCCCTTAATTTTATTTAATCCGACGCTTCTAATAATGGCTCCCGTTTCTCTATAAAAATGGGTTTCTCTAGAGCCCAATTCTATATATATATATTACATAATTTACATGGTTGGGAAGGTTCTGCACATGATGGTCGTGTTTTTCGTGATGCTTTGTCAAGACCTAGAGGTTTGAAAGTACCGCAAGTTGATTATTAAAAGGGATTACATTATTATATAGAATACTAGTTAAATAAAATACAATATACGAGACAATAATATCTTTTTTGTTATATGACAAGGTAATTATTACTTGGCTGATGCTGGATACACCAACTATAGGGATTTTTTTAACTCCTTATAGAGGCCATCCATATCACCTGAAAGAGTGGGGAGATCGACAACCATAAAGTGCGGAGCAATATTTCAATATGAAACATTCAAAAGCAAAAAATGTCATAGAAAGATGTTTTGGTCTCTTAAAAAGAAGATGGGCTATCCTTCGAAGCCCCTCATGGGAATGAAGTCGAATATGTAGATGCTGCAATTGATGATTTGGAGAACAATGTTGTGATTCTTGGAACAGAAGAAGAGTTGGAAGAACTTGCTGATTTACCATCTCCACCACCTTTGAAAAGGCAAAAGAAACGAAAGACATCTTTTGGACACTCGGATAAGAATGACTTGACGGGGAAATGGTCAAGTACAATGGATGATATGAATACACATCTTAGCAAGATTGCAAGTTCTATGGTTGCTGCAGAGGAGCGTGAGCAAGCTGTGCAAATTCGTGAGGTGGAAGTCTTGGATCAAAAGAAGAAATTACTTGCTGAAATTTTCAAGATTGATGGACTCTCTATGGATGATGCTATTGATACTGCACGTATTCTAAGTAACAATCCAAATAAGCTGGATATTTTTTTACAGTTGCCCTAATGACGAGTGGAAGGCTCGTTATGTCTTGAAGCTTATCCATTAAGTTGGATGTCCAATTGCAGGTTTGGTGGATTTCATTTTTTGTGGTGATTGCAAGCCCTTTTAATGATTTACTATCTTTTAAGTTGTGTCACATAGGATATGTCAAACATTTGGTAGCCTTTGTGATGTGTCCCTCGTATGGGATGCGACGGATCGACGTGGTGTTTGAGTATTAGGTCTCGAATCAGCGAAGCGGAAGACTTGATTGATTGAATTATGGCACGATTACACAAGAACAATTGAGAAACGAGAGCTTTGAATGATAATGTATGGGCGGCGCAATGGCACTAGGGCAAAATAAGGAGCAAACCTCTACTTTATTAACCCTAATGTGCGCTCCATGAAAACATAATCCTAAGCCTCCTTATATAGAGAGGCGGCACAAGAAATAAGCTAGAAACCCTAATAGGGGCGGCACGCTTATGGCTGATACGCAGATCCAAGCCCAGCGGCGCAAGCCCATAATCCATCGGCGCAAGACCCAAAAAACACTTAATAAATTCATAAAACTACTAATAGTAATGTTCGGAATTGGAAACTATGCGAAAAATACTATATAAGTGATAGGTCGTCTGTGACCGTGCTCGAAGTGTCGCGACAAGGGCTGGCGCGGCGCGGCGAAGCTTGGACACGGAGCTGACGAGGTCATGGCGCGGCCCGGGGCGCTGGCGAGGACGCTGGCGTGGACGCTGGCGCGAGGGTTGCGAGAACCTCAAGTTGCGATCCATGGCACGGTGCTAGGCTCGAGTCCGATGGTGGCAAGGGGTTGGAGGTTGTCACCGTTGGCTCGAGTTGAGGTTCCTCGACGCCGAGGACGCACAAGGCAGTGTGCGTCGGCGCGGCAAGGGGCGCGCCGTGGCCTGCGGAGAGGCGCGCCACAAATTATTGTGTCGCGGCCTGGATTGCTCGAGTCCTGGCACGAGTGATGGGGCCATCCGAGCATAGTGTGTAGGCGTCGTTCTCCTAGATAGCATCCATGGTGGGGGTCGCATCACCCTCCCCCACTTGGTTGGGAAACGTCCCCGTTTCCTCTTAAGCTGGCTCAACATAGGGGGAGAGATCGGCGACATTGACAGTAGAATGCACCGTATACTTGCCTTGAAGGTCGATCTTGTAGGCGTTGTCCCCGATCCGTTCCAAGATTTTGAAAGGGTCGTCTCCTCGTTGATGAAGCTTTGTCTTACGAGAGTCTGGAAAATGGTCCTTGCGAAGATGTAGCCAAACGAGATCTCCAAGGTTGAACACCAGCCGCTTCCTTCCCTTGTTATGTTGTGCCTCGTACTGGCTTGCCCGACGCTCCAACTGTGTCCTCGTCCTTTCGTGCAATCGGCGAATGGCGTCGGCACAATTGGATGCGTCGATGTGCTCGCCATTCTTCAAGGGGCGAGGGACAAGATCCATTGGAGTATGGGGGTTGAGGCCGTAGACGATCTCGAACGACGTCTTCCTAGTAGCCGAATGTTTGGACCTGTTGTATGCAAACTCAACGAAAGGGATTAGATCCTCCCACCGACGTGGGTTATTTTTGAGCACCGTCCGAAAAAGGGTGCCTAGTGTCCGATTGGTCACCTCAGTCTAACCATCGGTTTGGGGATGATAAGATGTAGAAAAGAGCAATTGTGTCCGTAGCTTTCCCCAAAGCGTTCTCCAGAAATGGCTACAAAATTTCGTGTCTCGATCACTAATAATAGTGCGAGGCACGCCATGGAGTTTCACGACATGCTCAAAAAAAAAATTTGCGATTTCCGTCGCATTGTTGTCCCCTTTGCATGGCACGAAGTGAGCCATTTTGGAGAAGCGGTCCACAATTACAAAGATCGAATCCTTACCGCGCCTTGTCATTGGAAGGCCCGTGCTAAAATCCACGGAGAGATCTTCCCACGGGGTATCCGAAATTGGCAAGGGAGTGTATAGGCCATGAGGTTGGGACCTCGATTTTGCTGTTGGACATGGCACACAACCCCGACAATACTTGTGGACATCAGAGGCCATGTGTGGCCAATAGAAGTGTTCACGAAGTGCTGCTAGGGTTTTGGCTATGCCAAAATGGCCTCGGCCGTCATGAGCTTCTTTGAGAAATAGATGCCTCACGGACGAGTTCGGAATGCAAAACTTTACGGCTCGGTAGAGGTATCCATTGTCCAAAAAATAGGACTCATGGATTCGATTTTGCTTGAGGTTCTCCATGATCGGTTTGAAAAATTGATCATGCATATATAACTCCTTAATCAAGGAGAACCTGAGCAAATTGGCCTGGAGTTGGGTGAGAAGTACATACCTGCGTGACAGAGCATCTACCACGACATTCTCCTTTCCTTTTTTATGGGCGATGATGTATGGAAATGTTTCCATAAACTCCACCCACCGAGCATGGCGTCTATTGAGAGTCGTCTGACTCTTGAGATACGCTAAGGCGGCGTGGTCCGTGTGAATCACGAACTCGCTAGGCCAAAGGTAATGCTGCCATGTTTTGAGAACCCGAATTAGCGCGTACAACTCCTTGTCATACGTCGGGTAATTTAGAGTTGCCCCCGTAAGTTTTTCACTAAAGTATGCAATGGGGCGTCTCTCTTGGAGGAGTACTCCACCTATGCCATAGTTAGACGCGTCACACTCGACCTCGAAGCGCTTAGTGAAGTCTGGCAATTGCAAGACCAGAGCGCTACACAAAGCTGATTTTAAGGCCTGAAAGGCGGCCTCATGTTGTGGCATTCACTTGATTGTGGTCGCCTTCTTGGTGAGATTGTGGAGTGGCCCGACGATAGAACTAAAGTCCTTGACGAAACGCCGATAGAACCCTGCGAGACCTAAGAAGGATCGAACCATCGTCGGGGTCATAGGGGTGGGCCACTCTCGGATGGCGCGGATCTTGTCGTCATCCACTTTTAGCCCATCCTTGGACACGGCGAACCCAAGAAAATTCGTCGTGTCCGTGCAAAACGAAATTCGTCTCTAAAAAAAACCAAAATGTCGTCAAAATACACAACGACAAAACGTCCTAAAAATTTTCTAAACACAAAATTCATTAACCGCATAAAAGTACTAGGGGCGTTTGTCAATCCAAAAGGCATGACAAGCCATTCGTACAAACCATGCTTGGTTTTAAATGCGGTCTTCCACTCGTTGCCTTCATGCATCCGGATTTGGTGGTATCCGCTCCGGAGATCAATTTTTGAAAATAAGGCGGCGCTGTGGAGGTCATCAAGCATGTCATCGAGCCTTGGAATCGGATGTCTGTACTTACCGTAATCTGATTAATGGCACGACAGTCGACGCACATACGCCATGAACCGCCCTTCTTTGGCACAAGGATCACCGGCACGACGCATGAGCTCAAAGATTCTCGGACAAAGCCCTTGTCCAATAGCTCTTGAACCTGTCCTTGTAGCTCTTCGATATCCTTTGTTGATGTCCTGTAAGCTGATCGATTAGGAAGTGAGGCACCAGGCATAAGATCGATCTTGTGCTCGAACCCACGAATTGGAGGTAAACCCTTCGGAAGCTCGTCAGGCATGATGTCTTCATATTCCTTCAAAATAGAAACAATAGAAGACGGAAGTGAAGAGTCCATAGATTTAGTAATAGAAAGAAGGGGAAAAAGTATGAAACAATAAAGACTCCCTTGGATAGATTTCTCGACGTCCCGGCGCCTGGCTAAGAGAAGACGATCCTAGCATGTGCCAAGCAAAGGTGGCTCGGCGTAGGAGGTCGAACGTGCAGGTTTTGGGGCGTTTTTTTTTGACACGATGTAGCCTCTGAAATTTGTGGAAGAATGCCCCTGGAAACACCGTGAAATTCATCCCGTAGCTCCTGAAATCCTAGTTTTCGTGCAGCGACGGCGTGTTGCGCGACGCTAGGGGTCTCACTCGGCGGTCCTTTGCTCAAATTCACATTTCCTGGGCGTTTTTTCTTCAATTCTGATGGAAAATCAATTTTAACTGGTTTGGCACCAGAAACACCCATGGGATCTGCCGAAAGGCCTTGTTTGGAGAAATCGGCGGCGTTCGGCGCGTTGCCGAGGCCACGCGACGTGATCGTTCAGCCCGATTCGTCTTTCCTTCAGCGGTGTCCATCTCGATCATCTTCATTACTGTTTTGAGGAGTGTTGGCACCAGAAACGCCGGTGGAAGCTGCAGCCTTCGCCATGGACGCCGTTGGCGTCGTGCTCGGCGCGTCGGTGCCGTTGTCGCTAGCCTTTTGTCTTTGCCTTTCGGCTTCATCATGTAGAGCTTCACTAGGCGACATAGGTAAGAGGGTCACACGCTTCCCGTGGTAATTGAACATGTAAGTGTTTAAATACCCGTCGTGAAGCACGCGGCGATCGTATTGCCATGGGCTCCCCAACAAGAGGTGTGTGGCGTCCATTGGCGTCACATCACAAAGAATAGAATCCGAATATTTACCAATAGAAAAGTTGAAGATTACCTGTTTGTCAACCCAATCTCTGCCGTCATTGGATATCTATTGAAGCTTGAACGGTTGTGGATGAGGTGTGGTCGACAACTTGAAGTGATCAACTACTTTTTTGGAAAGAAAATTGGCGCAGCTCCCAGAATCGATGATGATACTCAAAGACACATTGTTCACCAAGCATCAAGTGTGGAAAAGCTGCTCTCTTTGATGCGTCTTTTGCGCCTCACACATGCTTAAGGCACGCCTTGTCACCAATTGTAGCTTGGACACGCCGAGAGCCTCCGAGGGGTCGCATTCCAACTCGGCGTCCTCGAATTTCGGTGGCTCGATTTCCTCTTCCTCTTGGCTGTCATAAGGCTCCCCTTGGGTGGTAAACAAAACTTTCTTTGCATTCGGACAATTCCGTTGGATGTGCCCACGACCTCCGCACTTGTAGCACACCATATCTCGTGCTCTATCGATACTTGGCTCGGCGCTGCGTGGCGCGGCTGGCGCCTTGGGAGGCGTGGCATCCGTCTTGGCTTTGGAACCTATCGTATTTCTTGGCAAGGAAGGAGCAACCCGATTAGTAAAAAAATCGGATTGACTAGAGTTAGAAACATACCTCGCATTTGACCAACCCGACTTGGTTCGCATTTCTTGCTTGTGTATTTGCATAGCGGTGTGAACCAAGTTGTTGATGTCCTTGATTGTTAGAATCTCCAAGCGATCTTGAATGGATTGTCGCAAACCCGAGATGAACCTCGTTTTCATCACCGAGGGCGACACACTCATGCCCGCCTTGAAGAACATGTCTTTAAGCTTGGCAAAATACTCTTCCGGCGTCATCGACCCTTGCTTGATGCGCATAATCTCGATGTGCATCTTGTCCTTGTAATCTGCCGGGATGTACCTTTTCTTTAAAATGTAGACGAGTTGATGCCACTCTCGGATTAGGGGTTTGCCTTGTCGAATCCTTTCGGACTCGAATCGGTTCCACCACGTCCGAGCGGCACCATGGAAGTGCAAAGTCACAACTTCCACTTTCTCGTCATCTTCATAACCTAAATGTCGGAGCGTGTGCTCCGTGCCCTGCAACCACTCGATAAAAACATCAGGATCATAAGAACCAAGGCCTCGGGGGAGAAGTTCTGATTTTGACTCGGCAACTGCGAATTATTGTTGTTGTCGTTGTTGCCACCATCTCCCGATTCCGAAAGGGTACCTATTGTAACACCAATCATCAAAGCAGTAAGAAGCTCACAACAAAAAAGCAACGAGTTTACGGTTCGCTTAAGTCAAGCCGACCCTTTAGTTCAAACCACACGAACAAGGATTGGCTAGGCTAAGGTCACTCAACTCGATCAAGGATATGGATCCGTAAATCACAAAGCAAGCAAAGCAAGACTAGGTAAATGTCGAAACCAAAATCAAACAAGCAAGAGATTGCGACAATTAGGGTTGCCGAATTTAAGAAACGATGTGGAGGATCTTGCCTTATTTTGGCTTGTGATCTCCACGAGAATTTTTTTTATATTTGATCGACTACGTTACCTTATTTTGGCTGTTATAGTCGAACATAAATTTTTTTTAGCAAGACAACACGAATTCTAGGCTTTCTCCTCTAGAATCGGAACAAGACAATAATAAAATCAACACGCAAGCAATCTCAATAGATGCACGAGAGAAATCGGAAAAACAAGTCCTAAGTTCATGCAACTAGCAAGACAAAGTAACAACTTCACCAAAATCAATAGATCGGTTGAGTAAGGGTCACAGTTGATGATGATTTTTTTTTAACAATTTACGAAAGCAAGAAAAAAAATTTGGGACCCTAGATGGCGGAATTGCGAAGTGGAGGATGGAATCTAGGGTTAAATGCAATGGAAGGATCGTGTGAGAATGAACGAAAGAGGGTTGAACGAGACTTACTCAAACCTTGGCTCTGATACCAGTTGATGCGTCCCTCGTATGGGATGCGACGGATCGACGTGATGTTTGAGTATTAGGTCTCGAATCAGCGAAGCGGAAGACTTGATTGATTGAATTATGGCACGATTACACAAGAACAATTGAGAAACGAGAGCTTTGAATGATAATGTATGGGCGGCGCAATGGCACTAGGTCAAAATAAGGAGCAAACCTCTACTTTATTAAACCCTAATGTGCGCTCCATGAAAACATAATCCTAAGCCTCCTTATATAGAGAGGCGGCACAAGAAATAAGCTAGAAACCCTAATAGGGGCGGCACGCCTAGGGCTGATACGCAGATCCAAGCCCAGCGGCGCAAGCCCATAATCCATCGACGCAAGACCCAAAAAACACTTACTAAATTCATAAAACTACTAATAGTAATGTTCGGAATTGGACACTATGCGAAAAATACTATAAAAGTGATATGTCGTCCGTGACCATGCTCGAAGTGTCGCGACAAGGGCTGGCGCGCGCGGCGAAGCTTGGACACGGCGCGGACGAGGTCATGGCGCGACCCGGGGCGCTGGCGAGGACACTAGAGTGGACGCTGGCGCGAGGGTCGCGAGAACCTCAAGTTGCGATCCATGGCACGGTGCTAGGCTCGAGTCCAACGGTGGCAAGGGGTTGGAGGTTCTCACCGTTGGCTCGAGTTGAGGTTCCTCGATGTCGAGGACGCACAAGGCAGTGTGCGTCGGTGCGGCGAGGGGCGTGCCGTGGCCTGTGAAGAAGCGCGCCACAAGTGATTGTGTCACGGCCTGGATTGCTCGAGTCCTGGCACGAGTGATGGGGCCATCCGAGCGTAGTGTGAAGGCGTCCTCCTCCTGGCTAGCATCCATGGCGGGGGTTGCATCACTTTGTATGTTTTGGGTTGTGGGAGGCTTGCAATGTTTATATGTTTGGATGTGATGTTAAGGCACTTGCAAAACACTTTGATGATTAATAGTTATATATAAATATTTAGTATGAACAGAAAAGTTATATTTTAAATTATCAAACAGAATTCGATTCCTCATTCCAGACGTCAGAATACTACCAAACAATAGTTTTCAGTAATGAATCATTCCAACAACATACCAAACAACACACCTTAGGATTGGCTCATTCCGATTCCTGATTCCATTCCGATTTCTGATTCCAGTCCGATTCCACGAGTCGTACCAAACAGGCCATGAGTTTCATTCATATGCTTGATAAAAATTTTGGCTTCTGGATAAGTTAGAATGAGTGTAGTAAGAACCCATGCTTGATAAAAAAAATGGAATTAGGGTTAGTTACTTTTCAACTAGCAATGCTGATCCAAAATAGTCCAATTTGAAATAAATTTAAATGACACAAACTTAGGATTGTCAAAACCAGTTTGACCATATATAGTATTAAGCTTTTGAAATTTTAGAAATAAGATTGATTGAGTGCCTTTGGACCTTTCACCCAAAACTATCTATTGGATATAAAGCTGGTTTTAACAATTGTTTTGTAGCTAAGCTAGCACTTTAAATCAGTTGAGTTAGTTAAACAGAAAATGGCACGTGCTGTGCACATGATAGCTTAAAATAAAGCAGGTATAAAAGTTGGTCTGTAGCTTCCCGCTAGACAAGTTGTTCATTTCATTTTCCCCAAATTCAGTTAACACATCTTTCTTCCTCTTTTTAATTTCTTCTCGATACTTCTCTCATGGTATTAGAGCAATAGGTTTCATCGTTTTCTCTGCTTAATTCGCCTTGGAGGAATTTTGTTTTTTTCTGAAGGGAATCAATGACGAATTCTCAAGCGAATGTTTTGAAGACTCGGGAGGAGGAAGAAGCAAGGATTAAGGATAAGCGAGTGGAAGGAGTCATGGCGGATCATGCGAATCCGTTTTACCTTCATCCATTAGATAGTCCAAGTATGCATCTAGTCTCAAAGATCTTTGATGGACCTGGTTTTGGCACATGCATGGAGGAGATCGATGCTTATTGTGTTATCTGCTAAAAATAAGATCGGTCTAGATGGAACCCTAGCTAAACCCTGATTTAGGATCTAGTGAGTATAGAACTTGGGAATGATGAAACGCTATGGTGCTTAGTTGGATTCTAAATGCGGTGAGCAAGGAGATAGCAGAAAGTATCATCTATTCCAATCTTGCGTGTGATGTATGGAATGAGTTGTGTACTCGCTATGGCCAGTCCAATTTGGCACAAAATTTCTCAATTCAGAAGGAGTTGGGCAAAATACATAAACGACTCCCTTTACTAGTGACAAATGGTCACATGGCCCCTGTACTTTAGCCATAACCATTTGGCCCCCTATAGTTGCACATTGCGACTTATTGAACACTTGCTCGACCTTTTTCACTTTGTTTTTTAATTGTGTATATCACACGCGTCAAGATACAATAAAAAAAGATAAAACAAATATTATTAAAAAGAGCAAATCGAATAGAAAAAGAAAAAAAAATTAAAAATCTAAAATTTCCTATCGAACTTACTATTTTACCCCTCTATTTTCCCTAAAATTCTACCCAAAACTACTCTACATCTTCAACTTCCCCCTTATTCAAGATCCATGGATGCTCATCTTCATATCCTCTCTAAAGTGTTGACTCCCTCAATCCCCTAAGCACCAACCCACCATATCCCCATTACTTATCCTTCTAGATTTCTCAAATCCAAGATCCATGACCATTCCCGCAACCGAGGTCCCACCTGCCACCAACGCCGACTCCGACATCGTCGTTGCTGCCCTCCTTTGCACTCTTATCTATTTGGATCTGTTCTGGGGGATGAAATTCAAATTTAGAAATTAGGTTTTTATTGAATCTAAACCTAGATCTGAGAAATTGACTTATTATATATCAAATTGAGCATTAAAATTGGGAGGAAGGGTGGAGGTATTGGGAGATGTCGGGGAGGAGTCGTGGAGACATTATGGAGGCTCAGATTGAACGATGTTTAGCAGGTTGAAGAACACACCCATACACTTGAAGAGGAAGAAGAAAAATAAAGAAGAAAGAAAAAAAAGGAAATGATAAAAAAATTCACATAAGCATTCTTCAGTCTCTCATACGAGAGTAAAATGCACGCGCACTGCCACATCAGTAATCATGGGCTCAATAGGTCACGATGTGCAACTATAGGGGCGAAACGGTTAGGGCTAAAATACAGGGGGCCAAGTGACCAATTGGCCCAAGTACAGGGGGTCGTTTATGTATTATGCCGAAGGAGTTGTGCACAATTTCTCAAGGAAATGAAGGCATTTCAAGCTACTACACTAGGATAAAAAGACTATGGGATGGATTGAATAGTCTAAGAGGCATGCCTAGTTGTACTTGTGGTTCTAATATCTCTTGGATTAATTTTGAGAAGGATCAGGGGTTGATTCATGTAACATCCCCAACCAAAGTGCATACGTCATTCGGCATTCATATAAGATTAAGAGCATATGCATAGCATATTGGCATGATATCTAGTACGTTTTTAAAAGTAATATTTATTTCGAATTAAGTTTATTATATTAAAAAAAAGTTTTTATAAAAAAGTTAATTAGTAATTATTAGGGTAAAGTTTGTAGTAAATGAGATTTCAGGGTAAAAAGTGGAATTTTACAAAATATATGCCGACTCTTTCGACTGACCTCCATTTTGATATATATATATATATAGTTCATTTGTGAACTTTCATATAGCTTACGCACATGAAAAAAAAAAGAGAGAGGAGATAAAGATAAGATAAAGTTGGATTTCGTTGTTTTGATAGTTGATTTGGTACGAGATCTCTTCTATCGGGTTTTAATTCCGAAGTACAAGTGTGATTTGGTAATTTATTAATTAGTTAATGGTTTATCTAGATTTTCCTAATTTTTCCAGATCTAGATTTACAATTTCTTTTGTTTGAGAAATCAGTTGATCTATAGTTTTCAAAGGGTGTTTTCGATATTGGATTTATATTCGGTAAAAGATTTCAGAGTATTTTTAGGGTTTCGCCTTGTAATAATATTAGGGAGCCCTTTGATCAAGTTTTTCACAAAGGTTTGAACTAGAAAATGTTCTTCTAAATATATAGTTTATCGATGTCAAGTTTTAAGGGATTTGGATTTATGCACAAGAAGTTATAATGCATTCTGGCATTTTATTGCATTTGGGGTTAGAGTTGTAAGAGTAAAAGGTTGTTTGCATTGGGTTATATATAGGAGTACAAGTCATAGATCGTGGTCAAAGAGAAAGGGAAGAGATATAGTATCTGTCTTGAACAGATGAGTATAGACCGGAGATTCAACCCTATGTGCTATATGAGCTATACAGATATATGTTCTTTATGGATATGTGTGTTATCTGGATTATATATATGGATATATGTGTTTTATATGATAGCTCTGAAATTTCCAAAGTTGATTACATAGAAAGTTTGTTAATAGATGGCATATGATATATGATATTACAAGATGCAATTGATTGCATAGCATATTGCATGAGATTAAAAGGAACTGTGACTGTCTTGCCCTGAACTGTAGTGAGGAAATCTTCAGATTTCTTTCTTAAAGCATACAGGATCTTCGGATCATACAGGGTCAATGAGGAGATCTTCGGATTTCTTTCTTAAAGCATACAAGATCTTCGGGTCAATGAGGAGATCTTCGGATTTCTTTCTTAAAGCGACCATAAGAGTCATAATGAGGAGATCTTCGGATTTCTTTCCTAAAGGGGAACATAAGAGTCCATATACAGTAAACCCAGGGCAGATTCGGGCTTAAACAGTTCACAGAATAAAGAATCGGAAACATCAGCATTTGCATTTGCATAGTAAATTCTTCTATGATATATATAATATGTATGTATATACACATGGACTAAATGTTTGACTTTGTGTGAAATAATTGATGATGGTTTATATTCACTGAGTATACGACTCACGTAAATCACAAAACAATTTTTCAGGTTCAGCTAGAACTTTCTCATGTGTGCCTCTATTAGAGTTCACATTCATACAGGTCGGCCGACTGAAGCTCTAAGCAACCTTCTCCTCCTCATTTTGCATCTTAGACATATGTGTTGTAATAAAAGTTAAGAGTAATAGATGTTTTAGTATGAGAAGTAACAACATACATGTGTGTGCAACCTTTTATGGTTGTTAATGTCTACTATGTGTTTACGTGGATAATTGCTATATGTGAATTATCTCTTTATATAAGAGATAAGTTTTACTAAGTATACGTTATAGGGTATAAGGGTGTTACAATTCAACTGTTGATGGGATTAATTGACAGTTATTCATCCAGTAGAGGTCAAATATTAATGATGAATCCAACACCTTTAGTTCCTCAAGTTTTGTCTATCTTGTTCCATGAGGAAAAACAAAGAGAATCCAAATCACCATCACATTTTTATTCAGATGCAGCAGCAATGAGTATGTAGAGAGAGAATGTAATTTCTAGCAAACAAGAAGAGATAAATGCTAGAAAAGCTTCTATGGTTTGTACAAATTGTAAGAAGACTAGACATACTGTGTTGGCAGATAGGCACTGTTCCTACAAATAGACTTCCACTAGTGTGTACTCACTTCAAGAAAACAGAACATGTAGTTGAATTTTGCTACAAGATTGTCGGTTATCCCAAGGACAGATATAAAGGTAACAATGGTGGAAAGGATAAGAAAATGGTTGCTCATGCTTTAGGCTTTTTTGGTGGGGAAATGTCAATCATACCTGGTTTTACTCCTGATGAAGGTGCAAATCTGTTGAAATTACTTACATCAAACAGTGGAGAGAAACAAAATGAATTTGCAGGGTGTACTTTGGCAGGTATGAATTCTGATTTAGTTTAACATCAGTTAAGTGTGCACTCTATTTTTAGTGCACAAGTTTTATTCATGATGCTTGGATAATTGACAATGGAGCAACAAATCACATCTGTTGCACTAGCACAACTTTTTCTTACCCTTAAATCTTTATCCAAACCTTTCCAAGTTGCCTTACCTTATGGTTCCAATTTACTTGTCCAATAATGTGGTTCAGTACAGTTGTTGCCTGATATGGTCATAGACAATGTCTTATTTGTGCCCCAATTCCAATTCAACCTCTTGTCTGTTGGCAAGTTAGTTAAACAAGTCTCTTCTAACATCATTTTTACTCCTGATTTGTGCCTTTTGCAGGGCCATTCAGCGAGGAGTCCTCAGGTGCTTGGTAGATTCATGAAGGCCTATATTTGTTACATCCTAAGCCTGTTTCTATGAAGGCTCCTGTGTCAAACTCTAGCAAAATAATTTCACATTTGAATTCTGTAAATCCTTCTCAGGATCTTGTTTGTTCAGTAGTTGATCAAGTGTTATTAAACAAACGTTTGGGTCACATGCTGATGTGAACCCGTGTTGTAAAAGATGGAGTCACTCGTGGATCTTCGTCTTGGAGAGTGTAGTAGGTCTCGAGTGAATGCGGAAGTGATAGATTTTGAGGCGAGAGGCCTAGAATTTGAGGGAGAAATCAGAATAAGAGATGAGAATTGTCAAGATCATGGGAGAAATCAACTAGAAGAAGAGATTAAAGAAGATGACACCCAATAATGATAGTTTCTGAAAACAATTCGACAGAACTTCGTTTTCAATTCAATCAAGCGTGTCTAACAAAGAGGGGTGTGGCTTCTTATATAGAGGAGGCCACAAAGCCCTATAAACAAGAGTGGATGGCGGCTAGGGGTGCGCATGCAAGTGAACCAACGACGCCCTAAGTCCACTAAACTCATACTAAAAGTAGACAAACACAAATATAGCAAGTCTAGAAGGGAAATAGTCCAAAAGGCATAAAATATAGTAGGTCATGGTCAAGGGGTCATGGGTGTCACGACCCAATCATGCCATGACAAGGTCTCGGTGGCGCGACAAGGGTGTTGGCATGCCCGTGCGCGTTATGAGGCATGTCGTGATACGCTGTGTGCGGCGCGGCATGGCCTCGGCGTTGCTGAGAACATCATGTGGCCATGCCGGGGTGCGCCGACGCTGGCACGGTAATGGCGTCGGCTCCGCAGTGAACCTCATGATCAATTTTTCTTCTTTACTAGTCAAAAAAGTTTATCACTCAATTTTGAATGCAATCCACCAAGGTTCATTCATATTTATAATGCTTCTTTACTTAAAATAAAAAAATTATTGATATTTTTCTTCACATTAAATCTTTTCTCCTAAGATAAAGTTTTATAATTAAATAAGTAAAGTATTAATTTTTTTATATTTAAGAATATTAACTAACTAAATTTGTCGACAGTTTTTTAAATTATTGACTTTATAAAAAAAGTCGTGCCTCCCTAAAATTTATTCTGCGTTCGTCACTACATGTATATAGGGGTGGAAAATTTTGATCCGACCCGAAATAACCAACCGCTATACAAAAAATTGGGATATTCCTTTTGGTACCCTTGAGTTTTTGACATTTCCTTTTGGTATCCTAGAAAAAAATTTATTCCTTTTAGTACCCTTATAGTTTGTATATTATTCATCTCATGTCCATAAGTAAATCTTCCGTTATCATGCTTTTAAAAAAATAAAAAAAATGTACACCAAAGTAACCAAACCCACCACTAGCACAATCGTACTCCACTAGACGACCGTAGTTTTTATTTTGCCATTTTCGACCTTTGCAACTCCACCAAACCCCTAATTTAAAGTTATATGAGCTTTGAAGCTTGACTATTTTTGGAATTTCCGGGTTATTTCGTGGTTGGATTGAGATTTAGAGAACAAAAACGGAACACATGGAGATTAGAGGGTTTTGACGAGAATTTGGATTTCTGCAACCATATAATTGTTAATTAAGAACAAGAGAAAATTTAAGCAATTGCTTTTGTTGATTCAACTGAGAATGAGTACAAGGTATTATATACAAAATGAACAAAACTGAGTGATCGAGATACTTGGCACTCCTCTGAATATCACAGTAGATAACTCCCTAATCTTGGGATAATAATTTGACTCGTTCAACAGACTAACAACTCCTAATTTGACTCGTTCAACAGACTAACAACTCTTAAAAATATTCACCAGAATATCACACGTTATCACCCCTGCAAGATCAAGAGCGGGACGAACTTGAAGCTTGGTTCGAAGTTGAGCAATGTGATCTTTTCCGAGCGGTTTGGTAAATATATCAGCCAATTGTTCAACTGATGAAACATGACTGATGCTAAGATCCCCAGATTCAACTTGTTCTCTTATGAAGTGAAAATCAAGAGTTATGTGCTTTGACCGAGTGTTGATAACAGGATTCTAGCTCATAAAAGTGGCACCAACGTTGTCACAAAGAATCGTTGGTGGTTGACAAACAGAGGCATGAAGATCACTGAGTAGCTGCTTTATCCACATCAGTTCAGCTGCAGTATATGCTAGGGAACAATACTCTACTTTCGTGCTAGAACGTGCCACAACTCGTTGTTTTCTAGATGTCCAACTGATAAGATTTTGCCCATGAAATATGGCAAATCCATATTGAGACCGACTGTCATCAATGTCCAAGACCCATCCGACATCGGAAAACGCAAGGAGAGATGTAGCAGATGTGGGTTTGAAATGTAGATAGTGATGTAATGTGCCATTTAAATACCTCAATATCCGCTTGACCGCTTGCCAATGAAGATGAGTTGGAGCATGCATGTATTGACATACGCGATTGACGACGTAAGTTATATCTGGACGGGTGATTGTGACGTACTGAAGGGAGCCAACCACCTGCATGTACAGATTTGGATCAGAAAATGGATCGCCATGACGAACGAGCTTAGATGCAGGATCAACAGGGGTGGAGACGGGTTTGGAGTCTAACATCTTGCTACGTGTGATTATATTAAGGATGTAGCCATGTTGAGACAAAGTCAAACCTGCGTGTAATTTGGATCAGATGAGAAGGCGGTGTCAAAGGATTTGGGTTTGAGAGAATTGGTGCGGGCTCGGGTGATCATTGTGTGCTGATTTTTATCAGCAGGTCTGTAGTGAGAAGGGACAACAGCTGAATGCTTGGATCGGGAACTAACTGTAGGTTGTTGATAATAGGAGTGGAGATGGGAGTAGATGGGGGAGATTGTGATGGGGCTATACGTGGAGGCTGAGGGCAAGGGGAATTAATTGGAGAAGTATTTATAGCTGCAGCTTGCTCAAGAAGATTTGAGGGAGTGGTTTCAGGAGTAACATCAGTAGGAGAAGAAGAAATGACAGTGGGTGTCACGTTGGTAAAAGGAAAAATTTCTTCATTAAAGACTACGTGACGAGAGACATAAATCCTAGAGGTAGGTTTGTGAAAAACAGAGGTAGCCTTTGTGAGAAGCACTATAGCCCAAAAACACACATGTTTGTGAAAACAGAGGTCGCCTTTGTTGTAGGGCCTTAAAAAAGGATAACATAGGCAACCAAAAGTTTTGAGGAAACCATAATCTGGATTTTTATTATATAATTTATGATAAGGGGATGCATAGTTAAGCATTGGTGTAATGGTGCGATTGTGAAGGTAAGTGACGGTTTTGAAAGCATGTAAGACCCTTTTCAACAATTATGCGATTTCTACGTTCAACAGCACCGTTTTGTTCTTGATTATAAGGACAAGAGATAAATGATCAATACCATAATTTTTAAGAAACGTGGAAACATTGTGGAATTCTCCTTCCCAGTCAGTTTGGAGACTTTTAATAGTACAATTGAATTGAGTTTTGATCATAGTATGAAATTGCACAAATGTAAGAAAAACTTGAGATTTGTGTGACAAGAAATATATCTATAAAAACTTAGTGCAATCATCAATAAATAGAACAAAAAAACGGTTGCCATTCATAGAAAACAGAGGGGAAGGCCCCCAAACAACCGAATACACCAAATCAAACAGTTTAGGAGAAGTAATATGAGAAGCAACAAGAGGAAAGCGATGACTTTTTCCAAGTTGGCATGAATCGCAAACATTTGGAAATTTATTGGAACTAATAGGAAGCTGAAATGAAGAAACAAGACGTCTTAAAATGGACTCATGGGGATGAGCAAGGCGTCTATGCCATCCATTTAGAGACGTGCGAACACCCGTTAAAGCCATGGTAGAAGATTGTTTATTTGAGGAGGGAGAGAGGCGGTACAAGCCATTTTCAACATCCCCTTGGAGGATTGTGTTGCCCTGAAAATTCTTAACGTAACAGGAGTTAGGCCAAAATTCCATAAACACAGTGTTGTCTTTAGTTAATTTAGACACACTGAGTAAGTTTTTGGTGAGTTTAGGGACAATAAGCACATTAGGCAATTTGAGATTAGGCAAAGAACATGAACCAACATGCGAAATTAACAAATGGTTACCGTTCCCAACTTGAAGCTTGCCGTCCCCGTTGTAGTCCTCTGAAGTGGTAAGCTTGCGAGCATCAGGAGAGGCATGATCGGTGGCACCGGTGTCGTAGTACCACGCCAGATCAACGACAGTAGAAGGGTTGTTGTATTGGATTACATTAACTTGTTTCGATTGGTCTCGTGGATTAGGTCGACGAGAAGGAAAATCAGCCTGGTTTGTCCGCTGCCAGTAATCAATCGCTTCATGGTTCGGCTTTCCACAAAGTTGGTATTGAACCCTATGACGACGTTGATGAGTACCACGAGCAGCAGAGGAAGAACCGCTGTTGGAATTTGATGGAGCTGAACGGTTGTTGGACCGGTTGACATTGAGAGCAGCAGATACGTTGGGTTGTTGGACTGTATTGGGAGTGAAAGTAGTTTGAACTACAGCTTGGCGAGCATGATCTTGCTTAAGTCGAGCCTCTTCTTGGAGCAACAAGCCAGCGAGATCATCAACCAACACGAAATTTGTTTTCATCATAAAGGCAGTGGTGAAAGGCCCATAAGATGAATCCAGGCCGCTCAAAATATGACCAATGAGGTCTTCATCCGAAATAGGATGCATACTTTCAGCTAGAGAGTCAGCAATCGAGCGTTTACGCTCAATATACTCAAGCATGGTCAGTGGCCCTTTGGAAAGAATTTGGAGTTGAACTTTCATGGACATACGGCGAGCCCAAGTTTGGGCCTCAAAAGTCCTCTCAATGGCAATCCAAGCTGTTTGAGAAGAGGTTGCACGAGCAACGAGGGCAAGAGCGCGTTCAGATAAGGTGGATTTGATCCATAGAAGGACCAAGCGATCGCGCTTTTACTAGGTAATAAATTCTGGATTGGGTTCAGTTGTCACAACGCCATCGACATCGGGAACAGAGCGGGTCTCCGGTGGTGGTCTTAGATCGTGGATGTATGCTTCGAGATCAAAGGTCTCTAAAGCGGATACAATGGTGGTGCGCCAAAGAGAATAAGTGTCACGGTCAAGTTTGATACTGATCAGTGGGATTTGAAAATTGAGATTGGAGGAGGACGCATTGGCCATGGCTAGGATTTGTTGGTTTGTGTTTGTACCAGCCATGGTGGATTATAAACAGAAGAAAAAAAATTATTGTTGAAGCTCTGATACCATAAGAACAAGAGACAATTTAAGCGATTGCTTTCGTTGATTCAACTGAGAATGAGTACAAGGTATTATATACACAGTGAAAAAAACTGAGTGACCGAGATACTTGGCACTCCTCTGAATATCACAATAGCTAACTCCCTAATCTTAGGATAATAATTTGACTCGTTCAACAGACTAACAACTCCTAATTTGACTCGTTCAACAGACTAACAACTCCTAAAAATATTCACCAGAATATCACACGTTATTATTAATTAAGGAGTGGAATGCATTTGATTTAACCTAAATTTTGTCCCAATGTTGAATTTTGACTCCAATCATGGTACCAAAATTCTTCAGAGATTGCAAATTGGAATCATCGACGCATGGAGACGGCGACCAACCTCGCCGGTGGCAAAGACTTTTGCGGAAGAGGCTTCTCAATCTGGGACTGGAATTGAAGAATGGTTGAATAAATGTTGACGGTGGCACGACGGCGGGGGATTGAGGGAGGAGAGGTGAGAGAGGTTGGGATCGGAGGAAAACTATGTTGTCGAACCCGTGTCGAGCTCGAGGAAACCTTTAATGGCGGTGATAGTGTGGGGTTAATGAAAGGTTGAAGAGGCGTGATTGAATAAATCACAAGGGTTAGCAATTGAACATTATGTGTTTTCTTAGTATATTTTGACGGAGTTATTTTTTTTATTTTATGTTTTTCTCTTTTTTAACGTTATAATTGGATGAAAGTTTGTTTTTGGATGGTTTAGGTTACGGAGTGAACATTATTATAAACTATGAGGGTACCAAGAGGAATAAGTTTTTTTTAGGGCACCAAAAGGAAATGTCAAAAACTTGAGGGTACCAAAAGGAATTTACCAAAAAAATTTACAAAATGAAATTTGAGACCGACCCGATCTGACCGATTCTAACCCGAACCCGAAAGCAACCCGAAACCGATTATATTCGAAAAGACCAACCCGATACATACCCGAATCCGAGCAACCCTAATCCGATTGTACCTGAACTGGTTGTACTCGAAAACCGAAAATATCCGGACTCGATTACACCCGAAACAACCCGAACCCGATTGTACCCGAGACTTGAAATAAGATCTTATTTATGATTAATGTATAAGATCATATAAATATGTGAGATCAGATAATTATTTGTATATTAGATTGAAATCATTGTAATATCTTATTTGTTATTAATATATAAGATCATATGAATATAAGAGATCGTATAATCATTTAGTTATGAAATAGTCTTAGTTCTCGCACTTTGTACGGAATTTTACAAAATTATTGTATTATGCATTTGTACTTGTTAAATTTTGATCAAACTCATGATATAAGCAAGAATATTTTAGAAAAACTATACATGTCTTATCTAAACTCATGATATAAGCAAGAATCATTTCTAAAAAATAATCATTAAAAATTGATATAGGAAAGGATATTTTAAGAATTATATATATCTTATCTAAAAAATAATCCTATCCAAAAATAAAACTAATATAATAATTTTGTAATATATATAAATATAAAGAATTTAAAATAATTCGATTAAATTTCAACTAATCGGATTGATTTAAAAAACAAGAATAATATATTTTAATATGGAATCGTTTTATATATTATTTTAACATCCGCTTTAGTATATAGTAATGATTGAAATCATTTTAATGACTTTAGAACTACTTACAATAGTCTCATATAGTCATAGATTCCAATATTATTATTCATCACAAAAGATATATTTCTTCAATAAAATGTAATGATTTTATTTATTTATGTATATGATCTTGAAAAAGTACTCGACTACAAAATTATTATTTATGAATTGAGATCATTTTAAATTTTTGGAGTATAACATCATATAATCATTAGTTGTAACTTGTAACATGTAATTAGTTGATTGCAATATCATAAGAATTTTTTATGCATATAAAATCTTACATATGTTTAATATCATATAATCGTTCCTTGTGATCTGTGAATATTCTATTTGTAATATTCGGTTTCTTCCGTAAGTACGATTTCGTTTTCCTTTTTGACTGGGAAAGCGAGATGCCTTGAACCGCAAGTAACCTGAATAAGTACAACTTTTTTTAATCAGTTAGAAATACCCTAAATCCGTTTTATGTACTTTACCTTTTAATCTAGCTAGTTTTTATGGTTATCCGTAAAGCACCAGATCATATCTTCTATCATTAGCGATATCTAGTTGTTATAACTAACTAGTCCTTAATCCAAAGATTATCCTACTTATTCTCTGTGAATCATCGATACATTATAACAATATCTTCTTTACCTAAACCAAACCCGCCCTCTTGGTGCACTCGTCATCAACGTTGTTTCGGTCATGAACCCCTCACGATCTTCAGTCGAGGTCGTCGATTCCGTCCTTTCCATCGAGCGTCAGATGTCCGATCGGTCTTTCCTTTGGGTCTCCTTTCTCATGCAACAAAATCCAACCTCTATTTCACAGATTCTCGACCTCCTTACCCGATCCATCCTCATGTTTGGGTCGACAGACTCGCCCACCTCCGTTCTCTGCTGAGAGCTCGTTCAACGTCGGCGTCACGCATCATCACCCCAGCCACGTCGTCCAGCGCTGCCGCTACTGTTATAGGTAAGACCCGCCTCTGTTTTCTTTTCCGACGCAACTCCCCACCGAAAGTAGGAGAGGGCGTCGACATTCGTCTTCCGGTGAGTTCGGGACGGGGCACCTTCCCTTGTTCTTCTTGTTTGGTTCGTACTCGTAGGTAGGTGGGACTTCTGGTGAAGTTGTGGGCTGAGATAGACTAGTGTGTCATTGTGTTTGGACTACGACGTTTGTTCTACTTGGGTTACGGAAACCTCACTTGGTTTTTAGCCGATGGTTAATGTTAGGAAGTAGATGTTATAGTTCATTAAAATAGGTTATTGATATTCTTGATCAGAAAGATTAATTTGTGTTTTTTATAAAGAAGAGAAGTGTCTTTAGGCTAGTTAGTTTGGGAGATCGTGCAGAGGCGGGGTACAAACTGAAGTTTGGGGTCGTTATATTAATTAGTATAATATTATGATATGTTTAGATGAGTAATTGAAGTCTCAATGTTTTATCAGTTAGGCTTAATAGTTTTTCTTGTCTATAGGGTATTGTATATTAGTAGGGTTAGTAAAACTAGTGGTGTTTGTTTTGAGGGTCATTTAGTATGGTTCGGAGCATATCTAACCTAATCTCACGCGTTAATATTCTACTAGGGGATCGTTTTCGTCCACGACCTTAATTTCGTCTTCTTCAACGAGTCCTTCGTTCGTTCGTTTAGAGGTAAGTCATTTTCGACTTGCTCAGTACTTCTCTAGCTCGTTAGATTTTATGCCGTTATTGTAGGATAGGTTTTGGGAACTAGTCCCGAATATCTTTTTGAAATGTTTTGGACTTTCTTGTGTTGTTGTGCGCAAAATAATTGTTAAATGAGTTTTTATCGAAAATAAGTTTCGAACGTTTTCTCTGTGTTGGTACCGTTTCCGGCACGGCCTCATCGTAGTTGGCGGAGAGGAAGAGTTTTCTATGAATGGTCCGTGTGACAGGGAAACCGTGCCCCTTCAAAACGAAAAATATTATCTATGTGTTTTGGCAAGTGCTCCAGTGGAGTCTTAGCCGGGGTTAGAAGGGAGATTGTGAAGTAGAGTGAGAGGGCCTGCCTCTGCACTCGGCGTGGAGTTGAGCGCCTTGGAGATTGGATTGCGAGATGGAGGAATTGCATTATTGTAAGATTTTGTTTGTGAATGTGTATGTGGCTATGTGTGACTAACCAAAACTAATATAGGTATTGACCTTTAGAGTTATGAGTGTGTTTGTGGTCTTGGATGCTGACCTTAGAAATGTTTTTCAAACGTCTTGCAATTTCGACATTCTTTCTAACTTGATAGATTAGTAGCTGACCCTTCGGGGATTATTTTTCAGTTCCAGGTATGAACCACAGAATAATGCAACCATGCAAGAACCGAGGCCAAATGGTGGAGCGGTGAAGAGCGCGTGTCATAGTGGGGTCGGTTTCACTTTAGTTTATTTATGACATAATAGGATGTTGGTTTTGTTGTTACGATGGAGTTAGCATTATGTCAGGGTTATTGCTATTTCTAGAATAATTCATTATTAGTAGTGTTTGCCGAATTTTGATATTTATGTTCTCTGTAATACATGCATAACTATGTTTTCTAATTTTAAATAAAAAGGTTGGATGTTTTTATTAAGTTTTCTCGTCGTGCCCGCGTTGCAAGATCCTAAAGTGTAGTTGTCAACCTACTTAAGTAGTACCTGGTAAGGTTTACTTCTAAGTAGCGCCCTGTGGAAAGATGGGGTGTTACAAATTGGTATCAGAGTCAGGTTGACAACAAGGCACAAGGAACTGACCAACGAGTGTACCCGAGGTCCAACGTAAAACTAAAACCGGCCGATGTTCTCAAAGTTTTCACTAGGGTAGGCATATTGCATATAGGGGGTAGGTGACACGTCCCGACTCCGCCGCCATTAGCTAAAGGACTACCGGTAGTTTAGTAACTTTAACTTTCTAATTCTGTGTAAGTTTGACAAAAGCTAATCACATTCGTAGTGTTAGAATTATTAGGGAAGTGTGAGGAAGCAACAACGGTAGGATTGATTATTGTGGTATATGGTCTCCAAGAGCTTCGTAATAGCGGTGATCGAGTAGTTGAATCTAGTACAAGAGGAGGTAGAAGTGGTCAGCATAAAAGAGAATGGAACAAGCTAGAACAAATCTAACATGTTCATCTAAGTTATTGGATTGGAAGTGGCCAAACTCCAACTCGGAACGTCGGTTGAAGAAAGGATGTTGCTCATTTTGGAAGAGTTGAACACCCGACTTAAGGAGATTAGCTTGGAATTCCGAGTAGAGGACAACATGGGAGGTAGTTATTCACCACTGATCTCATTTACACAGAGTTTGATCATACAAGTAGAGAGTGTTAGGCTGAGATCAATTTGTTCACAAGGCAAGTCCATTCATTATGAATCCAAGCGGGCCACATTGAATAATGCGTTCGAGACAACGAGAAAGGTAACTTCCACAATAGACATTGTGAGATTAAGCAGAGTGAAGGTAGGGGATGAAGGACTCAAAGGAGACTAAGGCATGAATTCTCATGGGAATCACCTTTGGCAAAGTTGTCGAGAGACGAGACAAGACTATTTCACGAGTACCTTTGGCTAAAGAATACCATGGTTCATGCTTGCTTGAGAAGAGGAAGATTGGGAAGTGTCACATGAAAAACATGCGTAGTAAGTAAGATATTGATGGATGGTGGAGTTAAAGCTGGGTAATAAGGAAGTTTTATGAATGACTCACGAGAAAGTAGTAACCATAGCATTGCACTATCAGGTAAAGGAAGATAGAGTTATGACAAAAATAGTCACGACAACTAAACCAAGTCTGTTGATGGGAGAAGTAGTTGAACTTAGACCATGACTTGGAAACATGTAGTTGAGAACTCGCCTTCATTAAGTGCCTAGGATGACTAGAATACGAGTTAGCATCATAAAGAGAGAAGGAATGTTTTTGGATCTAGTTTGAGCTGAACATGAATGTAGACTCTATTTTGTTATTGGTCATCAAATCTTATCGAGTATTTACAGGGAAGGATAAATTAACAATGTCTAGTCCTTAAAAGGAGGTCTAGACTGGTAACTTAACCAAACGAAGCATCAAGATTAAGCAATAAAGATCTTTAGGAGCGAATTGGAGAACGGAGGATAAAGGCCTTTTTGGGTACTGACAATAATACAAGGATAATGGTAAGAAGGGATTAATCCAGGGGGAGCTAAGGATATGATCCTCGACATGAGGAGAAGTTATCTATGTTGTGGAACGCAGATTGTATTGGTTAGTTGAGACAAGTTCACCGCAAGTCAAGTACTGCATGTGATTTCTGGATATCTAAGTCATGTGAGCATTTGAAGATGTTTTCATGGGGGTTGTCTAGACTACAAATTCAATGAGAAGTAAATCCTGCTACTCTGCTAGTCACTTTGAGTCAAGGATTAGACTGATCAAGCAGGTTTCTTATTGCTTGGACCAAATCGTGACGTTGGAATTGAATACTTGAGTAATGGAGCTAATGGAGAAGGAGTAAATGCACTGAGTCCTCCTCTGAAGAGGTTTGGTTTGGTTCATGAGAAGTTGAATTTAACATTAGGATTAAAAAAAATTGTTGTCATGAAACATTGTACGGGTGGATTGACCATAATAAAAGTTTGGAAATTGTCCAAATTTGTTTAAATGGCAAGTTAGTTCAGATGAGGAATTAAGAAGAGGATGCCCAAAATATAAATGCATGTTACACGAGCATTATATGGTAAGAATGTTGAGAGGTTAACTGATTTCCAATATCGTGTGTGAAGTTATTGGACAAGGACCTTTATCGGCTAATTAGACTGAATGTATGGGCCTTTATCAATGATATATTTATCTACTACAAGACATGGAAGAGCAAGCTTCGCTCGTTGAGCCTGCATTGACGATTTAACAATACTAGTGGTGTGTAAGGCTCATGGAGTATGTTTCCGAATAAACGAGGAGCATGTTATGAACATGTGACTTTCTAGAGAGAATCAATGTTATAATATGTTAGAAGTATCTTTTGAAAAAAATAATGCATCATAAAACATATGGAATTAAAATTAAATTTTCGGTGGGATATAAGGAAGAATTCTAGTCTAAGCCAAAATTGATCAGATTAAGTGCAACTAAGGAAATCGCTTGGAAGGTAGTTTACTGATGAGGTATTTTTCAGTCATTTACCTATCAAAGAATCCTAACCTAACCAATCTGAGTAGAATGGTAAGTAAGGAACGATCCCACAAAGACTTGTGTATTTATGCTTTTACTTATGTGTCAAGTAACCAAATAAGGGGGTTTTAAGGATTGAAATTCTAATCTAATATGCGAAATAGAAAACTATCTAAGAATGCAAAAGATGGTTTTAATCAAATAAGAGAAAAGCGTGTTCAACTAGTTACATCTATCATAGATATGCTTATTGATCATTGATTCTTTCGATTCTCAATTCACTTGAATAATCTATTGTGGATTATATTCCTACTAAGGATTATGACCCAAACGTCATAAATAGTTGAAAGAACTAACAATCTAAACAACCCTAATCATTTAACAACCTAAAACAACGTCTAGATTCAATTAAACGATAGCTTTACGAATCAAGTTATCAATAGAAACAAACACTTAGAGCTAACAGACATCTAAGTTATTTGTGGATTTATTCCCTTCTACAATTGAATAGCCCGAACGGGTTCAAACAATAATAGATGCTACTTTATCTAATCAAACCCGAACGAGCATTAATCAGATTAGTTGTAAATTAACCTAGAAATTCTATTAGGTGATCAATCTAACAAAACCCTAGAATAATTCTGATTCAATTAAGCCCATGGAATAAAACCTATTCAAGTTGTTGAGGATCAATCAAACCTCACAATAATATGCAACCTATGATTTCAATAACTAGTCAAACACAAAGGAATTAGCAATGCATAATTAAATTAAAAACAAACTTACAAGAGGTTCAAATATTACTCCTTTTTGAAAACTCTCTCCAAAGAAACCCTAGCCTCCCAAAGTTATGATAATGATAGAGAGAGAAAACTAAAAAGAACGTTTAAATACCCCTAAGATATCCAAATATCAAATTATCCCGAAATACCATAAGACAAGTCGGTCAAGACCTAACTTAAGCCCATCTCGAAGCCCAAAACTCGCGGCCCAACTCTCTAACACGGTAACAGACGGCTCGGGCATTCCTAGGGTGGCGCGGCCGCGTCAATTGTATCCAAGCCCGCGGCATACCTCGGTTCAACACTTCAGGCGACACTTCGGAGGCTGTTTTCACCCCCTTCGGGTTGGAATTTGGACTCAGAGTAAAAATATAAATTGTAGCTATTTGAGTTAGCTTTCCAGTGATATCAAATTCAGCTTCATCCAAGCACTATATCTCCCAAACCAAGCATTGCAAGATAGAGGTGTCAAAACAAGTCTCCAACGCATAGCCCGAGTTTAAGCGTTCTTTATCCTTCAAGCTCTTGGGTCTTGGTTCTTCCAATCTTCACTTGTATCACTCTAAGATTCCTCAAACTCCACCATAGTATCCTAAGATCCATACCATCCATGCTTGTTTACCTAAAGATCCGCAAAACCGAACAAAACAAGCGCAAAACCTGAATTTCCTAGAAAACCTAAAAACCTAAGAACTACACTAAACTAAGCTAAAACCATGCAATATAAACATAAATATGTATCCTAAACACTACATAAATGCAAGCTATCAAATTCCCCCATGCTTAACCCTTGCTTGTCCTCAAGCAAGACATAAATCCAAATCACACCATAGAAATGCAATCATACATTCATCTCAAGTCAAACAAGCATTTCATATATAATCAAAAACCCGACGAAGACTTCTTAACATGCATTATGGTAAGCAACAAGTAAAGACCATTCATTCATTCTAGACCTCACCAGGGTAATTGTGTTTGCACTCAAACTCTCAAGTGTTTTAGGGTAAGTGTTTCACTCAAAATCAACCATGAAAACTAAACTACCATATGCTTGCATCAGAGTTCTAAATTTCCACCGCTGGGGATCAAATACATAACAAAAATCATGAGGTCTTTTTCCGGCTTGTAATGGGGCCAAGGTAAAGAGAAATTTGGAAGGGATAATATTTGGCCTGTGGTGCTAAATCCGGAATAAAGAACTAATCCTAAACCCAAACTTCAACACTTTCTCTACTACTTATCCCAAACTCTTCTTTCTCAACTCCATACATTTACATTAAAGCACTTTGCTTCTTTTCTTTTTCTTTTTGCCTCTTTTCAACTTTTTCTTTGCTACTAATGAAGATTACTAACATTTAAACAATTTTTCTTTTGCTTATTTTGCAACAAACTTTCTCTTCATTTTTTTCCACTTTGGAACCAAGAGTTTTATTTCCTCTTTTTCCACCTTTTCATCCAACTCCCCCATACTTATAAATAACTCACACAAAACAAAAACAAAACCTAAAGTCCTAAATCCCGGATCCTGTGTCAAGCTTATTAGGCTAGGAAAATTTTATGGAGCTATCAAAAATAGGCTTAAAGCTTATAAGAATAGGGGTGTCAAGAACATGGATCTTGTAAGGTAGGAAGGGAAATAATAGGCTTTTAAGAAACATTGCCTCAATCATTTTAATGCTATGCATTCAATCATATAAACAGCCTCGAAATAGAGTATTAACGCAAGTTCTAGAGCTAGATAATCATGGTGATACACTCAAGAATGTAAAGAACAAATATATCATGAAAGGCCAAAAATCAAATCTCACAAGGCAAAATTTTTGTCTAGAACTTCAGAATGAATCAACTACTCAGGCTAAATACATGCTCCATCCTATCATCAAGTCATTTAATCTATGATCATGCTCATATCATATCAACTTCGGCAAATCATGCAAATCATGGGTTAGAACTTATACTTAACTTAGAAACACAAGAGGAATCAAAGAATGGGGAAATAAGAACCTAAATGCAATATTTTTGTACTTTTTTTTCAAGTTTTTCTGATTTTTTTCTCATTTTTCAGGATTTTAATCAATGCATGCAAAAATTTTAAACATGACCTAATCTAATGCAACTATATGCAATGCACAAGTAATCCCCTTTCCCCATGCTTAAAATATACTTTGTCCCCAAAGTATAGTAAAAAGAAAAGGAAAGAGAAAAACTCACAAAGAAACTAGCTATCCGGGTAATGCGGCGGGAAATCCGACGATGATAGTTCTTCGGGTTATCAATCTTCAGACCTGGAATATCTAACACACAAACAAAACTACCTAAAAAGCAAAAAGATTAGACTGAAAAACAAAACTACTATAAGCCTTGGGTTGCCTCCCAAGAAGCGCTTATTTAACGTCATTAGCTTGACTCTTAGCATGATTTGACAAGATTAGACATCGTCAATGCCCTTAATAACTTGTCAAATCCCTGTGCACACATCTCAGAAAACATAAGTAACAACATGATAAATTAAAGATGCATAATATAACTTGCAAAGATCGTTTTAATTTATCAAACCCGTGTGCCCAATTTTCATAAGATGGCATTTGTTCAAATAAATTCAACAAAAGTGGTGGCTTTAGAAAATACTTACAGTATGAATCAAAGCACTTGTCAACAATAACACTTTTATCCAGGATGAACTCCATATATTCTCCATCTTCCACCTTGTGTTGTAGACTTGGCTCCTCATCTTGGAACTCCATCAGCTCTAGATGTGAGAAGGTTGGGAAACTGAAGCATGGGATGTCAAGGCCTAACATCGGGTGCACCATGACAACGGGAACCTTAACAGGTATATCATGTTGATTTTCTCCCTCATGGCTATCTACCTCATCCGCAAAGAAGTCATCTTGGTCGACAAAAGAGTCTTCTTCCAAAACCATAAAACCCTCAAGCAATTTACTCCACGTGAGTAAAGATGACTCAGGCTCCCTAGGCTCTGTAAGAATCTCTATGCTAGCACAAACTTCTTTTGGCTCTGTGATGATCTGCTCAACTTGCCTTATAGGTGTGACTTCATATTGGACATCAAATTCATCCTCATAACCCACATCAAGTGTCTTAGATTGCTCCTCAACTTGAATTTGGGTGTTTGACTCATGATCGTTTAACTCCAATGTGATTCCACCACCATTTCCACACAACTCAAAAGGACAGGAGATTGTGGAATGAAAACTTGAAGAACATGACTCACAGTGCTCCATGATTATAGCATCCGCCCCTTTTGAGATATCCCTGATTATATCCTCAAGAGACTTATCAACCGGTTGGGGTGGTTGGGAAGATGACTCAACCAGAAAGCTTTGATGGCTTATGAAACATAAGAAATCCCATCATTCCTCAGATCCCATGTATAAAAGCCTCTCATTGCTCATGTAGTCGGCCAATCCCCTTGTCTCAAAATTCATACCATGGATAATTCCCATGTTTACCTCTCTATCACTGTATTGTAATCCCCAAGCACCAAGTTCAAACACATGGTCTTGAAATCTTGAAAAATAGTCATGGAAGTGTTCAACCTGCAGCTGTCTACAATCGAACAAAGCCATAGATTAGTAGCACAGGTGTTATGATCCGTAAGATAGGTTCACAACACCAAGAATAGCACAAAAGTAAAAACACAAATAGCGACGAGTCCCCGGCAATGGCGCCAACTTTGAAGAGAGTTGTGACTAGTTGAAGGCTAAGGTGACTTGTATCCTCAAACCGCCTATATTACAAGGTCAAGAGAGATATACAATTTTAAATAACGCATCAAATCCATAAGAGGTGTGTCACGGTGGAAAGGGTGGAGTAATCACTTTTATATCTGGAGAGACAAAGTTGTTGGAGTCATGCGAGCGGAATCAAGAAAAGGAACGGGTGACAAAACCCATGGTATTGGACACGAACAAATGCGGTATATGCTAAGTTTGGATAGACAAATATTGACTAAGGAATGCATTCATAAGTAAAAGTTGAAGCATAAGATGCAAGAATGGCTCAAGCTATTCGAAGATCGTGACTTAGGAGTTTAGTGATATTAAGGAAAGAGATTAATGGAGGAGTCATTACAAGGGTGATAGTTGAAGTGTGTTTTCTAGATTTAATGACAAGAGATATTGGGTTTCTTGAAATGTAAGTCGAATGAAATAGATGTGGATGTTGTTTCACTCAAATGATCCACACTTACACGAATATTGGACAAAGGAATATAACCATAGAAGTAGTTCAAAGGTACTATGGGTAAGACATGTAAGAGAGAAAATCAGTCTTCTAGGCGAAGAAATTTACTAGCGATAAGACACATGCAGGGTTTTAAGAACCGCAATGACAACCTGGAGTGCACAAGATGATGGTAATCGTTAAGATCAACTTTATGGTTAGATTTTGGCAGTAAGGGCATGAGGCAAAGGGTCGAGACTGCACTTCACGAGTACTTACTACTCAAAGTCAGTGGGCCAATCCAATATGTAAAGACGATCCGGACACTAGAGGGGATGTCGTTGTGTGCTTGTTTAGAAGGCAACTGGTTAGATCAATTGAAATAAATGGAGTTTCTTATAGTAACAATTAGCACATCTTGTTTTTCGAGCATATGTTAGCTACGTACCACAGAGTTGCCAAAAGTCCTACGCGGGCAAGAAATGGTGGCCATTATAGTTTGAGATATGTGCACATGTATAGTTGAGATTGTTGCCTACTCGCAGAGTCAAGTGGTTTGGAGTGAAGGGGAAGTTGAGTCCCTGGTACGTTGGAATGGTTAAGATTATCGAGACTAGACGAGTTAGCCTGCAAGCTGGCTTTTTACACCAACCTTGAACGAACTTCAACTTATGTTTCACGTGCCTCAATCGATATAGTTTGTACCTGACCCTTGTCATAGGCTCAATCCCGAGGAATTGAAGGTTGAGCCGGGCCACACCTTCAAAGAGCAACCGATAGCGATCTTAAATAGAAGGATGATGGAGCTTCAGAACAAGGAGATTCCTCTTATGTTGATTCAGTGATCTTAAAGTGAAGTCGAGGAGGCCACTTAGGAGACT
Source organism: Fallopia convolvulus (assembly GCA_964016875.1). Classification (NCBI taxonomy): domain Eukaryota; kingdom Viridiplantae; phylum Streptophyta; class Magnoliopsida; order Caryophyllales; family Polygonaceae; genus Fallopia; species Fallopia convolvulus. The sequence continues at coordinate 11,482,959 of OZ024731.1, read as the reverse complement.
GAGACAAGATTCAAGAAAGAGATACCCGGAGCTCTACCCAGGCTTAGTAGATGTGTTTGAGGGGAGGGCTAGCAATTATCGAGGTCATAAATCCGATGTTTGTTTGTGTGACTGTCTTTTTCTCTTGACTTGATGATTTGATTGTTTGGTTGCCATGTTGCGTGTTTTGGATGTTTAGTATTAATGCTGTTTTTCTTTATTGATAAATTCCGGTTCAAGGACGAACCCCTTTTAAGGGGGAGAGGTTGTGAAACCTCATGACATCTTTTCCTTCGTTATAAAAGTTTCGGGACAAAACTTTATTAAGGGGGGTAGTATGTAATATTCGGTTTCTTCCGTAACTACGATTTCGTTTTCCTTTTTGACTGGGAAAGTGGGATGCCTTGAACCGCAAGTAACCTGAATAAGTACAAATTCATTTTTTTTAATCAGTTAGAAATACCCTAAATCCGTTTTATGTACTTTACCTTTTAATCTAGATAGTTTTTATGGTTATCCGTAAAGCACCAAATCATATCTTCTATCATTAGCGATATCTAGTTGTTATAACTAACTAGTCCTTAATCAAGAGATTATCGTACTTATTCTCTGTGAATCATCGACACATTATAACAATATCTTCTTTACCTAAACCAAACCCGCCCTCTTGGTGCACTCGTCATCAACGTTGTTTCGATCATGAACCCCTCACGATCTTCAGTCGGGGTCGTCGATTCCGTCCTTTCCATTGAGCGTCGGATGTCCGATTGGTCTTTCCTTTGGGTCTCCTTTCTCATGCAACAAAATCCAAACTCTATTTCACAGATTCTCGACCTCCTCACCCGATCCATCCTCACGTTTGGGTCGCCACACTCGCCCACCTCCGTTCACTGCTGAGAGCTCGTTCAACGCCGGCGTCACGCATCATCATCCAAACCACGTCGTCCAGCGCTGCCGCTACTGTTATCGGTAAGACCCACCTCTGTTTTCTTTTCTGGCGCAGCCCCACCGAGAGTAGGCGAGGGCGTCAGCGTTCGTCTTCCGGTGAGTTCGGGACGGGGCACCTTCCCTTGTTCTTCTTGTTTGGTTCGTACTCGTAGGTAGGCGGGACTTCTGGTGAGGTTGTCGGTTGAGATAGACTAGTGTGTTATTGTGTTTGGACTACGACGTTTGTTCTACTTGTTTTACGGGAACCTCACTTGGTTTTTAGCCGATGGTTTATGTTAGGAAGTAGATGTTATAGTTCATTAAAATAGGTTATTGATATTCTTGATCAGAAAGATTAATTTGTGTTTTTTTTATAAAGAAGAGAAGTGTCTTTAGGCTAGTTAGTTTGGGAGATCGTGCAGAGGTGGGTACAAACTGAAGTTTGGGCTCGTTATATGAATTAGTATAATATTATGATATGTTTAGATGAGTAATTGAGGTTTCAACGTTTTATTAGTTAGGCTTAATAGTTTTTTTTGTCTATAGGGTATCGTTATATTAGTAGGGTTAGTAAAACTAGCGGTGCTTGTTTTGAGGGTCATTTAGTATGGTTCGGAGCATATCTAACCTAATCTCACGCGTTAATATTCTACTAGGGGATTGTTTTCGTCCACGCCCTTAATTTCGTCTTCTTCAAAGGGTCCTTCGTTCCTTCGTTTAGAGGTAAGTCGTTTTCGACTTGCTCAGTACTTCTCTAACTCGTTAGATTTTATGCCGTTATTGTAGGATAGGTTTTGGGAACTAGTCCCGAATATCTTTTTGAAATATTTTGGACTTGCTTGTGTTGTTGTGCGCAAAATAATTGTTAAATGAGTTTTATCGAAAATAAGTTTCGAACGTTTTCTCTGTGTTGGTACCATTTCCGACACGGCCCCATCGTATCTGGCGGAGAGGAAGAGTTGTCTATGTATGGTCCGTGTGACAGGGAAACCGTGCCCCTTCGAAACGAAAAATATTATCTATGTATTTTGGCAAGTGCTCCAGTGGAGTCTTAGCCGGGGTTAGAAGGGACATTGTGAAGTAGAGTGAGAGGGCCTGCCTCTGCACTCGACGCGGGGTTGAGCGCCTTGGAGGTTGGATTGCGAGATGGGGCCTGGGGGAGTTGCATTATTGTAAGATTGTGTTTGTGAATGTGTATGTGGCTATGTATGACTAACCAAAACTAATATAGGTATTGGCCTTTAGAGTTATTAGTGTGTTTGTGGACTTGGATGCTGACCTTAGAAATGTTTTTCAAACGTCTTGCAATTTCCGCATTCTTTCTAACTTGATAGATTAGTAGCTGACCCTTCGGGGATTATTTTTTAGTTCCAGGTATGAACCACGGAACCATGCAACCGTGCAAGAACCGAGGCCAAATGGTGGAGCGGTGAAGAGCGCGTGTCATAGTGGGGTCGGTTTCACTTTAGTTTATTTATGACATAATAGGATGTTGGTTTTATTGTTACGATGGAGTTAGCATTATGTCCTGGTTATTTCTATTTCTAGAATAATTCATTAAAAGTAGTGTTTGCCGAATTTGGATATTTCTGTTCTCGGTAATACTTGTATAACTATGTTTTCTAATTTTAAATAAAAAGGTTGGATGTTTTTATTAAGTTTTCACGCCGTGCCCGCGTTGTAAGATCTTAAAGTGTGGTTCTCAACCTACTTAAGTAGTACTTGGAAGGTTTACTTCTAAGTAGCGCCCTGTGGAAAGACGGGGTGTTACACTATCTTAGGAATTTGTAAATTGTGATCATCTATTTATTTGATTGACTTTCCATTGGTCAAATATAAATTGATTTATTTCACAAATAGTAAATGCCTATTTCATCTTTAACAACTTAATATCAAATTCAAATTCAGATAGTATATTATAAATAAAGCGATTCTTAATATTATATTGACACATTCATTAAATTCATATAACTTTTATCGCTTAAATAAAGTTATTTTGAACTCTTAATATCGATTTCAACCGAAATTTAGTGAAGATCTAATTCAATTAAAATTTGATTTGACCGAACACCGATTTAACCGAACTAATTCAACCGAAACCCAATTCAACTGAAATCCTATTCAATCGGAAATTGCAAAAAACGACTCAACCCGAAACCGACTTAAACAAATCCGACTAAACCGAAACCCGTATTTGCTCAACCGATTTTGACCTGATAACCCCGATGTAACCGACAATTTACACATCCGACCTGATCCGACCCAACCCGAAATACTCGATTACCGATCACACCCGTTAGTGATCGAAGCCCAACTGATTCGTAATCCGAATAACCCAACCGAAATCCGACCGATTTACCGAATTGCCACCTCTACATGTGTATATATATATATATATACCGATGGCCATATATAAGTGCAAATTAGTTCGATAAATGGAAATCTAAGCATAATCGAGGTCAGTATCGTTGAAGGGTTTCTTGAACAAATAAATTTATATCAAGACCCCGCTGAGTACAGGGAGTCAGGTTCGTCCACGAGATTGAGATTAGGGCCGAAGATTAGTTGATAAACTAAGAAAAGCAAATAAACACGAAGGGGCACAAACACACAAGGGCTCGAGCACGACTTTAGATGGGTCGAGATCGATGCAAATTGGCTAGACTTAATCATATATAAAAAGCAATCCTAGGGCTAGGGCTACCACAACAACAACCATACATGCTTTCAACTAGAATTCACAACTATCATGCAATCTAGATCATAGAAAAGTCAACTGTCGCAAACAATTCAAGTTATTCAATCAAATGTCGCAAATTAAACAACTTTCTATCTATCTTTTAACCTAGGAATATCAACTTTCGCAAATAATCCAATTAGATCTAATCAAGCAATCAACTTTACACTTTCGCTTTTAGGTTAATTGCAAGATATTGCCTCAACTTTCGCAAAGGTATTTAGCACAAGATAGATAGATATGATCTTCAAGCATTCAAGTCATGAATTCAAGTTTAGACATGCATGATTGTGTTGGGTTTTCACCCAACCCTAGAATTTAAGCAAACTACTCACTCATTGAAAGGAAAGAAGAAGACATGATAATAAAAATAAACCATAAATTCAAATAAAAACAAAGAGGTCTTACAAATTTCTCCAACTTGTTCTCCAAGTCTTCCTCTTAATCTCCAAATAACGTCAAAACCAAAAGCTAGAAAAAGAGAGAGTTCAACTAGAAGGTCTAGCCCCCTTTTATAGAGAAAAAGGAGCCCTAATTACACTAGGAAACAAGATAAAACTACTCCCTAAAATAAAAGATAGAATATCTCTTAAAAGATCTCGGAATAAGGGAGTATCGGCGCCATGCACGACCCAAAGTGGGTCGTGCACGACCCTCCAAGGGTCGGTCCTAAGGATTTGTAATTTAGTTGGGTCGAGCTAGAGCTTGATGGGGTCGTGCACGACTCTTATGCCTGAAAGCTTGTTCTTTGGTTGGGTCGAGCCCGACCCTCTTTGGCACTTCGAACAACCTTGAGTAAAACTTGCGTAGAGGATTCGTTACAACTCCGTTTGACTCGATTTTTTTCCCCATGTTCTTGTAACGAAATTCTCTATCTCTTTACAAGCTCAAACTTGATCTTCAATGACTTTACTTGAGCGCTTAATCTCCATCTTCTCTTGCAATGCTCCAAACTCTTCTTCCAAGCTCCAAAACTCCTACAAAAAGACATAAAAAGTGCGCAACTTTCGAATCTCAAGGAAATACGAAAACTAAAGCAAAAGGACTCAAAGACATAAGACTCAAGTATGAAAACCAACTAAATCTAATCTATCTAGACACTAAAACCTACCTAAAAAGCGGACATCAAAGTACCCCATACTTAGACTTGCTTGTCCTCAAGCAATAATCATGCAAAATCAAGACCAATAACACAATCTTCAAGCATAGCCCTTGTCAAAACATTTTAAACACAAGTGAAAAAGTAGACAAGTAATTTTAACGTCATCACATATGTATGAGTCTCAAGCATAGGCAACCATAATCCAACCTCACAAGGGATTTTAATGTGTTTCACTCATCTCTCATGTGTTTAGGCTATTAAGAACTCATGTGTTTCACTCATCTCTCATCTCAATCTTTATGCAACATCAACTTTATCATTGAGACTTATATCACCAATCTCTCTACCTAGAGAAGTCAAAACATATCAATCATCATAAGAACTTAGGCTCAATGAAATCTTCATAGAAGACTCCATTCGGTCGGGTTGTAATGGGGCTTGGTAAAGACAAATAGGCGTGGAAAATATTTGGTCATGTGGTGCTAATAATATCCGGGAATCAAAGACTCCTAAAAACTCACACATTGCCAAAACTCTCATAAAAGAACATATACCAAACTCTCTCAACATTATGCTCAAACTCACTTCTTGCTTACAAATACTAAGGAAATTTGGCTCATGAACACTTTCACTTTCAACACTTTGCTTTATTTTTCTCCCTTTTGATTTTCATTTTTTTATGGGAGATTGGCGCCAATTCTTTTCTCTTTTTTTTTCTTCAACTCTTTTGTAAGTGCATACAGGGAACCAAACTCCTTTTACATGACAAACTGCAAGATTTTTTTACTTTTCCCAAACCATAATTACCCCACACTTGAACCAAGCAATCTCACTCAACAAAACTATCACAAACCAACACTAAGTCCTAATCCCCGGATAGGGTCAAGCTTATCTTGGCTAGGGTTTAATTTTGTGGAGCTAATAAAAGGCTTAAGGCTCAACTTGGCTATCAAAAAGAGGATAATGTAAATGTAGGTAAAAGAGAGTATAAAAAGTGGCTTATGAAAAATAAGTTCTTAATCATAATTAACATGCATGAACGATCTCATAATGGCTTCAAGAAATAGATAACCATATCAATGACAAGAGATCTATATGCATAAAGAGAGCAAATCACACAAGAAAAAGAAGAGAGATTTTTGATGTTCTCCCTATAAGGCCAAAATTCTCACTAGGTAAATTTTTTGTTGGATTGCAATTACTTCTACTTAAGACACATATGCTCAATTTCATCACAAGTCCATTTTCACAATCAAAAGCATTTCTCAAGACTTAGGCTATACTATCCAAATATGCCAAAGGAATTATATGATAAGCATGAAAATTAATTCTCATCATAGGACATCTAAGATGGAGCATTCTTCTATCCTAAAACAAAGAAAGAAATACTTTTTTTTTTTTTATTTTTCGACATTTTTCAATTTTTTTAAATTATTTTTCAAAGCTTTTTTTCTTAACAAAACAACTAACAAACAAGCAAACAAATCCAACACAAAAAAAACTCAATTATGTACAACATGTGAAATTTCTTCTTCCCCTACCCCATACTTAAATCATGCAATGTCCTCATGCATGAAAATGATATGAAAACGTAAAGAAAAAAAGAAGAAGAAAACTCACAAAGAACTCTTGGAAGCTTGGAAAGGAGTGGAACTCATCATGGTTAACCTCAATGGAGAAGGACAATTTCGGAAATGCACGTCAGATAGGGTCGTGCACGACTTAAATAGGGTCGATCTCGACCGCCTTGCAAGTGTTCGAAATATACCCAAAGTTGCACCACTTGTAAAGTCTTCTTTTCTCGTCTTTTTGAGCCAGTATTTGAAGCTTAGGACCCTGAAAAAATCCCACAAAATTATATTCCAAACAAAAGTATTCTATCCTAGTCTAAGGAAGGTTAGAAAAATTTAATCTAAAAATAAAATAAAATAAAAAATAATAAATCTAATCTAAAAACCGGGTTGCCTCCCGAAAGCGCTTGTTTAACGTCATTAGCTTGACGACTTACCTTGGCTGATCAGGGCGGCCTCCATCCAGCTTTGTCGGGATCATGGGAAACCCCATACTTAGATGGAAAAGCTTCAAAGCTTCTCTCTAGGACATTCGGTCCTCTATCATCCACGAGTATACTTGGTAATCCTACAACATGGTTAGTAAAATCCGAAAACCAAGGAGGTTTTGACTCCTTCATATGACTAGCAGTAGAAAAAAATATAGAACGAGAATAGGAGAAAGGATCATGACTAGAATTGATTGAATAAGAACAAGAAAACTCACCAGGGTCATTCGGGAAGTGGCTTGTTACCGAGGTGTAGGGGGTCGTTAACGACCCTGTTGGATTTGGAAGTGGCTCGATGTTGTGCCTTGATCCATCTCCCACCTTGTTTTCCTTCAAATAAGGGGCGCTACCGACCCATGGGGGGTCGGCAGGCTCGTCAATATGGCAACTAGCAACTTCGTTTACAATGGGATTGAAGCGAAACTCAACCCTCTCCTCCCCAATGTCAAATGTGAGGAGTCCCTTCTTTACATCAACTCTTGCTCCTGCAGTGGCTAAGAATGGTCTTCCAAGAATGATTGGCACCACAGGGTCTTCTGGCATATCCAGCACAATGAAGTCGTTTGGGACAAAGAATTTTCCAACTTGGATAAGGATATCGTCCACGACTCCAGTTTCTTTTAGATGAGATCCATCAGCCATGTAGAGATTCATATCAATAGGCTCCAGTGGTCCCATGTTGGTCTTGGACCAAATTGAAAGTGGAAGCAAGCTTTCACTAGCACTTAGATCACACAAAGCTTTGAAACGGTAAGATCCAATACCAATTGTAATAGCAAACTTACCGGGATCACCTAGCTTTTCAGAAAGCTTTATGGATCGGACCTCATTATGAAGCTCTGAGATTGATTGCTTCCTAGATAAAATCTCCTTCAAGAATTTAGTATAAGCAGGCATTTCATTCAAAGCCTCGGCGAAAGGAATGGAAAGATTCAAGCCTTGAAGCAACTTAACAAAGCGCTTAAACTTACCTTCCGTCGAGTCCTTGGGTTTCTTAAAAGGGAAAGGAAGTATCTTAGATGAAGATGGAATGGAAAGAGAAAGGTTAGAAGACTTACCTGGCGAAGGGTGGTCGAGCTCGACCCTTGGAGGGTCGATCGCCTCTTCTTCCTCGTTAATAGCCTCCTCAGGAACGACCCTTGAGGGGGTCGTGCACGACCCTAAGGGAGTCTTGCGCGACCTAAAGGGGTCGTGCATGATCCTAAGGAGGTCGGTCCTGAGGCTTGTTCCTTCTCTTTTTGCTTGGTTGGCTCGGGCAAAGCTTTGCCACTCCTTAGGTGCATGGCCCGGATTTCCCCATCACTTGCTCGGCCTCTAGGATTCTCCTCAGGGCGGCCCGGGAGTTGTTCATGAGGTCTCGGGATTGGAGTCGCTAGCTGTCCAAGTTGGGAATCGACATGCTTTCTCCATGATTCAAATTCACCAAACCTTGCATGAACTCCTTTCATTTGCGTAGTAAGCTCGGCTCGGACTTCATTGATCCCGGTATGGACGCCATTGATTCCTTCTTGCAGCCCTTGCACCCATGATGGTGGGTCTTGATAACCCGAAGGACAGTAGAGAGGGGGACGTTGCTCTTGTTGGGGTTGCCTGTATTGGTTATAATTGGAATTGCCCCAAGATGGTTGAGCATTGTTCCTCCCTACATAATTGTTTTGGTTCCTATAAGAACCTCTCATGTAGTTCGCCTCATAGGCCTCAGCGGCTCTCACTTGCTGCAAGTTAGTGCAATCGAACGTAGTATGGGCGGAAGACCCGCATTCTTGACAAGATGAAGAAGATTTAAAGTAACTTACTTGCTTTTTCAAACGATTGATTTCATCTTGCATGAATTGGACCTTCACATCCCGATCAACCACCTTGGATTGTGGTTCATACAACCTCCTCTCTGTGGGCTTAGATTGTTGGGTTCCATATATGGCATCATAGTTGGTTAGCTTATTCAATAGCGCCCATGCCTCATCTGGAGTCATCTCAATGAACCCACAATCAGTATGAAGGTTAATGCGATCCTTGGTAGCTGCATTAATGCCTTGGAAGAAGATTTCTTGGAGTACATAGGGAGGTTGCCCATGAGTAGGGCATTGGCGTAGAAGCTCTTGGAATCGTTGCCATGTCTCCACAAGCGTCTAATTTGGAAGTTGATGGTAAGAGGTGATGCGCTTCCTAAGCTCCGTCGTTTTTGCCGGTGGAAAGAACTTGGTCATGAATAGATCATGCAAAGACTTCCACGTTGTAATAGATCTTGGTGGCAAGCTCTCCAACCAACTCAAAGCTTTCTTGCAAGAGACCACTTAAAAGCCTTCAAGAGAACATATTCAAGTGCGACATTTTCAACATCAATGGTGTCGCATAAATCAATAAAGTTCTTAATATGCTCTATGGGGCATTCAGTGGGTTTCCCTTCAAATTGAGAACGCTTGATTAAGGATATAAAGTGAGATTTAATCTCAAAAGTGCGGTCGATCTCCGGGAGCACTATCGCCGATTTGGTCACCCTCAGTTCTGGGTGCATGTATTGCTTGGCATTCCTTGGGATAGCGTTCAGTTGCTCCTAAAATCGCCGTGCAGCTGCATCCGAAGCGTTTCGTTCCGCTTGCAAGCGCTGCATCTGAGTGCGGAGTTCCTCCATTTGTTGAGCAAGAGTCTCAGCGTCGGCCATTGCTCGTTGTTCTCGTAAACGTCTATGGAAGGATCTCTCGGGTTCGCTGTCGTAGTTAATCCCAAAGGTTCTCCGGGAAAAACTAGATGGCATACGGTGCGAACAAAGACAAAAGAAAACAAAATTAAAAAAAACAAAAGGGTAAGGGCTAGTCCCAAACCCAAATATCAACTAAACTAGGCACTATTGCTCACTCCCCGACAATGGCGCCAATTTGTTGAAGGGTTTCTTGAACAAATAAATTTATATCAAGACCCCGTTGAGTACAGGGAGTCAGGTTCGTCCACGGGAATGAGATTAGGGCCGAAGATTAGTTGATAAACTAAGAAAAGCAAATAAGCACGAAGGGGCACAAACACACAAGGGCTCGAGCACGACTTTAGATGGGTCGAGATCGATGCAAATTGGCTAGACTTAATCGTATATAAAAAGAAATCCTAGGGATAGGGCTACCACAACAACAACCATACATGCTTTCAACTAGAATTCACAACTATCATGCAATTTAGATCATAGAAAAGTCAACTGTCGCAAACAATTCAAGTTATTCAATCAAATGTCGCAAATTAAACAACTTTCTATCTATCTTTTAACCTAGGAATATCAACTTTCGCAAATAATCCAATTAGATCTAATCAAGCAATCAACTTTACACTTTCGCTTTTAGGTTAATTGCAAGATATTGCCTCAACTTTCGCAAAGGTATTTAGCACAAGATTGATAGATATGATCTTCAAGCATTCAAGTCATGAATTCAAGTTTAGACATGCATGATTGTGTTGGGTTTTCACCCAACCCTAGAATTTAAGCAAACTACTCACTCATTGAAAGGAAAGAAGAAGACATGATAATAAAAATAAACCATAAATTCAAATAAAAACAAAGAGGTCTTACAAATTTCTCCAACTTGTTCTCCAAGTCTTCCTCTTAATCTCCAAATAACGTCAAAACCAAAAGCTAGAAAAAGAGAGAGTTCAACTAGAAGGTCTAGCCCCCTTTTATAGAGAAAAAGGAGCCCTAATTACACTAGGAAACAAGATAAAACTACTCCCTAAAATAAAAGATAGAATATCTCTTAAAAGATCTCGGAATAAGGGAGTGTCGGCGCCATGCACGACCCAAAGTGGGTCGTGCACGACCCTCCAAGGGTCGGTCCTAAGGCTTTGTAATTTAGTTGGGTCGAGCTAGATCTTGATGGGGTCGTGCACGACCCTTATGCCTGAGAGCTTGTTCTTTGGTTGGGTCGAGCCCGACCCTCTTTGGCACTTCGAACAACCTTGAGTAAAACTTGCGTAGAGGATTCGTTACAACTCCGTTTGACTCGATTTTTTTTCCCATGTTCTTGTAACGAAATTCTCTATCTCTTTACAAGCTCAAACTTGATCTTCAATGACTTTACTTGAGCGCTTAATCTCCATCTTCTCTTGCAATGCTCCAAACTCTTCTTCCAAGCTCCAAACTCTTCTTCCAAACTCTTCTTTCAAGTACGAAAACCAACTAAATCTAATCTATCTAGACACTAAAAACCTACCTAAAAAGCGGACATCAGCGACTATGGAGCAGCACAAAGGAGGCTCGATGGCTTGTTAAGGAAGGTGGCAAGGACTGACGAAGTGGGGAAACAAAAGGCTTTGGGAAAGGCCTGGCCTGTTAAGAAATCGGGCGGTAAAAGGAAGGAAAATCCATGGATCATCGTCTCCACTCCGTAGGACGATTCATAAATGGAAATCTTTGAATCAAAAGGACCTACATACTGGGCAATGGCAAATTTATGCATACATGAAGCGAATCTTGTTATTTACCTCAAACAGCGTTGCATAATATACAGTAATTAATGCATGAAAAGTGGACACCAAACTAGTGTCAAACTAAAATTCAATATACACAAGGAATGAATTTATATCCACATTATTATTATTATTAATCGTTGTAAAAAGCCAAAATCTAAAATCGAGATTCACTTTGCAGATAAAATATTAAAAGAAAAGCTATAAAAATAAATATTAGTTATGTTTTTTCATTAAATGTCTGAATTTTCATGATAAAACACTATACCAATGAGCTGACAATATTGTCTCCTTATTGATTAGATGCCATTTGTGATGAATCCATCAATGACCTTATGAAAATGCAATTCTTCATATGACTTTTTGACCTTATGGTAGAAGGAAGGTTATAAAAAAAAAAAGATAAATGGAGAACTATTGTCATGGTGGTTTCGATTGTGGGAAGAGTTAGACATACAATAAGATTATTCAAGAGGCTAGAGTAAGAAACACCAAAAATCACCTATTATGGGAATAAATGTTCACCTACCTCAGTAGTATAATCGTATTTGACTGAACATAAAAAATACAAAATATTTACATGTTCAAAATCCAGATCCGAATACGCAAAACCTATGCTCCGATTACCTAAGAAGGTCGTAGAGGCAAACGATTAGCACCCAATATACTTCACTTGCCTCTAAGACAATTATGTCAAAAACAAAGGTCGCCTTGTGGTTGCATCATTATGATAGTTATCACTCAACAAACCCACAAGAGAGGGATCACTATATAAAAGTTTTACCCAAGAATTTGCAGACATGAAAATTGCCTATTGAAAAAGGGCTCGTAAAACGAAATCCTATATTCTGAAAAGGATGGTTGGCAATGTAGGAATACTTAGGCGCCTATGCTTGGTGCCTTGTCATAGCTGGTTGACCAATATTTCGGCAAGCATATCTTGTCAATGGTGAAAGTTGTTACCTTTGCATTCTTTGAATGAGACCACTTCTTGAATGGTGGAAAGCAAGGATGACTTGCATGTGCTTGTGTCTTACATATGAATCATTGTATCCCAGCACATCACCTATTCATTAAACATCAAATAATAAATACCTTATTAATACAAATGAAATTTCCTCTTGAAAGAGGAACGAACTCGAGAACGTTTATCTTCCGCTTTTTCTTTGTTACTGAATAAAAACCTTTTTCTTAGTGCTTTGGCCTCCAAACAAAGTTTGCGTCTTGACGGGAAAAGGATTGACGAATCAAGCTGAATATTTGACCCACTCTACGAACTGAAAGCGAGATCTTGCAAAACAACCACGCAACGCCCGGATCTGACAAACCGGAAATGCCACACACTCTTTTTAGAGAAACTATTTACTATCGGCTCCTTACGATTGTCGTTCCTTTTGAAGCAGTTCCCTCTTCCTTTATGCTTCGCCAACACCCAATAAGGACCACAAAGTGCATTACTAATGACCACTGGAGAAGATCCCTTGCCTCTGCTCCTTGATTTGATAGAGCCGTTCAAGGAGTTGCTTCTTTTATCACGGGCGGCATTCTTCTTCAAGGCTTCTTTCTTCCCTAATAGCTTGAGTTCGCTATCTCGGGCGGGATGACTAATCCCTCCCTTCCCTAGCTCTCGTTGAGTTCCTTGGTGATCTCACACTTGTAGCAACGGAAGAAGAACTACCTAGCGGAGGGCTTTTCTTACGTCTTCCAAACTAGAGCTGTAAATGACAAGTCGAGATAGACCACAGCGAAATTCTCTAGAGTCTCGGACTACATGGATTGGATTTTTTTGATAGTGAAAATGCCATAAAGCGCGAACCAAGATCCATGATACGAAAACCAAAATCATAATGAGGAAGAAAAAGATATCATGATGTAAGTCTATTATTCCTTGCATCATAGGTGTTTCTGCACCCCGAAGGTGTAAGCACTCAGTAAGAAAGAAGCACGTGTTTGCTTTCCTTCCCTGTCCTTTCTCCCCCTTCCGTCAGTCGTCTTGATCTGTCAGACGGTCTTCTTGCAGAACCTTGAAGAGGCTTGATGGGAAAGAGAAGTGAAGAAGGAGAAAAAATGGAAGGTCTCTCTCTACCTCATCCATGGTCGTAGATCAGGTGGAACATAGTAGTGAATTTCTCTCTCCTTCGGTTTGTGGGTTGAGGGTGGTCTATGATCAGAAGAGTGCCCGCCCTTTCTTTTAAGTAGGCCACTTTTTCCGGAACGCAATGAAACAGTTTTTTTAGTACTCTGGTAAGCACATTTATGGAAATAGAAATAGCACCTCATTATGGGGGCCGAAATGGTTACTAGAGATAGTAAATGCAAATGAATCCATGACATCTTCATCAAGGCCATCAACACAAACAAATACTGAATCATGTCCATTCCATATATGAATTGCATTGAGAATGAAGACTCCATCATCATTAACCATAGTACTACATCCAACATGAGTTTTAGAACGTCTAAACACAACATTTGTAGTTGGTCTGCGATCATGGACATGATTTGAAACGGGAAAGATGGAAGACAAGCACACCAAGTCTGTAATGAATAATTGGTATGAGATGCAAAAAATCAAACCAAACCCCTAAAATTAAAGCAATAAAGGAGAGCGGAAACTGAACTATGTAGATGAAAATCCATAGAAAGACAACTTGAAAAACAGAAATTAGGGAGAACATAGATGAAAGTATCTATTAGAGTTGACATGGCAAATCAGTTTGACTGAATGGCGTTGTTTGAGGAGGCATAAATTAGGGTTGTCTTACAAATATGATCATTTCATTAGCTGTGTACAAAAATGAATAAATGATGTGATTGAAATAGGCTTAGAGATTTCGATTGTCCGTTCGCCACCTGTCCTAGATGAATAGCCGGACATAAACACAACCACATAATTTCCTAATCAGCAAACACAACTATTTCTGAAAGATTGTATATGCTGGCAAAACTTACCGATTATCATTAATGAACGAGCGTATATATGTACAAGCTAACAAACTAACTAAGGAAAAGATCACAAAAGATCACAAAAGATCTTATCTAAAAAGGCTACAAATATACAATATATACTAGCAAGATTAATATTTATCCAATACTCCCCCTCAAGTTGGAGCATGTAAATCTCGAATGCCCAACTTGCCCAATAAAATCTGAAACTGAGTAGAACCAAGGGCCTTAGTAAATATATCAGCTGGTTGTAGATGAGTGCGAATGTGACTTGTGCGAACCGTACCAGCAAGAAGGAGATCCCGAATGAAGTGACAATCAACTTCAATATGCTTAGTCCGGTCATGAAACCACGAGATTAGCAGCAATGTGGAGTGCGGCTTGACTGTCACAAAACAACTGCATCGGAGCAGAATGAATCACACCAAGTGAACGAAGTAAAGACTTCAACCATATTAACTCACAACAAGCAGTCACCATAGCATGATATTCAGCCTCTGTTGAAGAGCGAGAAACTGTCTTCTACTTCTTAGTTCTCCAAGAGATTGGTGAAGAACCAAGCTGAACGAAATAACCAGTAATAGAGCGACGAGTAAGCGGACATGTAGCATAATCAGAATCACAAAAAGCAGTAAGTTCCAGATTACACTCTCTAGGAAGACAAACACCCTGCCCTGGATGACTCTTCAAATAGCGCAGAACACATATAGCAGCATCCCAGTGATCAATAGTAGTGTCTTGCATGAACTGAGCTAAGGTGTGAACTGCATAACAAATCTCTGGGCGTGTAATAGTCAGATAAATCAGTCTTCCAATCAAACGTCGATAACAATCTGGTGACTCGAATTTCTGAGTTGTAGAAAGAGCAAGTTTGTGATTCTGTTCCATAGGAAAATCACAAGGCTTTCTTCCTAATAAACCAGCCTCACTCAGAATATCCAAGGTATACTCCCGTTGACATAAATACAGTCCACCGTCAGAACGAGCAATCTCAATGCCCAAAAAATACTTCAACGGTCCTAAGTCCTTCATGTGAAAACAAGAACTCAGCTGACCCTTGAACTTAGCAATCGCAGCGGAATTGTTACCAGCAACTATCAGATCATCAACATAAACCAAAACATGCACGGTAATACCAGACCGACTATAAGAGAGCAAAGAATTATCGGCAAGAGATTGAATAAAACCAAAACCTCTCAGAGCTGAAGCCAACTTAGCGAACCGATTCCTTGGAGCCTGCCGAAGTCCATATAAAGATCGATTTAGCCGACAAAACTGGTCGGCCAAATGGTTGGAAAAACCTGGTGGTGGACGCATATACACTTCCTCATGCAGATCTCCATGAAGAAATGCGTTATGCACATCCATCTGATGTAACTCCCAGTTTCTTGCAGCGGCAACTGCCAGAAAAGTACGAACAGACACCATTTTGGCAACTGGAGCAAAAGTTTCCTTGTAATCAATACCCTCCTTCTGATTGTTTCCAAGAACAACCAGACGCGCTTTGAAGCAACCATCTGAATGTCGCTTGATCTTAAATACCCATTTGCACCCAATGGGTTTCTTGTCTGGTGGCAAAGAAGTCACAGTCCAGGTGCCATTCCGCTCTAGGGCATCAATCTCAGCTTCCATGGCTTTACGCCAACGAGCATCTCGGGCAGCTTCCGAGAAAGATTGTGGTTCTGTAACAGACTCAACAGAAGCAACAAAAGCAATATGACCAGCAGAAAATCGATCAAAAGTGACATAATTAGCTATGGGATAGGATGTACCTGATGAGCTTGACGGTTGAGATGAGAAAGACAGAGATGCTTCTTGTTTCTGCACAGTATTGCAAATAAAACCACGTAACTTCACAGATGGTGTGCGATCACGGGTAGAACGACGGGGAAGGTCTTGAGCAATGATAGGATAGGATTGAACCCCACCACTCCCATCAACTTCCTGCGATGGGGCATTTGAGGTGCTTGGTAATATATCGGCTTGGACAGTGACAGAAGGAGATTGAACCCCACTCCCCCTATCAACTGTTTGAAAATGGACATCTGTGGAGCTAGGTATAGGCTCTTGAATGGCGATAGAAGGAGATTGAACCCCACTCCCCTTGTCGTCCATTTGCGGTGGAGCTGATGGGTTATAGCAATCATCAAATATGGCAGGATGAATATCAGTGGTAGAATTTTGGTCACTACTAGGCTGGTTAATGGCAGGCTTATACGGAAACATAGTTTCATAAAATATGACATCTCGGGAAATGAACCTTTCGTTAATTTCAATGTCAAGAACTTTCCAACCTTTTTGCCCATTCGGATATCCAATAAAAACACATTTTCTAGCTCTAGGAGCAAATTTGTTGGATGATTTTGGAATAATAGAGGCATAGCAAAGACAACCAAGTGTACGAAGGTGATCATTACCCGGGGGTCGGCCATACAATTTTTCAAAAGGTGTCCGATTTTGTAAAATTGGGGTTGGAGTTCGATTAATTAAATAACACGCAGTTAAAATGCAATCACCCCAAAAATGTAATGGAAAATTAGCATGAAATCTCAAAGCTCGGGCAACATTTAAAATATGTCGATGTTTTCTTTCGGCCCTACCATTTTGCTGAGGAGTACCAACACAAGAGGTTTCAAATAAAATCCCTTTTTCATCAAAGAACTTTTGCAAGCTAGTGAATTTAGTTCCATTGTCACTTCGAAGACACTTAACATTTTTATCAAATTGTCGCTCAATCATAGCACAAAAATTAGTAATTAAAGAAGCAACTTCAGTTTTGAATTTCATCAGAAAAACCCAAACACATCGACAAAAATCGTCCACAATAGTAAGAAAATAGTAAGCCCCTTGAGCGGACGGAGTCCGATAGGGACCCCACACATCACAATGTATCAAATCAAATATTCTAGAAGCATGCGTTTGACTAATAGGAAATGAAGGACGAGATTGTTTAGCCCTATGACAACTATCACAAGGTTCCATGGGACCATTTATTCTAATATTAGGCAAAAATTTAAGAATAGGAAGTGAGGGATGACCAATTCTGGAATGCCACAAGGTGGGTGATGCAACATCCATCCGTGAAGCGTGTCCTATCGGTGCCACCACACGAAGCCAATACACACCATTCCGCTCTTCACCCGCCCCAATCAAACTCATCGAAGTGCGATCCTGCAAAATACATAGATTATCAGTCATTCAGGCAATACAGTTGTGATCTCTCAAAAGTTGAGCAATTGAGATCAAATTACAAGTCAACTTGGGAACAAATAACACATCATTAATAATTAATTGCTCAGATAATTGCAACTTTCCAGCCTTGTTGGTAGTAGTAGATACACCATTAGTAAGTATAATTGAAGAGGAAGCCACAGTAGATAAATCAGTCAGCAATTTATCATTTCCCGTCATGTGAAACGAGGCCCCGGTATCTAAGATCCAGTTAGAAATTTGCTTACCGGACTGATTAGCAGTGTGATGATTTCCTGAATTATTAATCACGTGCATCAATTGTGAAAATTGTGACTCTGAGAGCCCGGTACCGGCACGATCAGCTGTTGTCAACGCTCCAATTTGCAAGCCAGACCCTTCTCCCCCAGTTGCTGCGTTTGCAAGGCCGCGCCCTCGGCCTCGCCCCTTACTGCGATCAGTTCCAGCCCCATTGTTGCGATCATTTCCAGCCCCGTTCCGATCTCGCTGAAGTGCGAGCTGCTGTTCATGGCGGATAGTTCCCCACCACTCGGGATACCCGATAACTTTGTAACAAGTTTTCAGTTCATGTCCAGCCTTCTCACAAAGTTTGCACCAAGGCCTGTCCCCTCGGCGTGGATCGAAGCCCTGAATCGCACTGGAATCGCGCCTGTCACGATCCACTTCGGTCTTCTTGTCGCGATCTCGGCGTTCGCCTCACCCGCGACTTCCTTGAGCGGCAAACGCCCCACCATCGAGCCGTGTATCAGCCCCTTCACGACTTTTCAATACCAGTCGTTGCCTCTCGATCTTCCGCAACAACAGTAGCATATATTTTGTTGATGTGCTTGATCGGTTCTTGTGCTAAGGCATTAGAACGAACAGTATTGTAAGCATCATCGAGTCCCATAAAAAATTGATGGACTCGTTCTTCGTCCCGTTCCCGACTCAATTCGCCAGCCCATTTGCACTCGCACTTGCCGCAAGTACAGCGACGAGATACCATGTAGTTGGCGAGCTCGTCCCACAGCTTCTTCAAGTCTCCATAATAGTCCGCCACAGATCTGCCATTTTGAGTGCATCGGGCTAGATCGAAGCGCAATTGTTGTACTCTCGGGCCATTCCCGATCGAAAATCGTTGCTTCAAGTTATCCCATAGGTCTTTTGCTACTTCAAAGAAGGTGATCGAGGATCTCATAGACTCATCGATGGATTGTATGATCCAACCGACGATCATCGAATTCACGCTCCACCAGTCATCCATCTCATTGAGATCATCTGGCTGCGTAATGGTACCATCAATGAACCCTAATTTACGCTTTGCTCGAAGTGAGTTGCTTAAAACGAGTTCCCATTCTTGAAAGTTATCCCCTTTGAAAACAACGGGACAAATCTTCATTCCCGGGTGATCAGAGGGGTGTAGATAGTAAGGGGAATTCTGTGGACGAGAGCCATCACCAGTCTTGACTCCGCTAGAAGAATCTTCTTTGTCTTTCGGATTTGTCATGATAACCAACAACAACTAGCAACCAGCAGAGGCGCTGAATTGCAGTGTGATGCGGCCGGCGGTTCTGTAGGTTTTAGGATCGGAAAAGAGCGAGTGGCTCTGTAACCATGAAAGATTGTATATTCTGGCAAAACTTACCGATTATCATTAATGAACGAGCGTATATATGTACAAGCTAACAAACTAACTAAGGAAAAGATCACAAAAGATCTTATCTAAAAAGGCTACAAATATACAATATATACTAGCAAGATCAATATTTATCCAATAATTTCTTTTGACTACCACTTCACCAAAATGTAATTAGAACCAAAACTAAAAGATAGAAAAAAAAATTCAACTAATGAAATCACCCCAAAATTAGTCAATTGAAAACCCTGCAATAAAAAAAAAAACTAAAGACAGCAGAGGCGGAAATTATCCATCACTTACAAACGAAGCACCTAGTCACCCAGAAACAGCAGTACACTGAATCTCAAGTTTTCCTTCAAAACACGAATATTACAGTGCAAAAACAGCCCATCTCCCAAATTCCCTAACCCCAAAATTGGAGTAAACCTAATTTCACAAAACTAAAGCTAACAATTGCACAAACAAAACGAAACAGAAGCTGTAATTTTTGACATGCAAACTAAAAGGAAAACCCTACTATCAGACAGTAGTTGCAGTTGAACAAGAGAAGGGACGAAATTGAGCACTTACAATCGAGACCGGATCAATAGCTGCTCAGTTCACAAGCAATGAGGATTCTTGAATACGTGTCTGCACATTACAAGGAAGAAAATGAAATTCTATGAGACTACTCAAAGAAAACTTTGAATCCAGCATAAATGGCCTAAAAGTGAAATTCGGTAAAGCATCCTTCAAAAAACTGAAGAGGGATTCACAACTTATTAGTTTCTTGCTTAGAACCTAGAATTTATTTTCTTTTTCCAAAAAATGGAAACAGTAGGATATAATGAATATGTGTCTGCACATTACCAAGAAGAAAAAGGTAAATGAAAGATACCTCATAGTGCCAAATTGCAAAGGTCAACGATCAGTTAAGTTAATAGGTTTCTACAGTTGCAATGGGCTGAAACCAAGAACCAAACCTATAATAAATATAAAAGTTCAATACAAATAAAATCAGACGTATTAATAATGTGGTAAAGAGAAGTGGTAAAGTTGTTCATTGCACACGTATGAAATTTAACCTGAGGAGACAAATCAGTTCCTGCCACTATAGCACCTTGTGCTTCTCCCAAATTGTATTTGCAATCTCCCATTAGACGAGTATTAGTTCGCCTAAGAAATTAGATTTTCAAGTAAATGAGAGCTGCAAAGAAATACCGTGTCATGGAAGAGTCATAAAAGTAGACGCTGTTTATATGAGCAGAATTACTTTAATGCATTGATGTCTCACTCACACGCTAATAACAATTTGATAATAACTTGAGCATCAACATAATGTAGAGTAGTTTGTGTTCATGAAATACGTAAAATTGGTGTCTTTTAAAAATAGACGACAAACTACTGGCTGGAGATAAAATGGTAGTGAGGTACTATGAACGCATAAAAATAGCCGAATAGAATTGCACAACAAAAATTGAAGTACGAAATAATGCAGTGTTTCACGATCAGATATGATAACAATATGGCAATCGTAATCACATGTCTGTAATCACCCCAGCTCTACGTAATATATCAAAAGAAACAACATTCATAACATAATTGGTGTTTGTATCATTGTCACAAGGGGCAGGCAGAAATAGACAGAATACATAAACGGCCCCCTGTACTTGGGCCAATTGGTCACTTGGCCCCCTGTACTTTAGTCCTAACCGTTTGGCCCCTTATAGTTGCACATTGCGACCTATTGAACCCCTATTGAGCCACTTATCCCATCTTTTTTTAGGAGTGTAGTGCACGCGCGATGATGTGTTATATTAAGTTGCCACAATTGCGATGACATGGATGTCATTGTGGCAACACAATATAACACATCATGTCATCTATGTCATCCATGACATCCACGTCCTCGCCATTGTGGCAATACAATATAACACATCATCGCGAGTGCACCACACTCCTAAAAAAAGCTGGGATAAGTGGCTCAATAGGGGTTCAATAGATCGCAATGTACAACTATAGGGGGTTAAATGGTTAGAGCTAAAGTACAGGGGGCCAAGTGACCAATTGGCCCTAGTACAGGGAGCCGTTAATGTATTCTGCCGGCATAAATACCTTAAGATCAATTCTTTTACGAGCTCTCAAAAAGGCCACATACAGCTGGCAATGTGAAAAACAAGGCTGATTTAAATATACACATACCTGTTCTAGCGTATGCCCTTGAGACTTGTTAATTGTCATTGTAAAACATAACTTAATAGGAAATTGTTTTCATTCGAACTGAAATGGATAAGTCTTGGCGGGAGGTCGAAGGTTGATCCTCGGAAGGAAAACCTGCGTTCCTTTGTAAAAGCCGGTAGATACTTCACAAACTATAACATTTCTATGAAATTGCTTATAATTACAAATCAACCGAGTACCATTGCACAAGCCATTAGAAGGGTCCAAATTACGCAGCAATATTACAAGACATCCCTCTTTTAAGACCAATTCATGAGGGCTCATTCCTGAAGAGCACAACGTATTTAAAAATTCAGCAGGATATAAATTGCAGTTGTCATCAACTACAGAATCGTAACTCATGTACGGAAAAGTTTGTCCATGAAATTTAGCAATTATTGTCGCGTTTATAGTGTCAACGTTTTCATTAGTCAGAGTGAGAATAGAACGTCTACTAAAGATGTCAGGGTTAAAGTAAGGCCGCTTCATTTCAGGGTACTTAACATCTATTAAAGAAGCAAAGGAATCGTCTTCGATGGGATAGCAAGTTAAAATATCAAGCAGTGCAATAACAGAGCTGGTACGAGTCTGGAGGCTTCCATTTCCAAGTTGAAGTAAAAAGTCCGCAAATTTGACATCTTCTTTTGCTCGAATGTTCGTATGTAATTTGAACTTGCATACTTGAGGCCACAAGTACGAACTCACTAAGCTAGAATTTACAACTTCAATTTCTAATCTATGGGGAATTACAGGAAGCTCCTGCCAAAAGTCGCCGCCGAAGACTATAATTTTACCGCCAAATATCTGGTCCGAGTCACATATGTCTCGTAGTAGACGATCTAACGATTCAATATCATCTTTTTTAGCCATGGAGGCCTCGTCCCAAATAATTAGACTGCAAGCTCTCAATAAACATGCCAAGCTACTTTGCTTAGAGACATTACAAGTAACTAAACCAGACTGATTAATAGTAATTTTGAACCCAGAATGAGTAGTCCGGCCGGTAGGCATGTTCGACACTAACATTCCCGATGTTGCTTTTGGGAGCACAATCTTCCCCATACACCTAATGCTTGCATAAAGAGCGCAATATAGAAAGGTATTACCTGTCCCACCGGGGCCGTCGATGAAAAATGCTCCGGGAATATTGCCTTCAACATGATGCATTATCGTATCGTACGCAATCTTTTGTTCAATATTTAGGCTCATATGTGCATCGACATACTGTGGAGGAATACGGGCACCCAACGCGTCGCTAATATCTATAGTCATTTTCAATCCAAGCATATCTAAAGGGGCATATACATTTAGTCTGAAATCGGGCATTTCCTTGCCCATGCTTTCTAAGTATTTTTTAATCTCGGAATACGTCAAGTATAACATCTTAATAGGCTGGTCTTTTTAAGCATGGCTGAAGTCATGTAACAAAGAAGGAAAGAATTCATCCCAAATTTCGTAAGGGTTGATAGAATCACAAAATATTAGGAGCGTAGCGAATAGCCTGCGTAAGGCACAAGGCATCTGGACTTGTACAGCCTCGCGCATACAAGACTCTACATAATCGTCTTTGTCAAAAAGTGAGTATTTGTCAGCCACTTCTTTGAAAGTATTGTACTGAACACCT
Organism: Fallopia convolvulus; assembly: GCA_964016875.1. Taxonomy (NCBI): domain Eukaryota; kingdom Viridiplantae; phylum Streptophyta; class Magnoliopsida; order Caryophyllales; family Polygonaceae; genus Fallopia; species Fallopia convolvulus. The sequence continues at coordinate 11,460,109 of OZ024731.1, read as the reverse complement.
TTGTAAGTTAGCAAATCTTCACAAGATGTAGGGTCGCGTATATTTTGGAGTAATAATCGAAGATAATATGTCTCCCCTTCACATGGATTTACATATACCAGTCTTCCAGCACATTTTAGACCTTTTCTTTCATGCCAAGCCTTTAAGCCGTCAGTCCATGTGAAGTACTTTGGGAATTTAGAGTGCAAATACTTCTTAGCATTTGGAAGAACGCGATTGGATGTGAAGAACTCAGTCAACATTGCCAATCGACGATCATCGTCGTTTACAATGGTTTCCAGGTTCAGACGTGCGGAAAATGTGACAGTATGCTTATGGGGCAAGTGTACATGTAGGGGAATAACGGCGGGGTTCATCGAGTATAGATCGACGCCGAAAATGCACCAGGCAGATTCGGGACCACTAACCCACCTTCCAGACTGGTACGAGGAAATTTCGTCCTCAACATGTTTCTGTTTTTTAGCAATATCAAAGTAGACCTTGTCGTGTCCTTTGTATATGTACTTGTACAAATACTTAGGAACTTGTATGGAGGAGCATATTTCGACATTAATGTGGCAGTCAAATGTTGATAATAGATAAAGATTAAAAGGAATGACTGTTGACGGGCCTTTACTCTAAACAACAAATAAATTTATAAGTCAAGACCCCGCTGAGTATAGGGGAGTCAGGATCGTTCCACGAGAAGCAAGGTTTGTTTATCTATCGACTACTAAAAATCAAACAAAAACAAGCAAACACTCACTAGCAGCCTCGTTAACGACGTTGTCAGGGTCGTTAACGAACCACCGCAAACAAATGACTCAAAATAACGAACTAAACAAGTTCGGTACCGAGGCTACGAACTCAGTAACGAATAAAACCTAGGAGAATTCAAATAAAACAAACATCTAGGACAAGGGTTACCACAACATAGTCATGCACATAAACTCGTAAAAAGATAAATTCCATGTCTTTAAATAGATAGATTCATCAACTTTCATTGACTTAACAAGTAAATTAATCTACTTTCATAAACTAATTCACTTAATTGCTTGTTTTGGATCTAAAGCTTGAAACTTTCGTATTCAAACAATATCAACCTTCAAGTTTATAACTTTCTCTCTCAATCAAGTCAAAAACTCAAATTACCTTGACTTTCATCTAGGTATAAACATAACAAACAATCTCAAAATAGATAGAAGGCATTCAACACATCATCTCACTCATCAAACCATCCACAACTATGTCGGGTTTCAACCCCGACCCTAGATAAGAAAACTAGTCACTATTCATAACTAAGAAATAAATAATTTCAACAAAAGAAAACATTGAAAACAAAACAACTACTTCAAATTAAGAATAGAATATTGTCTTACAGAATTCAGAAGAAACCGAAAAATAAAAACACCGAATCAAAACCTCGTGATTAACGACCCCGGAAACTTTCGTCCACCGTGGCTCTCGATCTCGACTTTCCGACTCGTCTCTCTCTCTCTCTCGGCTCTTCCTCTTTCACTACTTGCTTGCTTGAATGATTCCCCCCTTTCTAGGCTAGATAGAAGGGTATTTATACTAATAAGGTTATAAAATAAAATAGGCTAGAAGATAAAAACTTTCCTAAAAGATAGAAATATACTCTAAAAAGATAGAAATAAAATCTAAAAGGATAACAAGACCTAAAACAAATAATATAATAACCCTAAAAATCATTAAAAACACTCTACCGACACGGAATAAATTCCCGCACATAATCGATAAATCAAAAAATCAGACTCTCGAAAACTCTATCTCGTAACCTCGTTAACGAGCCCTCACAGCCTCGTTAACGAGTCTGGGCTTGGCTTCTTCAACACTTCTTTCTCAATAACTTAGACTTAGACTTCTTTATCTTGTATTCCTCCGTCCTTCATCATAGCACTCCAAATTCAGCTTCAAATAGCACCTTTTCCTTGCTCAAACCTACAAAAATACACAAAACGGAGTAGCTCCCATACTTTTCACAAAATATGCAAAACTATCCAAAAACACAAAAAACTAACCCTAAACTTATCAAAACTAATCCTAATAAACTAAGAAAACCTACCAAAAACTATACCAAAAACACGAACACAATGACCCACGCGTTATCCAATTGCTGACCTTTAACGAGCATTGAATCTCCATTATTTCGTCGTCTATATGTATAGGGTAGTTATCATCTGTAGAAGTTGTATGTTCGGCATAATCTTTTGGGTAAATGCACTTGCATTTCTTAACTGAGCCACTCCCCTGCATGCACACAATCGGGCCCTTTATCACCACAAGGGTCGTGCATCATGTGTTTTATAACAAGGTTGCGCAGATGGGCATTTTCTTTTGACGGAAGCTCTACAGAAACATATTGATCGAAAGTCTCGGGCTTAGTTATTTTAGATCCCATAGCGAGAATTATAAGCATATGAAAGTGTGGTAGACCCCGTTTTTGGAATTCAATAACGTAGACCACGGCAGCAAGTGGCCAAATATCTTTTACTCTAGTATCATCTTGCGTAACTGACGTGCCTTAGCATTGAACATCGAGCAACTAAGTCAGGACAATGGCAAAAGTTCTCACCAGGCCCAAGGTTGTCCTTGATTTCAGGCCAGTTTGGGTTGCAAGTCATAGTTCCAAATAGATTTGGCTTGCCGAATTTCTGAACAAGAGCCATTGCATTCAGAAAGCGACATTTCATATCTCGAGGGCCGCTGATGAACGTGGCGGATAGGATAACACGTCGGCCAACTTCAAAAGCAACTCGTGTGTCGTCGTTGACACTGTCAACTATGCCCTAATACATTTCACTTCATAGCAGCGATTGATTACGCTTCAAATAATCCAGTCGTGTATTTTCGATTTTAACGTACATGTCAACAATATATTGTGTGAAGATACGACATGTGTTAAAAAGGAAATTATTCGACCGAATTTGGAATCTATACGCGTAGTACGCTCTACAAGACACCTCTTTTCTTTCTTTTGGAGGCCTACTCCTCAAAGCTGTATAAAGAAATGAGAAAACAGTCATGGTTGATGAGATTAATTTACTAACAGTAGACCTAAGAAACCTATTGAGAGGCAAGAAAATGACCCTACCTGCAGCCTCTTGGGCCACAACGTCGGATGCACTTTGGAAAATATTTCGCACGAGCGGAAAAGGGATATTATCACAAGTACTGGCGCCATTAGGCTTTATGCGTTTTAGACCCTGATGCCAACCAGATTCACCTCGACTAAATAAAAGAGAATATTGTAGAGGATCATAGCAACCGTAGTAGTGCATAATTCTATGCTCGTGATCGGCCTTGCCATACAGTAAGATATGTGGACTGTTCACACGATCATGCCCGTCATCATCAGTAATGATCATAGCAACGTCGTCAGATGTTGGGGCGTTGTACACGCGCTGATCAAGAATAGGGTTTTTGAAAATGCAGACCTCGGGCGATTCTGTAATAGGAAATGTACGAAGGGAGCGGAAGAAACAGGCATAGGGATTGGGATTCGTCACAGTAATGAGGAATGCAATAAGTTCGGCTTGTAAGTCTTTCAAATTATTACAACGGCTCGTCAATTCAAAGGCACCGTCATAAAAATAGAGTTGCATAAATTTCGGTCCGACATCGCCGACAAGTAATATTGCCGCCTAACTAGATTCACCTCGACTAAATAAAAGAGGATATTGTAGAGGATCAGAGCAACCGTAGTAGTGCATAATTCTATGCTCGTGATCGGCCTTGCCATACAGTAAGATGTGTGGATTGTTCACACGATCATGCCCGTCATCATCAGTAATGATCGTAGCAACCTCGCATGATGTTGGGGCATTGTACACGTGCTGATCAAGAATAGGGTTTTTGAAAATGCAGACCTCGGACGATTATGTAATAGGAAATGTACGAAGGGAGCGGAAGAAACAGGCATAGGGATTGGAATTCGTCACAGTAATGAAGAATGAAATAAGTTCGGCTTTTAAGTCTTTCAAATTATTACAGCGGCTCGTCAATTCAAAGGCACTGTCATAAAAATAGAGTTGCATAAATTTCGGTCCAACATCGCCGGCTAAGAGGTTCGTAACGAAATGGTAAATCTGGCTTTGAAGTACGAAAGTAAAAAAAAAACCTTTGCATTACTACAAGTAATATTGCCGCCTAAACAGGTAAAAGCGAAGTAATTATTATAAACTCTAGAATATTGTCGGAAGTGAAGACCAATCACATCATCGGTTCTAAACAAGTGCAACAACTGAGGATTGATTTCTACTTGTGCAAGTCTAATACTTCCTAGTCCACAACAGAGATTTGGGCTCTCAAATTTGAATTTGGTGGCACTGCAAAAGCGACATGTGTTCGGCGGAGCTAAAATAAGAGGAGAAGGGAGGATATGAGACGTACCGATCCCCTTGCAAACGGGGTCCACAACTCGTCGAGTATGCGGTTTGTGCTGCCTCGAAGGGCCTGGCTTGGCAGCCTCCGCATCAACCTGCAGACAAATTAAGGATCAGTCAACCGAGGCGAACAAGGTAGCTTGTCTTTCATCGAAACCAACAACATGAAAGTAAAAACAAACAGTAGTGCAGAAAAACCTGAATGCGTGTTCTCTAATTTTCTCCTCTTTTCAACCAAATCCATTCTATATTTCTATCACTCCCACTCAATCTTCTTTAATTTTCTTTTCCTTTAATTTGCCCAATTCCATATTTTGCTTCCAAGACAAAATCGATCTAGTGATAATCAATCAGATCTGGATTTCTTTTCCACCCAATCCATTCTATCACTCCCACGCAAATCCAGCAAACCATAAGAGATTCTACTTATTTCACTTTTCATCCCAATATCATTAGATCTGGATTTTTCATCCCGATTTTCAGTCCATCGTTCCGTCGTGAGTCCAGATCTACGAGTTCGTCGTTCGTCCTGAGTCCAGATCCCGATTTTTCATCCCGATCTGTCAATGGAACGTCGTTCGTCGTTCCGTCCTTAGTCCAGATCTGCGAGTCCAGGTTTTGAGTCCATCATTCCGTCGACAGATCTGCGAGTTTGTTGTTTCGTCATTATCTTTCGAGAAAAATCACACAATAGTCCTAATTTCAATTAGTTATTCCAAAAATAAACCTTCACTCTATCTTATTTCCAAAACTATATCTTTTTATCAAAACAATACCAAACTACCCCTAATTAATAATCCTAACCAACTATTTTCAATCCACGTACAAAACCTACAACATTGATAGCTCAGCCCTGTCCTACCAACGATCACTCAGTCCTCGCCTCCTCGCTTAGCCATCGCTCAGTCCTCGTACATATATTCGTGCATGTTGGTTACGCTTTTGAACCAAAATCAATGATGTGGGTAAATTCATCAAATTATAGGGGTTCGTTCGGTAACGATGTCCTTATATGAGTTGATGTTGATGTAGTTCATGTTGATGTAGTTGATGTTGAAATTATGTGCTGAAATTAGTAGTTGAAATGAGATGTTTATATTTTATATAAACTACATATTGTTTGGGAAAACAATAGTTTATGAGAGTTGAAAATGATAGAAAAAAGGTTGAATTAAATTTCAACTTCTTCAAATAAACGCATTTCAACTCCATAATGACCTCCCTCTCACCTTATTTTTTTCCTAAAATTTCAACTACTATCGACTAGTATAAACGCATATCAACTACCAAACCCGAAACCCAAGTAGTTGAATTTTTTTTTCATTTCAGCTTCATAAACTCATTTCAAATTTTCAACTCCCATTTCAACTACATAAGCTTATGACATGTTAATTTTTTCACAAAATTCAACTCTTTATGTAAATTTGATGCTTTAGTGTCAACTAGTTGAAGTCATGTGATATTCATGGGATAATTTTACTAAAAATCTATACAATTTTACGATATTAATTTAAAATACTAAATATATTCATATAATTAAATAATAAATTATGCAAAAGAGAAATTATTTTTTTAGATTGTACTCCATATTTTAATTGAATATATTTTTAAATATTTTTTCATTATTTGTGGAAATATTGTCCAAATTTAGATTGAATTTATTAAAATATTGATTTAACTTTTTATTGAATATTTTTAAATAATATTTTCTTTTTTTTAGACACTAATATGTATAAAATACTTGGTTTTTTTATAAAGATTATAATAATTAGGATAGTTTATCTACAAAGCATAATATAATTTATTAACAAAAAATTTAAAGTTAATTTATTAAAATTATATATTAGGGTTCTTATCTTTTACTCTATAATAATAAGAATGTTTGTAAATATGAAAAATAAAATATAAAGATTAGTATAGACGAGAACATTATCCTTGATTTAAGAGATAAAATATAGAGAAAATTATCAATGTATTATTTTGGAAAATTCAATCCATCTATAAAGTTGCTTTCCATACTAAATTTACATAACAGAGAAATAAAATATAAAGGAACTTAATGTATATGAGAATTTACAAAATTCAATGTATTAATCAACCTATCATCCATATTAAATTACAAAAAAAAACATAGTGATAAAAAAATTTAAATGTAAGGTGGGGCTAGATAAAAAATATATTCTATATTTACATAAATAAAATAAAAATAAAATTAAGAAAAATGTAATGTAAATTTTTATCAAAATTCAATTTAAGCAAGTATTCACCTAGATTTGTAATTTTTTTATCATACTTTGATTTAAGAAAAAATCTTTAATATAAATGCATACAAATATAAAGAAAATATAATTTTATTAATTTAAATTAAAATTTGAATTTTTTTTGACATTTACAAATAATCTTAGTCATCAACATAAAATTATATCTTTTTCTCAAATAAAACTATATCAACATAACAAAACGTATTATTTAAAATTATATCATTATATAGATATAAATTTTATACTTGGAGCTCAAGCCTTGTTAAAAGATAAAAAATATATTAAGACCCTAAATCTTGTTAAGAGATAAAAAAATATTAAATTAATATGGAAAATATCATCTCATAGGAATTTATGTATATACAAATTATATAAATATGTTAGCTATTGTAGTAAACTAATACATAATCCATAGATAGAAAATTATGTACATAAAAATTATATAAGCATGTTATCTATTTAGTATATGTAACAAGAATACTATAAATTGTTACAAAATTTAATAAAATAATTTCACATTAATTTATTCAAAAATGTCACGTGGCGCAAATTTTACAACAAACTTGGGTTCTGCTTTATAATGTATTAGGGTAGGTTTCGTTTTTTTAGTATTGTATATGAATTAAGTGATGTACGCATGTACATGAATTAGGTCAAATTAAGGAAAAAATTATTAGGCTCGATTTATGTATTAAAATCCTAATAAATTTAATGTAACAAAAATATGATATCAAATTTTATGTAAAATAGCCTAAATAAATTTAATGTAAAAACATTTATGTAACAAAATTAATATAATAAAAAAATTATGCAACAAAACCCTAATAAATTTTATGTAGCAAAACCCTAATTAAATACAGTTCGTGTGATAAAATTAATCTACAAGAATTATTCTACACAAATTTATGTAACAAATTAATGTACACGAATTTATTTAAAAAAATTAACGTAATAAAATTGAAATTAGTTTCTACAAAGTATAATAAATTAACTTACTAAAATTTGTGTAACAAAATTTATGTAACACCATTTATGTAACAAAAACACCTTATATAAAATTTATGTAACAAGAATACCTTACATAAAATTTGTGTAACAAAATTTAATTAACAAGAACACCTTACATCAAATTTGTGTAACATAATTCATGTAACAAAAATACATTACATAAAATTTGTGTAACAAAATTTATGTAACAAAAACACCTTACATAAAATTTATGTAACATAATTTAATTTTTTGTGATTTTTGTTTCTTCTTTTTTTTTTAAACAAAGACACCTAAAAACAAGACAGACAACTAAACAAGAAACAAAACAAGCAAGTTTTCTTTTCCCTCCCTACCCCATACTTAAAATTACAGTGTCCCCATTGTAATAAAACAAAACCAAAAAGAAAAGAATAGGGAAAAGAAAGAAACTCAAAAGAGAACACATGAAGCAGAAGAAACATCCTTAGAAAAGTTGAGATCATCGTCGTGGTGGTAGTGGAAACTGGCGCTCAAAGTTGCCCATGAACTCATACATAGTCCTCCAACGCTCCTCATCAACCATCACTCGCTGCTCCATAGTCCTCCAACGAGCGTCAACTTGTTGACGCCTCGTATCCTCAAGAGCCATGCGAGCGGAATGAACACCCTCCCAACGCTCCATCCTCTAAGTAAGTTGTGTCTGCTGTAGGTTCAGTTGTTGCATCTGGAAAGACAAATCATCAGCCTAGGGAGGTGGAACACTTGATCCAGAATAGGTGGGTTGGGGCGGTGGTTGATAGTAATCTTGTGGCTGGAAGTGGTCTTGATAAATCACCGGGTTGTAGGGCACTAATCCATACAACTATGGCTCGGTAGGCGGAGGAGCAAGCCCATTACCGAAGCAGAATGCTGAATGCCTCGATATTGACCACAAAATACTCATAATCGAGCCTAGGTTGCTCATCACCGAGGTCGTCATCTTCGCCAAGTACCTCGATACCGAGGTCATCATCCTCGTTATCGAACTCCTCCATAGCTGCCTCATCTTCATCCATAGAAGCGCCATCTCTATCATATCTCATCTTGCATTCCCTCAATGATGGCTCATCTTGAGGCTTCTTTTCCAATGGGAACGGATGAGACGTCCAAGCTTCATACCAGTTCGGCACATAGAGCAACTCCAACTTGGCCCAAGTAATCGGCACATCTTGTCCGAAAATCTTGGCGGCTACTCCTCCGTGAATCCTCACAAAGATGTTGGAAGAAAACCAATACTTCGAGTCCAACTTCTGGGGAAGTTGTGGAGTGTAGCGCGTGACGTCGACACCGAGCTTCTCCGCCAAAAGACTCACTACGTTCCCGCACCAGACTTCCTTTGAAGAGGCTCCGTACCTCTCTACGTATTTCAACCATTCATACCCCAAATTCATGGGGGCGGGTCCTCGAAAAGAATGGTGCGGAGGCATGCAACCTTCGTCCTTGTTGGCCTTGGAAACTCCTTCTTGGGCCAAAATGTGGCGCCGAAGACTCGAAAGATTATCTTGAAGATCGGGTTGATGATGCGTGCCCTTGAAAGTGCCGGTGCGGAAGGATTGACCTCCCCGGAAATGTAGCTCCAAGTGTCGGTGACCTTGAAATCATCGGGCGCCTTGTAATCCCGAGAGTGGTGGGGGTGTCTAGGAGTTGATTGAACTGGGCCATGGTGTACTCATGATCGGCATTGCCCATTAGGAACTTGATCTTCCCAACCGATGTCTTAGACTTGAAACTCATTTGGAAGGTGGCTATAAACTCGGCGGTGAGAGCCGGGTAGTGTAGTGTTTCCTCCTTCTTCAATAGATGCGGCACACCGAGAATAGCAAAGGCGTGCTTGACATCATCATAGATATCGATGGCCTTGGCACTTAATCTTGAGAACCACCTAGTGAAGTGGTCCTTCTGAAGGACGGAATCAAAGACCTTAACTTGCTCCCGTGTTGGCAAAATGACATCGTCCATCCTTGGAGGAGATGGAGATCTTTGAGTCCTCCTCTTCTTTCCGGCCCTAGCATTAGATCGGCTTGTGCTTGCCATTTGGTACCTTAAAATACCATAAAAATCCAAGATAAGATCCTTTCAAATCAACAAAATAAAACCCCATACTTGCACTCAGAAATGATCTCGACCCACCTCGGTATCGAGCCAATTGGGTCGGTAACGAGGTTTCTGGGTTTGGCTCTAGTTCTGGACATTCTTAGGTCGTTACCGACCCTCAAAATGGTTTTATGTAGAAATCCGGTGGCAAAACCGGTGGAATTCGGTTGGAATTCGGTGGAATTCGGTTGAGATTCCACATAAAAACACATAATTAAGAACATGCAACCCCATACTTGCTCGAAACCCTATCTAATTGTTGAAGGGTTTCTTGAACAAATAAATTTATATTCAAGACCCCGCTGAGTATAGCGGAGTCAGGTTCGTCCACGGGAATGAGATTAGGGCCAAAGATTTGGTTGATAAACTACGGAAAAGAAAAGCAAACACGAAGAGGCACAAACACACAATCACACCACCAAGCAAGCAAAGGTTCGAGCACGACTTTAGGGGTCGAGATCGAAGCAAAATCACGAGTTTTAAATCAAATTTTAAAGGCAAATCCTAGGGCTAGGGCTACCACAACAACAACCATACATGCTTTCAACGAGAATTCACAACTATCATGCAATCATGATCATAGAAAAGTCAACTGTCGCAAACAATTCAAGTTATTCAATCAACTGTCGCAAATTAAACAACTTTCTGTCTATCCTTCAACCTAGGAATATCAACTTTCGCAAATAATCCTATTAGAACTAGTCAAAGCAATCAACTTTACACTTTTGCTTTTAGGTTAATTGCAAGACATGCTTCAACTTTCGCAAAGGATTTAAGCACAAGATAGATAGATATGATCTTCAAGCATTCAAGTCATGAATTCAAGTTTAGACATGCATGATTGTGTTGGGTTTTCACCCAACCCTAGAATTTAAGAAGACTACTCACACATTGAAAAGAAAGAAGAAGACATGATCATAAAAATAAAGAGGTCTTACAAAATTTCTCAAACTTGTCCTCCAAGTCTTCCTCTTAATCTTCAAACAACCTCCAAACAAAAGCTAGCCAAAAGATCTCCTTCAACTAGAAGGTCTAGCCCCCTTTTATAGAGAAAAATGAGCCCTAATTACACTAGGAAACAAGATAAAACTACTTCCTGAAATAAAAGATAGAATATATCCATAAAGATCTCGGAATAAGGGAGAGTCGGCGCCCCGATCGACCCACATAGGGTCGTTCTCGACCCCCCTGGGGTCGGTCCTGAGGCTTACAATTTCGGGTGGGTATAGCACGACCCTAATAGGGTCGTTCACGACCCCCCTCGGGGTCGGTCCTGAGAGCTTGTTCGAACAACCTTGAGTAAAACTTGCGTAGAAGATTCGTTATAACTCCGTTTGACTCGATTCTTTTTCCTATGTTCTTGTAAAGAATTTCTCTATCTCTTTCTAAGCTCAAACTTGATCTTCAATGAATTTACTTGAGCGCTTAATCTCCATCTTCTCTTGCAATGCTCTAAACTCTTCTTCCAAGCTCCAAAATGCCTACAAAAAGACACAAAAGATGCGTAGTTTCCGAATCTCAAGGAAATACGAAAACCAAGGCAAAAAGACTCAAAAACATAAAACTCTAACACGAAAACCAACTTAATCTAATCTATCTAGACACTAAAAACCTACCTAAAAAGCGGACATCAAAATACCCCATACTTAGACTTGCTTGTCCTCAAGCAATAATCATGCAAAATCAAGACCAATAACACAATCTTCAAGCATAGCCCTTGTCAAAACATTTTAAACATAAGTGAAAAAGTAGACAAGTAATTCTAACGTCATCACATATGTACGAGTCCCAAGCATAGGCAATCACAATTCAACCTCACGAGGGATATTAATGTGTTTCACTCATCTCTCATGTGTTTAGGCTATTAATATCAACTCTCAACTCAATCTTTATGCAACATCAACTTTATCATTGAGACTTATATCACCAATCTCTCTACCTAGAGAAGTCAAAACACATCAATCATGATAAGAACTTAGGCTCAATGAAATCTTCATAGAAGACTCCATTCGGCCGGGTTGTAATGGGGCTTGGTAAAGACAATAAGGCGTGGAAATATTTTGGCTATGTGGTGCTAATAATATCCGGGAATCAAAGACTCCTAAAAACTCTCACATTGCCAAAACTCTCATAGAAGATTATACCAAACTCACTCAAACATTATGCTCAAACTCACTTATTTCAACTCCTTTGAATATCCCAACTTAATCTTGCTTCTAATTATTAAGGAAATTTGGATCATGCACACTTTCACTTTCAACACTTTGCTTTATTTTTCTCCCTTTTGATTTTCTTTTTTTTATGGGAGGTTGGTACCGATCTTTTTTTTTTCTTTCTTTCTTTCTTTGCAAGTGCATTCAGGGAACCAAACTCCTTTTACATGATAAACTGCAAGATTTTTTTATTACTTTTCCCAACCCATAATTACCCCACACTTGAACCAAGCAATCTCACTCAACAAAACTATCACAAACCAACACTAAGTCCTAATCCCCAGATAGGGTCAAGCTTATCTTGGCTATGGAATAATTTTGTGGAGCTAAAAATACAAGGCTTAAGGCTCAACTTGGCTTAAAAAAAGAGGATAATGTAAAGGTAGGTAAAAGAGAGGATAAAAGTGGCTTATGAAATATAAGTTCTTGATCATAATTAACATGCATGAACGATCTCATAGCGGCTTCAAGAAATAGATAACCATATCAATGACAAGAGATTTATGCATAAAGAGAGCAATTCACACAAGAAAAAGAAGAGGGATTTTTGATGTTCTCCCTTTAAGGCCAAAATTCCTCACTAGGTAAAAATTTTGTTGGATTGCAACTACTTCTACTCAAGACACATATGCTCAATTTCATCACAAGTCAATTTTCACAATCAAAAGCAATTTCTCAAGACTTAGGCTATACCATCCAAATATGCCAGAGGAATTATATGATAAGCATAAAAATTAGTTCTTATCATAGGACATCTAAGATGGAGCATTCTTTTATCCTAAAGAAAACAAAGAAATATTTTTTTTTTGAATTTTTCGACATTTTTCATTTTTTTTTTATTTTTCTTTGATTTTTTTTTTATTTTAGAACAAACCAACAAACCAACAAGCAAACAACTAACATAAAGACTCAAGCAAACATAACATGTGAGCTTTCTTCTTCCCCTACCCCATACTTAAATCATGCAATGTCCCCATGCATGAAAAATGATTTGAAAAAGTAAAAAGATAAGAAGAAGAAACTCACAAAGAACTCTTGGAAGCTTGGAAGGAGGTGGAGCTCATCATGGTGAAGGTGGAGTGGTTGAAGCTTACGACCCTGCAAAAATCCCGCAAAATTCCTTTCCAAAAATATATATTCTATCCTAATATAAGGAAGTTAAAAAAAGGACCTAATCTAAAAAGCAAAAACAAAAGAAAAATCTAGTCTAAAGACCGGGTTGCCTCCCGTAAGCGCTTGTTTAACGTCATTAGCTTGACGACTTACCTTAGCTCATCAGGGCGGCTTCCATCCAGCGTTGTCGGGATCATGGGAAACCCCATACTTAGATGGAAAAGCTTCAAAGCTTCTCTCTAGGACATTCGGTCCTCTATCATCCACAAGTATGCTTGGAAGTCCTACATTAGGCTTAGAAAAATCCGAAAACCAAGGAGGCTTCGACTCTTTCACAGTATGCTCAATAGTAGGATTTGTAAAAGAAGGATGAAAGAAAGGATCATGACCAGAATCAAATAGATCAGAGCAAGGAGACTTACCTTTGTTATTTTGAGGAGGGGTCGTTACCAAAGGTATGTGGGTTGTTATCGACCCCACTGAATCAAGGAATGCCTCGGTATCGTGCCTATCACCCACAGCGATGTGATTCTTCAGAGAATGGTCGGTACCGACCCACCATGGGGGGTCGGTATGCTCCTCGTTGATGCTTTTAACGATCGTAGTCTCATTCACATCGGGATTGAAACGGAACTCAACCTTCTCCTCCCCAATATCAAATGTGAGGAGCCCCTTCCTAACATCAATTCTTGCCCCTGCGGTGGCTAAGAATGGTCTTCCAAGTATGATTGGCACCACAGGGTCCTCTGGCATGTCTAGAACAATGAAGTCGTTTGGGAAAAAAAATTTGCCAACTTTAACTGGAACATCCTCAACGACTCCGGTTGCCTTTACACGAGATCCGTCCGCCATGTAAAGATTCATATTAATAGGCTCCAATGGTCCCATGTTGGTCTTGGACCAAATTGAAAGTGGAAGCAAGCTTGCACTAGCACCTAGATCACAAAAAGCTTTGAAACGGTAAGCTCCAATACCAATAGTAATAGCAAACTTACCAGGATCGCCTAGCTTTTCAGGGAGCTTTATGGAATGGACCTCATTATGCAGCTCTGAGATTGATCGCTTCCTAGATAAAATCTCCTTCAAGAATTTAGTATAAGCAGGCATTTCATTCAAAGCATCAGCGAAAGGAATGGAAAGGTTTAAACCTTGAAGCAACTTAACAAAGCGCTTAAACTTACCTTCCGTCGGGTCCTTGGGTTTCTTAGAAGGGAAAGGAAGTACCTTAGATGAATATGGAATGGAAAGAGAAGGGTTAGAAGACTTACCTGGCGAAGGGTGGTCGAGCTCGACCCTTGGAGGGTCGATCGCCTCTTCTTCTTCATTATTAGCCTCCTCAGGAACGACCCTTGAGAGGGTCGTGCACGACCCTAAGGTGGTCGGTCCTGAGGCTTGATCCTTCTCTTTTTGCTTGGTTGGCTCAGACAAAGCTTTGCCACTCCTTAAATTCATGGCTCGAACTTCACCATTGCTTGCTTGGCCTCTAGGATTCTCTTCGGGACGGCCCGGGAGTTGTCCATGAGGTCTCTGGATCTGAGTAGCCAGTTGTCCAAGTTGGGAATCGATGTTCTTTCTCCATGAGTCAAATTCTCCAAACCTCGCATGAACACCTTTTATTTGAGTGGTAATATCGACTTGGACATCATTGATCTTATTATGAACTCCGTTGATCTCAGTTAGGACGCCATTGATTCCTTCTTGCAGCCCTTGAACCCATGAGGGTGGCTCTTGATAGCCCGGATGACGGTAGGGAGAGGGACGTTGCTCTTGTTGGGGTTGCTTGTACTGCTCATAATTGGAATTGCCCCAAGATGATTGAGCATTGTTCCTCCTTGCATAATTGTTTTGGTTCCTATAGGAACCTCTCATGTAATTCGCCTCCTCATAAGCCTCAACGGCTCGCACTTGCTGCAAGTTAGTGCAATTGGAAGTAGTATGGGCGGAAGACCCGCATTCTTGACAAGATTGAGAAGATTGATAGTAACTTACTTGCTTTTTCAGACGGTTGATCTCATCTTGCATAAATTGGAACTTCACATCCCGATCTACCACATCAAATTGTGGCTCATACAGCTTCCTCTCTGTTGGCTTAGCTTGTTGGGTTCCGTACATGGCATCATAATTGGTTAGCTTGTTCAATAATGCCCATGCTTCTTCTGGAGTCATGTCGATGAACCCACAATCAGTGTGAAGGTTAATGCGATCTTTGGTAGCCGCATTAATGCCTTGAAAGAAGATCTCTTGGAGAACATAAGGAGGTTGCCCATGAGTAGGGCATTGGCGTAGAAGCTCTTGGAATCGTTCCCATGTCTCCACAAGCGTCTCGTTTGGAAGTTGATGGTAGGAAGTGATGCGCTTCCTAAGCTCCGTTGTTTTTGCCGGTGGAAAGAACTTGGTCATGAATAAATCATGCAAAGCCTTCCACGTTGTAATTGACCTTGGTGGCAAACTCTCCAACCAACTCAAAGCTTTTCCTGCAA
Source organism: Fallopia convolvulus (assembly GCA_964016875.1). Lineage (NCBI taxonomy): Eukaryota > Viridiplantae > Streptophyta > Magnoliopsida > Caryophyllales > Polygonaceae > Fallopia > Fallopia convolvulus. The sequence continues at coordinate 11,444,555 of OZ024731.1, read as the reverse complement.
GAGACCACTTAAAAGCCTTCAAGAGAACATATTCAAGTGCGACATTGTCAGCAGTAATGGTGTCGCATACATCAATAAAGTTCTTAATATGCTCCATTGGACATTCAGTGGGTTTCCCCTCAAATTGAGAACGCTTTATTAAGGATATAAAGTGAGATTTAATCTCAAAAGTGCGGTTAATCTCCGGGAGTACTATCGCCGATTCGGGCACCCTCAGTTCTGGGTGCATATATTGCTTGGCATTCGTCGGGATAGCGTCCAGTTGTGCCTAAGCCCACCGTGCACTTGCAGCCTGAGCATCTCGGTCCATTCGTATGCGCTGCATCTCAGCACGGAGTTCCTCCATTTGTTGAGCAAGAGTCTCAGCGTCGCCCATTGCTCGTTGTTCTCTCAAACGTCTATTGAAGGACCTCTCAGGTTTCGCTGTAGTAGTCAATCTCAAGAGTTCTCCGGGAAGAACGAGATGGCATATACTGCAAACAAAAACAAAGCAAACAAATTAAATAAAAACAAAGGGGTAAGGGCTAGTCCCAAACCCCAAATATCAACTAAACTAGGCACTATTGCTCACTCCCCGCCTGTCACGCGGGTGACCCGGGTTCGATCCCCGGCAATGGCGCCAATTTGTTGAAGGGTTTCTTGAACAAATAAATTTATATTCAAGACCCCGCTGAGTATAGCGGAGTCAGGTTCGTCCACGGGAATGAGATTAGGGCCAAAGATTTAGTTGAAAAACTACGGAAAAGCAAAGCAAACACGAAGAGGCACAAGCACACAATCACACCAACAAGCAAGCAAAGGTTCGAGCACGACTTTAGGGGTCGAGATCGAAGCAAAATCACGAGTTTTAAATCAAATGTTAAAGGCAAATCCTAGGGCTAGGGCTACCACAACAACAACCATACATGCTTTCAACGAGAATTCACAACTATCATGCAATCATGATCATAGAAAAGTCAATTGTCGCAAACAATTCAAGTTATTCAATCAACTGTCGCAAATTAAACAACTTTCTATCTATCCTTCAACCTAGGAATATCAACTTTCGCAAATAATCCTATTAGAACTAGTCAAAGCAATCAACTTTACACTTTTGCTTTTAGGTGAATTGCAAGACATGCTTCAACTTTCGCAAAGGATTTAAGCACAAGATAGATAGATATGATCTTCAAGCATTCAAGTCATGAATTCAAGTTTAGACATGCATGATTGTGTTGGGTTTTCACCCAACCCTAGAATTTAAGAAGACTACTCACACATTGAAAAGAAAGAAGAAGACATGATCATAAAAATAAAGAGGTCTTACAAAATTTCTCAAACTTGTCCTCCAAGTCTTCCTCTTAATCTTCAAACAACCTCCAAACAAAAGCTAGCCAAAAGATCTCCTTCAACTAGAAGGTCTAGCCCCCTTTTATAGAGAAAAATGGGCCCTAATTACACTACGAAACAAGATAAAACTACTTCCTGAAATAAAAGATAGAATATATCCATAAAGATCTCGGAATAAGGGAGAGTCGGCGCCCCGATCGACCCACATAGGGTCGGTCCTGAGGCTTACAATTTCGGGTGGGTCTAGCACGACCCTAATAGGGTCGTTCACGACCCCCCTGGGGGTCGGTCCTGAGAGCTTGTTCGAACAACCTTGAGTAAAACTTGCGTAGAAGATTCGTTATAACTCCGTTTGACTCGATTCTTTTTCCTATGTTCTTGTAACGAATTTCTCTATCTCTTTCTAAGATCAAACTTGATCTTAAAATGAATTTACTTGAGCGCTTAATCTCCATCTTCTCTTGCAATGCTCTAAACTCTTCTTCCAAGCTCCAAAATGCCTACAAAAAGACACAAAAGATGTGTAGTTTCCAAATCTCAAGGAAATACGAAAACCAAGGCAAAAAGACTCAAAAACATAAAACTCTAACACGAAAACCAACTTAATCTAATCTATCTAGACACTAAAAACCTACCTAAAAAGCGGACATGACTAATCATGCCAACGATTGCCAAAAACTCATGGTGAAAATCATGCAATTCAATAACAAGTTTACTCCATGCCTTCCTTATCAAAATTCAATATAAATACTAGCATGAAGAACCCAAAATCAATCAAGAGTAATCACGAAGCATAGAACAAGGAAGAACGATGGCAACATAGACATGCAATCCGATTTTCACATAAGATCTAGATATGAAAACTACCCAAATTACCATGAATCTTCAAGAAAAGAGTTAGGGTTTAGAAATCATTATGTAGATTTGAGATTTGAAGAACAAAAATCAAAATTGAATGGGTAATGAGGGCTTGAGTGCTCCAGTAACGAATCACAATGGTTGTGTTTGTTATCGAGTGGTTGCGATCGGGATTGGGGCGCGAGTGGTGCGATTGACAGAGGTGGGAAATCCGGTGGAATTCGGTTGAGATTTTGAAGGTTTTGGTTTGATATTTGGTGTGGGATTTGAAGTATTGAGAGTGTTTAAAAAGAGGGGCAAAGGCGGCGTGAAGGGGTGAGGTAAGGTAGAAGATAGAATTAGCTTTTTAGAAGACTTACCTGCCCGCACGTTGTTGAATCTGCGTGCCATCTCAGGTCGGTAACAACCCTCTTAGCTCGGTACCGAGCCTGGGTGACTTAATTTCTAGCGCCTTTCAAGCCCAAGTTTTGTGACATGTTAGCTTAAAAAATATTCTATCTTGTAACCTTCTATACTACTAAAAACATAAAAGATAGCTAAGAAAAACACTAGTAAAAGAAAAGCAAATAAAAACTAAAACTAAAACCGGATTGCCTCCCGTAAGCGCTATTTTAAACGTTTTTAGCCCGACACCTTTACCTAGCTAATCAAGGTGGTTCCTTTTCAGCTTTGTTTGGGTCTTGGGAGACCCCATACTTAGCGTTAAAAGCGTTGTTATTTCTTCTCACTAAATTTGGTCCTTCATCTTCTAATAGTATGCCCCGTATTCCTACACAAGGGTTAGTGAAATCCGAGAGCCAATGAGGTCTTGACTTCTCTATAGCGTAAATAGTAGGGTATTGTGTAGGAATATGATATAAAGAAGGATCATGACCAGGGATAGTGAATCTGGAGTTAAAGTAATCACCTCGATCCGTCAGTGGGGGTGTTGGTAGTGCCAAAATACACCGCCTCCGTCATATTGTTGTACGAAGGGCTTGGTACCGACCCTGTGTGTTCGGAAGCTTCCTTAGTAGCACTCTCGTAGTCCTTATTGATTGGGAAGGGAACTACAGGTTTAGCAATGTCGAGCTGAGGCTGAGACGTCTCGATCTGGGCGGCTGCGGTTGTGTCGTTGGCATCTTGATTAAGGCTGAACTCGACCCTTTCTTCTCCTATGTCAAAGGTGAGGAGTCCTTTCCGAACATCAACTCTAGTGCCTACTGTAGCAAGGAATGGTCTGCCTAGAATGATGGACACGAGAAGGTCTTCAAGCATATCGAGGACAATGAAATCGTTTGGTATGAAGAATTTTCCCACTTGAATGGGATAATCATCAACGACCTCAGTAGCCTTTACACTCGATCCGTCTGCCATGTACAGCCTCATATCCACAGGTTCTAGAGGTTCCATGTTGGCTTTTGACCAGATTGATAAGGGAAGTAAATTGGCACTGGCTCCCAAGCCGCATAATGCCTTGAATCGGTGGTCGCCTATGCCAATATAGATAGCAAATCTCCCCGGGTCACCTAGCTTTTCTGGAAGGGTAATGGATCGGACCTCATCTGACAGTTTTGTTATTGACCTCTTGCTGCTAAGAGTGTCCTTCAAGAATTTTACGTAAGTCGGCATTTCGCTTAGGGCCTCAGCGAATGGTATAGAAATATTTAAGCCTTGAAGAATCTTAACGAAACGCTTAAAATTGCCTTCAGTTGAGTTCTTAGACTTCTTAGTAGGAAAGGGAAGAGACTTCACCAATCTCGGAGCCAAAGCGGGCTCGAGAGGTCGTGCTATCGGGTCGACAATAGGGTCGATCGGTGCCGTAGAAGGATCGGTACTGATCATGGTGGGGTTGGTATCGAGCCTGGGACTAAGAGAGGAGCTCGGTGTAGAAAAATTACCTGATTTAGGGTCGGTGACGACCATGGGAGTATCGGTACCAAGTAGTTCAAGCTCGGTAACGACCCTCGTTGGCCCGTTGTCAAGCTAGGTTGTGCCGTTTTCTTTAGTAACAGGGTCCTTCTCCTTGGCTTTGGCACAATCTGGCAGCGTCTTCTCGCTCCTGAGGTGTACGACCGCTATCTGTCCTCTAGGGTTCTCATCGGGGCGGCCCGGGAGTTGCACTTGCGGCCTCGGAATCTGAGCAGTGAGGTTCCCTAGTTGTGAGTCAACACTCTTCTTCCAAACATCGAACTCTCCCCATCTTTTCATCTGATTATTGAGGTTGGCTTGGACTCCAGTGATTTCGTTCTTTACTCCATTGATCCCTTCATAGAGTCCTTGTACACAAGATGGTGGCTCTTGATACCTTGGAGGTCGATACGGTGCGGGCCGTCTATCCGGTGGGGGAGCTGCATAATTCTGATTCTGACTTTGATTTCCCCAAGTCGGGTAGATGTTTGGCCTGTCAAAATTATTAGGCGGGTTCCTGTATTGACCTCTCATGTAATTCATCTCAACATATGTCTCAGCGGCTCTAACCTGCTCGATGTTAGTGCAAGCAGAAGTACTATGGGAAGAAGAGCCACACTCTTGACAAGGCTGAGAGGTTTTCAGAAAACTTACTTGTTTCTTCAAACGGTTGATCTCATCTTGTAGAGATTAATTTTTGACATCGGGATCAACTTCGTCTTTATTAGGCACGTAGAGACGTGGTTGTTGCGGCTGCTGGACTCCATACATAGCATCGTAGCAGGTTAGCTTGTCTGACAACTCCCATGCAACGGTGGGATCCACCTCAATAAAACCGTATGATGTGTGCATGTTGATGCGATTCTTTATTTGTGAATTAATCCCCTGGAAGAAGATTTCCTGGAGCACATATGGTGGTTGCCCATGAGTGGGGCACTGTCTAAGCATCTCCTTAAATCTCTCCCATGTCTCTACAAAGGTCTCGTTAGGCAGTTGGTGATAGGAGGTGATTCGCTTTCTCAACTCCGTTGTCTTGGCAGGAGGGAAAAACTTTGTTAGAAATTGATCATACAAAGCTTTCAAAGTCCTGATAGACTTAGGAGGTAAGCTCTCCAACTAGCTCAAGGACTTTCCGATAAGAGACCACCTGAAAGCTTTTAATAGAGCATATTCTAGTGAGACACATTCAGCAGAAATAGTGTCACATAAATCAAGAATTTTTTTAAATATTTTCTATTTGGCACTCAGTAGGTTTCCCTTCAAACTGAGCCCATTTTATTAAGGATATAAATTGAGAGTTTATCTCAAAAGTCTTCTCTATCTCCGGAAGCACGATTGTAGACTTTGGCACCCTCAGTTCTGGATGCATATATTGTTTGGCATTCCTCGGATAGGCATTAAGTTGCTCCTGTAGAGTGGTGCTTTGAATTTGTGTGGCATTGAGCTGCCTCTAGAGCTCAACCATCTCTTCAAGAGTCATCGCCATTGCTTGGTTTTCTCTTGTTTTGTGGTGTATGGTGCGTTCAGGTTTAGAATAATAACCAGTGTTATCAAACTTGAGCCTTCGACGTCCTGTTGGCATAAGCTGAGAATACAGAAAAAAGAAAACAAAATTAAAAATAAAAACGGGGCCGGGCTATTCCCAGACCCACAAGTAAACAAACAAACATTGTTGATTCCCCGGCAACGGCGCCAATTTGTTGATAGGATTTCCCGAGAGCAAATAAATTTGTAGTCAAGACCCCACTGAGTATAGGGAGGTCGACATCGTCTATGGGAAGCAAGGTTGTTTGTTTATTGACTACGAAAAAACAAGAAAACAAAACAAAAAAAGCAAACAACTACAACAGACCTCAGTACCGACCTTGTCAGGTTCGGTAATGACACTGGATTTCTACTAAAACAGAGAAAACAACTCGATTCAAGTGCAGGCTCGGTACCGATCTGTGTGCCTCGGTAACGAGTCTATTCGAGAGTAAAAACGAGGGAAATCAAGAGATAAAATGATCTAGGACAAGGGTTACCACAACATAATTATGCATACATACAAGTGTGAAGGATAAAAATCATAAATCAATTCACTTTTCTACTTGTTTTGAATCCAAAGCTCAAAACTTTCGTTATGGAACAATATCAACATTCAAGTTCTCAACTTTCTCTTTCGATCAAGCAATAAACTCAAATTACTTCAACTCTCGTCTAAGTATAAACACAAACAAGTAATTAAAAGGATAGAAGGCATTCAAAACATCAACATATTCATTCAACCATGCATAACTATGTCGGGTTTCAAACCCGATCCTAGAGAAGTAAACTACTCACTCATGATTGAATCAAAACAAACAACTATATTGAAAGAGAACATTGAATTAAAACTTACATGAAATTAAAGAAATCTCGTCTTACAACTAACCACATTCACGACTCAAACTCAAGAGCAACGAAGAACAAGAACAACGAAAAACTCGATCACGACCTTATCTCTTTCTCTCGATCGAACTAGAGTCGGAATCTCCTTCGTACGTCTCCTCTCCCGACTTTCCAACCTCTAAACTAGAACTAGAACAAGGTATTTATACTAGGGGAAACTATCTAATAAAGATCTAAAGATAAAAACTTTCTAAACTAAAAAGATTACAAGATAAAATATATAATTTTCGAAAGTCGACGCCGCCTACCGACACAGGCCACCTCGGTAACGACCTGCACAGGGTCAGTAGACACTTGCTGAATTCCCCAAATAAAATCTTGATGCTCAGCTCGGTACGGACCCTCACATGTCGGTAACGAGCTCTCTGTTTCGAGCATATGAACACTTGCATGCACCCTTAATCTCTTCTTGACGTGCACTTGCGTTTTAGTAATTCGCTTCATCAATTTGTGCACTTTGCTAGCCAAAATCTGAAATTTTATCCTTTGTGTGTCTTGATTGCTTGCTTTTACATTGAATTCGTAGTACCCGCTACTTGTTTAAAGTATTTGGCTTGCATAAGGAACTTGCTTGCTTGTCAACTTGCATCTTCCTTTCTATATTCTTTGAGGCTGAAATTCTACTTGATCTTTTAGGACTACACCTTTTATTCACTTGCCTAATAGGTTTCACTAACTGATTCATGATTGTGAATTGATTATCTCCTTGCTAAACTAAGGTGTTCGTCCCTTGATTACACTTTTTGCTCGTTAGTGCTGCTCGTTTTCCCTCTTTGTTCAGGCACGATGTCTCAACACGGTGATAATGCCTCTTCTGTGGATGGCTAAGATGGTGGCCTTAATGTCAATCTCATTGAAACCATTCAAAACATGGTCCAAACGGCCATGACAGAATCTCAACGACAATAGGAAGCACGCAATCGAACCACGAATTCTCAGTTCGAACAAATAGCCAAAGCTATTGTGGCCCTCTCTACTTCAAATCAACACTCCCCAGGGTCAGCCAAAAGCCTCACCATGGCTGAGCATACTACTCAACATGAGGATCCTTACATCGCTTCAACTAGTAACAAAGGTAAGTCTCAAATCCCTGCTCGAATTCAGCTTTCTTCTGACCCGGTTGCTAGTTTGGTGGATCCTAGGTCCAAGGTATCACAGGTTCCTCATAATGTGGTTCATCCTTCAAATCAACCCAAGAAGAAAACAAATTCTAGGAATGGAACACCGCTTGAGGATGATCTTAATGAATTCCATGAAGCACAACGCTATGAAGACGAATATCAACCTCCCATTATGGATTGGTTCCAAGAATTCATTGAGGTTGATCATGATTTGCTCCCAGCCTACCCCGGGCGTGCTCAATGGAATGTCCAACAAGCCAACCCAATGGCTAACCAAAGAGACATTAAGATCAAGCTTGAGACCTTTTCAGGCGAGAATGACCCGAAGAAGTATCTAGAATGGGAGCAACACACCGATTACACCCTTAACCATTTTGGGTATGAAGAATATCAGAAACTAGAAGTGGTTACTCTCCATTTTACTGAACAAGCTAGAATTTCGTGGTACCGCACAAGAGCGGACCGTGCGCACCAAGGATTAGATCCTATTAAGACGTGGCCCCAACTACATTTCCTTTTGAAGAAGAATGCCAAGGAAGAGGGCATGTCTCCAAAGATTGCCCAAATTCTATGCAAGTTCTCTTCACCGACCAAGGCTATGTGTCGGATGGAGAGGAGAATTCCGAAGATGTAGGTCTAGATCAAGTAGAGGAGGAGATTGAGTACAATGATGGAGATAGTGAGCATGTCGCCCCGATACATCAATACAACCCCTTGGGTTGGTGACAATGTGCACTCTTCATCTCCATGAGTCTCCACCGACGGACCAAAGAGAGAACATCTTCCACACGCATTGCACCGTTAAACGTCGGTCCTTATGTGCTATTGTTGATGGTGGTAGTTGTTGCAATTTCATTAATAAGAAAGTTGTTGAACACTTGCAATTGCCAACTACTCAAAGATCGACCTCTTATAGTTTAAACGGAATTAATGAGGCTACAGAAGAAAACTTGATTACGCACCAATGTCTTGTTAACTTTTCTATTAGTCCTTATAATGATAGTGTTATTTGTGATGTCACCGAAATGGATTGCACTCATCTCCTCTTAGGTAGACCTTGGATGTTTGATAGACGTATTATTCATGACGGTTATTTGAATCGCTATTGTTTTAACCATAACGGGAGAAGAGTTACTCTTCTACCCATGTCTCCTCAAGAATTTTTACAGGACCAAGTGCTTAGAAATCAAGCTAAGGCGCTTCGGGAAGCCCAACAAAAGACAGACAAGCCATCCCCGATGCCGAAACAAGGGCCAACGAAGAAGCCTAGCACTCAGCCGGCCAGTCACGGTCGTGAACCATCCATCACGACTCGTGACCAGCGTCACGACCGGGTCACGACCCGTGATGGGTCCGTCATAACCCGTGACTAGAGTCATGACTACACCTCTGGCGCCAGTCAGCCCATCACGACCCGTGATCCCAAGGTCACGAGTCGTGACCCCCTCTTTGAGGCCTCTCGGCGCCCCGTGAGGCCGTGACGACCCGTAACCACCCCGTCACAACCCCTCTCCCTTCTCCTACCTCTTCTCATGCCTTGGAGTTGTCGGTTATTCCTTATAAGCCTCTAAGCAAACGCCAATGGCGTCCAAAAGACGAGTCTAAACCGGCACTTGAAGGAGGAGTTGAAAGAAGAGTTCTCCTTGCCCATCCAAGAGATGTTCACCAAGCATTCAAGGGAGGTTCTTTATGTCTTCTTCTTTTTAGGAAGGATGTTTTACTTATTAATGTGGATTTGACTACCCTTCCTTCTCCTATCTCTTCCTTGTTACAGGATTTCATGGACTTGTTCCCCGAAGATTTGCCACCCGGTCTTTCACCCGTGAGAGGAATTGAACACCAAATTGACTTGGTTTCGGGCGCTTCTCTCCCAAACCGAGCGGCTTATAGAGCAAGCCTTGAAGAGACTAAGAAGTTACCACACCAAGTTCAAGATTTGATGGACAAGGGCTATGTGAGAGAGAGCTTAAGTCCTTGCGCCGTACCGGTCAATCTGGTTCCTAAGAAGAATGGGTCTTGGCGTATGTGTGTGTATTGTCGTGTCATCAACCAAATTACATTAAAGTATCGTCACCCTATACCTCGTTTAGATGATATGCTTGATGAGTTGCATGGTACTATTTTGTTTACCAAGATAGATCTTAGGAGTGGCTATCATCAAATTAGAATGAAAGAGGGTGATGAATGGAAAATTGCTTTTAAGACAAAATATGGTTTATATGAGTGGCTTGTCATGCCTTTTGGATTGACTAATTCCCCTAGCACTTTTATGTGATTAATGAACCATGTTTTGCGTCCTTACTTGGGCAAATTTGTTGTTGTTTACTTTGATGACATCTTGATTTACAGCAAGTCATTACATGAGCGTGTCAAGCATCTTAGGGTTGTTTTTGAATGTCTTAGGCTAAAAAAGTCGTATGCTAATGTTGCCAAATGTGACTTTTGCTCTAGTTCGACTATCTTTCTTGGCTTTGTTGTTTCTAAAGATGGATTAAGTGTAGATGACTCCAAAGTTAAAGCCATACAAGAGTGGCCTCAACCGACCACTCCTACTATGGTGCGTTCTTTTCTTGGTTTAGTTGGGTTTTATAGGAGATTTGTGCGTGATTTCTCTATTATTGTTGCACCTTTGCATGAACTAACCAAAAAGAATGCTGAGTTTAAGTGGAAAATGCAACATGAGAATGTGTTTGTCACTTTGAAAGACAGGTTGTGCCACGCCCCGCTTCTCCAATTGCCGAATTTTTCCAAGAACTTTGAGGTTGAATGTGATGCTTCGAACTATGGCAATTGAGGCGTACTCATCCAAGATCGAAAGCCATAGCATACTTCAGTGAGAAGCTAAGTGGTGTTGAGCTCAACTACCCCACTTATGAAAAAGAGCTTTATGCTTTGATTCGGGTATTGAAGACTTGGTCTCACTACTTATGGCCCAAGTAATTTGTGATCCACACGATCATGAAGCTTTGAAATACTTGAAGGGTCAATCAAGGCTACGTCGAAGACATGCTAGGTGGGTAGAGTTCATGGAGACTTTTCCTTATGTTGTGAAGCACAAGAAGGGAAGTGAAAATGTGGTAGCTGATGCTCTATCACGAAGGTACGTTCTCTTGTCTCATTTGGATGCTAAACTCTTAGGTTTTTCCCTGATGCGTGATTTGTATGCTTTTGATGCCTTCTTTGTCTAACTTTGTGCTGAAATTCATTAAAGGTTGTGTTTCTTGTGCTAAAGGTAAATCTAAACTTCAACCACATGGATTATATCAACCCTTGCATATTCCTCATAGCCCTTGGGAAGACATTTCTATGGATTTTGTGTTGGACTAGCCTAGGACTAGAAAAGGGCATGATTCTATTTTTGTGGTAGTAGATAGGTCTTCAAAAATGGCTCATTTCATCCCTTGTCATAAAACTGATGATGCTTCTCATATTGTTGATTTATTCTTTAAAGATGTTGTGAGATTGCATGGTATTCCTTGTTCTATTGTTAGTGATAGGGATGCTAAGTTTTTGAGTTGTTTTTGGAAGTCTTTATGGTCTAAATTTGGTACTAGATTGCTTTTCTCTACTACTTGTCATCCTCAAACCGATGGTCAAACTGAGGTTACTAACCGTACATTGGGTGTTTTATTACGCACCATGCTTAAGACAAACCTCAAAAGATGGGCAGATTGTTTGCCTTTTGTTGAGTTTGCTTACAATAGGTCAGTTCATTCGGCCACCAAGATGCCACCGTTTGAGGTGGTGTATGTCCTTAATCCCAAGACCCCGGTGGATCTCACACCTCAACCCATGAAGGCTAAGGAGTCGATTGAAGCACACAAGCGGGCTGAGTTTGTGAGGAAGTTTCATGAGAGGACCCGGATGCATCTAGAGCGCAGGACCGCCAAGTACAAGCAACAAGCAGATAAGGGACGTAAGAACGTTCAATTTGAAGAAGGTGATCTTGTGTGGGTGCATTATAGGAAAGAGAGGTTTCCAAACAAGCGCAAGTCTAAGTTGGATCCCCGTGGTGATGGCCTATTTCGAGTTGTCAAGCGGATTGGTCCCAATGCATACCGTTTGGAACTTCCTGGTGATTATATCGTGCACCCAACATTCAATGTAACTGATTTGACTTTGTATGAGCCCGATGATGACTCCGACGATGAATCGGGGACGCTTGGTGGCCAAGTGGAGGAGAATGATGCACCACAGGCACCCATGACTCCACAAGACATCGAGGACTTGGCTCATATTCCCTTTGATGGGCCAATCACTAGAGACCGGGCCAAGAACTTGAAGAAAGCTACACGTGTTCTTCTAGCTCGTATTCCGGCCATGGTGGACAAGCCTAAGGAGCCAAGATAGGTCACTTCTATTCACCATGTTCAAGCTTGACTTGGATACACTCACATGCAAGAGTTGTTTGCATGCCTATCCTAGACTTACTATTTATAGTATTTCCTAATTTGTGCTTTTATTTTTAATAGGAATTTCTACATATATGGACCATGTGTTATGGGCCATATTATGTGGGCTCATGGTTTTTCAAGTTAATAAACATATTATTTTATCAATTTGGACCATGCAAGATTGGTGGGACAAATTTGGAAAGTAATATGGATCTTACTTGGAGCCTAAGTAACTAGTTGTCTTGCAATAATATCTTTTAAATAAAGTAGTTTTTATTTTAAGAAACAATATCTTTTAAGAATAGCATAGGATAGTTGGCTATCTATATCTATTTAAACCCTTGTAATCTACCAAGCTAGAGAGAATACGGAAATTGTAGAACGCTTTGAAATCATTTCTAGAGTCAGCACACAAATCCACAATCGCAATCATAACTCTAAAGGCCAATACCTAAATTAGTCATATCAGTCACACAAAGCCACATACGCATTCCCAATCATAACCTCATACCATGCAATTCCTCTTTTTTCCACATACGCATTCCCTCTCACTCCACTTCACAATCTTCCTTCTAACCCCTGGCTAAGCCTCCACTGGAGCACTTGCCAAAAACACACAGATAATAATTTTCGTTTCGAAGGGGCACGATTTCCCAGTCACACGGGTCAACGTAGCCAACTCTTCCACAACACCAGCTACGATGGGCCGTGTTGGAAACGGTACCAACATAGAGAAAACGTTCCAAAATATTTTTCCGATAAAACATGTTCAAATCATTCTACACACAACAATACAAGCAGTTCAAAACAGTTTATAAAGGCATTCGGGACTAATTCCCAAAACCCATCCTACAATATCGATACACAATCTAACAAGGTAGAGAAGAACCGAGCAAATAGAAAAACGACTTACCTTATCTGAAGGACTCCTTCCACAAAGACGGAGACTACATGCTTGAGCAAGAACGTTTCCTAAACGGGTGAGATTGGATTAATAAAGGACTATACTTAGACTTGATGACTCCCAAAAATAAAATATTACTTAGCTTTCGAACCCGTTATATACAAGTTGACCACTAACTAACTACCTTTGCTAGTTAGTAACAACTTACTATTTAACTCAAGGCTACCTAATTAATTACCTACAAACCCATGAACACTAACTTATTATCACAAACAAACTTTTTACTTTCAATATTGATAGTGATAACATAAGATATTATGATCCTTATCTCTTCTTTATCCTAGCTGCCATATATATCTTGTATGTGTTTCCTTTAATATTGTTTTAGGATAAGTATCCTTTCTTACCATTGGGCCTTAGGCTCCTCAGTGATTCTTGCCTTTGTATAGGATATAGTTTAGGTGTAATTGGTGGAGAATCCCCTGTATATATTTGATGTTCTTTCAATAACAGAAGCAAGGCAAATTGATGCCTATCACATTGAGATCCAACGTGTTTTATGGTATCAGAGCCACAAAGCATTCTTTCTTGTCTTTCAAATTAATTCAGCCTTTTTTCTTCTCAAATCAACAATGACTAATCCAGATGATGCTAATGCAAAGAAAACTCCTTCTCCCTATGATCTCAATTCCAATGATACTCCGGGTAACATAATTACCCAAGTCCAGTTGAAAGGGGAGAATTACAATGAGTGGGCTCGAGCCATTCGAACATCACTCCGAGCCCGACGCAAATGGGGATTCATTGATGGGACTCTTCAAAAACCTGTCAATGGATCCGCATTAATGGACGACTGGTGGACCGTGCACTCCATGATGGTGTCATGGATCCTCAACACAATAGAGCCAAGCCTCCGATCGACAATCTCCTACAAAGAGAATGCTAAGGATTTATGGGACGATATAAAGGATCGTTTTTCGATCATAAATGGCCCAAGGATTCATCAGCTTAAAAGTGAACTTGCAGGCACAAAGCAGCGCGGGATGTCAATTTTGAACTACTATGGAAAGCTGAAGTGTTTGTGGGAAGATCTGGGTCAATATGATCCAACTCCTACATGTACTTGTGGCAAATGCACTTGTCAAGTGAATGTCCGTCTTGAAAAGCAACAGGAAGCGGCCCATGTTCATCAATTTTTGATGGGCTTGGATGACGATATCTTCGGCACCATGCGATCCACCTTGCTTGCCATTGATCCTCTGCCACCACTGAACAATGTGTACTCCACCATTGTGCAAGAAGAACGAGTCCGCACTATTAACCGATCAACGGAGGAGAAGATTGATCAAATGGCATTAAACGCAGGGGCAAGATCTCGATCAAACTCTAGAGGTCGTTATGAAAATCCAGATCGGTTAACGGTTTGCACTCACTGCAAGGTAAAAGGCCATGCCGCAACTGGTTGCTTTAAGTTGATTGGCTACCCCGAATGGTGGGGAGACAGACCTAGAGATGAGATCAAAGGAAAAGGTGGAAGCGGACAGGCCTCGGCACCCAAATCTGAATCAAGCAGTGGGCGTGGTGATCGTGGGTCAGCGAGGGCCAATGCGGTTCAAAATGTGCAGCAAGCAAGTGGAAGCGGGATCAACCTAGAAGCCGAAGCCCGAACTGTTCCGGGTCTAAGTGGTGATCAAATTCAAACTCTTATTGCTTTGCTTAACTCTCAAAAAATGGGGACCAACGAACACATGAGTGGTAAGAATTTCGAAACGATGTGGATTATTGATTCTGGTGCAACTAACCACATGACAGGTATTCGAGAGCGTTTTAGCTCTCTTCGTAACATTGCTGGAATTAACATCGGATTACCCGATGGTGATCATGTTATGGCTCGATGGAGGGCGTTGTAAAACTTGATTCATGTCTTATTTTGAATCATGTTCTTTACGTACCTAAATTGAGATGTGAACTGATTTCTCTTACTCAATTGATGGATGAAAATAATTGTCGCGTATAACTTACTCCAAATTTGTGTATTATTCAGGACCGAACTACGAAGACGCTGATTGGAGCGGGTAGACGAAGAGGAGGTCTTTACTACTTCTTACCAGTGGGTCAAGCTAAGGCATTGCAAGTAGGAGTTCATGATTCCAGCTTGGTGCACAAACGCCTTGGACACCATCATGGGAAGTTCATAAGTTATTCTCTAAAATGTTTGGTAATCCGACTCTTGAACGTTTGAATAAGGCATGTGATGTATGTCAACGTGCTAAGCATATCCGTAGTACTTTTTCTTTAAGCGACAAGATTGCAAACAATATATTTGATTTAGTGCATTGTGATCTTTGGGGGCCTTATAAGGAACCCTCGTCTTGTGGTGCACATTATTTCTTAACCATTGTTGATGATTTTTCGCGTGCGGTTTGGATTTATTTGTTAGTTGATAAGAAGGAGGTGATGAGAACGTTGCTTCAATTTTTTTCGTACGTTGATCGCCAATTTGGCACCAAAATAAAAACGTTTCGAAGTGACAATGGAACGGAATTTACATGTATGCGCTCTTATTTTCTCGAAAATGGTATAGTTTTCCAAACTTCTTGTGCAGGCACTCCTCAACAAAACGGACGAGTCGAACGCAAACATCGTCATATACTTAATGTGGCCCGATCCCTTCGGTTTCAAGGTCACCTTCCCATTAAATTTTGGGGTGAATGTGTCCTCACAGCCGGGTATCTCATAAATCGGACTCCCTCACGAGTTCTTCATGGTAAAACTCCTTTTGAAATGCTTTATAAAACTGCCCCTAGCTATGACCATTTACGTGTGTTTGGAGCTCTTTGCTATGCACACGTTCAACAACGAGGTGGGGATAAATTCTCCGAACGAAGTAGACGATGTGTCTTTGTTGGGTATCCTTCAGGTAAGAAAGCTTGGAGAGTATATGATATTCATACTAATACTTTTCTTATTTCCAGGGATGTTGTTTTTTTTGAAGAGGAATTTCCTTTTGCCAAGAACATACCTTCTGTACCTGAATTCGGGTACCAATTTCCCACTCAAATTGATGATGATACACAGCAGATTTCGTCATTTCCAGAGGCCCAAATAAATGTGCCTAGTGAGCAGCCTATAATGGAACAGCCCACTAACGAGCAGCCCATAATGGAGCAGCCCGAAATTGTTGCACCTCTAGCCCAAAATGAACAACTTGAGGTTGCACTTGCACCACCTGCAGCACGTAGCCAACGTCACCGAAAATTACCAAGCAAACTTCAAGATTATGTCATAAACACAACTGTTCAGACATATGCAATCAACCATGAATCAGGTACACCTTACCCTTTACACGATTATATTTCTACTAACCGGTTTTCGTCGCGCCATTGCAATTTTCTTGCAGCCGTCTCGAATACAGTCGAACCCTCAAGTTTTGGTCAGGCCATGAAAGATCATAGATGGCGAGAGGCCATGAAACTCGAAACCAAGGCTCTCAAAGATAATCAAACCTGGACACTAACACCGTTGCCAAACGGGAAACGTGCTTTAGGTTATAAATGGATATATAAAATCAAGTACAAATCTGACGGATCCATCGAACGATTTAAAGCTCGCCTAGTAATTCTAGGCAACCATCAAATTGAAGGTGTCGACTATTCTGAGACGTTCGCTCCCGTTGCTAAAATGGTCACGGTCCGAACTTTCTTGGCCGTTGCCGCCATCAAAAAATGGGAATTGCATCAAATGGATGTGCACAATGCCTTCCTTCACGGGGATCTCAATGATGATGTGTACATGAAACCTCCACCGGGTTTTCGCCCTCAAAATCCGAATTTGGTATGCAAACTCCGCAAGTCTCTCTATGGACTTAAACAAGCCCCCACGGTGTTGGTTTGCAAATTATCCGCCGCTTTGAGAAGGTATGGTTTCAAACAATCCTACTCAGATTACTCTTTATTTATGTTTAATCACAATTCCGTTACCATTAATGTATTGATTTATGTTGACGATCTAATTATCTCTGGAAACGATGGCACTGCGGTGACCAAATTTAAATCTTATCTTAGTGATTGCTTCAAAATGAAGGATTTGGGAACTCTAAAGTACTTTCTTGGTGTTGAGGTAGCTCGATCTCCCGAAGGCATATATCTTTGTCAACGGAAATACACCCTCGACATCATCAAGGAAGCCGGACTCTTGGGCGCCAAACCTGTTGGCTTTCCCATGGACTCTCACCATAAGTTGGCGATGTCCTCATCACCGCTCCTCACTGATCCCGAACCGTATCGAAGACTTGTTGGAAGACTCATTTATTTGTGCTTCACTCGACCGGACCTTGCATATTTGGTACACATCTTGTCACAATTCCTACAAACTCCTCGGTTGGACCATTGGAATGCCGCCCTCCGAGTGGTTCGCTACCTCAAAAGCCACCCGGGCCAAGGTATCTTACTCAATGCAGCCGCTGATCTCCAACTTCAAGGCTGGTGTGATTCTGACTGGGCCAGTTGCTCGATCTCCCGACGGTCTCTCTCTGGTTGGATAGTCTTTCTTGGCTCCTCTCCGATCTCTTGGAAGACCAAAAAGCAAAATACGGTGTCCCGGTCTTCCGCCGAATACCGATCAATGGCAAACATTACATGTGAGATCAAATGGTTAAAGGGGCTATTAGCTGACCTTCGTATTTCACATTCACAGGCTTCTAACTTTTTTTGTGATAGCCAGTCAGCCCTCCACATTGCAAAAAATCCGGTGTTTCATGAGCGTACTAAACATATCGAAGTCGATTGCCACTTTGTTCGTGATGAGATTCTCAAACGCACTCTTCTCCCATCATATGTTCCTAGGCACATGCAATTGGCCGACATCTTTACCAAAGCTTTGGGTCATACTCCTTTCCATCGCTTACTTGGCAATTTGGGCATCAAAGACTTGCATGCTCCAACTTGAGGGAGGATGATAACATAAGATATTATGATCCTTATCTCTTCTTTATCCTAGCTTCCATATATATCTTGTATGTGTTTCCTTTAATATTGTTTTAGGATAAGTATCCTTTCTTACCGTTGGGCCTTAGGCTCCTCAGTGATTCTTGCCTTTGTATAGGATATAGTTTAGGCGTAATTGGTGGAGAATCCCCTGTATATATTTGTTCTTCTTTCAATAACAAAAGCAAGGCAAATTGATGCCTATCACATTGAGATCCAACGTGTTTTAGATAGCATAAACATTAATTACGAGGAGTATATTAATTAGAATATTGAGGCCAAATAACATACATGCGTGGACTTGTATATATATACTCGATCTATGTAAATATGTGTACGTAAGGGAAAAAGCTTAATGATGAAAACAAGTTGAGATGCATAGCTTACTAACCTAACATTAACACACTCTACCACTAATTCAAATAATCAATTCTTCCTAATCAAACAACCCTTAAAGAACGCCCCTGACTAACTCAAACACAACTACAAGACATGTCAATACTACATATACAATCCGGCTGTCAAGCAAGCCGAAAACGGCTCGACCCACTCCCCTCCTAAACAAAAAACACCACGCTGGTCCGCCCACGGATTGCACAACCTTTCGAGCCTTGGACAAAGCCCAACACCCGAACCAAACTAAAGATTAAAAGAAAATACAAAGGGTCTGGTTCTTACCCTAACCACCGGTGAAAGGTGATCGACGAGCGAAGGGCAGAAGGGTGATGACAACGGCTCGTTGTGAAGACGAACAAGACCGGATCTTCCGAGAGCATGGCAGGATCGACAACGCTGGTTCAGGCGATACGGTGATGCAATGTCGAGGTTCATCAGTGTGATTAAACCAAATCGGATCTCGGGACCGCCGATAAAAAGTCGTCGGTGGAAGAAGGTTAGTGCAAACGATCGAGTTGTTGGTGGAGGCGACCACCGATCTCGATGGGTGCTACTGGTGCTTGTTTAACGGGGTAACAAGGAAGATCGGGGTTTGTTCTAATGATCGTATCTCGGTTTTGAAAGGGTAGGAGATCGTGTTTTTAAAGATTAGAAGATCAGTGACTAATGGATAAATATAAAGTTAAGTTAATCATCTAACTAACTAGGTAATTAATTAAAAAAAACTAATGGTAGGGGATAAGATCAATCCACTAAGAAGATATGCCAAGCCCACGGGATAAGATCAATCCACTAAGAAGATATGCCAAGCCCACGTTTTTTATTTTTTTAAATTTTTTTTTTAAAGATGATATTTAGGTAATTAATTTATAAAAGAATTTAGGGATAATTCTAGTGGTTATGAAAATCTAATCCTCTATTCATAGTTACTTGCGGACCAAGTAAAACGATTACTTGTACAACAAGAAAGTCGTCTTCCGGCCTTTATAGGATAAAGTCGAGAAAAGTGAAAACCGACCGTTACATGGACGATCTTGACTTCACTATACTCAGCGGGGTCTTGACTATAAATTTATTTGTTGTCAGTAGAAACCCTATCAACATCATGCACTCCGCTTTTAACAACCAGCGAATTAAAATTCTTCGTCACTAGAACACCAGCTCTATCATTCGTCATGATCCTCATCTTGTGGTGCTCTGGCATGTACTTATAGTTAATCATCAAACGGTTGTTACTTGGACTAAGCGGGTGGTTATGTTCCAGTTGCAGACTCTTGATTTTAAACCTATCCTCCACGTACCTCGCATGAATAAAGATTGGGCACTCAGTTGCTTGGCTTTTTTTATACATTGTTGCTTTCCCCGCCTTCACACACCCTAATCGAAGTTTCTCCATCATGTGGTATTCCGCTTCCTCTTGACCCTTTTTATTCCCGTATCTTCCCTTGTACTCCTCGAACAGCTTGGAGCTGCGAGTATGCCACTGAAAACCAATCTGATATGCATATTTATGACACCATTTTGCAAAGTCTTCTGCATTGTCAAAGCACATACCCATTTTGGGCTCTGGAAAAACACCATCGGAGGGGTCAATTGTGTCGCCGACGTCTTCGTTGACAACAGTTTCCTCATTTAAATCAAAATCTTCGTTTAGGAAATATTCCTCGTTCAAATCTAAACGTTCGTTTAGGAGCAAGTCCATTGAAGCGAAATCTGCGAAGGATTTGAAGCAAATAAATCTATGATCACATTTTCCAATAAGCTACATGCACCCTATCATATGACTCGAATGCACAGTGCAAGAAACAAATTGCACACGATCACGAAAATGCAACTCCAACAAATGATCCGAGTGCAAATTGTCCAAATAACGAATTGCACACTTTTGAAATAACGAATTGCACACTGTCTATAAATGCACTTGTACCGAAATCCTTGATGCATTGTGTTTCTTTTTTTGTGTTTGAAAGCTTTTGTTTTCTTGATGTTGAGATCATCGACAACAAACACATAAGAAAGTCATAATAATAACAAGATGTCCACCCCCCCCCCCCCAACAGTCCTATATTCCCTCCACGGCGATAGGGAGCTAAAAGGTCTACCACTTTTATTCTTGTTTCAAAAATAGTGTTTCAGTATGACAGGATATATATTGTAGCATGTCTAGACATCCTCTATCAACATAACGGGATGCACATTGTCGCAAATAACGAATTGAACACTATCAGTTTGCTAAATAAACAATATATAATATAGCATGTCTAGAGATCGTCCAACAACATAACGGGATGCACACTATCGCAAATAACGAATTGCACACTATCAGTTTGCTAAATAAACACCTTCAAATTCAACAACCAAACAATCGATTGTAGGTCAATTTCAATTCTAATATGCACGTTATCAGTTTGCTAAATAAACACCTTCAAATTCAGCAACCAAACAATCAATTCCATGTCAATTTCAATTCCAATAACAAGATTCTTAAACTCCTTCAATTCGATTTAACACACCTTTTTTCGTTACCGCCCAATCGTCGCAGATAAAAGTCTGTCCCGCGTCAGCTGCCGGATCACTCACTCGGAGAAGGAACAAACATCGGTCGGAAATTATTTTGCCACCGGAGAAGGAATAATTTATGGTCGGACTATCGAAACTATGAACCAATTCGGAAATTACTTTCCAGCTCCTGTAAAAAGAAAGTAAAAACCCCATAAATAGTTTTCCCACTTTTTTGTTCTATTCTCCCGCTCACATTGAATAAAGTTCCGCCTAACCCCCTCCCATCTCCTGCCTAGTGTGAAGTTATTCTATTCCTATCTTCAAAAAAAATTATTTTATATTTTTTATTAAATTTATTATTTTTTTGGGAGAGTTTATAAATCTATCTATAGACTTATTAACACAACTCTAACTAAACAAGACAGTTGTTCTAATTTGAAAACAATTTAGACCCTGTTTGATAGTGAGAAAACATGTCGTTCTTCTTTGATGCAAGCAAACTTCAACATAATTAAGCTTCCAGATAATGGTTCCTACATTCATTCTTATTCATTCTCATCAATTGATTGCAACAATTAATTAATCGAAAGATAAAGTTGAGGGGCTAATATTAAGGATTTTGCTATTTGTCGCCTACGAGGCGATAAATAAGATCCCAAAAGAAAATTTCTTTAATCTTTTTAATCATTAATCTTTTCCTAACAGACTTATAGTTATAGCCATATCTAAAATCTAATTAAATACATATTAAATCGATTTCTTTTCTTTTAGTTATCATATTCATCCTTCCTTACTCATCATCATTTGTGTAATTTTTTTTTAGTTTTAAATAATTTACTTTTTCTATGATCAAAATGAAAATTTACTTTTGCATTGCCAAGTTTAGCGATGCAAATCCTAGTTCTCTTTCATCCCTATAAAAATGGAGTTATTGGATGAAATTTTTACGATCTACTAAGTACAAGCTATAACTATTCTTATCGATCACCATTTATACAAATGCTCACATCTCATCAAGATTAAAAACAACACTACTCTCTCTTTTTTCTTGATTTTTTTTTTCTGATTTTAATTTTACAGGTAGAGTGAATTCAAGTATATCATGTCATCATTCATTTTCTTTCCTTCAATTATATCTTAGTTTACTCGGATAAAATCAACAATGGTTTTGATCAATAATTGTAGAGAATTTTCAATATACTAGTTGTACTCATCGTACCATGAACGACTATAATTCGATATTTTATAGACGTTATAAATAAAATATTAATAAATAAAAATATAATATAAAATTTAATATAAGTAATTTATTGCTTGTAGAATGTATAATTTTTATAATCAAATATTATATTATTCATATTTTTATTACTTTCTATGTACATAAATTTAGAGATTATCAAATATTTTAGTATATCTATAAAATATTATATTAATTATTTTAAAACATTATAATTATTTATCATTAATTGTATTATTATAAAAGAATATATATCTATAAATAAATTCGTGAAAAGATATTATGTTAAAAGATAAAAGATATTTATACTTATTTTAAAATATTTTAAATTTGTTATCTTTAATTTTAAATATTTGTATAAGGAAGTTTTCAAAAGATATTGTTTATACTAAATAGATATTTGTTTGATGTTAAAGATAGATTTAAATAGTTAAAGAAAAATTTAATTATAAAAAGTTAAAGTGTTAAAAATAAAAATTATTTTTTTAAATATGAGGTGGGGCCAGAATCGTTCTGGTGGCTCGAAAAGGGACAACTTTAATACATGGTTATAGATAGATAGATAGTTGTACGTTTTTTTTTTTTTATGTAAATATATGTGTATATTTGCGTAAAGTTTGACAAGTTTTCTGATAGAAACTTTCAAAATTCTACGGTATAAAACATCTTTTTAGTTAATACGGATTTTCTAACCTATAGGATAAGCCTCTTGTTTTAGAAGGATTTGGTTTTTTTTTATTTATTTAGAGATTTAAATTTTTTTTACGACGGGTTTATTTGCTTCTTTTTAGGGTTTTAGTTTCTAAAATCGGGAAGCTTATCCTATGCCCTTAGGGCATAGGTTAGAAAGACAGTTAATAATAAAATAAATCAAATTCTAGATTTGATCTTTAGGAAAATATTTGATTTTGGTAGTTCAAAATATGAATTTACATTATTCCGATTAAATTAGCTTCTATTTTAACCCGGGCCGACAACATAATGTCATTCATCGTTAATGGCCTTTTTTTAGGGACTTAGTTTATTGGACCCCTTGTTTCGTCCGTCTTATTAAACGACGAAAGGCAAACAAAGCTTTTGAATGAGAAGTCTACATGCGTCTGGTGAGAGCATCTCGCAGAAAGGGGAGACCGATTCTTCCATGCAAACAACAAAGCATGTACAAAGCGGAAGAACACAACAGCAAAGTGTAAGCATATGAGTCAGCAAAGTGTAAGCATATGAGTTTGAAGCACCTACAAAATCTCTAGGTTTTGATTCCAACATACCAACATTCAAAATTCACCACCCTACCAACAGACCAACATAGCAGCAAAGTCTAAGGTTTTCCACAAGAAAATGCCTACCAACATACCAGCATACCAGCAAAGTCTAAGGTTTTCTACAAGACAAGAACAATGCAGTCTACAATCCGCCATCATCTTCACACATCTTTTCATAGAAGTCGTCAGCAACCCGGGCAGCTTGACCCTCATCCCCACCCTCAACAGCAACCATGAGAGAATGGGTTGTTAAGATTTAGGAGAGAAGAAGAAAGGTTAAGAAAGATTTAGGAGAAAAAGAAAGCTTAAGAAAGCATGGGGCTGGAGGAAAAGGTTAAGAAAACTTACCCTCAGCAACATATCGAAAGGCGTTAGGGTCTCTACACATGTCCTGGGCAGCTGTGAAGTTCAACGGATCCTCGGGATTTAGAAAGAGCAGGAGCCGTGGTAGGAGAGTGTTGAAGACGGTCACCAAATCTGCAAAAAAAGAAAACTATGTGAATGCCAAACTCAAACTTATTGCATGAAGAAGATCATGGTTTGTTGTCCAGTGATAACCTTAGTGATAGTATGCATTTTAGTCTAGGATAAAGCATGTTTATTTCCTTAGTTTAGTTGTTTTTATTTTATTTTCCTCTTGGTTTTATTGTCTTTTTAGTAGATTTTGTAGTTTCGGTTTCTACTCTTGCTTTGTTCGATTTCAGGATCATTTGGAGGTGGATTCAAGGAGTTTTGGCAACGACAAGGACAAGGGCAAGAGGAGCAACCCGATAGGAAGTGTCTAGGAGTCAAGCGGATGCAAGAAATTGAAGAGAAGATTGGCAAAAGCTCGGTGGAAGGCACGGGAGGAAGCTCATTTAACATTTCAAACGGAGCAGTGCACCAGTCCAAAACTCGGTCCAGGTCACGACCGAGTTCTGGACCGAGTTTTACAAAACTCGGTCTGAAACTCGACCGAGTTTCAGACCGAGTCGCGTCTTTTTCCGAAATTTCTCCTCCGCGTGTTTTATTTATTAATTTCGGGCCTTTTCTATCTTGTTTTTAGGGTTTCATATAAATACTTAGAGATTAAGTTTGGATGAGATTACGTATTATTTTCTTAGCCTCTCTCTTTGAAGAACCCTAGATTGGAGATTTGTGGATTTTTGGCAAGACTTGATTGGAGTTGAATTTAGATCTATTGAAAAGACAATTGGTATGTTTCTCTTTGATTTAGATTTCTTATCTCTCCATATTATGTCTAGCTAATTTCTTAGTTCTAAGGAAGGGTGAACCCAATGGTTTAATAGGTAGATTTAATGGTGATGATTGGTTGAATTGAGATTTGAATTGTTGTTTGATTCAACCTAGGATGCTTAATGACCTAATTTGCTTGAATTAGGAATCTTGTTATAATTTGAGACCGAGAAGAGATAAGAATAACAAGAGATTGATTGAATTGAATTCACAAATTGTTAATTCATGTTAGATCCCTAGGTTTGAACTTGTTGAATTATTTGTGCGAGAGTGACTTAATTCACTTGTGGAACTTAACCTATCCTAGAAATTGTTGATTGAGTAGTCTTAACTGAGCGCGAGAGCGGATGTTATTTCTATTGATTCATTGATCTCTAAAGAACTTAAGGGACCTAAATAAGACTTGCTTTGTGCGAGAGTGACTGCTAGTCGAGTCTAGGTACATGCATTAATCGTCTGAAAAGAGTTAATGTTAACATTTGAGATAGTTAGTCCTTCAAATAACATTTGAATTGAAATCCAAATAAATATCACCGGTAATCTACTGAATAATCATTGTGGGAATCCTGACCTTGGAATGCTTTTCTCCATTGATAGTTTCTTCTTACTTTTGATTTTAATTATTTCGGAATACAATTACAACTTCTTTTTCTTATTTTTGGCTTAATCTACTGAATCGTGTTATAATCAATACTACAAAGTTCCCTGTGTTCGACACCTTGATTACTACAACCGAACCGTATACTTGCGGTGTAGGAAAATAGCCTATCAAGTTTTTGGCGCCGTTGCCGGGGAACTTTTCTAGTATTGGTTGTGTTCCACAACCGGTAGATTAAGTCTTGTTTTTATTTTTAATTTGTTTCTTTTTGGTTTTGGTTCCAGTTTGTTCTCCTTCTTATGAGAAGAACTCTGAGCGCTAGTGCACTTAACAACTACAATTCTGAACCCGAGCGTGCTTTTCATAGAAGAAGAAGAGAGCAAAGGGAAGCTGAAACACAAGCTATGGAAGGCGATCAGGCAAATGCACAACAACAATTGTTGCAACAACAACAACAATTGTTGCAACAACAGCTGAATGCTCAACCACCTATGACATTGGGTGATTATGTGTTGCCACGCCATCAAGGACCCACAGCTGGTGTGGTCCGACCTCCCATTCAGGCCAGGAATTTTGAGCTGAAGCCATCTCTGATTAATATGGTTCAGCAGAATCAGTTTGGAGGTCTACCTTCTGAGAATCCTCACCAACATCTCAACACTTTTCTGGAGCTTATGGATACGGTGAAGATTCATGACGTTTCTGATGACGCGCTTTATTTGCGCACCTTTTCATTCTCTCTAAGAGACAGGGCTAAAGCATGGTTCAAGGCCCTGCCTCGTGGCACTATCACTACATGGGACGAGTTGGCCAAAGCTTTCCTGACCAAGTATTTCCCACCAAAGAAGACTGCAGAGATGAGGAATCAGATCAGTTCATTTCAGATGAAGGATGGGGAATCTCTTTATGAAGGTTGGGAGAGGTTCAAGGAGCTTCTATTGTTATGTCCTCACCATGGAATAGACAAGTGGGTGCTTCTTCACACTTTTTACAATGTTGTTGACAACACCACCAGGCTGCTCATTGATGCCTCATCTGGAGGTACTATTATGAAGATGAATGTTAATAATGTTTGGGATCAGATTGAGGACATTGCTCAACACACTCACTATTATAATGATGCTCGTTCTCTTCCAAGTTCTAAGAGATCAGCTGGGCTTTATGAAGTTGATAAAGAGACTTTGCACCAGGCACAGATTGATGCCATGACTCAGGAGATCAGACAGTTGAAATTACAGATGAATGGTTCTCTCGTTTCTACTAGCGGAAGTCCTTCTCAAGTTGTTTCGAGTGTTGTTTGTCAGTTTTGTGGAGCTAGTGATCATACCATCAAATCTTGTGAATTGTTTGCTTCTAAAGATGAACCACATGAGGAGGAGGTGAGATACATGAGTAACTTTGACAGGGGGCCTAGGAATGATCCCTACTCTAATTCCTACAACCCTGGTTGGAGAAATCACCCTAACTTCTCTTATGGGAACAATCAGCCACAACAACAAGCACCTCTTGGGTTTCCACCAAGGGCTCCACTGCACCCAAACCAAGATGCTCAACCCTCCCAAAAGCCTGCATGGGAGATTGCTATTGAGAGCCTTGCCACCTCCATGAAGACGCTAACAGAAGAAGTGAGAGCTCAGGGGAAGAATTTGAAGATCCTAGAACAACAAGTGGCTCAACAAGCTTTGAATGTTCCTAGACCGCCTGGTCAATTGCCTGGGCAACCTGAAGTCAATCCTAAAGAGCAATGTCGGGTTGTCACTCTAAGGAGTGGAAAAGAGCTTGAAGAGCTCCCACCGGTGAAAGAAGGAGTTGCAGAAAAGACAACGGAGAAGCCATCTAATGATGAAGAACCTAAATATGTTGCTCCCCCACCTTACAAACCACCTCTACCTTTCCCACAAAGGAAGATTCAGGTGGTGCAAGATCAACTATTTGGGAAATTCATGAGTATGATAAAGAAGCTCCACATTGACATTCCTTTCATCGATGTCCTCACTCAAATGCCAACATATGCAAAATTCTTAAAGGAGATTCTATGCAAAAAGAGGAGGATTGAAGACTATGAGACAGTCTCCTTGGTGATGGATCAAGTTGAGAAGATGCCAAGAAAGCTAAAAGATCCAGGCGAGTTCTTTATCCCTGCTGGTTTTGGTTCTCTTCAATTTGATTGCCTTTGTGATCTTGGTTCTAGTGTCAATATCATGCCCTTGTCAATTTGCAAAAATCTGAATTTGGGTGATCCTATTCCAACCAAGATGCGTCTTATCATGGCTGATAATTCAGTCACTCATCATGTGGGCATTATTGAGAACTTTCCAGTGAAGGTGGGCAAGTTCTTTATACCAGGAGATTTTGTGATCCTTGATATGGAGATGATGAATGATAGGACTCCTATCATCTTTGGGAGACCCTTTTTAGCCACTGCTGGAGCTAACATTGATCTCAGGAATGACAAGATCTCACTCACTATTGGGGAAGAGAAGATAGAGTATGAATATTTCAAAGATAACTTCCTTGAAGTGCAAAAGAATCCTCCACAAGAGACTGTCAAAGCAACTTGCTGTAATATTGAAGCGAAGCTGGCTAATGAGGAGATTCAATCTGATATTGCTCAACCTTCTCAAGAAACCTTAGAAGTTAAAAGCCTCATGGATGGTGGTATTGTTGAGGATATAAAGGGTAGGGATCACAAGAAAAAGAAGAAGGCCCGAGCAAAAGCTGAGATTAAAAAAGGAGACAAGGTGAAGTTATTTCATGAAAGATCCAATATGTTTCCTGAGAGCAAAGGAACAAGATGGTCAGGGCCATACATAGTAACTCGAGTTTTAAAAGGAGGAGGAACTGAGCTTTGGCATAAAAACTCGGGGAAATTCAAAGTGCAAAGAAACAGGTTGAAGCTTGTAGATGAGCCTGATCCAGTCAGGGTGGGTACCAAAGACCCTCCTGACCTGACCACTTGAAAGAAGATGGGAGGTCGAGCTAACGACCTTAAACAAGCGCTGCTTGGGAGGCAACCCAAGGTTAGTGTTTTCTTATCTCCCTCTTTTATTCTCTACATTGGGGACAATGTAGGTTTTAAGCTTGGGGGTGGGAACATTTTCATGTTTTGCATTGCATATAGTTTAGTTTGCATATTTAGTTTGAATTTTGCTTGCAAAAAAAAAAAAAATATATATATATATATATATATATATATATATATAAAATTTGCATTCTAGGAGTTATGGATTTCTCTTCAAGTGAAACACCCCTTGTCCTCAAAATTTTCTCTATGGAATTCTACCCCTTTGACTTGCTTGAAATGCTTGAAGTTTTGATGATGACTGACTATGTTATGAATTAGTTTGATGATTGAATGAGCTTGCATATTCTTTGAAACTTGAGTTAATATTGAAATTCTAGACAAAAAGCCTTGTGAGGATTATTGTTTGCCTTTCTTAGGACTAAATAATGTCATGATGTCCTTTCTTTTTATGTGTGATGCTCACTTTGATTGCTTCCTCTAGAACTTGCTTTAGACTCTTTTTCAAGACCGCTCTTATGACTCTTGCATGCGACTTTGAAGTGATTGAGGCACTATTTTCTTAGCCTTTATACTCCTTATCCACCTTGCATATTATCTTTTTTTTAAGCCCCTTTTCGAGCCTAAATTAGCCTTATTCGTTTGAAGCTCCACAAAATTAATCCGATCCTTTATAAGCCTGACCCATCCGGGAACTAGGATAATTACTTGATTGACTCTGTGGTTGCAAGCTAAGCTTGGGGGAGACTTATATGTATTTGGTGATTGGGTTGTGTAATGTGCTAGTATTTTTTTATCTTGGAAAATCAAAGAAAAAGAAAAAAATCAATAAAATGCTTTGAAAAAAAAAAGGAAAAAAAAAACAAAGCAAAAAGGAAAAAAAGAGTATGAGAAATAAGGGAATAAAGGGTGTTGGTGTATGGGAATAAGTTGCTTGGAAAGAAAATCATGAGACATGGTGTTCAATCGAGTTTAGTTAAGTCTAGATTCCCGGGATTTAGCACCACATGGCCTAAATATTTCCCCACCTATTTCTTATCACCTTGGCCCCATTACAACCCAATAAAAGACCTCTTGATCATTGTTGGATGCAAGGTCCCATGCGGTGGAGATTTAGAACGCTTTTGCAAGCCTATGGTAGCTAAGCTTTCAAATGTGAGATTTGAGTGAAACACGTCCTATTTAAACACTGGAGAGAGAGCGAAAAACACATTATCCTAAGTGAGGTCTAGAATGAATATGTTGACTCAGTTTCTTTGAATTTCTCAAATGCACGCTATGATTTTGATTGTTGATCTATACTTCTAAACTCTTTGTCTAGTTCGTTATCAAGATGGATGCATGACTTGCTTGTTTTGTGGGGTGTCAGATTCTATTTCTTGCTTGAGGACAAGCAAGGTTTGAGCTTGGGGGATTTTGATAGTATGCATTTTAGTCTAGGATAAAGCATGTTTATTTCCTTAGTTTAGTTGTTTTTATTTTATTTTCCTCTTGGTTTTATTGTCTTTTTAGTAGATTTTGTAGTTTCGGTTTCTACTCTTGCTTTGTTCGATTTCAGGATCATTTGGAGGTGGATTCAAGGAGTTTTGGCAACGACAAGGACAAGGGCAAGAGGAGCAACCCGATAGGAAGTGTCTAGGAGTCAAGCGGATGCAAGAAATTGAATAGAAGATTGGCAAAAGCTCGGTGGAAGGCACGGGAGGAAGCTCATTTAACATTTCAAACGGAGCAGTGCACCAGTCCAAAACTCGGTCCAGGTCACGACCGAGTTCTGGACCGAGTTTTACAAAACTCGGTCTGAAACTCGACCGAGTTTCAGACCGAGTCGCGTCTTTTTCCGAAATTTCTCCTCCGCGTGTTTTATTTATTAATTTCGGGCCTTTTCTATCTTGTTTTTAGGGTTTCATATAAATACTTAGAGATTAAGTTTGGATGAGATTACGTATTATTTTCTTAGCCTCTCTCTTTGAAGAACCCTAGATTGGAGATTTGTGGATTTTTGGCAAGACTTGATTGGAGTTGAATTTAGATCTATTGAAAAGACAATTGGTATGTTTCTCTTTGATTTAGATTTCTTATCTCTCCATATTATGTCTAGCTAATTTCTTAGTTCTAAGGAAGGGTGAACCCAATGGTTTAATAGGTAGATTTAATGGTGATGATTGGTTGAATTGAGATTTGAATTGTTGTTTGATTCAACCTAGGATGCTTAATGACCTAATTTGCTTGAATTAGGAATCTTGTTATAATTTGAGACCGAGAAGAGATAAGAATAACAAGAGATTGATTGAATTGAATTCACAAATTGTTAATTCATGTTAGATCCCTAGGTTTGAACTTGTTGAATTATTTGTGCGAGAGTGACTTAATTCACTTGTGGAACTTAACCTATCCTAGAAATTGTTGATTGAGTAGTCTTAACTGAGCGCGAGAGCGGATGTTATTTCTATTGATTCATTGATCTCTAAAGAACTTAAGGGACCTAAATAAGACTTGCTTTGTGCGAGAGTGACTGCTAGTCGAGTCTAGGTACATGCATTAATCGTCTGAAAAGAGTTAATGTTAACATTTGAGATAGTTAGTCCTTCAAATAACATTTGAATTGAAATCCAAATAAATATCACCGGTAATCTACTGAATAATCATTGTGGGAATCCTGGCCTTGGAATGCTTTTCTCCATTGATAGTTTCTTCTTACTTTTGATTTTAATTATTTCGGAATACAATTACAACTTCTTTTTCTTATTTTTGGCTTAATCTACTGAATCGTGTTATAATCAATACTACAAAGTTCCCTGTGTTCGACACCTTGATTACTACAACCGAACCGTATACTTGCGGTGTAGGAAAATAGCCTATCACTTAGCATGCTTACAGACCAGATTGTTGAACAAAACAATCCTCATATCAATGACATGCAGGGGCAAGTACCTGATAAGGAGAATGGACGATCTACAACAGGATACACATTGCAGAAGGTACTTTTAAATATTATGAGTCGATTTCCTTAAAGGTTCAACCTTATAAATATACAGTTCAAGTGTTTGAATAAAATATTCATGTTACTCAAACTATGCATATTAAGACTGATTTGTTTCCGTTTTCAAGTTTTAACCATAATGTTCTACTTTATCACCATTTTTCAGCTTCCCTGCAACAGAATTCAACTTAATAGGCAACTTATTTGAACTATATTTATTTCACTGGTTTACTTACCAAATTCAGCAGCATTCCAATTTTGTTCCAGCAGCTCATCCATGCATATCCTCCCAGATGGATCCTCAATGTTTGGATGATAGGGCGGATTCTCAAAGCTCATAGCAGGGGGCTTGTTGGGGAAATCTTCAGGGAGATTCACCTTGACAGCCCAACGACCAGGTGCATAACAACCTAAGAAGAAGAAGAAGAAGAAGAAGAAGAAGAAGAAGAAGCAAGGCAAGAAACAAATAGATGTGATTAAACTACTCAATGAGGAACAGGTGATTGATCATTAAATTCACACATTTGCACACATAATCACTACTCTTCTAGATGTAAATGTCTGGCATTATACAAGTGCAATCTCTGTTTCCCAGTCTTCTGATATTTTCCCTTGAATACAAATTAACAATCCAAACTTACAAGCCAGCAAGTATAAAAATACCATGATTTTTATCCTGACTAACAAATAATTGCCAGAACAGGCAGATGTTCCATACACATCCAAGATAATGTATCAGAGTTCTGTCTCCACTCAAGTTTTTTGGAATGGATCAACATGGTATAATTTACACAAGATAAGACTTCTAGCAGCAGTAGTAGCTTATAGCCGTGATACTTTTTGAACATTTAGTGCTTAGTAAGATGCAAAGTGTCCATCACTATTAACTAAGGAATGCTTACAGAAGATAAAAAGTGGAGAGACATGGTGACCCAGGGAATGTAAAGTAGAAGCCAAACATGACATGTGCTCTGTGCTAAGCCTAGTGTTGATTGTTGAAACTTGTAAGTTTCACTCCCTTCCAAACTATAGATCTACACATGCATATTGCAATTTCATTCAATTTTCTCTTGGCGTGATCTTTAGGTCAGTAACTAAACTTTGAAAGTGCAAATCTCAAAGGTTCTACACATGATTATCACAATTTCGTTCAATTTTATCTTCTTCAGATCAGTTTCTAAACTTTGAACTGCAAATCTCAAAGGAATTACGATGATAATTTTCATATTCAGCGGCTAGTGTAGGTAGATGGAAATTGGCCGTATCTAGTTGCTATGAATCAAACTCGATCGACGCACTATGAATCAAATTGGACATCCGCCACTTCACCTTTCCCCTATTTCGATCTTCCTAACTGAGACTATACCAGACGGAAAGAGATTGGCATTTCACACAAGTTTGAAGTACTTACAATTTGCTGGACCAGTGAAATACACCACCAGATTTCCATCCTTGATGTCCACTTCAAAACCGTTATCATTCCTGAAATATCAAACAATGAGTCAGCTAATATAAGCTTTGACGGAAGAAATGCGAGTAGAAGTATACTTACAAAGCAAACACTTCACTCTCAATTTTTTCTTCTTTGCTAGCCATGGCAGATTCAGAGCAAACACAAGGAAAAGAGGGGAGTTCGGGAAGATTCACAAAAGGAAAAGAGGGGAGTTCGGGAAGAGAGTGGTGTGTTTGTTGCAAGGACAAAACCTAATTTTAACACTTTATTGAGTTTCCCACTTTCCTTAAATTTCTTTTCCTTTTTGGTTTCCAAAAAGGTTTAATTTGATCAGTGCCATGAATATTTTCCAAAAAGGTTTAATTCGATATCTAAAGGATATTATATAGCGATAACGATATGAAATTTGATATCTATAATGTTGTTTAATATTGTTATAGATATCAGTCATATCCCATATTTTATGTTTGGTAAAAAAATATTTACATATCAAATATCAAATTTTTATTTTTAAAATCATTTTATCTAATTATATCCTTTTCTTCCTCCTCTCCATTGCCTCATCGATACGGCTGCTAGGGTTTGGAGTAAATTTATCTTCATCTTTTTGCTTCTTCAATTTCTTCTTTGAAAGGTTTTTGTTGTCTCTAATGTCTAGTACTAGTACAGATCTGATAAAATTTCAACAAAAGCGATCACTAATATAAATCTGGTAAACTTTCTAATCGAGCACCAATACATATCTAAAAAATTAAATTAAGTTTACAAGGTTGGAAGCACCGAATTCCACCAGTACTGGTATGATTCTCACCGAGTTCATCTCCTACCGGAAAGGGCGTCGATGAAGCGTTGATTCTCCCTCGCCGGGAAAGACGAGTACATATCGAGCACCGTAGATGGGCAATTGGGTAAGGCGAAGGGACGAGAGCTGGGAGAAGATAATGGGAAAGACTGGATAGTCTAGATATGAGCAATACCGCCCAAAATATCGGTATATCAAAACTTCAGATTTGTGATATCAAGATATCACTCCATATCGTTTTGATATCCATATCCAAGTGTACCAAACAACCGATATGGAAATTATTTATGTTGATACCCATATCCCATATCTAGATATGGATACCAAACGTGCCTTAAGAAATTCCACTATGGATTCTGATCAAAGTTAGATTCGCTTTTCGAGGTAAGTGAACGGTTCTCTCTTACCCTTTTTATTAAATGTGAATTTCTATTTTCGTTTAGTATCTTTTAATTGTTGGGAACACTTGTTTGCTAAATAACCGGAATTAGGCTTATTTACTGCTTAGATTTAACGGTTGTTCGTTATTCCATATTATTATTCGTATTGTTAGTACTTTTTAGGGCCGTTGAATGTGCTCTTATGTGTTTCAAGAGTCTCCTTTGAGATCTCTTTGTTATGGATAAAGTTAGAACAGGGATTGCGGGTTTTGACTCGCAAATCTCTTTAAAATACATACGTATTATGTGTAGAAAGTAGTGACGCACATGCGCCTACTGTTCTCCTTAATACCTCGGATCATGACTCTGCTTGCTCTATCGATAAGAGGGGCGTTTGCACTCTAGCTAAGTGCACTAATATACGAGGTTCGAAATATTGTCCTTCGTAACCCGGCAATTTGCGAGCCAACTTAGATTGAATTTATAAAGAGACGGTGAAGTTAGATGAAAGTTAGATGTTTGAAAGTTAGGTGGATGAAAGTTAGACCAAATAGTTAAGAAGTTGTTAGGTCATTTTTTGGCTATAAACACATTGCTTCTGGAAGATCATTTTTTTGCTATAAATACATTGCAAAGATCAACCATGACATGGACAACCTGGATGTGATGGCTTTTCTAGATCTGCAACATCTCATTCGATGGAATGCTCTAGAGGTGGATTTTTCTTTTAGTCAGTTCCCCTATACTTTTTTATTGAAAAAAAAAATAAAAATTCTCTTAGATATGTACATATATATTTTTTTCCATAAGATGAAAAGTCATGTGAAAGTGTGAAACGATTATAACAACAATTATATTTATTGTCAAGGCTTTCCTAGTTTTGGACCTTTAAATGTAATTGAGACAATAGTCAATTGGACAGATAATCAGCTTCTGAAACTACCCCTCATACCCCCATAGAGTGGTAATGTTGTACTTTATACCCTTGATACTTTATACCCTTGATAAGAAAAGTCTAATAGAACCCTTATTTTGTATTGATAATTGGGATTATCTTCAATAAAAGTTGCTTTATTGTACCTTGAGTGGATGAATTGAACTACTTTTATGATAATGTGATCGAACTCTAACTCTAATCTATGTATATATATATATAAGGCGCAAGGAATAAGGTCATCATGTTACACCACTTAGGATTTTCTTACTTGTCATTTCCACGCTAAGCCACCTAGGATTTTACCACATAGGATTTTTTATTTGGGAATTTATATATGTTGATATTATTTTAGGATAATATAGAAATAAGATAAATTAATCTAGGAAAGATTCTATCTAAAAATAAAGATGTTATCTATTATATATTAGGAATTAGGATAAATCTACAAAATATTATCTAAAATTAAAATAAATTATATAACATTAGATATTAATATATTATATATTAAGATAGATATATTGATTTAGTTTTTCCAATTAAATTTCAATCTATTTATTTGAAAAAAATTAAATTGAATTTTATTTAAAGTTAAAAAAATATTTTATCTTTAATATCTTATCTATTTATGTAAAAGATTTATCTTAAATAAAATTTTGATAAAAAATAGAACTTTCAATCTGGATAATTACTTGCCTAAATTGACTTTTGAAAAAAAAAAGTGTTATCTTTTCCTTAATTTTCTTTTGGAATTATTTCTGTAAATATAAATAATTTTCTTAGCATTAAAAAATTCATTCTTTATTATCTTTTTTCATAGTTTCTTATTAAGTATATTTTTAATTTTTATTCAAATTTTTTTAAAGAATTGAATTTGATAAAAAAAATTTTACAAGAATTTAGATTATTTTTACCTTTTTATATTTTTGTAAAAGATTTTTAAAATTGAATGATTCTAATTCAAATAATTTTTATTTATATTTTTGCATAAATAAATTATTGTTAAGCCATCAAAATTATGGTAGATTCACCTTAATAATTTTGGTTGTGTTTCACATGACAGTATGACCCCAATTGTAAAATTTTATATAATTTTTTCTAATAAATAAGTTTTTTATATTAAATTAAAATTATATTTATTAAATAAATTAAATATTCAATTCATATAGTCGTGCATAGCACGACGAGTATAACTAGTCTTACTTAAAAGTAGTTTTGATTATATCAACCAGTACCACCACCGCCACAATCGAACGGCATTATGAAACATAACAAAAAAAATTATTTTCTGACCAAAAACAAACCGTCATGAGAAGAGTAAAACAAAAAAGAAAGAAAGAAAGAAGAGATTATCGGAATTCTTATAGCCTCTTCAAATTGTGTCCAAACCTGTAAATGACCAAATATTTCAAATTCAAATTTCAACAAAACAAAAAAGTGCATTATCTGCATTCGCGAAAACTAGATTTGTTACGTAAAGTGACATGTGAAAGGTTAAATTTGTTTTTTTTTTATGTTATAGGTGCCTCCTATTGGAAATATAATTATATTTTTCTTATTTATTGTAGGAATTATCTTTAGTCAAAGATATATTGTTATGATTGTTATTTTTTTTCCCTTAATTCTAGATTACGTTATTATTCCATCAATATACCTAGACACAAGTCTCTTACATAAAGTTTGCTCATCAGTTCATTAATAAACACATCTTTTTACAAACCTTTACACAATTCTATTATGGTATCGGAGCGTTTTAACTAACGTCATTGCGATCCTATATTTTTTAATCTTCATGGCCGCCGATGTCTATAATCGGTCACCAACAATCACCACAAAATACTTCCGCTTTTTTAAAAAAATCTCAAAATCTCAGTCGGCATCTTCAACAAAACAAACCGAGGGTGACTTTAATGAAGCAGTATTCGATATTCGATCCGGGCAACTCCGACGAACTAGCCTCCGGGCGACTCGCACAAAACCGAGATCTCCTCAGGGAGACGCACACAAAAGTGGAGAACTCCTCATGGCGACTCACACAAAACCGAGATATCCTTAGGGAGACTCACATAAAAGCCGAGATCTCCTCATGGCGACTCACACAAAGCCGAGATTGCCTTCGGGCGTCTCCGATGAAACCGGATCATCTTTGGGCGTCTCCGACGAAAACCGGGATTGCCTTCGGGCATCTCATACAAAACTGGGATCGCATTTGCGTGTCTCATACAAAATCAAGATCGCATTCGTGTGTCTCATACAAAATCGAGATCGCCTTCAAGCGTCTAAGACATAAACGGGATCCACGATTTCAAGAGCGGTTACACAAGATTGGTCTTTCTGAATAACGTCCATCTTGAGGGAGGATATTGAAAATATAATTATATTTTTCTTATTTATTTTAAAAATTATCTTTAGTCAAAGATATATTATTAGGATTGTTATTTCTTCCCTTAATTCTAGATTACACGTTATTATTTCATCAATTTATCTAGACACAAGTCTCTTGTATAAAACTTATTAATCAATTCATTAATAAAAACACCTTTCTACAAACCTTAACACAACTCTATTATTAGAAGCTGCCCAAGCATTAATATTAATTTGGTGGTGTCTTAGAGTTTAAAGAGAACACAAAAATTGAAATTCCCAAACGAGTTGACCCAAACCTAAAATGGTTTCCCTCAACTCAAGTGGTTTATGTTGAAATACATATTTATAATTAATTCATACTCCGTTTCGACCAAAAAAAATAATTTATTCATACTCCGTATGATTTTAATAATCAATCAATTTTTTTTATACCTTTTGAAAATTATTGCTTACTTTGCTTCGTCCCTTCAAATTCGTGCGGCCTGCTTGCCTACCTATCTTTTACGTTTGGAAAAATTGCTCTAAATATTCTAACTTTTTATTTGGTTGCGTACTCTATCCCAACCTTTTTTAATTTCACAAAATATCCTATACTTTGGGGATAGTTGCACACTCTACCCTCCAAATGTCCACATTTTGGGTAAATTTGTGGATTGACTCCTCACCTTTTCATTTTGAGACAAAAATACCCAACTCGTGTAAAAATAATTTTTAAAAATTATAAATATAGTCCTTATAAGAATTAAAACATTAAAAAAATAATCATTTTAGATCTTTTCTTGTTCTAAATCAAATTTAGTGGAAATCATTTTCCATTATATAAAAATATATTTGGTTAAGGTTAGAACATTTTAAGTAAAGTCCAAAGTAATAACATAGCCTTATAGATTTACTTTTCTCATTTATTTGAAAATAATGTCATTACTTTTATTATTTGGATAATATAAATTCTCCAATTCATAATTAACCACATAAATCTAGTCATGACTTTGACTTTAAAAGTAGTTCATCTTAATACTTTTTGTCTGTTATTATTTTTGAAATAATTTTAGATAAAAATTAGTAAGAATTTTCATAAATTTATTTTATAGAAATTTGAAAATTTTGAGTCATTACATAATCATTGAGTCCAACTTTTGTATGTCAAAAATTTAAAAAAATTGTGAATATTTTTAATGCCTTGTTTCAGTTGTTTGGGTTTCTTTTTTTAAAAAAATTGAGTTTTTAGTTTTTCATTTACTAAAAAGGAAATTTGGACTTTATGTTTAATTTAATATTTCTTTATTTAATTAGCTTGTGTCATTGTGTTTAAATAAACATGCCATAACATAAGTTGTACACTATCGTGTATTCATGTTGGTTAAGTTGGACAAGGTAGAACATAAGTTTTTAAACTTTTATAAAAAAGGGTTATGAATTTTTTTTTCTTTTGCCTAAATTTATTTCAAAAATAATAATGGAAAAAAAAATAAAATGAGCTACTTTGTAAAGTAAAGTTATGGATTAATTATTTATGTGGTTAATTATAAAGGCGAGAAGCTATAACATAAGTTTTATAAAAAAGGTTATGAAATCTTTTTTACTTGTGTCGACTTTAAAAAAAAATAATGAAAAGAGTATTAAGATGAACCACTTTGTAAAATAAAAGTTATGGTTTAATGATTTATTTGGTTATTATAAAAGTGTGATTTATATTATAAAATAATAAAAGTAATTATATTATTTTTTTATAAATGATGTTATAAATGGAAACAAATATGTTTGTACATGGATTGGACATTTTTCTTACAAAACGAAAAAGAGAGGGGCTAATTCATAATTTTATTCAAAGTGTGGACAATTCGAGGGTAGAGTGCGCAACTATCCCCAAAGTATAGGATATTTTGTAAAATTTGGAAAGGTCGGGGTAGAGTGTGCAACCAAATAAAAGGATGGGATATTTGGAGCAATTTTTCCTTTACGTTTTAACAAGGAAACCATCACTAATCACTTAGAGCATGCCCAACAAATTCCCTATAATTTTCTCTATAATAGAGAACCAAATGTTATATTTCTCAAAATAATTTTGCTTCAACTCCAACAATTTCCCTATTATAGAGAATCTCATATTTATTATGCATATAAATATTCATCAAAATATTATAAAATATAATATAGCCAATTGAGACTTGCCATGATAGCACATGTAATTAATACATTCCCTAAATTTTTTTTGGAGAATTCCCCAAATGTAGGGAAAATGCCTCCCTTTATCTCATCCTTCTCTATTATGGAGAATATGATAGAGAAACTGTTGGAGCAAAAATATGTACCAAATTCTCCAAATACACACTTTCTACTAATATGGAGAAGCTGTTGGGGATGCTCTTACAAAATGTTTTGTCATGTTAGTGGACCAAAACAATTATACACTAACTTATTACAGTAATTTTATGGGAAATTATTTTTTGTGTCCCTAAGGTTTTGCTTTTTCCTTTTGGTGTCCAAGAAAAAAACTTATTCCTCATGGTACCCCTGAGGTTTCGGCTTTTCCCGTTGACGCCCCTCTCCGGTTCAAATTAGTTAATTTCAAGCTTACAATTATGTTCATCACCCTTAAATTAGTAGGATTCAACTCTTAAAACACTTAAATTCATAATCAAACTATATCAATTTGAAATTTTAAACAATCCTCTATTTTAAGGGGTTGTTTACAAAATTGTTTATAAATTCAAATTGGGATGGTTAGGTTATGAATTTTGATATTTTAATAGTCAAACCCTACTAATTTAAGGGTGATGAACATAATGGTGAGCTTGAATTTAACTAATTTGAATGGAAGAAGGGCATCAATGGGAAAAGCCAAAACCTTAAGGGTACCAAAAGGAATAAGTTTTTTCCTTGGACACCAAAAGGAAAAGTAAAAAACTTAGGGCCACCAAAAGAAATTTCCCTTAAAATTATTGTTGT
This sequence comes from Fallopia convolvulus, assembly GCA_964016875.1. NCBI lineage: Eukaryota > Viridiplantae > Streptophyta > Magnoliopsida > Caryophyllales > Polygonaceae > Fallopia > Fallopia convolvulus. The sequence continues at coordinate 11,404,526 of OZ024731.1, read as the reverse complement.
CTGCTATATTTTTTGGGAAGTTTGTGTGGATATATATCTGGTTACCAGACCCGTCTTAAAGATTTTAGAGGCCCTATTCTATTTAAAAAATTGGGCCCTCACATATTATAAATTAAATGTTATATATATATATATATATGTCATTCAGTTTTAGTCGTAAATTGTAGAAATATTATATATAGATAGCTTTTAGGAATACAAAATTTGGATCACGAAATTATAATTTAAATTCATTAAAATAATAATAAAAAATTAATATAAATGTACAAATAAATAAGAAAATCAATATCTCGGAGATTTATCTTAGATTGGGCTTCTCTTTCAAGCTGCACAATTGGTAATTGTGTGTCATTTTTTCCCCACAAAATTTCGAAAACATTAAAACAATCCACAAGTAAGGAATAGCAAGTAAAGAATAGCATGCATTGCTAATTTGCTACCGACAACCTTCCCTGTACATTTTTTTTTTAAAGCTTTCAACACCAGGAAGGAGAAAATTAAACAACACTTAAGGATGATTGAAAAGACTAAAAAAAACTCCATTATCATCAATATACTATAACTAAAGTCGAATCACTCAATCCTATGTGTCAATCATTTAACTATGTCACCTAAGCAAATTAATTTTTACATTTACTAATTTGCCCATCTACATCTTCAAAAATTACTTAATTCTAACACATTATAATTTTCAAATACTATTTAATTAGGTCACTTTATTTATTGGTTATTTGTTATATTATACTTACCTTTTCTAATCGTAGTATCTACAAAAATATATTTTTATAAAAGATATTAATTCTTTAAGATCAATGTATATAAAATCAGAGTTTGGTTCAAATGAAACAAACTCTTATCCTAAAATGAACTCTTATCCTAAAACGAATGCACTTTTCATAGTTAGTAATGCACTTTTCATATAAAAGTGCATTGAAAAATACAAAAAGTGCAATACGAAACAGTGCACTAAAAATATTTGAAAAGTGCACTAAAAAGTACGAAAAGTACAAATGCGAAAAAGTGCACTCTGAAGTATGAAAAGTGCACTACTAACTACAAAAAGTGCATTCGTTTTAGGATAAGAGTTCGTTTTAGGATAAGAGTTTGTTTCATTTGAACCAAACTCTTAGCTTACATCTATATAACTTTTTAAGATCAATCAATATCAAACAATTGTATTTTAAAATAAATTTAGATTAAATAATTATATAAACACAATAAATTTATTTTTATTCTTTTCTATGCATATTCAGCATAGATATCCCTAAAATTTCATGGCTACTTTTGCTTCTTATTCACCAATTATATTTCCTTAATGAGTAGTTCAATTTGTATTTTTAAATAATTATTTAGATTAATTTTCTTAAGTAATTATTAAATAATTATATTCTTAGGATCAATTTCTATGAAATAATTTCATAAAACAATATCTAACATGTACGTAAATTTGTAAGATCAATATATATTACATAATTGTATTTTAGGATCAATTTATATTAAATAATTATGTAAAATAACTTTTGAATTTTTATGTAAACATGATTGTTTCTATTTTAGATATATGTGTATATCCCTACAATTTCAAGATTATTTTTTCTTCTCATTCACTAAATAAATACCCAAATGTGAAAATAATTAGATAATTTTCTAATATAAATTATTCAAGCAGTATAAATGATGACGATAAGAGTTTAAAAAATTCAATAACATGTTTCATGTAGAATATCATAACATGGTATATAGATTAATTAATCATTGTATCATGACGTTTGATTAATCTTCATTGTCTCAAATGCCTAAAAATTTCAGCAAGATTTATCATATATAATTTTTTTCAATAATGTCACCACGTAGATTTTTTTTATATAAAAAATTCCGTTAAAATTTTTATAATACAAAATATGCAAATGTTTTCTTATTAGTTAATATCAATATACTATAATTAAAGTCGAATCCATCTATCCTATTTGTCATCACCTTAACTAGGCCACAAATTACATTTGAGCATGAACTATACTGCAATGTATCGTCGAATAAACCACTTACTCCTTCTCTAAGTGTTCAAATGAAAGCTCATTATATATGATGATAATGGAGACAAACTTACAGAAGATCAACTTTTCACTTCATGTTCCAAAAAACTTTGGAGCACGAAGAGGAAAACTGAGTTGTTTGCATATCCAATGCAAATCACTGCAATATTACAATATGAATTTTCATTCGCAAACATTATTTCGAACATATTTTTCTTATTTTAGTCTTATAGTTATTTCAAACATATTTTCTTATTGGTTATTCTATTTAGTATTTGGAGATTAAATTATATAAGTTATTAACATTAAGTTGTATTTGATTTATTTGAAAATAATTATTAATATTCACTCAAAATAAGTACTTATTTATAATAAGTATATCAAACAACTATTAAAGATCTTGTGCAGGGCACGACCACGGGTATATCTATCTATATCTATATCTATCATATCATATCATAACTATAACCTAAAGCGAAGGCTAAAAAATTATTAAATGACACATGTCACTTTTAGAATGGACCACATCACCCTTTTTTTTAAAATAATCTTTTATTTTTAGATATGATAAATTCTTATCCATGTTTTTAGAATATAGGATAGATTAAAAAAATTATTAAACGACACATGTCACTTTTAGAATGGACCACATCACCCCTTTTTTAAAAATAATCTTTTATTTTTAGATACGATAAATTCTTATCCATGTTTTGAGAATATAGGATAGAAAATCTCATTATTAAACAATCTTTTATTTTTGGATATGATAGATAGGAAGATCATTAGGGTATTTTTTTATTCTATCATATAAACTCTAGAATATTTATTGTATTTTATCTTAATTGAATAACAACTTCAATTTCAAAAAAAAAACTCTGGTTCAATACAAAATATTTATTTTTGTTTATTTGAAACAATATTATTGATTTTTTTTTTGATAAGGTAAGAAATCGAAATACCAAACAAGTTTGGTAATCCGAGAGGCCGAAAAAAATGGCAACCGTAAACGGCTAAGAGAATCAAAAGCAAACAGAATTAGTTATGAAAAGTACACATATCCGAAGAAAAAGAACTAAGAAGAGTTGGCTATCGGGGTGAGCAAAGCACTATAAAAAATAGCGCCGCAGGCAACAGGTCGACCCCTCCTGGGCGTGCGAAATGGACAACTGACGTTCCCTCCACCGAGATGAAGGATCTTCAGAAGCCGCAGAGCACCAAGCGACATGGCCCAAAACAGCTCAATCCAAAGCCAAACTCAGCTCCAACTCCTCGGAAAAATAGTACATAAAATAAGGTCCGAGCTAACCTGCAAGAAATGATGTCAAACTTACCTCGTAAGTAGAAAGTACTAATACATTTTACTTGCAACGCAAGCAGAGACAATACTTGCTCCACAAATTTAAAAAACTTGCCTAGCAAGTAGATAAATTTGCCAAGCAAGTAGAATTATGTAAAATAAAAATCTTTTCTTTTCCCAACTTGGAGGCCAAGAATTTTATTTTTCTCTCTTAGGACCCCAAAGGCTGTTGACAAACAATCCTTGGACAGCAAGGACTTCATTTTTTTTTTCTAATATCAAACTTGTGGCCCAAGCGTGTGTGTGTATATATATATATATATATATATATATATATTTCTCAATTCTTTTTCCTTTTTTCTTATTTCACGGTTCAACACGGTCGGAAACTTGGGAGATGCCGGTGACCCATCCGACATCATAAGGCTGAATCAAGTCGACAAAACCGACAAAGGTCTGAGCAAAATAAGGTTGGGCAAGTAGATGGGTTCGAAACGGCACAGGCAGTCGCATAACCATCCCAAAACGGAGTGTAGCAGGCAAATCATAAGCCGGAAATCCACAGATTGAGCGTGGACCAAGCCGGCATTCATGTCGATCAAGTTTTTCTTTACCCTTATTCTTGTCTTTATTAGGACCCAAAGGCCCAGCCTCAAAAGGCAGAATCCTACCCTTTTAAGGTCTCATCGACCCTGATAGGTGAAGAAGAGGACTGAATTTCCAAAGGTTCTTTCATATCTTGTTCTTTAGGGGGTTATCAGAGAAAAATACCTTCTTTTAGGAAGAAGGCGTGGGGAAGAGACCTCCCCAACATCTCCATATACCCCGACCTTGAAGACGTTCTCGTCGAGGCAGGGAAGGAGATCCGCCAAGGCTAATCCATTGTAGCACCTCCCGGGAAAGTAGCGTAGTTGACCGGATCCATTTTGTTCCCACCCCATTCTCAATGCTCAACGTCATATTGTAGTGAAGCCTTACCAAATCTAGCATCCAAAGCGCCCTAAGGTCAAGGAGGCGCAACCCACAAATCCCTAGTCGCCTTCTGACCAAGAATGGTCCTCCCAAGACAGAGACTTCATCGGCTTCGAGAGCGCCGGCGTGAGTCAGATTCAACTTTTTCGACCTTTTCGATCTATAAGAGGTCGCGGATTGAAAAAAACACCAAAGCAAGATTCTTCCATAATTGCTTGCAAGGTGAGTGAGGATTGAGAGGACAAACACACCAAAGAGGTCTAGAGATCTCAATTTAGGGTTTTGAATTGGGGCGTATTGTTCATAGAGAAAGGGGCGAGAGGTTGGGGGTAAGGTTTTCAAAGGGAGCATTTTCTTTCCTAGCACGTGTTTTTATGTTCGCTATATTATTGATTTTAAATAAACAACTTTATTGATTTTAAATATTTATTCAAAATTTATATTTAAGCATTTACATGATTATTTTTCAATACAAAATATTTATTTTTGTTTATTTGAAACAATATTATTGATTTTAAATAAACAACTTTATTGATTTTACATATTTATTCAAAATTTATATTTAAGCATTTATATGGTTATTTTTTCCGGATAATAAATATATTTAAAAATATTTTATTAGTAATATTTTATTATAAAAAATCCGTACAAGGTACGGAAATACATACTAGTATAAAGAGAGGGAATTGTACATCATATGGCTAGAAGTAACCAACGCATGTGTTGGTGTGCTTGGTAAAGAACTGGCCGAATACATACATGGACCCCCGAACTTGAAAGTTTTGTTCGCTCAGACCCCTGTACTAAAAAACCTATTTTTTAAACCCCCGAACTTGATATTTTTGTTCCATTGAGCCCTTTTTACTGACGTGGCGTAGCGCGTGCATATTAATCAACACTTTGACGCGTTGAAGGGGTTCGCTTTGATGACATGGATTTTTTTATTTTTTTTATTTTTTTCTCGTTTATTTTTTGATTATATAACATTTTTATTTTTTTTATGCCTTCTCCCTTTAAAATTATGGAAAAACTTGATTTTTTTAAATTTTTTTCTTATTCTTCCATTTCCTTTTTTATTCCTTTTTTCTTTTTTCTTTATTCTTCATTCTTTCTCCGTCTTCTTCGTTTTGAGCATGTTTCCGGCAACGACTTCCGGCAACGACTTCCGGCGACGGCTCGATGCAGGCCCGGAGGAGGTCGACGACAGATTGAGGTGGCAGGGACGGCGTGATCTCTACCTGCCTTGCAAGCGCTCTACCAACGGCATTATCTCCCCGACCCGACGCCTCTTAAGTTTTGAATCCTTTAATGGTGAAAATCCATTTGGGGCTAATTAAGACGGGAGATTAACAACTTTTGACAGATTTGGTACTAAGCAATTCAAATCTAGTTTCAATTTGTGGATTGGATTAAGGGATTGAGAGGGGGAAAACAAATTGAATTTGAAATTTTAGGGTTTTCTTTTATCTTCCGTCACAGGTGAAAAGGTGATCGGCGGCGTGTCGGAGGCGGGGCTAGGGCTGCGTTTGAGGTCGAGGACGGAGGTGGGTTCGTAGCAGACGGTGCTGGTGACGCTGTTCAGGCAAGACAACGGTTTTTGATTGTCGGAGTTGCTTTGTGCGGCGCCGGTGACGGAAGCTCATTCCTGAGCCTCCATCTCGCAATTGAGTTGTGAAATTGAACAATTTAAGAGGAAAAGGTGAAAAAGTTTGGGTGGGGAGAAATTTTTGGTGGGCTGATGAATTGTGGGATTTTATGATGGAAAGTCGATGATGATGAGCGGCCATATGCAGATGAGCAGATGATGAGCAGATTATGAAGTTTTTTTATTGCTCAAAAAAAATTATTCATTGATTATTTGGCAAACAGTCGTCAAAGAGATGCTTATGTGGCGATTAAGTGGCACTAAATGTGAACAGGTCAGCGAGCGTGCATATCACGTTAGTTAAAAGGGGCTTAATGGAATAAAAGTATTCAGTTTGGGGTTTTAAAAATAAGTTTTTTAGTACAGGGGTCTGAGCGAACAAAAGTTTCAAGTTCAGGGGTCTATGTATGTATTCGGCCGTAAAAAACTAGTAGCAACAAACTAGGATTCCAAAGCGTCAAAACGAGAGCCCCACACTTTTTCCATTTTAGTTGTGAACATGGACTGAGTTCGATTCAAATGTACTCCTTAATTCCTTTTCAAGTGCTCCTTCAATAGTTGTGGATCAGTTATAATCGTCTAGGTTCATAATCACGGTGATTTACAAGAGCAAAGCACACTTATTCCATTTTATTTGTGAACATGGACACCATAATAGGTGATGCTTATTTCCAACTTGTTCTCGAAATCAGTTTCATGGTTGACCGAGACAAGAGGTAACAAGCAAATAGATCTTAAGAGCAAGCTTCAAGTAAATAAAATTTCATACAAACACACACTAAATGACCTAAGATGTAGGATAAAATTATAGAATAGATGATTACAATCGAATGCAAAAGATTATAGAATGATATATGGCATGATGCAATCTGAAGGGTAAACAAGTGCACACAATGCAAATACTAACTCTTATTTAAGCAAATGACATGGATCAACGAAAGATGATTGTAACCTAGGCTCTAGTGTCAACACAACACAAAGGTACACAAAATAAAGATCAAAGGGCTTGAGACCTGATCCTTCAGATGCGTCTCCTCTATCCCGCTTGCAGCTGATCTGGGTTTACTTACCTTCATTCGTCAAGATGTCCTAGGACGACCACTAATGTGTTAGTAAACATCCTAATTTTTTTCCTTATAAAAAAGAGCTTGAGACCTAGCAAAATCAAGAGATGTATGCAATGTATAACCTAAAAGACATACATTGAATTACTAAAATGATGCAATTAGCAATCAAACAAAGTGAGTCATTCACGTTTATATAATCGTAATCATATATCTTCTCAATGTAATTTGCAGCCTTACAAATCATTCCAATTTCCAAATGTATATGATTAGGAATTATGAAAGATATTACTAAAATTGAACTACTCACAAAAAAAATGTTGGTTTCACGTTTATTTTGTATATAGAAATAGTATTAGATAATCATAATCATAGCACATGTACAAGGCCCCATCCATATAATAATCAATTAAGCTAAGTACAAAATAGACCCGACACCGAAGCTAAGGTCCATTATTATACATCTAATAATGTGAATAATTTCCTTTGATAAATTAATAATAAATACATGCTGAATTCCCCATCCCTTTTAGCTTACATTATTTTATGATTAGTGAAATAATTAAAATACTCACTAGTAGAAAAAGGGGTTTCGGCGACGGTAGGTTTACCACTGTTCCGCGTCATATCGAGGTAATTGTGAAATATATGGTTCAATTACCTCGGTTCATACAAAAACCGTGGTAAATCTGTCACTTATTACCTCGGTTCATATAGAAACCGTGGTAAAACTATCACTATTACCTCGGTTCGTTTTGTAACCGTGGTGTATACTTCTATTATTTTACTACGGTCATGTCCTGTCGCAGTAAATAAACGCAAAGAGACAAATTTACTACGGTTATACAATAATCGTGATAATTTAGCATTCAATTTACCACTAAAACTTTGTAACCGTGGTAAATGGACAGTTAATTTACTAAGTAGAGGCCCGCACTAATTAAGTAGTAAATATACAAACTAAAATAGAGGCGGGATAATATTCAATATCACGAGCGAAGCTAGGGTTCATCAGTTTTTCATTGTAAATTGCAAACTTCACCCTCTCTCTTTCCATTCATGTTCTGAGATTTTAAACACCGTGCTCGATACCGGCGACAACTACTCAGTCCTCCATCCTTCCCTCAATCTCCAGCGGATTTCTAGTGGATCCGGCGATAATTACACTACCCTAACCCGCTCAATCCTCACTTTGCGCGCCCCGACCACATCCTCCTGCAAGCAATCACCATGGCTAAATCCTAGCTTTAACCCGCTTCTCAACACCGGTGGTCCGACTCGCACAACTCGTATCTCTTCACGCCGGCGCCCAATCCTGCTAAACAGCCCCGTTGGACCTCTGATTAGCTCCCACGTTCTCTTATCCAACCTCTGTACAGGTATAGATCTAGGTTTTCGATTCATTACTTCTCTTCTTTATCCTTCAATATTGTAGTTGATGATTGCAATTAGTGTTTTGCAATGAGAAAAGAGGTGTCTACATATAGTATATATAATTTTTTGGGTTTATGGCTAAAAATAGGGAAAATCGTTTACACTTATCAAAGGGGATAAAGTGTTAATTCATAGCCCATATCTGAATAATTCTTGACCATTTTTGTTCCTTAAAACTAACATGTCAAGCATTTTACCATCTAGCGTTGTTGGGATTTCTTTAATAAAGTTTCTTACTTTGCAATCCTGCTCGTTTCCTTCCTCAATGAATAACCTTTTTTCCAGTAGATAAGGAGGACTCTGAATTCATGGCAATGAACACAAATACACAATCTAGTTCACTAACCTGCTGGATGAGTATAATCTCTTCTCCTCTTTGTACTGTTTGAGCAATGTCCATAATCTGTAAGTAACTAAAAAAAATTAGTTGTTGTTATGCTACAGAAGTAATAAAGTACTACTAGCTAGTTCACTAACCTGTTGGATGCACAGATATAGCTGATATGAGAGGACCATTTATCACACTTGTGTTGACCAATTTAACAAGTGGTTTCTGGACACCATGAGCTTCCACTTCAATATTGAAATCCTTGTATGCTAATTTATCTTGCAGAAATCAAGCATATAGTTAGTTATTTATTCCCCAGCCCCATGGATGCACCACACTAGAATGATTGATAACTAGCATTTGATTTCACCAATATTAGTATTACCACGTACATGGATGGAAATTACGATACCTATGGGATTTCATTTTGGTTGACTACTACTAATTGGTATATTACTTGACTTTAAACTCAATAAATCCTTTCCTCTAATTCTACTATTTATTTTGGTTGACTCGTCTTCATGGGTATATTGCTTAATTGAATGATTCATTAGACATCATTATCAATCATGTTCGTAATTTTTATATGTTTTGGTGTACACTGCTGGTGTTATACTATTCAAGGGTTTATTCATTTCCAGCATATTGCAAAATTCAGTGATTGGACCAGAACAACTTCATGAAATTTTTTAAACTGCGCAGCGGTAGCCTTGGATGCTAGGTTGAGCCTCAATTACTATTTGCAGTGGACAAACCATCAAAAGGACTTACGATTCAGCCATGTTTTAATAATTCGAACAGGAAGGGAAGAAGGAATATTTGCCTCTGGACAATTTTTCCACGTGATATGACAAGGAGTTATCACTATATTTCGTCGTTAAATGTTGGCTGTGGAATGTTGGATGTTTATATGTTTTGTTTGTTCAGATTATAGCGGATGATTAAATTGGAGGAGAATATATAATAGAGAGCAGATCAGCAACCAAATTAAACTTGTGTCTGAAGATCCTGCAGATCGAATCCAATGTCAATTTATACAATCATGCATGTAAACACAGTATGGGTCCATTTTCATTCTCTACCAATTTGCAATTTGCGCTTATCCTTGATATATATCTTCTCAACTTAATTTATAGCCTTACAAATCATCATTCCAAATATAAATCACGTACTTAATTAATTGTATCTATCAAGCTAGTTGAAAAGAATCTCTAAATCTTGAATATATAGCCGACATATTTAACCATTTTTCTTGGGTCTGTAGAAAGTACTTAGACTAGTATAACAAGGACGGGGGATTTAAAATCACAATCTACTAATCACAGATGTCATCTAGGATATAGTGGGGCTTGAGAAATATACCGATTTTAAATGTGGGTTCTTTTTAGATTAAGTCATTTTTATTTGGTTTCTACCCAAAAAAATTTATATGTATTTAATTTTAATAAAAACTTTATATTGGATTTTTTTTGTTTCAAGTGATTCCGTATGTTACAACTTCTCTTGCCAACTTTTAACAAGTTTAGAAGATTGTTGTCACATCTATGTTTGAAACATGATCTTGATATCACATCTAGGTTTGAAACATCTTCTCTCGTTACAATGGACGGATAACTCTTTTCGAACACATTAATAATCGAACGAATACAATTGCATTTGCACAACTTGAGCTCAATAGCGAGTGGATTTCAATTTCAAAAAAAAAACCGTAGTGGACTTTCATTGATCCCATCGCGATTATCTTCTTAAGCAATTTTGTCTTTTATCGACAGCTAATAAGTAGATGCTCAATTTATAGATGGTTAATTAATACTTGTTGTATTAAGATAATTAAGAAAATTATCATATCGATCACATAATTCTTCAAATAGACTATTGATTCTTAACAATATATATTAAAATCAATTTTGAATTTGTACATAGGGCACGAACTGAAATAACATGAACTATCAGACCTCGTTGGACGAGCTATACTTAGTAGTGTTATTGTTATATATATTTGATGAGAATCATAGTATAGGGCACCAACCTTCGTAGTTCGTACCTTCCGATATCACGATCGTGATATAGGAAGGTATGAACTACGAAGGTTGGAGTGGGATGGCTAATGGCTTGATGCTGTTGGGACAGTGTCAGTACGTACGTAATTATTATATGGAGCGAGAGAGAGAGAGGATGGGCAACATAATATAAATTCGTGTATTCATTCATTCATGTTCATAAACAGTCAAAGACGAAGCTTCGTTGAAGGTAGAGAATTTGTTGTTCACTGTCACTGACAATGACGATGCACACACTAGTTAGTAGTTACACATAAATCATACTCCTAGTAATAGTATTATTTATATCCTCCTCCGTACTTATTCCTTGTTTGTACCCCATGTAAATCTGCATGCATGTGCTCCAAGATCGAATTCGTCCCGTATCCAATTAAACATGTCACATGTTTTTTTTTTACATTTTCATCACGTACAAGCGCTATAATTTAACCTTGACGGAGTTGACTTAGTGGAATAAGACACAAATCGGGTGTGATAGGTTGTATGTTCGATTTTCCACTAGTTTTTTTTTTATAAATAAGGTAAATGTAAATCCCATTGTAATGATTTTATGAGTTTTTATATCTTCACTGTTATTAGATTGGGATACCATCTCCTCACCGTAAATTTTTCGTACTAAGAAAATAAAATCACGCATAAGCCATAAAGTGGTAAAACACAAAATCAATCGACCCTAATTCAATTTGGGTTTGTTAGGTGTCAATTCTTTGTTATGGATATCATCACTATATATGTATGAGTATAATGTGAAACATGTACGTCTAATGTTACTTTGCATACGTCTAATGTGAAACATGTACGTCTAATGTCAATTCGGGCTTGGTATCAAATCTATGCAGGAGCTCAATATTGCCCTTGTGGGGAAGCTTGGATGGCGTTTTGTCAATGAGGAGGGTGATCTCTGGATTTCTATCTTGAAGAACAAATATGTGGATCGAGCACTTGGAAATTCTGCTGTGTGTTCCAACATATGGAAAAGTAAAAAAAAAGGGGTTACTACTGTCATTAATAAGGGATCTCGATGGGTACTTAGGGACGGAAAATCCATCAATTTTTGGACTGACGCCTGGTTAGTCGATCAACCCCTCGCTAGTGTGGCTACAGGGGAGATCAATGAGAATTTGCTGAGTAATCAAGTCTGTGAGTATTGGGATGAGGATAGCGGTTGGAAATGGTTTGATTTTGAACACTTACTGCCTTCTTCGATTATCTTCAAGATGGCGGCTGCAGCTGTTGATCAGGGAGAAGAAGCTATAGAGGATGAATTATGCTGGACTCACTCGTCTGATGGATCCTATTCGGTGTCTTCTGGGTACAAGCTTATTTGTGGACATATTGATACACCTGGCACTGATGAGTTTATTTTCCACAGGATTTGGAAGATGTTGGTGCCGGAACGGGTGCGCTGCTTCAATTGGCTTGCAATTATGGGAGGTGTTCTATCCAACCTGGAGAGGAAGAGAAGACATTTGGCGAATGATGCTAGCTGTGTATATGGATGCGTGGCTGACGAATCTTATGAACATATGTTCAGAGATTGCTCTCAGGTTAGACCCATTTGGGATAGACTAGTGGTTACTAATTTTTACCCGAATTTTTTTCAGGACAAATTCGCAGCCTGGATTAGGCACAACTTGTCCCTCGGAATTATGGTGGAGAAGCTTGAGTGGAATGCGATCTTCGGGAATACATTGTGGTGGACTTGGAAGTGGAGAAATGCTAAAGTTTTCGAGGACCGCGCTACACATTCGGACAAAGTCGGGTTCGTCCTTGACCAAACCAGAGAAGCACACAGGGTCGCAGGTAAAAATATTTCTAGCATCAAAAATGGTGTCAAAGAATTGCAGGAAATTAGTTGGAGCAAACCGGAAGAGGGTTGGATCAAGATCAATACGGATGGGTCGCTGAAGGATGGACACGCCACTTCGGGAGGTATTATTAGGGATTGTAATGGCAAATGGTTACATGGTTTTGTCCACAATATTGGGATTTGTACGGTCCCGGTGGCGGAGCTCTGGGGGGTGTATAATGGTTTAAAGTTAGCCTGGGATAAGGGTTTCCGAAATGTAATCCTAGAGGCCGACTCTAAACTAATTGTACACCTCTTGAGCACCGGGGTTAAGAGGAATCATCCTCTTTCTAGCCTGGTATCGAGATGCCAAGGCTTTTTGAGTAGGAATTGGTCCATCCGATTCCGCCACATTTATCGTGAGGCAAATACCGTTGCTGACTATCTTGCTTGCTTTGCTTTTCAATTTCCATTAGGATTTCATGTATTGAGTGCCCCGCCTGAGGGGATTTATTTACTGCTACTTAATGATGTTAGGGGTCGGGCTATCCCCCATTTGCTGACTACTTAGCCCAATTTTATTTATATTAATAAAATGCCCCCTTGAGAGGCCGGAGAGTACCGCCTCTCCTTCTACCAAAAAAAAATGTTACTTTGCATACAATCCCCATTTGTACCATCGAAAAATATAAATATCTATTAGATTCTAATGATACACTAGTTTATAAAGTTACAAAGTAATTAATTATAAAGCGTTAGCTCTAAATATAATAAACAAACCATGTTTAATCTTGAAATTATGAAAGAAAGATTTCCATAATCTTGTAATTATAGAAAAAGTGTATTTATTTCAAGATAATAGTTTGTTTTATTTGAACCAAACTCTTACATAATTATAATACCTTATATACATGTGTATTTTATTCGTTGTATTCATAAATTCTGAAGATACCTACGAATATACATGGAATAAGTTACTTATATACATGATTGTAATGCATTATGTATATGATTATAATAAGTTATATGCATGCTTTTAATTGATTTTATTCTTGAATTTTGAAACTATTCGTAAGCACTTTCAGATCGAATTCATGAATACATACATTCAATAAAATATGTATATAAGGTATTCTAATCATGTATATTATATATTATAATCATGTATAGAAGTTACTAATTTTTCGGTTTCCTATAATTAAATGATTCTATAAATCTTCTCACTTCTATAATTTCAAGATTAAATCTAGTCCACTTATTATTTTTAGATTCAAGATTAAATCTACTTCATTTATTATTTTTAGATCCAACATTTTGTGTTATTCTACTAAGTATCATATAAGAATGATAAAGATGTAAGATGAAAAAAGATGCATATTCATGTTTTTCTTATTTTTTTTCCTTTTATATCACAATTTATTTTTAAGTATAAATTTATATCTTCTAAGCATTATTATAATAATATTAATCTAAAAAACAAGCTTATTTTTTAGATAAAAATTCATCCCAAATTATATATATAATATTTTTTAATAAATATTTCATTTATAATAAAAAATAATTTTAAATTTAAGTTATTGTCTTAAAAGTTTATTTATTTTTGGAAAAATTGCTCTAAATACCCCAACATTTGATGTTGTTGCGCTCTCTACCCCGACCTTTATGAATTTCATATAGTATCTTATACTTTGGGGTTCGTTGCACATTTTACCCATAAAATATCAACACATAGGGGAAAATTGCGAATAGACCCATCGTCTTTTCATTTTGGGACAAAAATGTCCAATACGTGTATGAACAAAATTTTAAAAAGTTATAAATTTTGTCCTTAAAAGATTAAAACATTTAAAAGTAATAATTTTTTATCTTCTTTTACCTCTTAAACACTCTGAATGAATATTAATTCAAAAAAAATTATATTTGTGTAATACTGATAATCTTTTGGTTAATGTTCAAAGTAATAACATAACCTTATATGTTTAAGTTTCTCATTTATATTAAAATAATGCCCTTTACTTTTTTATTTGGCTAAAATAAATTTTGAACTTCGTAAGTAACCAAATTAACTTTATAAGTCATAAATTTGAATTTACAAATTAGTCTGTCTTAATACTTTTCTCTATTATTGTTAATTTTAAAATAATTTTAGACAAAAACTAATAAGAATTGTTATATCCCTTATGGTGTTGATACAATTTCCTTGATAATAACACGATTTTTTTTGAACTTTTATAAACAGGGATATGAAAATTCTTATTAACTTTTTTCCAAAAATTATTTTAAAAATAACAATAGGCAAAATTATGAAAATAAACTACTTGTATAATTATGACTTAATGATTAGTTTGGTTAATTATAAATTTGAGATTTTATATTAGACATAAAATAAAGGTAATGATATTATTTATTATACATGAGTAAAGTAAACATATAAGATTATGCTATTACTTTAAATCTTACTCAAAAGGTTATTAATCTTACCAATATATTTTTATGCATAAGAAATTGATTTTCAGTAATAATGTTTTAGAATCTAAAAAAAATAAAAAATTATTACCTTTGAATGCTTTACTCCTTTAAGAATAAAATTTATAACTTTCAAAAACTTATATGTATACAAATTGGGCATTTTTATCCTAAATTGAAAAGATGATGGATCGATTTGTAATTTTATCCAAAAAGTGGATATTTATAGAATAGAGCGCGCAACAAACTACATAATATAGGATATTTTATGAAATTCAAAAAGATTGGGGTAGAGAGTACAACCACCTTAAAAGATTGAGGTATTTAAAGCAATTTTTCCTTTATTTTCTGAGAAAAGTGAAAGTCGTAACAGTAGTATATATTTTTATACGCAAAATATAATAAGATCAGCAGAAAAATCAATATCCTACACACTGGGACCCACTTTCCAGAACCTTGTTGCGCCCAACTTCTAACCGTTACGTAATCTGACGTGGACTTCCCCTCTTACTCATCCGCCACGTCACATGCCACCCACTCAAAAAACGCGTTTCCACTGGGCCCCCACACCACAACTCTCCTCTCCCCGTCGTACCTCATCGCTCATCCTTCTTCACCTTCAATTTCAAAGGAAGGCATGCTCTTTTCGTTTTCATTTCCCCCTCTTTTCCCTTGAATCGCTGATCGCTTCCCAGACAGAGGTGGAAGATACGCAGGCAAAAGGAAGGCTCTTTGTGAAGTTACCAAAGTCTGTCCTTTTTTGTGGATTCCTGTGATTCTGAGTGTATTGGAGGGATTTTTGTTGGTTAAGAAGCTGCCAAACTGGGACATGGATGGATGGTGCGGGGGATGTTTTGGAGTCTACCCGATTACCGGCTTTTACTACTTCCTCTTCCTCCTATTAATCTTGTTCTGTCTTCCAAAGGAATCCCAAATCCTCTCTCTCGCTTCTGTTTGGGGTTGCACTTCCGAGAGCCGCTTGCTTTTCTTTTCTCCAAATTGGTAATTTAGGCCATACCAAACCTAGCCAATCATCTACTCAGACTCCCCCTGTTTATAATCTTGCCGTTTAGGTGTTCGATAAAATGTCGCAGAAGAGGCAACAGAACGATGCTAGTGCCAGCGGTAATGGCAGTTCGGACAGTACTATCCCTGAGGACAAGAAGAGGAAAGCTCCGGCTTTTAGAAAGTAAACGCCTCTTTCCCTCCTATGTTTTATTTTCTCTAAATTTCTCGATGCTTTTGCCTTTGTTTCATCGATCATACTGTTAGGGTTGTTAAATTGATCGCGTGTATATTTTTGACGAAGAGATTATATTTATGGTTTGAGAGTTATCGATTGCACTTCCGAGAATTCACTCTCTCCTGAAGTTGCCCTAATCCCCTCCCAAAATTACCTAAAGCAAATCGCCCTTTGTGCTTCAAAGCAGTTCACCTACTATGTCCATGCAAAAAAATTGGTTGATTGGGATTCGTAATTGCATTTTGTTTTGTATGTTTTCCATGTGTAGCAGCAGATCATATTGTCAATTATATAGTAATGATCTTTGTTTTTGAAGGTGCTCTTGATTTAAGCCAAAATTTGGCTCAGTCTGAATACTGACCTGGGAGATGTAGTACAAATAAATTTGAACTACTCAAGTAAAATTCACTGTGTCTGTTCACCTTTGAATTATGCGTTGGTTATTACTGCAGGTCAGCCAAGAATTTGTAATATTGAAATGAAGCAATTCAAACACAATGAGTTTGGTTTGCATCGGCGCACAATAGTTCTAACCATATCTCCGTTTAGGTGTCTCTTGCTAACAATTTTTTGGATGCTTGAGCAGGGTTTCCTGTTTACTTCCTGTTTACTTTGTTAGTCTTCTTGAAAGTTGGAAAAATCATGTTGCTAATTCAATGTTCGTATGAAACTGTTTAATTGTGCATTGTAGCAATTCCAAGTAAAATTTATAGGAGAAGTAGATTGATATGCACAGAGTTGCTGTTAAAGGAATTTAAATAATTTTCATTTCTTTGAAAATAGCTTTGGAATTTTATATGCTTCCACAAAAGATCTTGTCATTGGGTCTATTTACAGAAGCTGTGAGTCAAGACTTTATTGAACAGTGGTTATTTGAGGCTTCTTTTCTTAGCTGGGAGTTTTATAAATTGATTTAGGACCTTTAGCATGCTTTGAAATTTTACAAGTAGGTGATGACTGTTAGATGGAGCTGACATTTTTTTTCTTGATTTGGAACTTTGAATTATAGTGTGGTGCTTGACGTGATGCGAAAGCATTCGATTCAGAATTTCTTGGAGCCTATGATTCGTAGAGTTGTAAGTTTCTGTTCCCATTTGTCATATATGTTCTTATAATCTACACAGTTTTGTTGAATTTCATTGAGCTTATTCATGATAATATGTAAAGTCTGCCAAGACTTTGATTATTGTCAACTTAGCTCATATAGAACTAGTGGGCTAACCAGGCCAACCGACCTTGATTCTCTGGGTGCAAAACTTGGCTGAGTTGGTGGAAACTGAATCAAGGGAGTCCATGGGGATGGTATGTTGAAATGTTCAAGGCGATGCTATTGACAGGATTCGAGGATTTCTGAATATAATAGTTATTGGCTTGGCCTCAAATTTTCAAGTATACAAGGAAAGAATAAAAGATGTTTAAATATATTTTGAAGGTTCACTTATTTATAATTTGGAGAATAATATTCAATTTTTTGATTTCTGTAATGATCCCGTGTTCCGTTAAGTTGAAAGTGCAAAGAATGCCTATATTTTAAATCAAATGTGGGAAAGGGAGATAGGGAAGAGTGGAGGCAATATGGGGCTTTCTCATGTTAAATTGCTTATTTCCCCCATTATAAATCTGCAAACTTTCGCTGGCATTCTTCTGACATGTTCATTGAAATTTTGTCTCTTTAACACCACCTTAACTATCTTATTCTTGTGTCCTACTTAACTATTAAAAGTGGATTGGACAAAAATAAATGAATCATTATATATGTTTCAGGTTAAAGAGGAAGTTGAAGTGGCCCTAAGGAATCATGTTAAGAGTTTTAAGAGGTAATATTTTTTTCCCCAAGTCTTGTGTCATTTAGCAAGTTTGATATTGGGATTGAATCTCATGTATTCAGTGTCCTTTTTCCCACATGATCTGCAGGAATGATGGAAAAGATGTATTTACCTCTAGTAGAAGCTTAAGGTTGAAGTTTATGAGCACACTTACTCTACCAGTGTTCACTGGAACGCGTATTGAAGGTGAAGACAGTTCTGGTATAAAAGTGGCTCTGATCGATACCTATACAGAAGAAATTATTCAGTCTGGTCCTGTGTCCTCAGCAAAGGTAGAAATAATAGTTCTGGAGGGAGACTTTGATGGAGAAGATGGACAGAATTGGACCCAAGAAGATTTCAGCAATAATATTGTTAGAGAAAGGGAGGGAAAGAAACCTCTTCTGTCAGGAGATGTATATTTGACCCTTAAAGAAGGCGTTGGTGTTGTGGGCGACATTTCTTTTACTGATAATTCAAGTTGGACAAGAAGCCGTAGGTTCAGATTAGGTGCAAGGCTGGCAGGAAATTTTGCTGGAGCTGTAGTAAGAGAAGCGAAGACTGAATCATTTGTTGTAAGGGATCATCGTGGAGAGTGTAAGTACCTTGATTCTTAAAATTTTGTTCATTTCATTTCAAAAAAATGTTTCTGATAATATGTTTGATTTTTTTTTGCAGTGTACAAGAAGCACTATCCCCCATCCTTATATGATGAAGTATGGAGATTGGAGAAGATAGGGAAGGATGGAGCTTTTCACAAGCGCTTGAGTGCAGACAGGGTTAACACAGTCAAAGATTTTCTCATTCTTCTTAATTTGGATCCTGCACGCCTTCGAAAGGTACACATCTTTATTATACATCCATTTTACTAATCACCTATCTAAATTTGCAGCATTTGATTGATTATTCTAGATCATATATATCAAATGTTCGAGTGTAGCTTAAGATGGTACGTTGGAAATTTTTCATGCTGGATATGGATACACGTGCTTTATTTATTAGTGGTTCAGTTATGATGCTTATATTTGCTGAAGTGAAACTCACTTTTGGTTTACTTATGTGTATTGCTTGAAAACTATATAGATTCTTGGATCTGGCATGTCTGCTAAAATGTGGGAGGTCACCGTGGAGCATGCATTTACATGTGTGATCGACAAGAAAGTGTACCTGTACTATTCTCCTGGTACACAACCAATCAAATGTGTGGTTTTCAACATAGTTGGACAAATCCTTGGACTTCTTACAGAAAGTCAATATGTTCGTGTAGATAAACTGTCAGAAAATGAAAAGGTAAAGCTTCTTATATTTCTTTCTTAGGGCTTGTTTATATCAAATTTTTATTTATACATACTTATCTTCAAAAAGTATGTTAGTATAATAGTATGTATGGTATACCAAGTATGAATTACAAATGATGTCCTTTTTAACCAAAAGTTTGAAAAGTACTTTTTACCGTAAAACCACATTATAACTTCAAATGTCAATATTAATATGGATTGTCAAACAAGCCTTAGCTTTCCTCTATTTTATTTTGACGTTTCTCGTATAATTAAAACTATTCCTGCAATCTCTCATCATCAGCTTGAAGCCCAGAAACTGGCAATCTCCGCCTTTCAGAACTGGGGAGGAGTGACATCCTTTGAAGACGAAAACTCCCTTCTTGCTGCCAGCTCATCACACCTTCCATCCTCCAGCATCACAGACTATCAAACAACAGAAACTTCTGACAGTAACATGATTTTAACACCTCACAACATCAACATCACAAATCCTAGTTCATCGTCTCCAGATGCGATCTCACCATTATACTCAATGGAGTGCTTAAGCAGCTCAGACAACTATGGGCTACATTCAATGGATCTTGATCTTGGATACGACGATCCTCTCAGTTTCCCTTCTCGGGTGACTGATGCCCTTATGTGTGACACAAACTCCTTAGTCCAAGCTTTCTGTGAAAATGATGATCACTTTGGGCTTTTTGATGGGGACTGTTTTATGGCGTCTCAGAGTTC
Source organism: Fallopia convolvulus (assembly GCA_964016875.1). Taxonomy (NCBI): domain Eukaryota; kingdom Viridiplantae; phylum Streptophyta; class Magnoliopsida; order Caryophyllales; family Polygonaceae; genus Fallopia; species Fallopia convolvulus. The sequence goes on along the minus strand of OZ024731.1, from coordinate 11,384,378 downwards.
TGGCTTTGATCTCAGCAGTATTCTGCAGCCTCCATCTGTAGAAACATCAGTCAAAGTAGTAGCTCAGAAGAGATGGAGATTGGTGTTTAATGTTCTACAATGGTTCTTTTTGCTGAGGGGTGTGGTGGGTAGAAGATCTCGTCACAGTCAGATTTCGAGTGGTTTTACTGGTTTTTCTTGTTGAAATTAGGAAGTTCAGTGTTTGAATTTTGGAGTGCAGAAGACTGGAGGTTGTGTGAATTTGTTTTGCAAAAAAAAAAAGCAGCACAGGTGTAGTAGCATCACAATTCACAAGTGCTTTCTTTACCCCAGCTTAATTTGCCTGAAATTTGAATGAATATTGCGCTCATCTTTTGGTGTGCTGAAGTGTTTGTATTTTGGCTTGAATGTATATATGTAAATCTTCTGGGCCAGTGGCTAGTTTCAATATGCTGATGAATCAAAGAGCGGCCCTTTTACATGGTTTTATTGTATTAATTTCTTCTTTTTTAATAAGGAAAGAATTAGGATGGCGTCTAATGACATATAGAACGTGATCATAGAGCATCTTTATGGATGAAAAACCTATGTTCAAGATCATCTTCTAACACCACAGTTGAGAGTAAGAAGGTCAGCACAATCAAGCGGTCAGTAGGTGAGTTCTAGAGCATCCTTGCTGGAGAATTGATAGAGGTCGGTGAGAATGTCTGCCACAATCACCCATTAATAAGGCAAAGATTCTCTCACAACATGCATGTAAATGGGTTGTGCTTGATCCTTTTTTTTGACAATTAGTAGAGGCTTCATTGTTTTGCTTTGTCAAAATTAATTTCATAGAACGCGGGTGCAGGTCTTTGCCATGTTGTGTATTTCCTTTTCGTTTGTTGAATGGAATGAAGTTCGATTAGTTGATCGTTGTCTTTTTCAAAAGATTTTGTTCTTTCCTAAATTAAGATTCGGTTACAGGTATATTGTTTTAGGCATGTTATTCTATCATTCTATTTGGTCGTAAAAAGGTTTTGATTCTTGTTGTGTGTCAAGTACACCACCAAGTGATAATTATAGTTAAATTATTGAATTCCTATTTGGTTAATTTGTTATGTAGTTCTTCTAGAAGTCAGTGTTACTGGTTACTAACCAAATTTTAAAGGGAAAAGGTATCGAACCGGAGATCTCATGCACAAGTGTTGAGGCCTTAACTGGCCAAGCCATGCGCCATGTGCGTGTTGATATCAATTTGTTTCTCTGTTTTATTAGCATCCGTTTAGATCCTCAACTTAATGAATTAAATTGACGATCAAAATATATCATTGTAAGGAAAAAATCCATCAAAAAGAAGAAAAAGACTTCGGGTTTGGAGTATCACGCACGTTCATTGTGAGTGCAATTTAGTAGCGGACTACATCGTTGGATCTTCAGGACGCGTCTCCTCTATTCCGCTCGTAGTTGATTCGGGGTTGCATACCCTCACCCGCCAAGATGCCCTTGGTCAGTCACTAGCTTATTAGTGATCTCCCAAATACCTTTAAGACTTGCCGACAAAAGTAATTTTATTTAGAGATTTTTAGTAGAGCCTCACCCAGCTAGTGCACCTTCCATCTTAACTTCATGTGGTCGTGTTATGTATGGGTTTGTTTCCTCCACTATACCAAACTCGAAGGCAATACCGCGATGATCGAGGAGTGGTGCCCAAGGCTACACTGCCAAGTGCCAACTCCTAACAACAAGCCTCTTGGGCACCACTCCTCGATCACCGTGGCGGGCCAATACCATCTTTACCCTAGTCCTCCTTGTGATTGTGGTTCGATCTCCTCCCCGTTTCTCTACGGGCTTTGACTTTTGAAAGATATTTGTTTATCTTAACTTCTAATTTGATCAATAAGTCAATTTGACTCGACCCAAACCTCTTTTTACTTATATATTTTAGCTTTTTATATTCTAAGACCTTTTATTTCTACTTCATAGATCCTTTTTCTTTTTCTCGTTGTGAGCCTATGCGTGTTTGCTTAGGAGTTAACGATGTATTGTGGTTTCTGTTATAGTCTTAGTCGTGTGGTTCCTACAGAGTACAAACTCCTTGAATTGGAGCTTTTCCTAGGAGGATTCCTCGCACTTACACAAGATAAAGTCCTTTTGGCATGCTACCTAATGTCATTACACAAATGCGTTAGTATGACAATTAACTCGTGTTTGTGCCATACTCTTCTATTCATGTGCCTCCTTATCTTTCATGTATATTATTGTTCTCCTTTGTATTTCTATTGTTGGTTTGCTTGGTATTTGGTGATTTTTTTTTATCATGTTGGTCGAAATGAAAATCTCATGATACTACTCAGAACTCCTATTTGCTTGACTAGATGCCCGAAGGCTTCAAATTTTTTTTTTAATCTATTAGACGTGTATGGTATATTGAACTCCTACCTCGATGAAGTAATATAAAGTAACGGTCAATATGAATTATAAGGAAAAAATTATGTAAGGATTGCTGCTTTGGACATTTAGTCAAGCGGCTAAATTATGACAGTGCCATAAGTTCTCCGTTTGGACACCCACGGGCAATGCTTAAACCAAAAAAAACAATACATAAACGGCCCAATTGTTTGACCGACGAAAAATAAAGCCCAATAGCCAAAAGAAAAAGTGGGTGGCCCAACCCATTCGCCATATGCCCTCGGAAATGGAGAAAGAGAGGCATTTTCGGGGGCTTGTGTTCGCCATCTGCCATAATTGTTTGTTTGTTTGTTTGTTGCGTGCTCCCATTCTCTCTTCAGAAATTGTTGGAGTCAGCAATGGCGTTTTTGGCTAACAACAGCCTCTTCTCTCAGTTGCGATCTCACCGGCCGGTAAAACTCATTTCCTTCTTCTCTTTTCTTTTATCTGTTCAATCGATCAAACTGTTCTCACTTCGCCCTCTGTCTTTCTTGCTGAAGAAATTGGAAGGCTCTTTTGTGCCGAGTCGTGGATACCACATCGAGCTAGGGGAGCGCGAAAAGGCTGTGAGTATTCTCTCTCATTGTTTTCGTCAGTGTTTCCTGTGCTTCGGAACTTATCAATCTTTTCAGAAAGGGATTTGATTATTTGCGGTTCGATTGAAACGTATCTATGTATAGATCTGGTTCAATTCTGATATTCTGAATTTAATGGATCTTTTTGGAGGGTTTGATCCTACTAGATTTTTGGTTTTTGAGGTATATCACCTTTTGAGTATATGCTTGAAATTATTGCATGGTTGCATCGACTTTTATGACACTTCTCCTACACTTTGTATTGCTGCACAGAGCCAAATTGACTTCAATCGATAAAATTGCTGAGCATGGCATTTCTTGGGAAAACATTAGCGTAACACCAATGAAGTTGGATGTATGTGACAAATTGATGTTCACCCTTCAAAATGCTGGATTCATGGTTTGCAAAGTCTTGCTAATAATTGTTGAGTATGAACTTGTGGTCTGCTCATACTAGCTTTGCGCTGACAGTGATGTGATGATTTTTCCATGATAATTGGAAACAGATGATGTTTATTTTTGGATATATTGTTCACGATCAAACCCTAGGCAAGATCTTAAGATGTGAGCCCTGCTTTTAAGCTGATAGGAGATTTAGGAAGTTGGTTGTTTTGACTGCAATGGCTAAGTTATTCCTTTTGATGCTAATAGCCTTTAATACTGGTTTTTCTTTCCTGGCTTCGACCCACTTGTTCACTTGTGCCTTGCCTTCGCTCCGATGTGTTTCATACTGCAAACATCTGCTTATCTGGTCTAACGCTATTTGTTTCCATTGTGCTTTCCGTGCCCAGTTGCTTTTATGTTGAAGTCTATTTGACATGAATTAGTAGAAATTATGGTGGAGATAATGTAGATTATTGCTGTATATCATCATCATCATTGACACAATGAGGGTCCGCTACAGCGGAATCTGGGGGTCAAGATGGGGGTACCCCTGCCCAAGGGAAAGGGGGTATGCCCGAAAGACCCAAGAAAAACTGAAATTCAGCTATGTAACAATAATAACTGAATTTAGTTAGAATGCACCAAAATTGATATAGGAACTAAATCCATCTCAAAGGCAATGTATAAAATCCAGCTGAATTTAGTTAGATTATTGTTGTATATGTTTGACTAATTATAGTTGTGTCTTTTTGTAACATTGATCATTCCTTTATTGCTGGTATATACTCTATAAAATGTAGATATACTTCTTTATATAGCTACTAGCTAGTTGATTGGCAATTGGTGATTATCTCTTCATTAAGCCTGGATTTGACCCTGTAATTTCACAAGGCATTATGTTTGACATTTAAATCTTGCGTGCATATCATATCTTCCAGCTGTTGGCAAAAGATCCAGCATTGAAGCGATTCAAATCGCATAAGAATGGTGTGAGAACGATCAAGAGAATCGGAGATGTGCTCACAATTGTTGTTGTTGCAAGTATGATTTCTTTGTACAAGCATACTTCACTGTTTAGTTTTACTTTCCTACTTATACCATTGGATGTGAGACATGGGAAATCAAAAAGAAAGGGCTACAAATTATTCATCAACAAAATATTTATCTTTACTTGGATTCATTCATCTTTAGTCTGCAAAATATTTCGGATTCTGCTTTTTTGTCTATACTTGGTAGACATTGTCACTTTTTTTCTATTAAATTTCTATATAAACAAGTTTTCCCAATACTTCATAGTGACAGGTGACTAGTGTGCTTAAAAACCATACCTTTCCTTCTTGATGCCTGAATCTTTAAACATTATGTTATTGATCTCAATGGCTGAGAGTTGGAATTCATTGGAGGAGCTGCTTTCCATTGATGGCTTTGTTTGAATACTCATCTCGTCATTGCTTGTTTATTAGGCTTTTAAGTTTGATTTCTCATAGCAACGTGGCAGTTTGTAGAAGATTATGAGGATTCTATATATTTATAGAAGCTTACTTTTCATCCTGTAGAAGGAAAAAATGTTTGGTGTGCAAGGGAAGGGGTATTGAATATAAGACTGAAAATGTCACTTTTTATCTTACAGGTTGTTGCTACGAAATATATGTTAGAGCTGTGATGCGAAAAGAAGCTAGTGAAGCAAAGAAGAAATCAGCTTAACTGCACCAGATTCGTACCAGTCTGTTGTGTGAGTTCTAGTTTTTTATGGCAGGATCTTGCAGTGACTTGACACCTTTTGTTTCATAAGAAGGTAGATTCATCCATCTTCAGATATAAAACCCTTTTAACCCTTGTCTTGGACAATAAGCAGCCCAGGTTGGTTAGCTTGGCATCATCAATATCACTTTGTTTTGGGTGAAACATCAATATCACTTGGATGCAACTTACCGAACATGTATGGGTCATTTTTACTTTTATGTTACCTTATATCTTAACACCGAAAAATTCTCATTTGATGAAGAGAGCTCGTTATCTCATCTTTTAATTTTTCTAAAAGTTATGAGGTCGTCTCACCAATTTTCTGTTCCGATATTCTTGAATTATCAGTTTCAGCAACATTTCAAAATAAAATCAGATGGAAATCATAATTTCAAACAGTCAGGAAATGAATCTATTGCAACATCCTGTTAAAGGTTTGCTAAGCAGCAATTCTGACTGAGGAATAGAGTCTCACAACTCTAATTTTCAAGATCATGTACCACTTGAGTTGCAACTTGCAAATGCTAAGAAAAAACATCCAATCTCTGAATTCAACCAATTAAAATGCACTAGAACTTGCCATAGATAAACCAAAGATTCCTACTTTTCCATTGCATGATTTCTCATGTGCACGCTCACAAGCAACTCAAAAGCCTGCTTATACCTTCAATAATTGCATTTCAAAGTCAGCTGAATCCTGAAAGCATATTTTACTTAAGTTGTACGAACAACATGTTGTCAGTATAAGGACAAAATGTGTATAATGCTAGTAAGAGATACAAGTCTGTTTATATTGCATATTTGGTGACCCACATGTTGGATTTCTGTTTATTTTGAGTGGGGTTCCAAAAGACACAAGCCCATGATGAAACTCAATTTCCATGCTCAGAAAGTGTGTGCTCCCATGAGCTGGTTTTATGTCCTTTCCTTTGTAAATATTCATGCTAATTATGTGACAAAGTATGTAATATTGTAAACTAATCTTGGGTCTTTGTTTCTACCCTGGAAAAGAGGAACATTATAATTTCTCAACTTTCAACCATGTAAAAACACACATAATATGCACATGCTTGATGATTGAACATTATTGCCAAGAATCTTAATATGTTACTTGTTCTAATTGAACTATTATGTTGTTCTATACCAAAAAATACATCTGAAACATTTTAGATGCTCATATAGCATTTAAGTAGATGATTGTGGTGATTTCAATGTTTAAATGCATATATGAATACGGAAGCTCTTATCATATTCATTATTCATATTGTGTCCAAATTAATTGCTGCACATAGAATTGGCATTGATCTAAATGGGAAAAATATTATTTTGTAGGAAACGTGCAAGCTTGTATTTCATTTATATCTTTTCTGCAAACATCAGAATCCTAGCTTCCAGGGACCTATAGTCTCATTCATGGGTAACTTGCAGGAATTTATGTGAATTCATGATCTTCTTGTACAATCATATCTTGCTTTTTAGCCTAAAGTAAGATCAATTCTTTCATTTTCTGATATTAAAATTTAAAATCAAATGAATCTGATGCATATTGATATAGATGGGTTTTCAGAAAATTTTGTCCAATTTTCTCCATCCTCTTTTATTCATGAAAAAAAAAACCATGGTAAGCTAAAATTCTGACATTAACACTAAAATTCTCAACATAAATCAGTTTGCTGATTACAACCATTCCACTTCAGTTCTAAAGCACTTTCCTATACAATTTTACAAGCAGAGATTTCTTTCTTCCTTAATCCTAAGTTCCACTTTCTTCAGGAGCTTGTAAAAAAAGAGGACGAATCTCTCATGGCTGGAAAAAGTTCATTCATTCCTCTTGTTCAATTAATATAACATTGGGAACTTAATTATTGATTATCATCAGCTTCCACCTTCAATTATGCTGTGCAAAGAGGGTTGCCATGCTTTTGATCTTGATGTGCTACCATTTGCTGCTCCAGCTGACCTTGACCTCTGTCCTTCTTGTCTAGCAGCAGGCTGAAACAATTTAAGTGAAAATAAGAAGTGTGTTTTTCAAGCTCAGCTTAATGAGTCATTGAAGAATAAAGAAAGAACAAATTTTGATTCATCTAAATGATTTAAATTCCAAATCTTTTGAAAGACTTGATGGGGGAATTTGCAAAATTACCCCATGATTCTTATGAAGCTGATATCTTTTTGCTGCTTTCTCAATATCCTTCAAGGCATCTGCTTTATCTGCTAATTCAATCCCATTCTGCCTCAGCTTAGCTTGCTTCTTCGCTACCAAACCCTTCATAACCTCTATTATTCCAAAAAAAAAAAACCACAAAAATCAGAATCTTAGTTAAACTAAAGAAGAAGAAAATTTAAAAAAACAAAAACAAAATTACCTTGATTGGTGATGAGCCTATAAACATGGCCAAGAGCCAAAGTATCAGTTGGCCTGAGAAGTTTGACCCTTGTGACTCGGAGAGAAGTACCTCCATTGTTGTTGCTGGTGTTTTGAGTGTTGTTCTTGTTTTCAGTGATTTTGTTTTGAGTGGTTTTGAGGTGTTGTGGTGGTGGTGGTGGATGATAGAGTGTTGTTGTGATGAGAAGGGCAACATGGTGACCTGGGTTCGCCTTCATGATCTCTCCAGCACTGACAGCCCAATAGAGCTTCTCCACTTTTCCAGATGGGTGTTGGATCACCAGAGTTGCTGTATCAACTGCCTGACAATTTCCCATCTTCTTCTATTTTCTTTCTTCTTCTTCCTAAATGGTAAATGGTAAATGGATGGAACTCAAGAGGAGAGATTTATGGACAACTTGTGGGTGCTGCCCCTTTTATAGTCCATTGCTTTCAACTGTCTTTCCGCCGGGTTAAAAAGAGACATTCATTTGATACAAGGGGTAGTTTCGGGAAACACTAATTTTAAATAAATTGAAAAAGAGATTTTTTTAATTTAAGAAAAACCAGGTCAGTCCTATTCCTTTTGAGTTTTGAGAGGAAAATTTAGCCACCAGGCACCACCAGGCACCAGGCATCAGGCACCAAATGCAAATGGAGAGATCTGGACTGAAATGGGGTGGACAATAAATTTAAATGCAATTTTGTCTGAGGCTCGGCTCGACACTAGCAAAAGTTTTTTTTTTATTATAGTTGGTCGATGTTTGGAGTCTCTTTAATGTATAAGTACAAACCCGTACAAAAATCTTGTTGTAAATCCTCTTGTTAATCGTGTGGTGGATACCCTCTTCTTAATCGTTTGAGTTATTTAATTTTGAGAATTGGGCAAAAAGTATTCATTCCACCATAGTCATGGTTTTGAAATGGGATCATAATTAATTTGATGGGTGTAGTGTAGTTAACAACTACCATAGCCTTGTTGATATTTTATGAAATTTTGATTCCTAAACGCATTTGGGTTTTTATTATTCACACTTTACGCTTACAAGACGGCCCTAAAGCAGTCAAATTGGCGTGGAAATGGGTTGCTGGTTTTATTCTTAAATAAATAAATAGTTTATAAAAGAAAGAGTTCTTCCCATGTGTAGAAATTAGGGTTCTTCTTAATTCGGATTTTTTAAACCAAAGTTCATGCGTATTCATGACACCATGTTGATTCTCCTAGTAATCAATTTACATAATACTATCCAAAACCATGGGTAGTTGGAGCTTTTTCCTTTTTGTAAATTAACCCTACCATTTTTACATATGCTATCATATGTATGAGAGTGAATTGATATGAACTTACAAGATACACTAAAATCACTCTTTTTTCTATACTATATTTTTCATGTGGGTTTGAAGACGTTTTCTCAATGTCTATCACATGCAAATTGTATGAAATTTTCACAGAGTACGTAGTGCGATTGATTGATGACTCTATCTAGTGGTGCAAATACCTAAACTATAAAGTAGAGGTTTAATTCAGTGCATTTGGCTTAAATTGTAGCGGCAAAATTAGGAGATAAACATGAAAGGAAAAGAGGTGAAACACGAAAGGATGGGATAACTGAAAATTATGGTCCATCTGCAAGTGATTTTGTCATCACAAAAGGTTGCAAATTATGGTCCCTGTGCTCACTAGTTTGATGATATTTCATATTTTTGTTATTTTAAATAGCGGAAAACAATGGAATAGGAAAATGAGGAGATCAAAATTTTCAAACCGCTATTTTTTTTATTTTTTTTTATTTGGTAAGATTTAGGGTAACTCAAGTACTACGTCGACTAGTCTAAGGCACCCGTAAACAAGTGACAACTAGTTTACTAAAAAATTCTAAGAAAGAAGGACAAACTGTCGTCCTAGATGCTCGAATCTGAGATCTCTTACACATTGACAAGAGGCTCAACGGTTGAGCCATGAACACTTACTCAACCTCTGATTTTCTTTTGTTTTTCTTGGTGAGATGATTTCCTTTTGTTTAAACCTTTTTCCCCCATCCGGCCTTTACAGAATTACTTCTATTTTATGAAGAACCATTTACAGAATTATAGTGCCTAGCTTTCTTTTGTTTTTATTATTATTTGAAAATTAAGATTTAGCTTAGCATCCAACATAATTTGATAGTCTGCTTTTAGTATTCGAATTTACGCAATTCAAAATATTAGTTTTTGAGAATGGGTGTCATTGTTTTGAACAAAAAAATAAACAATTTCACTCTTATTTTCTTAGAGAGAGGGTTGAGGGATAAATAGTCAAAGCTATATCGTCTATGATTGTATGATAAACGAATGCGAATAAGAATGAAAGAAATGAATATATAAGATAAACTAAATGTAAATACAATGCAAATAAAGAATAATTATTTATCTCTTTAATTAATGGTAAATTTAAGATTACAAACTGACGTCCAAGATCCAAGACCCCACAGAATGATACGTTATTAATACGTTATAATATAGTTTAGGGATTATTGTTAGTATTTTAATTGATGTAATTTAGGGCTTAGTACTATAAAAATACTCCTATATTGTTATGTTTTCATTAATAAATCAGAAAATAATTATCCAAACTCTAATTCTATCTTCTCCTTCTCTTCTCATATGCGTCTCTTTTGTCTTCTTCCCTACTTCGTTTGAGTCACTCTTTCTTCTGGCCTTTGGCCCTTCTTCCCTTCCTTAGTTACAGTTTGTTCATTGAATTCGGTACGAGATGACTACGGTCTTGTATCAACTAGTGCTTTCATCCCTGAACCTTTTGACTTGAGGACAAGTTGATTGTCAACGGGGGAGAATGGCAATCCCCATGACCAACGACAGAGAAATTTCGCAAGTCACCGGCACTAAGGCCGATATTCGGGAATTGCTTCAGAATTTATCTATCGAGATCCGACAGCAGCATCAAGAATAAGAAGTTCAACATTGGAGATTGGATCAGGTTTTCCATATCTTGGATCAGGTTCAACGTCGAACTTTGTATGTCAAGATTCATTGGGAAGTCTACCCAATTTCTTGCACTATATTGGAGCAACTGTTTTCGGCGTTCAGAATTATTGAGGACATTGAGATGTTAAGGCCGGTAAACAGGATTTTATTACAAAACTCTTTTCAAGAATAGAGAATGGGTCATGGATGCCTTGTCCTTCAATGGGAGAAACATCTATGATGAATGTTTTCAATTGGAGTTGTACCTTGGAGAAGAGTCGTATGAGGAGGCTACGGAAGTAAGTGGATCGTCAAAAGGCTCCGTGATTCTTTCGGGTTCGAGCCAAGTGGAAACTTCGGTCGACACAATCGGCTCAGTGGCACCCATGACCACCTCCTCTGCTCCCGCGGCCACGTTCCTCGCGTCTCGCGTGACTCCGGCGACAACGGCTACCGACCCAGTGCCCACGGCTACCACATCGGTGCCCGTGGCTACCAATCTCGCGCCCGCGGCTGCGACTCCAACGCTCGCGGCTTCTTCCTTCGCGGTTTTCGCCTGCCCTTGTCCACCGCCTGCAGATTTGAACCCTAAAAGTCTTGGCATCAATACGAAAGTGCAGGAGAATGAAGCTTCAAAATCAAATATTGATTCCGATGAGGTACATATCGATTCTTTTGATGATTCAGTTGATGAATTGGTAGAGTTCAGTTTGGGTGAAATCAAGTTGAACTCGATGGCGTTTTTGGACATCTTAGACAAACACGCATGGTGGGATGGAAACTTGGGTTTTGACACAGGAATTTTGGGCATGAGCTTGTCAAAGGGTCTTCAGTTGTTTCTGTTTGATGTTTCAATGAAGAAATGTTTGGGTATAACTGAGTGGTTGGATGGTGATGTTTGGATGGGTCGTAGTCATAGGAGATTAGACCCAAAAGCACTCGCATTAGGAAGTTTTGTTGGATTGTTGCAAGGTGGTGAAGAATTGAGGGTATACAACTCGTTGTTATCTGATTTCAAGCTGATGAAATACTCTCTAATGACACAAGTCTTTGATCCAGGTGAAGGCTTCAATACCATAGTGTTGGAGTTGTGCAATTTTGTCGAAAAGAGGGTTGACTTTATGTAGTTGTTAGCTCAAGTTTCCGATGTGTTGAAGAAGCATTCACTCGTGATCTTCGTCGGTCTTGATGTTGTGGTTTGTGTTGATTTTTTTTATGAGAAACATACTATATTAACTCCAAACCAGATCATAGTCCAGAACAACATAGAACTCTAAAGGAAAAAACAAGTTATCCTGGACAAGAAAGAAAGAACAAGAAGGCTTCCACTTGCTCAACCAATCCGCCGCCTTGTTTGCATCCCGCTTGCACAAATGCCAATTGCAGAACAACAGGTTAGAGCTTTCAGCAAGAGCCAGAACCAGGGTATCTCCAAACACAGTCGAAGGAATCTGCCCACCCTTTGCCACAGAGATGAGCTTGCTACAATCTGATTCAATAACCACGCGTTCAAGTCCTAAAGCAACACCAGCTTGAACGCCCCATCTCGCAGCCTCAGCCTCAGCAACCTCGGCGATCGTCCCGTCCTGAATCTTCCTTGCACCAGCGAAAACAATACTACCATCACTTCTTCTACCAATGATTCTGATACCGCATTCACACCCTTTTACACTTGCATCAACATTAATTTTTATCCACCACTCATCTGGTTTTTTCCACTTTAACTGAGCAGGTGCAGAGGAGCCTTTCACAACATTTATCGATTATGTGACTCGGTATATTCCTCCTTTAGCGCCAAACACAACTCAACTAAGTCAGCAGCAAGTGTGTTCTCCTGTTTGAACACAGCTCTGTTCCTATCCCTCCAAAGTCCCCAACAAATGTATGCCCATTCGCACTGCCATTCAGGAGCCTTTTCGAGGATCAGTTCTGCCCAGTCCAGGAAAGAAGGTGAGGCCTCCCCAAGATCCAACAGAATCGACAATCTTTCCCACACATCAGATGGAAGAACACAACCAAGCAGAAGCATGCATAACCGATTCTCGTTGGCCACATACATCACAACAGAAATCATTCACAATGTGTCTGTAGAAAAGATTAGATTTGTAAGGGAGAATATTCATTCCAGCTCTCCATATAAAAGATCTAACCTTCAGCGCAACATTTAAACTCCAAAGCCGATTCCAAACCTTGCGTAATCTCAATCCGGCCCTCAGCTTGTTCACCTGCATTCTGTTGAGAATGTTTTTTTCCTCCCACATGATATGCGGATTTGATAGAGAAGATACCATCCTTCGTGTAATACCAAACCAGCTTATCACATGTATTAGCATCAACAAGATGAATGTCTAAAATCTCCTCCACATCCATCGACAACAATTCCTTAACAGCTTCTTCATTCCAGCAGCCCTCATTCCAGTTAATAAGATCAATGGCACGCATATCCTCATGCCTAACAGGGGTGATGGGCCGAAAATATCTAGGGCGAGCATGCCTCGAGCGATCTTTCCACACCCTAATGTGTGCTCCATTGCCAACCTTCCAGTACGAACATGCCTCGATCACCTCCCGTGCATTGAAAATGCTTCTCCAACAGTAGCTCGGACTAAAACCTAGGGACTCCTCCAAAAAACTCGAGTTCGGAAAGTATCTAGCTTTAAGGAGTCGTGCCACTAGGGATGTTGGGTCCTCCAAGATTCTCCAGCCTTGTCTTGCAAGTAAAGCTAAATTAAAGCTCTCTAGATTCTGAAAACCTAGTCCACCCTGATTTTTAGCCTTACATAGACGATCCCATTTCATCCACCCTGGTTTGTGTTGAATTTGGTTTGGAGTTTATGGTACTTTCATTGCCTTTTGATAGAGGTAAAAATCAGCCACAACATCTGAGAAGTATGCATAAGATTGAGGCTCGTGTATGGGTATTTGATCCTGGAGGGACACGTACAACAACAGGTCTTGATTAAAGTCGATTGTGAGAATCAACGACGGTTCATGATTTCTCTTCCCGATTTCCGACTTGAGGACAAGTCGATTGTCAACGGAGGAGAATTGATACGTTATAGTATATTTTAGGGATTATTGTTAGTATTTTAATTTAGAAAAAGAGTCCCGTGCGAATGGTCGCCTGTGTGGGAAATAAGAATAAATCTCGATCGTTCATTCCAAAAAATCAACGTCCCTGATTAAACATTCATTAAAAAAAATAAAATACAGCACGGGAGAATTTTTCCCATATTATTCGCGTATTTTTCAATAAAATACGACACGGACGAATTTTCCCGAATTATTCACGAATTTTTCGAAAAATACGTTTTTATTTGACGCGCCCAGTTTGTTCATCAGAAATAACGATTTGTTCATTAATATTCACCAATTGTTCATCAATACTAACTAATTGTGCATTGAGTTTTTGATAACATTGTTCATTGATTTCGAACTTTTTTAATTTTTAATTTTATTTTTTAACCTTATTTATGTGTAGGAATACAATATTATGTAGTTTTTTATGCACATATTTGTTCATTGATATACTCGTATTTGTTCATTGATATACCCCTATTTGTTCATTGATATACCCATGATATACCATTATTTATCCATTAGTATACTTCTTTTTTGTTCATTGGTATACCATTGTTTGTTCATTAATATACCCTATTTGTTCATGGATATACCCTTATTTGTTCATTGATATGACCTTATTTGTTCATTATTATACCATTATTTGTGAATTGAAATAAACTTATGTTTTATTTGTCAAGGCTATCAACTTGTACATTTAGGACTATTAATACCATCAACTTGTACATTTAGGACTATTAATACCATCAACTTGTACATTTAGGACTATCTATTTGTGCATTTTTGCATTTATTTTGTGCTTTTAAGGCTATCTTGAATTCAAAGTATAATACGAATGAAGTGCTCAATATAGTACCAAAATAAGATAAGTTGTAGAAACTTGAATGCAAAAGATAATATATATAAAGAATTTGACTTTGCAATAATATGGTGTATGTTAAGAGAACGCGATAGCAATAAATCGAAGAGGAGTGCTTGTGCCTTATTTAGCTATGAACAAATTGATGTTATTAATAAGCAAATATGCATATAGCAATGAACAAATTGAGGTTACTAGTGAACAAATATGCATCTAGTAATGAACAATTATATGAAAAAAGCAATGAATAAATATGCATAAACCAGTGAACAAATTGATGTTACTAATGAACAAATATGCACAAACCGATGATCAAATATGCCAAAACCAATGAATAAATATTTTCCTTTTTTATGAACAAATCACAATGTTGATGAACATATTGCATGTAATTTTGATACACATTTGTTCATTTTTTATGTACAAACAATAGATTTTTGATGCACAAGCAATAGTTTATTTATGCACAAAATCACAATTTTGATGAACAAATCCACATTATTGATGAACAAATCCACAATACTGATGAACAATCTGGGCATGTGTCCTATTTCCGTTTTTTTTAAATACGCGAATAATTCGCTAATAATTCGCTCGTGCCGTTTTTTTCCCTTTTTAAGTAAAATGATCAGCGACTTTGATTTTTCTTGATCCAACGGCTCTTGTTCTTTCTTATTTCGCACATGAGCGCCCATTCGCACGTGAACCGGACTCTTTAATTTATGTAATTTAGGGCTTAGTAGAATACTCCTATATTGTTATGTTTTCATTAATAAATCAGAAAATAATTATCCAAACCCTAATTCTCTCTTCTCCTTCTCTTCTCATCTGTGTCTCTTCTGTCTTCTCCCCTACCTCGTCTGAGTCACTCTTTCTCCTGGCCTTTGGCCTTTCTTCCCTTCCCTAGTTACAGTTTGTTCATTGAATTCGACACGAGATCACTAACGTCTTATATCACAGAAGGTCGTTCGGATGCTAAGAAACTTTTGAGTAATATCAGTTACGACGGTGTTGTTACCATTAAGTTGTTAATAAACTCTATGGGTAGAGTTGGGCTAATCACAGCCATTAATTATTTTGAGTGGCTAAGATTAAGTTAATATTCTTTATTAGGGTTTTTAAGAAAATAAATTAAATTAAAATTGATGGAAAATTAGATATGCATATCTCCTGATTCTTATCCGCCATAGTGCCATCTTCGGCTCTTTGTGCGTGCGTCTTCTCCTGCAATTTCTCATGGCTAATCCTGTGTGCGTAATTTTTTCTCATGCCTACAACCTACTCATGTGTGAAGAATTGGTTTGTTAATGGTGATTCTATGTAGCCATTCAAAATAGAATCAAATACAATTGGTTTGTTAGCGTAACTTAGCTGAAAATTTAGGGCTCAACAATATTGATTCATTTCGGTGTAGATATGAGTGATTTGTATGGTCAAAAGAGAATTTTTTTTTTAAAAAAAATACTACTAAGATTTCAATTTTCCAATGGCAGCTTAACACTAAGAATCAAGTTAATCAAATAGAGATCTTCTTCTACTTCAATTTGAAGGTTCTGATTACCCAAATGTCTAGAATTCCCACGATAATAATAGTTGATTGTTTTCTCTGCTCTTAAGTGGATATTGTTATATAGTTGGTCTTCAGTAATGTCTTACTCATAACCGATTAATCAAAATTCAATTTGTAAGAGTTGGTTCAAGGTCTATGCCATTTTGTCAGTGCACAAAAAATCATCCTTCAATGCACTAATTAATAACTCATTCTTCTTTTTTCGTTTCGATTGCTTCTTCAACCTAAGACCTGCTAAACAATGGATAAAGAGGGCGGGGACCCCCTTATCCACCTCCGATGCCTAAGTCAAATGAACAGTCGTCGATTGAGCATCAGGGTAAAGACAAGAAAACCTATAGAACTCAATGAATATGAACTTTCTTGAAAAAATAAGCTAAGCGAATATTAGCCTTTTCAATCTATGAATGTGTGTTTCAATATGCTCTTCAGACACGGTGAAGACGTGTATTTATAATGGAAGAGAGAGGTCAGGGGGACCGAAAATCGACACACTAGGGCATGACCTAGTGCCTTGCAACCCAAGCAAGTGATATCTTGCTCCCTACTCTAAGCGAAAGTTCTATCTTTTCATTAAGATAAAATCTTCCATTATGTCGCATAACCACCATATTTAATTTTATACAAAAATATTAAAAGATATAAAAAGCATAATAAATAAAATACATTTATGGCGGTTAATAGAGAAAATAATTATGGTAGTTAATTTTTACCCACTCACAAATGTGCCACCTACGTCTTTGTATATGCTTCCCACGTAACTAGGACGTAGGGTATATAGCTCTAATACAAAGTGGCCATGCAGATTAGTCGCTTCAAGTCCCCTATCGCGCGCTTTCGTATATTCTTACATTGGTATATCCATGAGGGAATATCGTGGGCTCCTTTGCTTTCCTAACATACACACATATGTAGAAGTCCGTTAGTGCGAAGAACTAACGTTGCGCTCAAGAATTGTTTTATGCAACACTCAAAATAATGTAAAAACTGACTTTTATTGAAAATAAACGTGGATGACATGATCTTAAAGACTGAACTATTGAATGAAAAATAAAGTTATTAGGGCCTTATCAAATACCAAACTTCTCTATGTCACAAATACCAAATCTTAAAAATACTAACGATACATATCCGAACTTCTCTATGTCACAAATACCAAATCTTAACAATACTAATGAATCATGCTATCAAGTTCCTAAACTCACTCAACAACTAAATAAAGAAATCAAACCTCACATATTTCAAACGTAGTTCCCTTTAGCACCAGAATTTTCTTCTACATGATCGTCGAGATCAAATACCCGTCGTTTACTTGCTCTGGTTCTTCTTCTTTTTCAATTGGTTCTTTTTTGCTCTTGGGATCACTCTCTTGTTCTTCTTGCTCTCAAGTGGCTACTTTTCATTCGGAGTGAGTGATCTAATAACCTATCTTCGTCGCTTTCCTTTTATATGTGTGTCTTCCACCAAAAGACATTTCTATCCTTTTTCACTTGGGGCACGAGGCTCGAATCCCAATTACCAACATATCTTGGGTACTCTTTCCTTTTTAGGACATTTTTTGTCTTTTTCACTTGTCGCCCAAGTCAATTCCATAAAAACTCTTTTGCCCTTTTAGATTTGTCGTGTGGTCCATATTACAAGGGGAATGTTTCCATAATTGTTTCCTCGTGTAATTCTTGCAAATCTTTTCTTTCTTGAAATACTTGAACAAGCACTTAGTTCCTAATAAAGTTTTTCAGCATCTAAACTAATAAAGAGAGATGTTGTTCTAGTACATATTCAAAATAATCAATACCTAACATTATTACAACAATTTTTTCCTTGGATGTGCATCAATTTCTCCTTGGATGTGCATCGTCTTTTTTATGCACATTGTGCTCGATTTCAAACTTTTTATTTTTTAAAATTATTTTTTAATCTTTAACCTTTTAGATACCTTTATGAATCCTATAGTCAACTAGTTTTTGATCACATACCGTTCATTCGATGCACATGTAAAATTGTAGGATCGTTAGTACGTCTAGGTCGCCCACCTAGTCAAGGTTGTCGACTTAGACGAAGTCACCAACCTAAGTGTATACCCAGCGGAAATTTAATTTAACAAGAAAAACTTATTTGACACACCAATATTTTATAGTGGACACTTGATCAATGAACTTTATCAATCCAGTGTGAAACCACTTCCTTCCAAGTTCTCGCTTGGAAGGATTAAAAGTCGTAGCTTGTTTTATTGATCCTTTTGAATATGTTTACAAGAACACTCCAGAACTAGCCCTACTTCCCAAGTATGCTAGAACTCTTATGGACCGAGAAAACACTACTCTCAACCAACTAACAAGCCTACGTCTCTCTTCCTCTTTCCTTCGAACTCTCGAGCACACCACTCGATCGAATCCCACGAACTAGTCACTCGAAAGAACTGATTTTCTCTTTCACAAAATACACCAAGATGCCCTCCTTTTCTTCTTACAAGATATGCAATATGCACCCACGAAATTCTAACCTAAAGAACCAAAATTATATAGGCTAGCACTTTGGAGTTTAGAGATATATTACTTCCTTTAATTAAGGAAGATAATATCAATTAATTCTTACAAATCTTTCTAAGGATAAAATGAATATTACAATAAACAAACTCCTTAGGGCTTAATCAAGATCCACGTCCTTTCCTATTTTGAAAAGATTTTTCCCTTAACCAAATTGATCTGATATCTTGCGCAATCTTCTCACGCGTTTTCAGTCCGCCTTCCTGTCAGGTCGGGGACATGGCTCACATCGGCGGTCTGGTTCACAATACTCGAGGTCGGCCATGTGACTTGTCACCTCCTCGACCTGTTTTGCAGCTTCGAAGTTGGCCACCTCACCTGCGTAAGTTGACGACCTATCAAAGTCTTGATCTCACATTCTACCAACTCTTCTATTCCGTCTTGGTTCACATGTTCGCGACTTCTCACATGTCCATGACTTCCTAGAAGAATCCATGTTTTAGAATTTCTTCAAGTTTGAAACCATCAAAATCAAAACTTCGCTTTCTAACAAAAATAACATGCACTCTTTTTTGTGCACAATATGTTTAGTTTTAAAAAATATACATAATAAGACACTTTTGTGTGGTTCGCCTTGTATTCACATAGGATAGTTTGTTTTGATGCACATAAGACTAATTTTGATGCACAAACACATATCTAAGACGCCAATTTTGATGAACATTCGACGCTTTGTTATGCATTTTACAACCAGTTTTCATCATCATCATTTTACAATCAGTTTTGATTCAAAAAATAGTTTTAATTCACATCGCGGACGCGTCACTTGTATTTATTTATTTTTGAAGAATATGCGAATAATTTGTAAAAATTTATATATGTCGGATCTTTTCCATTTTAAGTGAAATTGTTCACACCCTTGATTTCTCCGCATCCAATAACTATTGTTCATTTCTATTTCACACTGAGCGCACCATATCTACATATGGTTACATATAATAACCATATTAATAGTTTGAAATTTTCTTTGAAGAATAGTTTGGGTGTAAGAAGTGGAAACTTTAAAAAGCTTTTAGATTAGTTTAGATGCCCCCATTGAGATAAAAGCAATTCCTAAGTTCTCTCAAATATTCCTATCATTAAATTTAAAGCTAGTCATGAATTACATCAAAAAAAACACTAGTAGTAGTTTGTGATATTGGTCTAGAAACAAATCAACACACCAAAAAAATATAGTGGTACTTTGTCCACGTTTAAGGGATTCAAATCACCCACGTTTCCAATATATCACTACTTCACTATGCTCTTACACAAAGTTTAAGGGATTCAAATCAAATTGAATGTACATCGACGATTAAATGGACAAGCCATCCAATCATAATGTTCTTTAATTTAATCGGAGCTACGTATATTGCCCTTATTTTGAGTCTATTAATCAAACAAGTATTAATGTCAATAAATCATGTTTAGATCACACTTGAAT
Source organism: Fallopia convolvulus (assembly GCA_964016875.1). NCBI lineage: Eukaryota > Viridiplantae > Streptophyta > Magnoliopsida > Caryophyllales > Polygonaceae > Fallopia > Fallopia convolvulus. The sequence continues at coordinate 11,364,459 of OZ024731.1, read as the reverse complement.
TCATTTTGTCTATATTATTGTTGAGAAAATTGCTTTAAACCCCCACTAATATCTCATATTACAAGAAACCACTTGTTATATACTCTTTCCGTTTAGTTCTATTTGTCATTATAGCCGAATGCACATATATTAAGACATACCATAATTTTACTAAATTTCCCCTATTAAATTTATATTGGTAAAAAAGATAAATGATGAATACATTTAATATGTATTACTTTTAATTGGATAAAAAAAAATTAAGCCCAAAATAACAAATAAAACTTAACGGATGGAGTAAGACTTTGTAAATGCAAAATCACCCGTTTAGTTTATTTCGTTCACAATTCACCACCCATTTACCGTTTTTGTCCAAAATTTGTTAAGTTTGTGCAATTACTGTTTCCCTCCTGGATTTCTTAGATAAATACAGATTAAAAGTTTGTGCAATTACTCTCCTACCTTGAGTTTCAAACTCCGATGGGCTCGTATCTCCTTTGACGTGATAAATACATTTCCAAAACCAAAAAATTAGACAAAAGTGACAATTTTGTTGAAATCAAGAATAACAAATCCAATTTCAGAAGTTATCACAATCAAAACGAAAAAATAAAAGTCGAAATTTCAAACTTAATCAGGAACTTGTTTTGTAGACAATCTTCTAGAAACATACTTGCAAAGCACCTTTCAAATCAGATCCTTGGTCCTTGGCGAAATCTACCTGAAAACTGAAGTCAGAAATCTAATATTGCCCCCGTAGTATTGTTGAGAATCCTCTCCCCATATCTAAGTTTGTGAAGTTGAGGTCAATTGGACCACTATATAAACCATTAGTTATTCCTTCTATTATCAATTAGTTTTAGGATAGAACTCCATCAGGCTTGTGTGTTGGGCTTACGTACGCGCAATCCCCTGTTATGGCCCACGGACTTTCACATGGTATCAGAGCCCACGGTTTGGTCTTGGGCCCATTTTCTGGTTTGTTTGGGCTTGGGTTTAGCGATGATGTTACCTGCTTGTTATTTGAGTTGAGTTGGCTAAAAAGAGACTGAGATGTCACTGCCCGTCATTGTCACCGGGTTAGTTATAAAGAGATTGAGATGCTAGACCCGTCACTTTGTCCAAGTGTCAACTGGACCAGGCCTGACCCAGTTGACACTTGCGGGGGCGTGTTGAGAATCCTCTTCCCACATCGGAAGTTTGTGAAGTTGAGAGTTAATTAGACCACTATATAAGTACTTGGGTTACTCCTCCTAATGCCAATTGATTTTAGAATGGAACCCCATCGGACTTGTTTGTTTGGCTTACGTACGCACGATCCCCTGTTATAGTCATGGACTTTCACAAGTACAATGTGAAATGTCTCATGATGTGAAATGTCTCATGATGAAAGAGGATAGCAAGCAACGATTCATGTCACTAATGGCGGAGAAGAACTTGAGGAAAGGGAATAGCAAATTCACAAGGATAAAATAGTAACTTCACAATACGTAATTTCTCAAAAAGGTAGGGGCAAAATAGTAATTGCACAAACTTACCGATATTTTTTAAGTAAATAGTAAACGGGTGGTGAATCACGAATATAATAATTGTCATGGGTAATTCTTTGCAAAATTTTGAATAATGGGTAATTTATGAAAATATGGGTATTTAGTGGGTGGTATAAACCAATTTTCTCCTTATTGTTAGTAAATGCCAATTAATGGATTGGACAACGGACATACAAATAGGGCTGTCAATAGGTCGGGTTTAGACCTGTACAAGTCCGGGCCGGCCCGCCCGGCCCGCTAAAAACACGGGCTTGGACATAGGAATTAGCCCGAAAGGCCCGGCCCGGCCCGACCCGTATATATTAAATATATAATTTATTAATATATTATATCATTAATTTATATAATTTATTAATATATTATATCATTAATTTATATATAATTTATATTTTATAATAAAATTAATATCATTTATAATTTATAATAATATTAATATATTATAAATACAATTTATTATGCGGGTCGGGCGGGCCCGTGAACGGCCCGGCCCGTGTATGTGGGCGGGCTTGGACAAAAAAATAGGCCCGAATTACCGGGCCGGGCCAAGCCCGGCCCGTTGATGTGGACAAATTTTTTTTTTTGGCCCGGCCCGAACCCGCCCATGTACAGGTCTAGTCGGGTTATGGGTGGGTGGAGCACTTCCACCACCGACCCGCAACTTAAAATGCCTCACCTGACCCATCTATTACTCGTGAAATATTCTACCCGTCACCCAAATCACCCGTCACCCGCTGGTTATATGGGTGACCTGTTCACCCGTATAACCGTTGTACAACCGTTTTATTTCATGTCTATAAATAAATTATCATACATAAACTAAAAAAATATCCTTAATCCATAAATAAACAAAAACAAATCCCATAAGCAATAAATATCAAAATGGAGTCAAAGATGGTTTACAAATGGTCTTATTGATCAAAGGTCCGAAATGAGTTATATGGGTAACTTCAAAGGCCAATACATACTAGAAACTATGGGCCGAAATGGATTATATGAGTGGTTTGGGTGAAATGGGTGATGTATCGGTTCATGGGTCGGGTTATTGGGTGATTATGGGCTCACCCTTACCCGACCCATAACCCGTTTCACCTGTCACCCGAAATGCCTGTCACCCGCTTTGATTGAGTTTTCACCCGTTTATTTCGGGTGGGTTAAACGGCTGAGTCGGTCACCTGTGGGTAATTGACAGCCCTAGGGCCATACATGTTACTCCCTCCGTCCCAATATGTTTATCCATAAAGCGTATTTACACAATATTTAAGAAATAAAGAGATGATAGAGTAACCAATAGGAGTGTGAGAGAGATTGTGATGTTAATGGATAAAGTTGAGAAAAAAGAGAAGATAAAAGGAAATGACTAAAAATGGTATTGAGGTAGATTTTTAATTGGATAATATGGATAAAGATGATATTGAATATGTGTAAAATTGTAAGAAAGTATAGATATAAAAGGAAAGTGGACAAACATTTTGGTATAACGGAAAAGGAAAGTGGGCAAATATTATGGGGCGGAGGGAGTATAATATTATAACGATTTTTCTAACCTTAGGGCATAGGTTAAGAAGATACTCCATATGATGTAATAAAGAATAAATGTTCGTTGCCAATTGCGAGGTTTGAAGAAGACCCTACCATACCATGCATACCCTACCGTTTGAATGCAATGTTTTGATTTAAAGTTAGAATTTTCATTAAATTCATATACCTAGAAGGCGAGAAGAGCTATCACTCTCTATCTACCAATTAAACCAAAGGTCTGGCGGTGGATGTTGCATGGAGAACAATGGAGTACGTACCTAGCAGATTAAAAATTTGGGCCACATTGTATAAATACATTTTTGTTTGACGGTCTGCGTAATTAAATTTGGTTCGATTTGTCCACATTACGGACCTTTTAGAGAAAATAAATGGAACGCGTTGGCAACAGTTGGAGGGTACGAAATTTGTAACCACGGATTTAAGTGGATGGATCATTCAATTTAATGCACTTGGGTCTACCTAATTAAACCCTTAGTACTTCACTTCAAAAAAAAATTCGCATAAATACTCCCTCGATCCTTTTTTGTTTGTCCTAAAGGACGTTTTTTGTAAATATTAAGGAAGTTGTAAAGTAGTATTGGTAATTAAGAAAGTGGGTAAAAGGTGAGATTGATTAAAGATATATTTGTAATTTTATAGGCATAAAAGATGTAAAGTAGTATTGGTAATTAGGAAAATGGGTAAAAAATGATACTCCGTATTAGGAAGGGATAATATTGTAAGAAAAGTATAAATATAAAAAAAAATGGACAAACAAAAAGGAATGCCCGAAAAGAAAACAAGACAAATAAATGGGACATATGGAGGGGAGTATATAATGGGTGCTTGTTAGTACTTACCATAATACTTAATGGGTGTTTGTTAAAATTTGTCTAAAATTTAAAGAAAAATGTTAAGCACTCATGGTAGAAGTACTTATATAAACACAACTCAAGTACCCTTTAAAGGTTTTTGAAGCCAATAATTATTTGTCATGTGTCCAATTTCAAATGAAATTATTTATTTTTATATGTCATATGAGTACTTAACTTGTACTCCCTCCCTTTCACAATACTTGTTCTTAGACAAATTCACACATATTAAGGGATTTTTTTTTCCAAATTGCCCCTATTAAAAGTACTATTTCTTTTTGGGAGATTCAACCAAATAAAAAATAAATATGAGGAGAAGTGTAATATGGGTTATACACCAAGGGTATAAATGGGTAAATTTTTTATATGAATATCTATTTTAAAACAAAAAATAAAAGCTTTAAAAACAAGTATTGTGAAACGAAGGGAGTACTAAATAAATAAAAACTATTATACTAAGTGTTAAGAACCCTCAAGTACCTTTTTTAAGTACCACCATTGTATATTAGGCTGTATATTGTCTAATAGAGTAATGTTCAAGTTTTTGGGTGTATTATGGACTTTCAGTGTAGGAGTGTTCAAAAATATCTGATCCGGTGATCCGATCCGCGATAATCCGAATCCGTTCGAAAATTATCCGAATCCGATCCGAGAAAATTAGCCGGATCACCGGACCGGATACTGATCGGGTCGTCAAACCCCCCGGATATCCGAGGGTATAATGCTATACATATATATTTTGTGCGATAACAAAAAGTTTAATAGTCCAAGTAGTTTTATGTGTTCGACTTCCTAGCACTACCCCTTTTTTGTTTATTTTTCTAATTATTTTTAATATATTTCACCCACAAATAAAATTAACGATAAATAAAACATAAACCTATATTTAACACCCCATTTTTATTTTTATTTAAATTATTTTTTTCTCTTTCTTTAATGCAGATGATTATTTGGATAATGATTTTTGGGTGAAATTTATCGATTGAATAAATTATTTGGAATTTAAGTACAAAATAAAAATATAAATATAAATATTCGAATATTCGGATATCTGCCACAAATATCCGACGGATCAAATATCCGGATCTACCCAAATCGAATACGGATATGATTTTAGCGAAAATTTTATTACCGGTTATGAACACCCTTGTTTCAGAGTTACTAATTTTACCAAACCCTTTCTTTTCTTTCTTTCTGCCTTGATTTTTGCTGTTGAATGTCTTTAACTTAAGTGTACGGTGATGTCATTTTTCAGCTTTTTTGTCAGATGGAAGCTGGGTTTTTAATTGGCTACTGAATTGTGAAGTACTGTACTGCTTTATTATCTTACTTTGAGGAGTTTCTTTCATTTTCATACTGTATTTATCAATACTCTGTTCTTTAGTAAGCATTTCTGAATAAAATTTTAAAAATAGAATGCCAACAGTAAAATGGTAAGAAAACAGATACCAAAATGCGGTAGGTCATGTGTGAATAAAAAAAAATGCAGTGAAAGTGGGGGAGTGACAGAGAGAGATAGACATACTTTTAGACAATCCGAAGAACACAAAAAGAGACGCCCCCTCCCCAGCTCCCCTCTTCTTCTGCATTGTGTTATCAATGCAATCCAAGGCCGTCGGTGGAAAATTAACATAATTTCTCTTTCGCATTTAGAATTAACATAATTTCTCTTTCGCTTAATTATTTCTCAATCAAAAAAATTGAAACAAAATTCTCTTTTCATTTTCCGAGCCAGCCATTTTAAATTTCTCTTTCCAGCCATTGATTGCAAAATTTATTAATTTCTTCCTCATCAGCCGCTCATCATCTCACAGTTCGAGTTTTCTCCTTTCAGACATAAGGAAAGAGGAATCTTTGTCAGCAAATGTGGTCCAATCCAACAAATTCAAGTTTTGGCTTCATAGAAGGGCAACTTTAAATTTTCATGGGTTTAGCACTCCAGTCTCCACCACACCTTATCTTCACCTTTGAGAAAATTTAATAAACGAAAACGAAAGAGTCAAAGGAGCTACTAGCTCACAAGTTTGAAATCTTGACTTTTAGTTGTACGAATCTTTATGCCCCCTGTACAATAATGTGTCAATTGGAGACCATCCAAGCATACATATGCTAAGATAGAGCCTGAAACATACCCTTACTTCCATCTAGAGATGAAAAAATATTGAATCTGGGCCATCATATTTGGTTGGTACTTATGGGCCCGGCCCAAAATGTGTATAGAAGGCCTTTTTGTATTTCTCCATCTTACTTAGCATCCACTATATGTTTCTTAAGAAACCAAAAGATTTACCAGGTGTGTGTTCGATTCAAACTTCAGGGGAAATTCATCATGTCCTAATCTAACTGGAAAAACCAGACAAAAAGTTGAGCATAATCACAAGAAATGATCGAAATCATCGACAATCTCGATCAGTGCCATTGAGTTAATGATGTTCTCCAACATCTTCAAGAGATAAAAAGTTTCATAGAACCACCAACCAAACAATGTTAGCTTTAGGGATTATAATAAGGCCATCTCCATCCAACCCATATTACTTCGGAGGATCCCTAATATACATTTTAAAAAGGCAAGAATTATGATTTCACAAGATCCAATAAAATGCAGTGATTTCGCCTTGATTCTCCAGCACATTAAGATTTACAATGGCAATAATTAAGCAAATGGACTTGCAATAAAAAAGTTTGCTATGAAATAGTCAGAGAACTGAGCTTCTTAAGCTAGCATAAGCACTTACTCAAATATAAATGATTACCGTTGTGCAAGAAACTAATATATAAATGAAAATCATACAGAAGGGAAGTACTGATTGAGGTTAAAAGGCAAAGAGTAGAACTCTTCACTTCTCGAGTCACCTTGGAAAGATCTAAACTTGTCCCACCATGGTTTTCCCCGGTCTCTTCTGCTTGAGCTATCTTTGTGGAGTGTGTTGTCCAAGAAATACGCCACAATACCCGCCACAAATGCCTTTGAGGAGAATGGCACATTAATCATGTCATTGAACTGCCACAAGAAAAACAAAGGAAAAACTTATAACTAACATCTTACATCTTGTGGGATCCTAAACAAGGGTGCATTTGGATTTCGCATTATATAATGTATTAGCATGTATTATCTTCAATCTATTGCATTACAATGCATAATCCAAACGGATCCTAAATCGGCAGAGGAAAAGAAAGATTCTAATTAAAATTTTCTATGCATTACCCATCTGGCGCTGGTGTTAACAGGGCCATAGCCATTTATAGCGGTATACTCGTTGAAGTATTGCGCTACAGATAGGCCGAGGAAGAAGGAGAAGCCTAAGACGAACTTTGTTCTGAAACTGTTGAGATTGCAGAACTGAAGAAAGCTTAAACCAACTGAACCTGTAAGAGAATTCAAGTGATATTGTTGAGAAGGTCTCCTAAAGGCTATAGTTTTTTTGGTGTGAAATCTAAATTTTACGTACCAACATAGGCGAAGAAAAGGCAGTACAAAGCAGCAAAAATTGGAGGAGGGATTGAAGCTAACACCGCGCCAAATTTACCTGTAAATCATTTTACTTGAAATTAAGAAACAGAATTAAATTTGAAAAAAGGATAGACCACTTGTTATTACAGTAACAATCCTACCTAGGATTGAGAAGAAAATCATAAACCCAGCTGATATTTGCACAACCCTTCTGGTTCCAACACGTGTCAAAACTAAAAGGCCAGCATTCTCACTGAGGGAAAACCAAACCAAGTCTCAATCTTGATTCTTGACAAGATCATATCTAAATGTAAAGAAAAACTACAAAGAAACTGTCAAGCACAATAACTTCTGTCTTAGACTTACACAGATACAGAGGTTCCCGTTGAAGTGCCAAATAACCCAGATAACAAAATGCCGACTCCCTGTTAATAAAACCAACTCTTGCTCAGAATTAAGATAGGTGGGCATTTTTTTATGAAGATTTGTACATAAAGAATTGTCCTCCAAAAAGACGTTTCCTTCCTTTGTTGTGTTTTGTGAAACACGGAACACTATTTTTTTGTGCTCCATTAGAAAAGAAATCGGAAATTCAAAAAATAAGTTTCCTCTAGATATTCTATAGCAGAAAGTTTGAGATAGCAGCGCAGGAAGGTAGTAACAACTAACAGAACATAATCTTTTGACTCTATATATAGTTCATGTGTGTTACGAACTGAGATAACTGAAGATGCTTATTAGATGTACAGACACTTGCTGCTTGGTGCTTCCAATCATTGTAAAAATATGGTGTTCTTCGAAAGAGACAGTGAAAGTTCCATTGTAGGACTTTGTTTGTAGTGATCATTTTGTCATGTTATTATCAGAATGCTCCTGAAAAAATTTCTAGGGATAAGGCAGCTTTCTTTTGGCACCACTCTTTTGTAGTTCTCTTTATTATATTAGAAAATTTTATAATGTGGTCAAGGATAAATCATGTTACTAAGCATTTAGTTTCAAGAGAGCAATGAAATTCAATTGTTAATCACGTCTTCCATTTTTCCCCAGAGTCGCAAGAAAATTTAATACTACCTGAAATTTTGTGGATAGTTAAGACAGATTCTTTTCACAGCCAAAGTATAGAAATCAAACTTACTAACAGAAGAGTTGAGTATCAAAAGAAATTTGATTTTTTTTTTATTAAAAGGCTTTGTTGAAGCCACTTGACTCACCTGCCAACCAACTCCACGACTTAGGACAGAAGGTGGCATTGGAGTGGCACTAGCTGACCTAGCCACTGCAATGAACGAACCAGTTGACTGTTCATCAAAATATAGAGGCAGATCAATGTGTTAATCCCCCACCAAATGTTGTCTAACTTTGCTTGCAAACAAAATAAATTGATTATTCTTAAAAAAATAAAAGGATGAACAAGTCAAATTTTTGGTCCATTTAATTATGGTTCAGTATGTTTAACTAGTGCAGTATTATTGAAGAAATCTGACCTCCACAAGAGCAACAAAAGAAGCAAACATCATAGCAAATGCTTCCCCAGCATCAAATGTAGGTGGTCCCCACTGAAATGGGTAAGGAACTCTAATCCTGCAGTCAAGTGGAGAAACAATCAGAACCAACAACTCATGAATTGTAAGTCACATTTAATATTGTTGATACAAAATGAAAGATTAAAGTGATCCACTTTCATCCTCACTTGCTCAGCATGATCTCAAATAAATTGCTTGATCAAGGGTTTGGATTGTGTCAACTGTCAACTTAAAATGCTTAATGCAAAATGATGATAACTAGTTACTTTAAATAAAGAGCAGAGTATTATGCAATTCCAAGGAAACCATCTTTGTGAATTGTCTATTCATGGTGGGAGATTATACTCTTGGACTCAAAGTTGTCCTCCTCCATTCTGTTCAGCTACCTCCCATATCCTTTTTTGTTTGTTAAACAAGTAGGTAATCTTCAGAATCAAGTTTTCACAATGATCACACAAAATTCAGCTAATAACACATCAAAACATTGAATCTAATCAAAGCTCAATCATAACCATATTGAGATCATGGATAGAATTTAGATAGAGAGTTAGGAATCTGGAATAATCCTAAGTCGTATTGTAGTCTGAGTCTATGACAATGAAAGTGACATACTCCACACATTTAGATAGCACAAAGGTTATGCCCGTGAATGAGCAGAACTAGATTTTGATAGGTGAGATATGAACTAAATTTTCTATCTGAATATTATTCAAAGCACACAATATTGTGTTGCAGTAGCTTACCATGAAGAGCCATCTATAAGTCCAGCACGATCCGTACGACAAGTGGCTTGTGTCTTTGGTGCAGCGTGATTATATGCTCCACCAACAGTTAGTAGGTGAGCATATATCCATACAATCACCACCGATAATAAGACAGCAAAACGTTCACAGATATTCTTTCCCGCCCTTACAGAATGACCAACATACTGCAAAGGAGCAATAATACTAAAAATATTTTCCAGAACAATAATAGTTTACCCAAAAATAAAAAAACAGAAGAAGTGCAAAATGACAAAAATGCTTTCCATTGGCATGTATTAATACCTGTGAGATTACTATCAAGATTATCAACTCTGGCAAGCCAATCTCCACACATTTAGCCACCTAATAATCAACACAAAGAAGAACAGCATTGCCACTAAGCAACATGATGGATGATTATAGAAAAATAATTAAACCTAAAATTTAAGCCGGATTGTTTACCCCTGGAAAACCGAGTTCATAAAGCCCAAATCCGACTAAAGCAACCAATGGAACAGCAGAAAGAGGGCTCAAAAACCTGTCCGAAAGCAAAGAAAAATAACTTGAAAGTGGTTCACCTGTTTCAGTGTCATAATAAAAGGAAGACTACATTCACCCTGAGGTTTAATTCCTAATCAAATGACAATACATGCATGATGCTTCCTTAGCTTTGTACAATATTGTTTGATCATCCAATGATTTAACATATCTCACACAGCCATGTTGCCATTGTGACTGGTGCTGAGGAAACTGACCTTGTCACATTACGCCAAAGACCACTGAAGCCTAGGACAATTTGAAGAGTAGAGGCGATAATGAGGGCTCCTTGGGTACCCCGCATCGTTTTCTTGAATTTCTACGCATGCATTATAATATCTTAGTATTGCAAGAAGATGATATTTTCATGACCACAATCAATGAAATATTATAAACTATGTAGATCCATCCAGCTTTCCAGTTTATTATGTCTGTAGTATATTTCATAAAATGCTGCCATATGTAATTTTCACATTGAAAATTCATCTGAAATTTCACGAGTGCAGTTGAGTTGAGTCAAGTTACGAACATCAATAGGGTCCGAAATATTGCTATATCGACCAGCCAAGATAATTGAAATTGTGGGTGCAACAAATGTATAAGACCCTCCCATCACAGCAGGCAACCGAGTTCCAAAAAATGTTTGCAGAAATGTATTCAATCCGGCAACGAAGAGCAATGTCTGAATCACTTCAGCTTTCTCTTTCTGTAAACAGGGAGAAGAAAAAAGACATTTTGGTTAACACAACGAAACCCATCAAAATGAGAGAAGAGATCATTCCAAAAGCAGCTAAAAAGGACTCACTCTTCATGCTATGAATATCAATACTAACTTACCTTTCCCCCTCCCATTTGGGGAACAAGAGCAGTGGGAATAAGAACAGTTGTGCCAAGCATGAGTAGAAAGTGTTGGAAACCCAATAGTATGGCTTCAGCTGAGATTATTCACAACTTGGTTAGATGGAAATTGAAAAAAATATATTCAAGGTAGAGATATCAAGTAGCAATGCAGCAAGAGAAAGACATACTATAATGCAAATTATGCAAGTAGGTAATTTAAGGTAGTTCAATTCATCATCCTCATATACAGAATTTTCCACCATCGCCATGAGATTAACTCTACATAAACAACAACCAGCTAAGATGAAAATTACCAGATCATGTAGAGATCTAGAGTGAAGAAGATGATATAAACTTAATAGTTAATACTGCATTGAAGTAAGTTTCAGCAAGAAACTGGTAACTCAAATTTCAGTTTGCTTTCGCTTCATCTAACACAAGTATCCCTTTGATGGGACACTAACTATAGGAACTCGTCTCAGGATCCCTGACAAGAATCATATACAAAAAGACCAGCATCAAAATAAAAAGGCTAAAAAAAAGCACCCAGAATCAAAATTCTCCTCTAATATTCTATACCCACATCATGGAATTGAATTTTAGTATCTAAAAGACTGAAGAGGAAGAGAGAATAAAGTTTCTCAACATGAGCACTGATAACTTAGATTAAACAAAAGGTAGAATCAATGGGAAAATGCTCCCAGGCAAAGAGAGGGTGGAAAGAAAAGATTCAAAGGAACCTGTGACTGCTACATAAGAAAGAAGAAGGGGGAAGTATAATCCAAATTTAGAGATACTCACGCCATCTGGGTGGACTTGTGATACAGTAGGCCACATTGGGCAGCTGATCTTTTGGTGGATGTGGTGCCGGCTCATCTGCCTTCGTTGGGCCTCCTCCTCCTGCCATATTCTCTCTCTACTCTTCAAGAGCTGAAAAAAGAAACCCAGAAAAAAAAGGGGGAAATGAAATTAAGACAACAATTGAGAGAAGTGAGGCATCAAAGATCTACAAACCCCAAATGATAATTCACAGAATTCTCTGCCCTTTTGCAAAGCATACAAACAAAGAAAGGTCCACCTGAGATAATGGGAAATGTTTCTGAGGTACCCAGAAGCTCCTCTGCAAGTTTAACAATCCTAGGACAATAAAATGTGGAAATGGAGCACACCCGTATCCTCCACATTAACCCCAAAACAAACTAGTAGGCCCATCTCTCACATCAGCATTAGTTGAAGCAATATCAAAAAGGGGGCAATGAATACAATACAAGTAGAAAGGGGAAAAAAGGATAGAGTTGCAAGTAAAGTGAAATGCGAAAAGGAGAGAGATGAAAAAAGTGTAATGTCCTCTTTTGTTTTGTAATCGCCTTTTACTAAATACAACTATACAAGAAAGAAGCTCAAGTTTTCTTTTACAGTCTTTTCAAGGCAATCAGAGAGTGAATAGAGTGAGTGGAAATTGGAAAGCAGGTGAAAAGGGGGAAGCTAAAAAGAAATCTCAATTGATCCACCTTTTCACCAATTTGGGGGAAATGGGAGGAAGATTTGAAGCAAAAAGAAGAACACATTTACCCAGATAAGCTGATGGGCAAGGCTTCTTCTTCTTCGTAGCTCCTTTTGCTGCACTCAGTTCATCAATGGGGAAGGTAGAGAGAGAGGAGTGTGATGCTTAAATTCAGTGACAACCACCTCTCTTCTTTTTTGCTATTTCTCTCTGAGCCCGGCATAGTTCCGCACTTCAGCCTTTTTTTTATTGCAATTCAATTAACCCTAATAATAATCTATGAAGTTAGTTCACTTGCAAAATTCAAGCCTTCCATCATGTAAAGATAGCAGTGTAGTATCCGACCTGGATGCGCCCACCACAACAAAATGGAAATGAATTTATTTATTTTTATTGCAAGGCAGGCACCGAATTTGTTGGTCCAACGCTAAACTGGTTGAAACGACAATAGGTGTGCGAATGAAGAGTGAAAACGAGGCGTTTTGCAGTAAAAGTATGTGAAAGTGGCAAAAGTCATGCTACAGCAAATTCAATTATTTCTGTATTGCAAATGATGGCAAATTAGACAGAAGATCTCCTAGGTTATGGTTGGTCCATTTTCTAATCATGGATTCATGTGCTACTTAATCCTATCCTTATCTTTAAATCTCATTTGCACGATATTATGGAGTAACCTTTTCTTTTCAGGATTTTATCTCATTTGCTAATATTTCAAGCAATATTCAACCAATTTACGCGTAAACTATTCAATTTTTAATGTTAATCTCAAATCTGTACGTAGTGGCATGTCTATGATATCTGTGAAACGTGTAATTTTATCAATGTTTTAATAAAAAAAACTGCTCTAATTTGGCACAACAATAATGTATAATATACTGTATTAATATTGGCTTGTGAGTAAGGTGATGATAACCGTAGTTCGAAACTATTCGATTTTAGAGTTATTATAACATTTATGAGAATAAACATACATTTGTATGTTAAACATATACTAAATATTTGATATTGTTGCTCAAAAAAAAATAATTGATATTGATGCTCATTTATATCATTAATTGAGTTACCTACCCAAAAAAATATTACTAATTGAGTTGTCCGAAAAATAGGGAATTTGTCGTTGCTTTTTATTTGTGCTATCTACCAAACTACAAAATTACCAAAGGAATATTGTCAACCAAATGTTTGCCAAACAGAGTAGTGACAAATTGAAACCATGTTCAATTTCAAGTTTCAACAGCCTCAATCAAATTGAAACCCATGTTCAAAAAGCTAAAACAATTTTTTTTAAATCATTATTTAATGAACAACTCGATTTTGTTCTTCTATTCTGTTATAAAGCTGACATTTTCATATAAATATATCCTGACATGGATGATAAATTAAAGAGTATATTTATAATGATTCAAGAAAACAAACCCTTCACTAAGTGTTATATACTGGTTATTTGGTTAATACCAGACCACCGTATATAATATATATGATATATCACACTCACATGTCACACCCAATCAGCTTACTTGTAACACAAAGACAAATATCAATACAAAAGTTGTCACTTTATAAAGATTGAATTATTAGCCAAAAAACAGTGTTATTTATTTCATTATTAATTACATGTTTTATACGCATGTCAAGCTTTAGACGTACGTGCTTGTTTTAAGATTAATTTTGATCACCTCTCTAATCAGTGTTAAAAAATAGGGTTAATTTCTTAAAACCACCCGTTAAATATAGCCTTGTGCACAAAACCACCCTTAAAATCCAAAATTTCATTAAACCACCCATAAAAAATATCGGTTAACAATTAGCCACCCACAAATCTTATCTGTTAAGACTCCCGTTAAATATCAAAGCAAATTACAAAAATACCCTTATATATCTACATATCTCCAGACCCAATTTTAACCAAAAGCCCAAATGTCCCGTTCGTACAGTTCATTAGTTCAACACTTCAAACCAAGTCCTATAATTTCCTTATCTGAACAATGGGAAGAAATTGGGTGGTTTTTAGTACAGAGATTCGCGATTGAGTTTTGCTTGAATCCAAGTTCAACCTAATCATAAGAACAAGGATTTGGGGCTTTATTTTTAGTGGGCTTTAACAGTGATTTGGAATTTTACTTAAAATTGAAAAGATGGCCCATAAAGGTATTTTTATATTTTACTTGAATATTTAACGGAAAGCTAACAGGTTTGGGGTTGTTGGGTGGTCGATTGCTAACAAGTAGATTTTATGGGTGGTTTAATGAAATTTTAGATTTTAAGGGTGGTTTTATTTATACACAAACCTATATTTAACGGGTGGTTTTGTGAAATTAACACTAAAAAATATTGTCATGGGCAGAAATAAGATCCATTCACTAGTGAAAAAACATGGCCTATGTGGACAAAAAATAGAAATTATTATTCCTAAAAAGGTACTTTATCATAATTGTAATTTTTGTAATCTGGGACAACATATAAATAGTAATGAATGTAGCCTAGCTAAAACAGTTCTGTACATTATGCTACATTAATGTGAAAACTTCATTATTTGTTAGGATCCATGCTCACTTTGCGGGTATGTTGTTCGAGGAAAATAATGTAATGGGCGTTTGGACTCGGACATGTTCCAAGCACGCCCTAGATCTTCTAATCTATGGAAGGGGATCGTCCATAGTGCTCTGATTTTGTTGAAGGGATTGGGCACATCGATCAACAATGGCCAATCTACTTTCTTTTTGCACCATGCATGGATTCTAAATCGTCCTCTTATTGAGCTAGCCATGCCACCGGATCTGGAGCTGTTATCGGAATATACTATGGTTGAGTGTTGATCCTCTGGAGGTTGGAATAGGGCCCTATTGATGTTGTTCTTGTCGATGGATATCATGAACAAATTAGATGTTGCGAGAGTGGAACCGAGTCTAAGAAGCCCATGATCGTTTTTTTCAAAGTCGGCACATCAACTCATGCAGCCCAATAAAGTGTTAACCAGGGATCGAGCCAATGTTGTCAATCTCTAATATGGAAGTGTCCAACAACGGGCACATCATTTTATGCATGTACTTGGTTCGACATAATAGCATTTTATGCAATGCCAATAGGTATAGATGTCACATGGCAGATTTATCTGATTGTCCTAGATGTGTCCATGAAGAAACCAAGCTCCATGCTCTCCGTGATTGTCGACCGACCATCCTGGATGTTTGGAGAACATTATGTGGGAATTATTTGCCTTCTATCTTCTATTCATGTATGGAACCAATGGGTTAGATTCATGAGAATGAGTGTACGTAGAAGAGATCGATATTTGCGAATAAATTAATTGTGGCAAACATGAAAGGTAAGAAACAAGCTGATTTTTGAAGCCATATATAAATGATCATCATAGACATTCAAGTATTGGTAGTCTCCACTCTCCATGTTCGGAAACGTTTTGGGAGGTGTCCTCAAAGTCCGACTTGGCTTTTGACTCCCACCCATGACTATAGAGATGCGAGAAAAGAAGGCGGAGAAAGTTGGACCACGTACACCATGCATGGTGATTGGATTCCGCTAAATACTAATGTGGATACCTTGGCTAATTCGTCTATTACCCTCCTGAATAATTATGTTGAATTTTCTATTGCTCATGATTTCATTTTAAGCTTTTTAGAGACAAATTTTACCCTCATCTAAAGGTCTTGATAGTTTTTTTTTATTGGGTAAGAATTAGGGTGCTCTCCCTTTAGGGAGGGCGTCCTAGTGCATTCTTGCGAATGAGAACTTGCAGTTCTGGATGATTCGAATGGTGCATAGAGGGAGAATGTGGCTCAGTCTCGCAATTTTATCAGCCACAACGTTGGAACCTCTAGGCACATGAGTAATTCAGACCGATTGGAACCCTAAGAGGGTTACTAGAATATCGGCCATAATAATCTCAACTTCCCACAAGCAGTTTTTCTCACCCTGGGCTGCTTTTAACACTTGTATGTTGTCCCCTTCAATTTCAATGCATTTATACTGTTTTTCCTTTACTAATCCGATGCCATCTCTAAGTGCAAGAGCTTCTGCCTTAAGAGCTGATATTTGTCCATACTTTTTCGCCATTAATTCCATTACCTCGCCCTTATGATTCTTTAGGACTGTTCCTCCCCCTGCTTGTCCATTCTGTAGTCTCGAACCATCAAAGTTGCACTTTATTATCCCTTATTGAGGTCTTTTCCATAATTTTGTTTTTCCTTTTTTCTTTTTAAATAAATGTGTTTTTGTACCTACATATTCTTCATCTTCATTCCATTGTTTCGCTTTTTCCATTGTTCTAATTGTGTCTTAATGTACGTTTGTTGAAAGATCAATTTATTTCTCTGATGCCAAATACTCCACCATGAAATTGCTAAAACAATGAATTCTTTATCTCCTAGTTGATTGAAAAGATCTATTAATATCGTCTTTGGTGCTTTGTTCTGTGCATTGTAACTTCTTAGGGTTTGTTCAATATTTATGTTAATTTTCCTAAGTGTGCTTAGCTTATGTGGGCATTCTTTCACTAGATGTATACTATCTACATCCGTGCAGTTACACATAATGCAACCCCCAAAAGTTGATATATTTTTTTCCCTTAGCCTAGTTTTTGTGGGTAAGCCATTCATACTCACTTTCCAAAGAAATATTTTCACCTTTGGCAGTGTATCCAGTTTCCATATCCAGTTTATTATACTTGGTTCTTGGTGAGAAACTTGAGTGACTAGATTGATTGTTGAATGTGTCGAGAACCATCCATTTTTACTCGGGGCCCAATATAATCTATCTTGAATATTATTATCTAGAATGGGAATTGATGAAATCAATTCCACTCGCTCAATCGGTAGGCTTTGTGTTAATGCATTGATATTCCATTTTTTGTCTTGCGTTATAAAGTCGATAACTCTTGTTTCTTCATTTATAGTAGAAGGGTTATTCGCATATTGTTTTAATGGTCTTTCTAAAACCCAATTATCATCCCAGAATTTTATTGTTTTTCCATCGCCAAGTTGCCATATCAATCCTTTCTTGAACTCCGTTCGTAAATTTATTAGCTTTTTTCATTGCCAAGAGGTGTTTGCTTTAAGTTTGTAGGAGAATAAGTTGTCATTTTTCGTATATTTTTCTTTAACTATCCTAACCCAAATGTTTTATTGTTCAACAATGATTTTCCATAATAGTTTCATGTGTAGTGCTTTGTTCATGTGCTCTGCTTTCCTTAGGCCTAATCCTCCATGTGTCTTAGGTTTACAGATTTTATCCCATCCTATTAAAAGTTTATAATTTTGATCTTTATTCCAAAAGAAAGTTCTATTAATTCTATCGAGGTCTTCATGAATTTTCTTTTGGGAGCATGAAACTTTGCATGATATAGTTTGGTTTTGTGGCTAGATTTGATCTTATAAGAACTGTGCGTCCTTCTTGGGAGAGGGCATTCGTTTTCCATTTAGTAAGTTGACCTTGCGTTTTCTCAACTGATTCCCTGAATGTGTCTTTATTTACTCTTCCATTAATAATCGGGCATCCAAGGTATTTTTCAAGGTTGGTCATAAATGTTATACCAAGCGCTTGTTGTATTTGTTGTTTTTGTTGATTGTTCATGTTCTTTGACGGTTGAAATGCTGGCTTATGATAATTTACTTTTTTCCCCGAAATTACATTGTATTCTTCTACTATTTTCCTTACCTTAGTGCATGCACTTTGGGTTGCTTTAGAAATGATGATAATATGTAAATGTTAAGAAGGGGATTCTTGACCCTCCTCGGGCAATTGGAAAGCCCACAGAGCATCGATCCTTTGCGCACTCTCTTTGGAGTTTTCTAGCTAGAATCTCTGTTGCAATTACAAAAAGAAACGGGGATAACGGATCTCCTTGTCTAAGACCTCTTTCCGGAAAGAATAGATACGTAGGCCCATTATGGACCAAAACTGAGAAGGATACTGTACAAACGCATTCCTTTATTCATCCTATAAATTGCTCATTAAATCCAAATTTTCCTTGAGCTTGGAAAAGATACGTCCCGTCTAATCGATCATAAGCTTTCTCCATATCTAATTTGGTTGCTACCCATCCGTCTTTCGCCTTACTTCCTCTAAATGAATGAAAAATTTCACGCGCAATGAGTACATTGTCTTGTATTGCTCTATTGCTTACAGATGCCCCTTGAAGAGGGTGAATGATCTTATGAATTATTAATTTAAGTCTATCAATTATGATTTTTGAAATGATTTTGTATATTGTTGAACATAGGCTTATTGGTCTGTAATGATTTGTTGATGAAGGATTATCTATTTTTGGTATGAGGGAGATGAAAGTATGATTTATTTGTTTCAAGATTTTTCCTGAATGGAAGAAGCTTTTAACTGCTTTCGTAACCGAAGGGCCAACTTATCCCAATATTTTTTGTAAAATTCTGCTAACATCCCATCCGAGTCGGGCGATTCATTCGATCCAATTTGCATTAACGCAAGTTTCACTTCTTCATTTGTAACCGGTTTGGTGAGGAGAGCATTATCCTTATCCGTTATCTCTCTTGAAATTAATTGAAGGTAATCTTGAGTCAAGTTTTGGTTGACAGGTTCCTTTTCATATCTATGTTTAAAGTCTTTTCTGATTTCTTCTCTAATATTTTCCATTCCTACTATTTGTGTCCCATCACTAGTTTTTATTTCTTTTATATTCTTTCTGCTTCTTTTCCCACTTGCTATTTTATGGAAATATACCGAATTGTTATCATCTAGTTTAATGTGTTTAGTTTTCGCTCTTTGTTCCAATATACTTTGTGAAAGTTAAGTATACTTTCTTTTTGTTTTATTAGTCGTAATTGTTTCTGTATTATGCTTGGTTGTGGTGATACTATTATTTGTCTTTGTAGTTCTACCAATTTGTTTGCAATTTCTTTTAGTTGTTCGAAAACGTTCCCTAGAGTTATTTTGTTCCAGTTCTTTGCACTTGTTTTGAAGAGTTGGGTTTTCTTTATTAGTTTATACAAGTTCGATCCTTGAACATCCAATCTCCATGCCTGCCTTACAGCATTCTGAAAATCTCGTCGATACATCCATATTTTTTCAAATTTAAAGGGCATTCCTTTTGTGATCGCGTCATTGCTTAGATCCACCGAGATTTTACAATAATCAGACGTTGTAAATGCATGATTCGTGGTTTGAATTCCCAAGAACCATTGAATTATACAATTGCTTACTAGAGCTCGATCTTCATAAATATTAGTTTCTTCAGTTTTGTTTTTTCTCCATGTGAAGATATTGTCGTTTGTAGGGATATCTACGAGTTCACATGCATTTTTAAAGCTATATAACCGTTCAAATCTATATGGTTCAGGGTGTCCCCCTCCTTTTTTTCACTTGAGTCCTGGATTTCGTTCAAATCTCCTATTATAATAATAGGTAAGTTAATATCTATCAAAGCACTCATAATATTTTGCCAAAATTCATCTTTTTTATCCGAGTTAGGGGGAGCATAAGCAAAACAGATTGCAATTGTATTTTGTCATCATATTATGGTATTTTAGTATGATAAATCTAGGTTCTTGCATTATAGTGGTTAATTCCTCATTTACTAGTTGGTAAGCTTTCCACATTACACCCAGTCCACCCGCTCTTCCTGAAGCCGGGGACCATACAAAGTTGTCAAATCCCACTTTTCGCCAAACCTGGTCACTTGGTGTTATGTCGGTTTTTGTTTCTACAATGGCCATAATCTGGATTTTATTAATTTTACAAAAGGAATCTATTTATGGCCAGAAAGATTTTCGACATATTCCTCTACAATTCCATAATCCTATCTTCATAATAACTAATATAACAAGATTTAACCTTAATTAAAATTTCGAAATTGGGGTCTATATCCCAGCATTTCCCCTGTGGTAAATATATGAGCTTGCTCTTCAAAATTCTCAAATACATTCCGTTGTGTTTCCCTTTACAGTCCTTTGGTTTACAATTATTTTGATTCCATTTAGTTCCTCGGTCGTTTGCTTCCATATTTTTTGGTCGCAAACTGTTGACGGGTCTTTTCTCTAGACAACACATAAATTTATAAGTCAAGACCCCGCTGAGTATAGGGGAGTCAGGATCGTTCCACGGGAAGCACTGTTGTTTGTTTATCAACTACTAAAAATAAAAACTAAGCAAAATCAACACAAAACACTCATGACCAATCTCGTTAATGACTTTGTCAGGGTCGTTAACGAACCTAGATAACACTACTAACGACCTACAACACAGGTTCGGTACCGAGGCAAATACTCGATAGTGAATATAACGATAGAAAACTCAAATAAGAATAAAAATCTAGGACAAGGGTTACCACAACATAGC
Organism: Fallopia convolvulus; assembly: GCA_964016875.1. Taxonomy (NCBI): domain Eukaryota; kingdom Viridiplantae; phylum Streptophyta; class Magnoliopsida; order Caryophyllales; family Polygonaceae; genus Fallopia; species Fallopia convolvulus. The sequence continues at coordinate 11,343,620 of OZ024731.1, read as the reverse complement.
TATACATATAAACTCGTAAGAAGATAAAGATCATGCCTTTAAATAGATAAATTCATCAACTTTCGTTGATTAGCAAGCAAATCAATCTATTCTCATAAACTAATTCACTCAGTCACTTGTTTTAGGATCAAAGCTCGAAACTTTCGTATTTGAACAATATCAACCTTCAAGTCAATAACTTTCTCTCTCAATCAAGTTAAGAACTCAAATTACCTCGATTCTCATCTAGGCATAAACACAACAAGCAATCTAAAATAGATAAAAAGGCATTCAACACTTCAACCTACTCATCAAACAAGCATAACTATGCCGGGTTTCAACCCCGACCCTAGAATAGAAAACTACTCACTACTCATAACTATAAAGCAAATAACTTCAATAAGAGAAAACATTGAAAACAAAACTACTACTTCAAATTAAATAAGAAAATTATTGTCTTACAAACTTCAGAAGAAACTGAAAACAACAAGAATACCGAATACAAGACACGATTAACGACCCTGGCTTCGCTCTCGTTCCACCTCGACTCGATAATCCTCCACTCGACTTCTCTTGTTCGGCGCTCCTAAAACTGAATTCCAACTCCTCTCTCCTCCTCCTCCTCAGTCTAGAAAGAAGGGTATTTATACTAATAAAGCTATCTAATAAAAAAGCTAGAAGATAAAAACTTTCATAAGAGATAGAAACTAACTCTAAAAAGATAGAAAGATAACAAGACATAAAATATAAAATATAATAACCCTAAGACTCAGTAAAAACCGTACCGACACGGAATTATACGGATAAATTTCCGCAAAGGGTCGGTAGACAACACTAAGATCTCTCGAAAAATTCTATCTCTAAGCCTCGTTAATGACCCTTTACAGCCTCGTTAACGAGCCTGGATTTGGTCTTCTTCAACTCTTCAACTCTTAAAAGCTTGAACTTCGACTTCTCATCTCCATACTCTTCCGTCCTTCACCATAGTACTCCAATTCAGCTCCAAAAAGCATTGTTTCCTTGCTAAAAACCTACAAAAGACACAAAACGGAGTAGCTTCCATACTTTTCACAAAATATGCAAAACCATCCAAAAACATACAAAACTAACCCTAAAACTACTAAAACTAATCCTAACAAACTAATAAAACACACTAAAAACTATACCAAAAACATGAATATCAAAATACCCCATACTTAAACTTGCTTGTCCTCAAGCAATCACTAAACAATAATCAAAACCAAACAATCATACTCATCAAGCTAATAGCCATTATCTAAAAAGCAACTTCAACACATAGCATAAAATAGCAAATGACTATTAACGTCATCACACATATATGCACCAAATAGACATAAGCAAATACAATCCAACCTTACCAGGGATATATGTGTTTCACTCATCTCTCAAGTGTTTAGTTTATAAATTCAATCTCTCAACTCATCTTATATACAAAAACTCATAGAAATTGGAACTTATATCACCAAACTCTCCACCTAAGATTTGTCAAAACAAGCAAAAAATCATCAAGAGAACTTAGGGGGTTCAATGAAAAACTTCATAGAAGCTTCCATTCGGCCCAGTTGTAATGGGGCTTGGTAAAAACAATTAGGCGTGGAAAATATTTTGGCTATGTGGTGCTAATAATATCCGGGAATCAAAGACTCTTAAAAACTCACATATCTTACCAAAACACTCATAAAACAAATACCAAACTCAATCATCAATATGCACTTCCTTTTCACTTACCCAATATATCCTAGAAAGTCTCATTACACAACTCAAAAGAATCCCTGGCCTATTTATTAAACACAAATGCACATCTTACTTCCTTTCTTTCTTTTTATTTATTCCTTCCCTTTTCCTTTCAACCTCCTTTTTATTTTTACTTGCGCAACCTCGTTAACGAACCAACCAGGGTCGTTAACGTGCTTCCTCGTGTATACTTTCCTCTTTTTTTTCAACAAACAACCTTATTTTGTGCATCCTTTATTATCAAGAGATCTTTCTTCTTACAAAATAAAACAAGAGACTTCCAATCTACCCTTCCCATAAACCTTAATTTCGAACCAAACATAACATTTCACTCCCCCTTTTTACACTCAACAAAACAAACCTCTCCAATCTAAGTCCTAATCCCCGGATAGTGTCAAGCTTATCTCGGCTAGGGAAAATTTCTGTGGAGCTAAAAATAAAGGCTTCAGGCTCAAATTGGCTTCAAAAAGAGGGATAATGTAAGGGTGGATAGGGATTAGTAGGGCTTATGAAAAAGTTCTCTATCATATGATCTTCACAAGTAATGAACTATAAATCTTATATAGGTCTCAAGAAATAGATAATCATCACAATTCCAAGAGATAATATGCATATAGAGAGTAAATCACACAAGAAAAGAAGAGGGATTTTAATGTTCTCCCTATAAGGCCAAGAATAACTCACAAGGTAAATTATTGTTGGATTGCATCACTTATGCTAAAAGGTATACATGCTCAGTTTCATCAAATGCCATTCCTCTATAAAAACAACTTCAGAACAAGAATCAGGTTATACTCTCAAAGACATGCTTGCAAGGATTTATATGATCATGCTAGAAACTACTATCATAGAACCATAAAAAAGGGCATCTATCAATTCTAAAACTCTTTTTTTTCAATTTTCAATTTTTTTCAATTTTTATGATTTTTTATTTTAGGAAACAAAAGAACTACTTAAAGCATAAAAGACACAAAAAACACAAGACACTAACTTTTCTAGCCTTTCCCACCCCATACTTAAAATTACAGTGTCCCCGCTGTAATAAAAATAAGCAGAAGAAAAGAAATAGAAAAGAAAAGAAAAAGAAAAGAAAAAACTTACAAGATCGTAAAGCAAAAAACAAAACAAGTCTTCAAACTGAATCAGCACCCAGGTGGTGGAACATAATGCTCAAATTTCCCCATGAAGTCATGCATCGTCCTCTAGCGCTCTGCATCATCCGCCTCTCTCTTCTGATGCCTCACATCCTCGAATGTCATGCGAGCAGAATAGATACTCTCCCATCTATCCATCCTCCGATGAATATGTGTCCGCTGAAGGTTAAGCTGCTGCATTTGAGCAGAAAGATCTTCGGCCCATGGAGGCGGGATACTCGATCCAGTGTACTTGGGCTGAGGCGGTGGTTAATAGTGAGGCTGGAAATGGTCTTGAGAAAGTACCGGATTGTAAGGCATGAGACTGTATGACTGCTGGTCGATAGGTTGTTGCGGGAGGGTCGTTACCGACGTTGTGAGCCTCGGTAGGAGCATCGGTAGAAGCCTCGAAGTGGTCGTGAACGACCCTGACGGGCTCGTTAACGAAGACATTGTTGCCAAGAATTTCAGGATCGAGGTCTTCTTCCTCGATGTCGAGCTCCTCTGTGCCTCCCTCGGTAGCTTCCTCAGTCTCTTCATTGACTTCTTCCATAGCATCTTCCTCTCGTTCAAACATTGACTCGCATGGCCTTAGTGAGGGCTCATCCTGTGGCTTGTGATCTAACGGGAATGCATGACCCGTCCATGACTCGTACCAATTCGGTACGTATAGCAGCTCCATGCTTGATAAGGTGGGCGTTACATCTCGGCCTTGAACTTTGGTAGTGTACCCGCCTTGAACCTGAGTAAAAATTCCGGAACTAAACCAATAGTTCCTGTTGAGCAATTGAGCGTGGGCCGGTGTATAGAGCGAGAGATCGACTCCAAGGTTGGTTGCCAAGAGACTGAGTTCCCGCACCATACTTCCTTTGACTTGATCGACTTTGCAACATAGTATAGCCATTCATACCCCAAGTTCAATGGGGCGGGCTCCTCAAATAGGATGGTGCGAAGACATACAACTTCTATCCTTGTCGGCTTGTTCAACTCTCTCTTGGGCCAGAATGTAGCAGCTAGGACTCGAAGGATGATCCAAAAAATGGGGTTGATGATGCTCGCCCCGGATAGTGCTGCAGCGGAGGGCTCTGCTTCCCCGGTGATATAGCTTGAAGTCCTTGTCACCTTGTAGTCCTTAAGGCTGTAATCTCGAGAAGGGTTTGGGAGCTCAAGAATAACATTGAACCCCGCCAAAGTAAACTCACGGTTCACATTACCGAGCCTGAATCTGATTCGTCCTTCAGAAGTTTTCGTCGGGAACCTTATCTCAAGAGTGGCTAGGAACTCGGATGTGGGGGTCGGGAAGTGTGGTACATTCTCCTTCTTCAACAAGTGAGGCACGCCGAGAATAGAAAAAGCCTCCTTAACATCATCATATAGCCTCATCGCTTTAGCACTAGTCCTCGAGAACCACCTAGTGTAGTGGTCCTTGTCTAGAATGGCGTTGTAGTGGTTCCCTTGTCCTTGAATGCGCAAGATTACATTGTCCATGCGCGGAGGAGATGGGGACCGTTGAGTCCTCTTCTTCTTTTGGGCTCGGGTTGCGGCTCGGCTAGAGCTTGCCATGTGGACCTACAAACAATACGACTTTTCCAAGATAAGATCCACTCAAATCAATAGACAAGAGACCTCATAATTGGTCTCGGAATAACTCTCGGAATGCCTCGTTAACGACCCAATTGGGTTGGTAATGGATCTGGACTGGTTTTTAGGCTTGATAATATGCAGGGTCGTTAACGAACCTGGGCAGGTCGTTAACGAGCCTGTACGAGAACCAATTTCCGTTTCCGAGTGTAAAAGACCCCAAAATTAAGCCATTAATTAAGCATGCATCACTCATAATCCTACATAAGACACACAATCGGGTATATGCACCCCATACTTGCTCAATTACCCATCCCGAACATGCTATAATTTCCCAAGAAACTCATAGTGAAGATCAAATAATTCTAAAACAAGGTAGTTCATGCTTTTCTTAATCAATTTTCAATGGAGAATCAAGCAGGAACAAACAATAGAAATCAAGATCAACCACTAACTTATCAAGCAATAAAATCATTGAGCAATAACGAACATGCCATTCGATCCTCTATATGAAAAAGATATAAACTTTCGACCCTATAAACCATGAATCATGCAAATAGAGAGTTAGGGTTTAGAAATCATACCGTTAGATCGAGAATTGAAGAACAAAGATCGAAAATTTGGGATGTTAACGAGCTCGAATCGCGCCGGTAACGCGTCAAGGGTAGCGAACTCGTTAACAAGGGTGGGACTCCGAAGTTCGGTGGTGGTGAGATTTCCGAATCGGCGGTGAGAAATATCGGTAGGATTTTTGAAAGTTTAAGCTTTTGGATTGAAGATTTGAGAGTGGACTTTTTGGGAGGTTTGGAAGGGTTTTATAGGAGAAGGCTAGAGGTAGGGGAAGGGTGAAAAGGGCGGCACAATGGGTATAGATAGAAGATAAATTAGGGTAGAATTTCTTACCTGCCCGTTTTACCAATTTGGGTTGCCGAACTGGGTCGTTAATGACCCTGGGTTGGGTCGTTAACGAGCCTCCGTAGCCCCTTTTTGAGTGATTTACGAGCCCAACTCCTGCATCTTGTTTGCTAGAAAATATTCTATCTTTCTACTCTAAAAACTACCACTAAAATTAAATATAAAACTAGGAAAAAGAATTTAAAAAAGAAAAGAAAGAAAACTAAACTATACTAAAAGCGGGTTGCCTCCCGTAAGCACTATTTTTAACGTCGTCAGCCCGACATACTTACTTTCTTAGTCAAGGTGGTTCTCTTGCAGCTAAGTCGGGGTTTTGAGGGACCCCATACTTAGTTCTGTAAACATTATCGGTTCTTGTCACTAAATTTGGTCCTCTATCCTCTAATAAGATACCCGGTATTCCTACACAAGGGTTAGTGAAATCCGAAAACCACGGAGGCTTGGACTCCTCTATAGCACCAATAGTGGGGTATGGTGTAGGAATAAAATATGGAAGAGAATTATACCCTGTATTAGTGAATTCATGGTTAGAATACTCACCTTGATTGATTGGAAAAGATTCTGATACCGAGGTCGTTGGAGCGATTGCTGACCTTGCGATACCGAGGTCTTCATTATAGCTTTGCATGTAGATATCAGGACTGGACCAAGGGGGGTCGGTAGCGAATTGTGTGAAATTCTTGTCCACTTCAGTAATTGGAGGTTTATCGTTAGGAGCAAGTGTATCGAGTTCTGGCTGGGTCAACTTGATCTGTGCAGCCGCAGTTGGGTCATTAGCGTTTTGATCAAGGCTAAATTCCACGCGTTCTTCTCCAATATCAAAAGTGAGGAGTCCTTTCCGCACATCGACCCTAGCACCTGTTGTAGCTAGGGATGGCCTGCCTAGGATATTGGGGACGTGAGGGTCTTCAGGCATATCGAGGACGATGAAATCATTTGAAATAAAGAATTTCCCGACTTGAATGGGGTAGTCGTCCACGACTCCTGTGGCCTTTATGCTTGATCTGTCTGCCATGTAGAGGTTCATGTCTACAGACTCCAATGGTCCCATGTTGGCTTTTGACCAGATTGAAAGGGGAAGTAAACTAGCACTGACTCCCAAATCACATAGAGCTTTGAATTTGTTGTCGCCTATGCCAATTGTTATGGCAAATCTCTCTGGATCTCCTAGCTTTTCTGGTAGAGCAATAGATCGGACCTCGTCTTGCAGCTCTGTGATGGATCTTTTCCTGCTAAGAATATCTTTCAAAAATTTTGTGTAAGCCGGCATTTCGCTTACGACCTCAACGAATGGGATGGAAATATTAATGCCCTGGAGAATTTTTACGAAACGCTTGAACTTACTCTCAGTAGAGTCCTTACACGCTTAACTTCTGAGTTTTTTGTCCTCACTCGAACTCAGAAAAGGAAGAGCTTTTATTGAAATACGTAGCACCTCAATCTCTTATAAATCTTTGGGGGTGTTATAATCTCCCCCACTTAAACACTTGAAGTCCTCGTTAAGGCCCAAGGACCACCCTCTAGGTCGAGTGACCGCCCTTCGGGCCAAGCCAACTCGTCACCCAGAGTCGGCTCTGATACCATTTTAAGGCCCAAACCTTTAGAAGCGCAATCTCATTCCAACCTGAGAACTTTCCAGGAGGTCACCCATCCTAGTATTACTCTCGCCCTTGCACGCTTAACTTTTGAGTTTTTTTGTCTTCACTCGAACTCAGAAAAGGAAGAGCTCTTGTCGACATAGGTAGCGCATCAATCCCTTATAAATTTTTGTGGTGTTACAAATAACATAAAATGTTCAATTTTTATAAAGATAATATGTAATTTATATAAAAAAAAATAGATTTTACCCCATGTGTTAATTGAGTATACTTATAGATTTTTTCATTATTTGTTGAGATCTTGCCTTAAACTTAAGTTGAAAGTATTACAATATTAATTTCACTTGAATTAAATACTTTTAAATACTTTTTTTATTTTTTTATTGAGATACTAATATCATACAATGCTCACTTTTTATAAAGATAATAATTAGATCAGATTGTCTAGAAAATATAATATAAATTAAAACATATATATTAAAACAATTTTTTAAGTTAATTTATTAAAGTTATATATTAGGGTTTTTATCTTGGACTTCTTAATGAATAAAATAACATATATATTAATTAAAACATTAATATAAAAATTAGTAGAGAACATAATGTAAACAAAAAATGAATAAAATATATTACTATAAATTAAAGATAATTATAGTAGTGTATCTAAGAAGGATAATATAATTTTATTAAATATTATTTAAAATATTATTTAAATTAATTTATTAAAACTATAGTACATGGTGCAATTTTTTAAGTAAAAATGATTTCTGTTTTATAATGTATTAGATAGATTTTATAAAACTAAGCCAAGCCTTTTCCTCACATTTTGAAACATTGAGAAGTTGATAAAAGAATTTTCAAATGGCAATGCATGAAATGAGAGAATTACAACACATCACATCACTACACTACACAACACAACACACAAACATGTCCAAGCAAAGTCGGAGATTTGCCATAATTAGACCTCCAAAGCCCTTTTCGTCCATCTAACCCAATGTTGAGATGGTAAGGTGAATTCTCAAAGTTTAGGAGAGGAGGCTCCATGAGGTATCTCTTTGGCAACTTCACTCGAACAGACTAACAACCAAGAGAATAGCAACCTGAAAAGAATACAAGACACCTAATTACAAGATCAAAATTTTAAAGGTAAATCCAACATCCTTAAAAAGAAGATCTAACAAATAAGTGTTAACTAAGATGATGATGATCATCACCATCATCGAAATTGTAATAGCCGCTATTTCCAATAAAAAAGAAACGACTATTTTATTAATTCAATTATTTCTCTATAATAACAAGATTAGTCTTTATTATGATTATTCATAATATAATAATAAACTTGGTTAAAAAATCTAACTTGATAACAAATAAAAATTTAAATAATTAATTATAAAGACTATTTTGATTTAATTTTGTTAAATTAAGTTCTAAATATGGGCAAAAGAAAAAAAATGTGAGGCGTCAGACTCGAATCCATAACCTCTTGCAATTCCAAACACCCAACACTCCATCATTCCACTATGCTATCAAGACTTTTTTGTCACTGGAACAAATAAAGATCTTTTATTTCTTTCTTTCCCTCCTTGCAAGAAGCTCCCATGGTGGGATATTGATTTGACACTCAATCAATTGAGCTTCTTCCACCTCTCATCTTCCCCAATCCCTCCTCCTCTCCACCCCCTTTCTCCTCCAATCCAATCCTTGCAAAGAAGCACACCCTCCACCATTCATCAATGATCTCCTCTTCCATGAGAGGTCCTCTACAATGGTGATGGATTGATATTTCATCATTTCCACAAGAAAAAGGGGTATTGGGCAAGAGGACAAACAAATACAGAATTCCAAGTCATTTTCATTCATCTCAAACCTCAAATCCTAGATTTGAATTATTTCTCAAATCTGATTTTTCTAAAAATTCATACAAGAAACCTCAAGTTTTGCATGATATTCAATGATCGATTCCAAGCTCGTTTCTCCACCAAATTTTGTGATTCAAGTCCCTAAAGGCAGATGAAGGAATTGCCTACAAAATCTCTCAATCAATTGGGCACAAACACTACAAAAATCGAGCCAAAAATGCATCCAAACCAGTCGACCTGGTGTAGTTTCGAGTTTTCCGGGCTGGTGACGAGCGATTTTCTCCAAGCTCGTACGCCTTCGCTCCGCATCCATTTCCTCCACCTTTGCCAATAGTAGAAAGAGGGGGACGAGAGGTCCTAATTTTCGCACCTTCCAGCCTCGCTCCATTTCCGGTGTCGCCGATAGGATCGCGTGAACCTCCCACGACAACCAACATGCAACGACTCCAGGAGAATGGGTTGGAAACGAACGATTTTCCCGACCACCACACACCGTCGTTAGGCCTCCTTAGCTCGATCCATTGCCAACAGTCGGTAGAGGGTGTGTCCGGCTGTTGACTATCGTTGGAAGCGCCAACGATGGCCACCCCTTGACGACGCAGTTCACCGACGAAAATAACTTGTTGTGCTGTTTTTTTCGCTTGGAAAGAAAGAAAAGAGGTGTGGGCTGACCCACCTCGATTTCCGTGCACATCACCCGAACTAGTTGAGTATGTATTATTATAAAATTGAATTAAGAATTCACATTAAAAATAATAATAAAGGAATATTATTATTTGGATCTCTAATACGCTCTAGATTAATATGGTTATCTCTTGTATTTTAGGCATGATTTGAGTGTGTTTAGGTTAGTTTTGAACATAATTGTAATATGAAGACCGAAGGCACGATTTGAAGAATTGCAACAGTTTTGAAGACAAGTGTTGATTTGGAGTTATTTTAACGTCATTTTCTTGTGATGCATCGTTCGGGAGCTACGGTGATCGGATTAAGCTGAAATTGGTATCATTGGAAAGCTAACTCGAAGAGCTACAATTCATGTTTGTACGGCGAGTTCAAATTTCAACTCTAAGTAGGTCAAAACCACCTTCGAAGTTGACATTAGAAAGCTGTCAGAAGACCCGCGACCTCGGCCTAGTACCCACGCCCGCGGTGTTGGCCTTATCTGCGAGGATGGAGAGACGCAAAAGACTCGTGCCCGGGGAATGGACCCGCGCTCGCGGGTGGTTGAGTTTCAGCGCAGACTTCATTTATTTTATCTTATGTTTTTATTTTATCTTTAGTATTTAGTTTTATTCGGTTGTTTCTAGTATTTAAGACCTAGTTTCGTATTCAGTTGAGGGGAGCCTCTTTTTAGTTTTTAACCTAGAGATTCTTTCAGTTTTTATGGAGAGCTAACTCTTTGGGGTTTGTTCGAAGGTGAAGCTTTGATGTATGAACTCGTGATGTTTTGGTAATTGATTTCTATCATTTGGTTAATATTAATTCTCTTGTGCTTTATTATATGAATGTTGATTGATTCTGCATGAGTAGCTAACTTGTTGAATTGATTGATTTTCTACTGTTGGATTAGATTTGGACCGTGGACAAATCTGTTATGTGAAAACAACTTAGAACTTAGATCTGTTGTCTATGCAACTAGGTTTTAAGAAGAGAATTGATTATGTTATTTCAATCGACTCGTAACTTGGTTGTCTTGACTTGTATCCTGCATATCCTTGTTCTCTATGCTAATTCTAGGTTAAGCGTCCTTGCCTAGGGTTAAAGAATTGTTTGGACCGTGGACTTGCAATTGCTAATGATTAGGATTGGAATTAATCATAGGTGTAAAAGGAATAAGTGGATGAATCTGTGATCGAATGATTATTTTAGAGTGGATCGTTTGAATAAAATTGTTTCTCTATTGTTTTGTTTGATTGTTTGTTATCTGTTTCTTAGTTTAGTTTAGTTTAGATCTTTCTCTTGATTTCCCCATGTCTTTAGTTGGTAAAAATATTGTTACTAGAAGCCGCAAGTTCTCTTGGGTACGACCCCGACTTACTTGCTATACTAGCTTGTATTATGGTTAATTATCTTTGTTCTTGGCATAACGACCTAGGGGGAGTCAATCTCCTCCCTAAATTATTAAATTAAATAATTTAGAATGAAATACTTCTTTTAAAGAAAGAAAATAAGGAAAGGTTGAATAAGAGAGGAAATAAGAATTTTAATATAAATTCATTTCTTTATTTCATACCGAATTGCTAGGTTAAAACTTTCGAGTTCTCTAAGTCATCCTAAATATCTGAGCCCTCTTGAAAGTTTGAACGAAATTCAAGGCAAGTGGATATTCTTCTTGAAATCGTTTCGATATATCGATTACATTGATATATCGATTTCTATAAATAATGACACCTTATTATCGTTATTATTATTCGAATGCTAGAAGTGAACTTAGTTAACGCACTAAATGACCACATGATGAAGTCGCCAGTTACAAAGACTCCAACCAGTGATGACGATTGATGACGTCGTGTGCCAAGCTTAGCCATTTGTGATACAAGTCACATCAATCACACCTTTTACCAATGGAAGCACAACACTTTACAAGCCTTACATTACACTAATCAATGATTGATGCTTTGGAAGTCAACAAATCTTTCCCACATCGGAGAACCTCAAAGCTTCAACTAAACCACATCATCTACCAATGAAAACAAAACACGTCGCACACCTCACGCTTCACCAATCAATGGTTGACACTTTAAAATCAATAAGTCTCTTCCACATCGAGAAAATCCAACTTTCAAAAGTTCCCAACATCTGTAAATAGTTTAAGGAGAAGGTTTCATGAATCACAAAATATCTCTAGCTCATGTTATCTCTTTGTTAATAAAGACTCGACGTGTTAAAATATTCTAAATAACCTCTCTATTTATGAGAGATAATCCTAAGGTTCTAAGTCGTTGTTTGCATGAGAGAAAACCAAAACTATAAAACCTAAGTTTTAGAGTAAGAGAAAAAATGCACATAATCTGAACGCGATTGATCAAAATTGTAGAATTTCTTTTAAAACGTGTGTGAATTGTTGTCATGCACACAAATAAAGAGTAAAATCTGCTACATGCCTGTTTGTTATTAATTTAAATTCTTGAATCTAGTTCTCATTTATTTCGGGCTTCAACATATAATACTAGAAGGTCATGAACTAATGTATACGCAGAAATTTACACAGAGACTTACACTTCTTGCTCGCCATAAGAACTTGCCCAACCAAAATTATAGGACCCTTTGTCGACTGAAGAATGAACCCTATGAAGGGGAATAGTAGCCTGAAGGGAATACAAGAAAGCCAAATAACTAATCAAAACTCTAAAGGTAAAATCAACATCCTCAGAAATAAGATTTAACAAATAACTGTGAACTAAGAGAATAGTGAGAGATATTATTATTGTTATTCTAACTATAAGGATAAGAAGCATAGAACAATACTGATGTGTCCAAAACAGTAAAAGCAAGAAGTGGGCCCGGGGTACCAAGAGTAGGTGGGCCCGGAGGGACCCCCAAAGGCAATTTGGGGATCCACACCCATATCCTTCGTTTATTTAAAATAAAACTCACGCCCTCGCAAGGTCTCTCAACTCTCCGAGACGAGGTCTCGACCTCGTCACCGACTCTACTAACACACCCGCCCACTCAAACCAATCACAAGCGACCTCACTCCCGAACCAATCACCAGCAACCTCACTCCCGAACCAATCACAAGCGACCTCATTCTCGGACCAATCAAAAACCCTTATTCCGGGCATCCCACATCGAACCTTGGCCTAAACTCGGCCCCCCAATTCTCTATAAATAGAGAAGAACCTCATAGGAAGAAGGGGTCGAAAAACCACTTGAACTCAAGAACTCTCTTGTTTGTTAAAGATCGGCGTGATAGGAACACCGTCAGAAGACCTCGCTACAGACATGAGAAATCCACAAAAAGACCCCAAGTCGTACAGGGACCTCGCCCACACCAAAAACCTCGCTACAGAACCTCACAAAACTCTCTACACCACGTCCCCCAAATCTACCTCGCCCTAGAATCGACCTCGCAACATTTAGGTTTGATCTCGAAACCTTGTAGGAGGTCTAGGTGTGATTCTCAAAGTTGTTCGTCAACCTCGTAGCCGCTATTTCGGGTATACAGTGTGACGCAGACCTCACGGTCCCACGTGGGTATGACCTTCACCTCCGAGGACGCCGAAGGACTCCATATGCCCCACTCCGACCCCCTGGTGATACACGCTCAATTGGGCTCAAAGATAGTGAAGCGGATACTGGTGGACACGGGTTCTTCCGTGGACATCATGTATTTTGGCGCTTTCGAGCAACTGGGGATCTCCGCGACATCTTTGAGGCCCTACGCTGGGAAGCTCACCTCCTTCTTGGGAAACGAGGTTGATGTCGCTGGTCTCATAGACCTATGGATGACCCTCGGTACTGGCTCAACAACGAGAACCGAGGTGATAGAATTTACGGTGGTGCACCTACCCTCGGCCTACAATGCAATCATCGGGAGAGTCTCCTTGATGAAATTCCAGGCAGTGGTCTCCATCTATCACCTTAAAATGAAGTTCCCCACCAGCGGAGGTGTCGGAGAGGTGAAGGGCAACCAAGAAGAGGGCCGCATCTGCTACATGACCTCGGCAAAACAAAAATGCTCCGTGTTCATGGTAGAGACTTCAGGCGAAGCAGATCTCGAGGTCCGGGATTTCACAATACCCACCCCCGAGGCAGAAAGAAGGGTGATTACCCCCTTCGAAAACAAATCCGAGAAGATCTACCTCAGGGGTTGCCTCACTAGAGATGCAGCAGCGTCACTAGAGCCCCTGCTTGCTGGGTCCCGCGACGTGTTCGTCTGGACTGCAAAAGATCTCCAAGGTGTACCTCGGACATTGGCCCAGCACTCCCTGAACATCGACGTCGCCATTCGCCCTGTGGTGCAGCGTCGAAGAAAAATGAACGAAGAAAGGGCAACCACCGCAAGTGAAGAGGTGGCCAAGCTGCTGGCCGCAGATTTCATACGCGAAGTCCAGTATCCGAAATGGCTGTCCAATGTCGTATTGGTCAAAAAGGCCAGCGGCAAGTGGCGGATGTGTGTAGACTTCAAGGACCTCAACAAGGCATGTCCCAAAGACAGCTACCCTCTGCCCTCGATCGATGCACTCGTAGATTCAACTGTTGGGCACGAGGTCTTGAGCTTCCTCGACGCCTACTCGGGGTACAACCAAATCTCGATGAATCCTCGTGACGAGGAGGAGACGTCCTTTATTACCCAGCAGGGGACATACTGTTACAAGGTCATGCCGTTTGGCCTCAAGAACGTCGGGGCCACATTCCAACGCCTCATCGATCGGGTTTTCAAAGACCACCTGGACAGGAACGTATCGGCCTACGTTGACAACATCGTGGTACAAAGCAAGGGCCCCGAGGAGCACCTGGCTGACCTCGCCGAGGTTTTCACTACCCTCGGACACCACCAGCTCAGCCTAAACCCCGAGAAGTGCGTTTTCGGCGTCTCATCGGGGAAGTTTTTGGGATTCATGATCAGCGAACGCGGGATCGACGTCAACCCCGCCAAAATAGAATCTATCCTCGCAATGAGGTCTCCCCGATCTCGTACCGAGGTGCAACGACTCAACGGTGCTGTAAATTACTTGGGGCGATTTTGCTCCCGTTTAGTAGACAAGTACCTCCCATTCTTTGCCGCCCTCAAAAAGAATGATAAGTTCGTCTGGGACGAGAGACTCGAGACTGCCTTCTCCAAGTTGAAGATCTTCCTCACCAAGCTCCCCACCCTGTCACCTCCGCATGCGGGCGAAGACCTGCGACTATATGTAGCGGTGAGTCCCGAAACCGTCAGCGCGGTGCTCACAAGAGAAGCCATGCACCCGGTATACTTTGTGAGTCGCGTGTTCCAGCCTGCGGAGCAGAGATACTCCCCGGCAGAGAAATGGCGCTGGCCGTAGTGACCGCCGCAAGGCGTCTACGCCCATACTTCCACGCACATCCCATCCAGGTCCTCTCGGACCTCCCACTCCGTCAAATTCTGCATCAGCCCTCCCTCTCCGGTCGTATGACCAAGTGGGCCGTCGAGCTCTCCGAGTTCGACATCAATTAACTCCCGAGGACCGCGATGAAGGGACAAGCCCTTGCCGACTTTATGGTGGAGGTCACCTTCCCCGAAACAGACACAAGCTCGGACGAATGGAAAGTGTTCGTTGATGGCTCGCGATGTGACGCCGGTGGCGGGGCCGGAGTGTTCCTCGCTGGCCCCTCAATCGAGACGGAGTATGCTCTCAACTTCGCCTTTGATTCCACCAACAACGACGCCGAGTATCAGGCCATGATCGTCGGGATCGAGATGGCGCTACTTAACGGAGCCCGCAAGATCAGGGTCTACACAGATTCCGAATTGGTGGCACGACAACTCAACGGCCAATACGACACCAGGACAGGTTTTCTGCCCGCCTACCGAGCAAAAGTGAAGGCCTTGGTCTCATGCCTAGAGACCTTCGCGGTGGAGTCAATCCCGCGGACCTCAATCACAAAGGCGGATGCCCTCGCCAGGTTAGGCTCCACGCTTCCCTTGGATGTGGGGAACCGCGTGATGGTGGAGAGAAAGCTCTCACGAAGCGTCGATAGTAAGGTCCTGTCCATAAGGACCGAGGACTGGAGGTTCCCAGTAACGAGGTATATACAAAGCGGCATCCTTCCAGAGGAACCCGCGCTGGCCAGGAAACTAAAAATGCAAGCTGCCCGCTATTGCGTCGTCGGTGACCAGCTTTACAACCGTGGCTACGCTGAACCCATCCTGCTATGCATACCACCCGAGACCACGGACCACGTCCTCTACGAGGCCCACGAGGGAGTTTGTGGAGGGCACCCGGGGTGGAGGTCTTTGGCACACAAGATCGTCCACTTGGGGTACTTCTGGCCCACTCTCCGACAAGATGCAAAGGCTTACGTCCAAAGATGCGTCGGATGCCAGAAACACGGGAACATCCAACACACCCCGACGGCTCCCCTCCGCAGCATTCACGCACCATGCCCATTCGCGATATGGGGAATGGACATTTTAGGCCCTTTCCCCAAAGCTGCTGGCCAAGTGCAATACATTCTGGTTATCGTCGACTACTTCACGAAGTGGGTCGAAGCACAGGCAATGACAAAAATCACCGGGGCAAAGGTCTGCGAATTCCTGTGGAAGAACCTCGTCTGCCGTTTTGGTGTCCCCATGACAATCATGACCGATCATGGCCCCCAATTCGATTGCGAAGAGACTCGGACTTTCTGCTCTGAGCTGGGCATCGACCTCAAATTTTCCTCCGTGGCCCATCCCCAGTCCAATGGCCAGGTAGAAAATATCAACGCCCGCATCTTGACAGACCTAAGAAAGCGCCTGGGCATGGCACAAGGTCGCTGGGCCGAATTACTCCCACTCGTCCTCTGGACGTATCGCACGACCTCGCGCCGCGCAACGGGCGAAACCCCCTTCGCTCTTACCTACGGGGCGGAGGCCCTCGTTCCCGTGGAAACCCTGATCCCATCGGCGAGGGTGTACAACTTCGACGAAAAAGAAAACGAGGCCAACCTCAGGGTCGAACTGCAATTCCGAGACGAAATCCGCGAGGTGGCGGACCTGCGCTCTAGAGAATACAAGCGACGTGTCGCCGTATATTGATATTCGCATTTTTAGTATAGTTTTTGATATGTTTTCTTTGCTTATTAGGTTTAGTTTTGTTTAGTTTAGGCTTAGTTTTGAGTATTTTTAGATAGTTTTGCATATTTCTGTGAAAAGAGTGGAATCTACGCTATTTTGTGAATTTTGTAGGTTTTAGCGAGGAAAGGAGCTGAGTGGAGTTGAATTTGGAGCATTACAGAGAAGGACGGAGGAGTGCAAGATTGAAGAAGTCGGAGCTCGAGAGTACAAGAGGAAGTGTTGAAGAAAACAAAGCCCAGGCTCGTTAACGAGGCTATGAGGGCTCGTTAACGAGGCCACGAAAAAGAAGATATGGAGTATTATTTTATAATTCACCGATCCTGAGCGGGAATTTATTTCCGTATCGGTTGAGTATCTTTTTAGAATCTTTTGGGGTTGTTAGAATATGTATTTTAGGTCTTAATATCTTTTTAGATTTTATTTCTATCTTTTAGGGATTGTTTATATCTTTTTAGGAAAGTTTATATCTTTTAGCCTTTTTAGTTTTTAGCTTTTTAGTATAAATACCCTTCTATCTAGCATAGAAAGGGGGAGCTTAATTTTAGAGGAGATTTTAGGAAGGACCGAAGGAGAGAGAGAGAAGTTGGATCGGAAGAGGACCGCCGAGGCTCGGTAGAAGACGGTTGTCGGGTGGTCGGTGGTCGTGATTGTGGTTCGGTATTTTTATGTTTTTCGGTTTCTTCTGAATCTCTATAAGACGATATTATTCTTATTAATTTGAGTTTGCGTTTTGTTTCAATGTTTCTTATTATTGAAGTTTTTAGTTTCTTAGTTATGATTAGTGAGTAGTTTCTTTTTCTAGGATCGGGGTTAAACCCGGCATAGTTGAGCATGTTTGATGTGTAAGATTGAGTTGTGAATGCCTTTTATCTTTAATTGAGAATTGTTTGTTGTGCTTAATACCAAAACGAAAGTGGAGGTAATTTGAGCTTTTAACTGAATTGAAAGAGGAAGTTAGTAACTTGAAGGTTGATATAGTTTGAAAACGAAAGTTTTAAGCTTTAGATCTAAAACAAGCAATTAAGTGAATTAGGATGCGAAAGTAGATTAATTTACTTACTAAGTCAACGAAAGTTGATGACTCTATCTGTTTAAAGGCATGATCTTTTCTTCTTACGAATTCTTATGCTTGGCTATGTTGTGGTGTCCCTTGTCCTAGATTTTTGCTTTATTTGAATTATTTCTAGTGAATCTTCGTTGCTGAGTACTTGCCTCGGTACCGAATTTTAATTAGAATTTAATTAGGTCGTTAGTTTAGTATTTTGTGTTCGGTGGTTCGTTAACGACCTTGACAACGTCGTTAACGAGGCAGCTCGTGAGTGTTTTATTTGTATTTGTTTGATTTTGGTTAGATTGATAAACAAACAACCTTGCTTCATGTGGAACAATCCTGACTCCCCTGTACTCAGCGGGGTCTTGATTATAAATTTATTTGTTGTCAAGAAACCCTCTCAACAAATTGGCGTCGTTGCCGGGGAAGCAACGAGTTGTTAGTTTATCTTCGGGATCGGGAATATCCCGACCCCGTTTTTGTTTTTAATCTCTGTTTTCTTTGTTTGTTTTCTCAGTGTATGCCGGTAGGACGAAGAAGGCTTCAGTTTGATAACACAGGTTATTACTCAGAACCAGAACATTCCCTGCACCATCGACTCCGAGGAAACCGAGCCATGGCCACAGCAGAAGAGATGGCTCGAGAGTTAGAGATCCTCCGGACCCAGATGGAGGCACTGAAAGCCGAGAAGGACGGCGCAAACGCAGAAGCTGAGCGTCAACGAGCTGACAAGGCTCGACTACAAGAAGAGCTAGACGCCTATCCAAGGAATGCCAAGCAATACATGCATCCAGAACTGAGGGTGCCAGAATCCTCTATTGTGCTTCCAGCGATAGAGAAACCTTTTGAGATCAAGTCTCAATTTATATCCTTAATTAAACGGGCTCAGTTTGAAGGGAAACCTGTTGAGTGCCCTATGGAGCATATTAGAAATTTTATTGATTTATGTGACACCATAGCTGTTGAAGGTGTCTCGTTAGAATATGTTCTGTTAAAAGCTTTTAGATGGTCTCTTACTGGAAAGGCCCTGGACTGGTTAGAGAGCCTACCTTCTAAGTCTATCAGGACTTGGAAAGCTTTGTATGATCAATTTCTTACAAAGTTTTTCCCTCCTTCCAAGACAACAGAGTTAAGGAAACGCATCACCTCTTATCACCAGTTGCCTAATGAAACATTTGTTGAAACATGGGAAAGATTCAAAGAGATGCTTAGACAGTGCCCTACTCATGGGCAACCTTTATATGTTTTGCAAGAAATCTTTTTCCAAGGTATCAACGTAGAGACCAAGAACCGCATCAACACGCATACTGCGTGCGGTTTTATAGAGATGAACCCGACAGAGGCGTGGGAACTGTTGGACAAGCTGGCGAATTACGATGCTATGTACGGAACCCAGCAGGCTCCACAAACTCAAAAACGTCTCTATGTACCC
This sequence comes from Fallopia convolvulus, assembly GCA_964016875.1. Lineage (NCBI taxonomy): Eukaryota > Viridiplantae > Streptophyta > Magnoliopsida > Caryophyllales > Polygonaceae > Fallopia > Fallopia convolvulus. The sequence goes on along the minus strand of OZ024731.1, from coordinate 11,324,567 downwards.
AACCGAGATGAAGTTGACCCCGATGTTAAAAATCAATTCTTACAAGATGAGGTCAACCGTCTGAGGAAACAGGTAAGTTTTCTGAAATCCTCTCAATCATGTCAAGAATGTGGTTCTTCTGCACATAGTACTTCTGCATGCACTAACATTGAGCAGGTTAGAACCGCTGAGACAATAGTTGAGATGAATTACATGAGAGGATCCTACAGGAACCAGCCTAATTATAATGACAGGTCGAACAACTATCAACCATGGGGCAATCAGAATACAAGTCAAAATTACGCAAGGCCCCCACCAGATAGAAGACCTGCACCATATCGACCTCCAGGCCATCAGGAGACGCCATCATGGGTTCAGGAGATAAAAGAGAGCATCAACGGAGTGAACAACAAGGTTGATGACGTTCAAGCCAAGCTGAACCGACAAGATAAAAGATGGGGAGAGTTCGATATTTGGAATAGGAGCGTTGATTCCCAACTAGGGGACCTAGCTGCACGGATTCCAAGACCACAAGGGCAACTCCCGGGCCGCCCCGAGGAGAACCCCAGAGGCCAAATAGCAGCGGTACACCTCAGAAGTGGGAAGACACTACCGGAGAGAATTCAAGCTGAAGAGAAGGAGGAACAGGACCTCGCTAACCAGCTCGTTAACGAGCCAGCGAGAGCACATACCGAGCCCACATACCAGAGTGACGAGGCTCCGAGGGTATCTAACGACCTTAACCCAGGTAAGTCTACTAATCCGAGCCTCCCTCTCAATCCTAGGGTAGTTAACGACCCCACCAGGGTCGGTAACGACCCGCCAAGGACATCAATCGACCCCAGTGTCGACCCGGTAGTCTCACCTCTCGAGCCTAACTTGGTTCCGAGAATGGTGAAATCTCTTCCATTTCCAACTAAGAAATCTATGGACTCTACTGAGAGTAAGTTCAAGCGTTTCGTTAAGATTCTTCAGGGCATTAATATTTCCATCCCATTCGCTGAGGCCCTAAGCGAAATGCCGGCTTACACAAAATTTTTGAAAGATATTCTTAGCAGGAAAAGGTCCATTACAGAGTTGCAGGATGAAGTCAGATCGATATCTCTACCAAAAAAACTGGGAGATCCCGGGAGGTTTGCAATCACAATCGGCATAGGCAACCACAAGTTCAAAGCTTTATGCGATCTTGGTGCTAGTGCTAGACTTGTTCCGCTCTCAATCTGGTCTAAAGCCAATATGGGACCACTAGAGCCAGTAGACATGAATCTATACATGGCAGATGGGTCAAGTGTCAAAGCCATAGGAGTAGTGGACGATTACCCTATTCAAGTAGGGAAATTCTTTATACCGAATGATTTTATCGTCCTTGATATGCCTGAAGAGCCTCATGTCCCCATAATTCTCGAGCGACCATCCTTGGCCACAGTAGGAGCAAGAGTAGATGTGCGGAAGGGACTCCTCACTTTTGATATAGGAGAAGAACGGGTGGAATTCAACTTGGATCAAAAAGCAAATGACCCAATTGGAGTGGCACAAATAGAGTTGGCTCAACCCGAACTCAACACAACAGTCCCTACCGAGCCACATCCGCCGATCACTGAGTCCCACATGTATGAGTTCAAACAAGGCCCTACTACAGAAGTTACAGAAAAATCGAAACCACCTTGGCTTTCGGACTACACTAACAATCCAGGGATATCGAGCTTGCTGATAGAAGAAAAGGGTCCTAATTTAGCAATTCAAGCACACAGAGGCAGTAAGGCTACAAGCAGGGTATCTCAAGACCCCAACATGGCCATACATGAACCACCATGAGACTAGCAAGGAAGCTCGTCGGGCTAACGACGTTAAACATAGCGCTTACGGGAGGCAGCCCACTTTTTAGAATAGGTTTATTTTATTTTATTTTATTTTATTTTTCTTTTTAGATTATTTCTTAGCTTTCTTTTAGTTTTCTTTTTAGTTTTAACTAGGATAGAAATTAGAATTTTTAGAGCTAACAAGATTTCAGGAGAAAGGGATCGAAAAATCACTCAAGAAGGCCACGACGGCTCGTTAACGACCCACCCAGGCTCGTTAACGACCCGGTTCGGAAGACCCGACTCGTCACAATACGGGGCAGGTAAGTATTTTAACCTAATCTATCTATTTTAACCTAGTCGCCGCCCCTCCCCTTCTACCCTTACCCTTCCTATATAAACCCTTCTACCCCCTTCCAAAATTCTACCACAATCCTCTCATAATTCACTCCCTCTCAAACCCAAAAATACTCTCAATCCCTCTCCCTTCTCTTCCACCGAGTCGGAATCCCTCACGCTACCGATCACCGAGGGGCCGTAGTTACCGGAGCTCGGAAACCGTTCACCGACGAGGCCAAAGCTCGTTAACCACCCCGATTCCGACCCTTGTTCTTCAAATTTCTCGGTTCTCCGGTATGATTTCTAAACCCTTGCTTGAAATTGCATGATTGATTATCTATAGGGTCGAAATTTCATATCTTGAATCATGATTCTTAGGAAGGTCGATGAGCATGCTTGATTTTGTTCCTAAAAATTCTTGATTGTGCTTAGTTGTTCATGTTTTAGGAAAGATTATTCATGTTAGATTAGCTATTGTAATCCTTTAGTTAGGAAAGCATGAATTTTTCTTGTTCTAGATCTAAAAGTGCAATCTTTGCATGTCAAAAATCCGGGCAATTTTTAGCATGTCCGGGATGGGTAATTGAGTAAGTATGGGGTGCTTATACCCGATGGGGGATATGTGGAAAATAATAAAAAATTGCATGCTTGATTTGTGCTGAATTTAAGGTAGATTAAATTTCGGAAAATTATGGTTTTGCTCTCGGCGACTCGTTAACGACCCACCCAGGCTCGTTAACGACCCTGCATTTCTTCATCGATCGGCCCGAGCCCAGAATCGTGAACAACCCAATTGGGTAGTTTACGAATAATTCCGAGTTTAATTTTTAGACCTAGTACGGGGTCTCGATAGGGGGACCCAATCGGGACCCCCCTATCGCGGTCGTCGGCGGAACAGGTTTCGACTACGTTGTGCCTGTCCTCGCCTGCGAGCTCGGCTCGTTAATTGTAATCCCCTTGGGAGCCCGGGGAGCAGGGGCTTTGGAACTAGAAGTCAAAGGCTGTTTCCCCTTTGACTTCGTGGTAAGAGCGTGCAGAAGATCCACTGTCAAGAAAAAAGGCATAAAAAGAAAAAGCAAGTTAAGACGAGGTCAGAAACAAATATAACGAGATTTATAACCTCGTAACCTTACGAAGAAAAGAAAAGCAATCAGAAAGAAAATAAAATACCCTCTCCACCCTCGCGAGGAGGGAAATTGAGGCTCAGACCGGCCCGCTCAAGTCGGTCCTGAGAAAGGTAAATCTCGTATGGCGCCTGGTACGCTGTGGCGTATCGAGCCTTGAGTGCTTGGAACTCATCGACCTTGTACGGGCACACGCATCTCTCGAAGTTACCCGGCGCCACGAGGAAATTAAGATATCTCCCGCTGAGGTCTCGAACCAAAAACCACTTAGGTTTCCATGCCCCGACGTTCGATTGGGTCGTGGTGATTTTGACGTTCGGCGTGCTGAGATTGACAAGGGAACATCGAGGTTCTCTCCTCGCCAAAATTAACGCCGACAAATCATCGAGGTTCGGTTCGTCCATGAGCTCGCGGCTTCGAATTGTGTAGGCACACAGCAGCCGCCAGGCATTCGGGAACAACTGGGCAGGACAGACGCCCATGGCCCACAAGAAATCCACGATGTGTTGGGCCAAAGGCAGCCTGAAGCCCGCTTGAAGACTGAAGAGGTGCACGACCGCACACCCCTCATAGGACGCCAGGGGTCGTCCCTCCTCCTCTGGGAGTGCCAGCTCGACTCCCTCGGGCTAGGGGAAGTCCACAGCTACCTTCGCGAGGTCGTCCAGCTTTAGATCGGTGGCCGTCCCCTCGGACAGATAGGCCTCAGGAGTGCTCGAGCTCATTGGAATCCGTTCTTCGAGGACGACAGGGACCTTGGACATTGCGTCGGTAATATAGGCCTCGGGAAAGCTTGAGGGCACGTACGCAGCCGAGGCTGAGGCAATTGCCGCGTCCAACCTCGCCTCAACCTCGGCGGCGATCACATCAGGAGAGGAAGAGGAGGCCAGTTCAACACCAGAATAAATGCGCAGACGAGGAAAGAATGAATTGATCGAAGCAGCGGAGTCGCTGGACGAGGGCTCGCTGAAGACCAACGAAGGGGAACTTGGGTTCTGAGAATCACTTGGCTCTACACTTCCTACAGATTCGCAGACCTCCTGATAGAAATTCTCTTGAAAGTTAAAAACAAAGCCGGGCGGTGGGCTCGCAGAAGCTCTCCTAGATATGAAAAGACAACGTCCAGGCCGCGAAAAGCTAGCACCTGGAAAAGAAAAGGTCAGTAAAGACACTAAGGGCAAGGTAACCAGAGAGAAAAACACGAGGTCGTAACCTCGGGAAGAAAGAAGCGCGAGATCATGACCCCGGGAAAGAAAGAAGAACGAGATCATAACCTCGGGAGGAAAGAAGCCCGAGATCATAACCTTGGGAAGAAAGAGGCACGAGATCATAACCTCGGGAAGAAAGAAGCACGAGATCATAACCTCGAAAAGAAAAAAGCACGAGATCATAACCTCGGGGAGAAAAGTAACGCGAGGTCATAAAGAAGAAGGCCACGTGGCATCCTACGAGCTACTCTGACAAGATAGGACGTCAAAGAAGAAATGTAAGCGCCAAAAGAAAGGAAAGAGAAAGAAGGCCAACCAACGGTGGAAGCCAGCGGTGGAAGCCCAAACGTCCCGTCAATCAGACATCATGACGTTTGGGCTCCCGAGTGTTTCGAAATTCGAAAAGTGGTGGGCGGAGAAGCGGAAGTTTAACCGCCACCCCAAACAAGCAATAAACCCAAAAACACAGCAGTGAACTCACGGCGGTGACCGCCCCTCACCACCGTCCCCCCACCACAACGCCACTAAAGGACACCCATCAAAGCACCATCATCAAATAAGAAAAAGAAAAAAAAGGGGGGGGGGGGGGGGGGGGGGGGGGAAGAAAAGAAAGAAAAAACACGGCGAACGAGCGAAGAGCAAAATGGGGAGAACGCCAAAAAACACTAGAAACACCCACCGCCGCTCCGCCACCGTGACACCGGCACGAAACGCCAAGCGACACACAGTTGCCCAACCAAAACACGAAACAAAAAACCGGCAAAGAAGAACTTAAAGCAAAAAACACCAGAAATCAAGAAAAAAGAGAGTCGGGGACTTACTTGTGTAGAATCGGCGTGGAAGGAGCGTTGTCACGGTGTGGTCGTGGGTGGAAGTTCGTCGGAAACCGTCTCAGGAACCGTTTGCAGAAAACTGAGAAGATGAAAAAAGAGAGAGCGAAAAGGTTGAAGGAGAAGATGAAGAAGAAGCGTGTGTGATACGCCCTTATAAAGAGCAGGTTTGGGCCTTACCCCACCCACGAAAGGTTTATTGGGCCTACCCTACCAAAACGGCCCATTGGTCTAAAACACGAAGAACAGGCCCGGGAGAATCCACCCGCGCGAGCGGAAGAGTAACCTAGGAAAGAAACCTCGCAAAAGAAGAAACCTCGCAGGATCCCCTCCTTATACCCCGTGACCCCAAGAGACTTATGACCTGCGAACCTCGGAGCGAAGTCCCCAGGTCATGGGGTTGTGATGATGTCTAAAACAGTAAAAGCAAGAAGTGGGTCCGGGGTACCAAGAGCAGGTGGGCCCGGAGGGACCCCCAAAGGCAATTTGGGGATCCACACCCATATCCTTCGTTTATTTAAAATAAAACTCACGCCCTCGCGAGGTCTCTCAACTCTCCGGGACGAGGTCTCAACCTCGTCACCCACTCTACTAACACACCCGCCCACTCGAACCAATCACAAGCGACCTCACTCCCGAACCAATCACCAGCAACCTCACTCCCGAACCAATCACAAGCGACCTCATTCTCGGACCAATCAAAAACCCTTATTCCGGGCATCCCACATCGAACCTTGGCCTAAACTCGGCCCCCCAATTCTCTATAAATAGAGAAGAACCTTATAGGAAGAAGGGGTCGAAAAACCACTTGAACTCAAGAACTCTCTTGTTTGTTAAAGATCGACGTGATAGGAACACCGTCAGAAGACCTCGCTACAGACAGGAGAAATCCACAAAAAGACCCCAAGTCGTACAGGGACCTCGCCCACACCAAAAACCTCGCTACAGAACCTCACAAAACTCTCTACACCACTTCCCCCAAATCTACCTCGCCCTAGAATCGACCTCGCAACATTTAGGTTTGATCTCGGAACCTTGTAGGAAGTCTAGGTGTGATTCTCAAAGTTGTTCGTCAACCTCGTAGGTTTGTAACCTCGCTACCACGGAAAAAATCATAAATAAAGGAGCAAGTGTTTGCACTCAAATATAATAATCTTGTTTCTTGTCTCGTAGCGTAGCCGTTATTTCAGGTTTCATCAAATACCTCCTTATTGGCCCTTAAAAAGACAAGAATTTCATCTTCATCTCTAGTCCTCCGCACTGGAATGTTATGAGCCACCTGAAAAATTCATAATTCTTATCGAAGTAATCGAACCCTAGAAATATATATATAGAAATCTACAATGATCCTTACAATTTATCTATTTCCTTGAGAATTATCTTCTCCATAAGAACCTGTCAAAGTTATAGCACCCTCTCGATGTGTTCAAATTGGAGAATTGAAACAAATAATAAAAAAAATATGGAAAAGAGTTGGGTAGATTTCGAAAGCAGTTGACTGAACAAGGTTTCACAGAAGAACTAACAAAAAATATAAAACCGCAAACCCTCTGTTTTAAGGAGGAGGAATTTGGCGTGAGAATTGAAAGAAAAGAATCGAGGACGAAAAGAGATATTAAAGCAGTTCTTGTATAGAGTTCGAAGGTTGTTGACTGAACAAGGTGAGAAGAACCTACCAAGAACGAACCCCTGTTAGGGTTTTCGAGAAAGAGGAAGATTATGAATTAGGATCATCAGGTAGGAGGCTTCAACCGAGGAGTGACAATGCTCGTCGGCAACTCTGTTAGGGAAAATGTGAAATATATTGAGGTATGGTAAGAGACATGCTAATAGGTAAATAAATACTATATCAAGTAGGTAAAAAGAGAGAGAAAAAGAAACCATTTCCGTTTCTTGTACAATAGTAATAATTACACAAATAAATCAACTAAAAAGGGAAGAGCAAAGGACATATTCTAGATTACTTTACCCTACCTCAAAAGAGCCTTTAGAGAATTAGGAGAATAAAAAAACACACAAATTCACCTCGTACATCACAATTTGATGGATTACTTTTGGCAATTTCTCAGTTTCTACTGTAAATAAAACCATAGCATAGAAAAAGTAGAGCATTGATGATGAGACGAAACAAGATTGGATAGTTTTACTTGCCCAATAAAGTTTGCAAATATCAACAATGCACATTACAGAGTTTGAATCATCCAATTATAAAGAAAGCCCGATGACCATTAAAGATTGCACCGGACCAATACAAAGGAAACCATCATAGTAATTAGTAAAAGATAGCATTACAAACAAAACATCCAATTATAAAAAAATCCAAGTTGCCATTAAAGGCACATTAGCAAAAAAAAAAAAAAGAAATCGTCATAGTAAAGCTCAATAAGATTTCATGGAAGGGTATATCATATTGTGACTCAAATTAAATCTAGTTGTAGCACTTAACTAGTTATACATCAAGGGAGGAGATAAAGTTTCAAATCATTATTGCTTAACAAACACAAATACTTCAAAGCATTGCTACAATTTTCAACATCATAAACAAAGAGAACCGGCTATAGATTACTTTGTTGAAAAGAACACTTACCTAAGAATCTGATTGCATGCCAATGAACATATATGAACATAAACTATGATCCAACGTCCAAAAGAACTCTCAATATCAAGTGTAAAATATGAAGACCGAATTACCTGAAGAAGATCCATTAAGCTAGACTATTGGTTTTCAATCTGAGCATGTAATAACAACAATTTCCGTCAAATGAATAAATTTTATTTCTTAATATTTAATTATTTTATTAAATAAAATAATCTCATAAAATTTTAAAAAGGAAAATTATAATATTCTCATAAAATCCTCATCCGAGTTGATGAATTTATTAAAGACGGAACTTAATAAATTCATAGTTAACGGAAATCCTTTTCGTAAAACTCGATCGTTCCGATGCGCGTATCGAACCGACCCTTGGTCCGTTTTGCAAATGCGTCGGACCAATCATTAAGAAGATATATGGAGATTTTAGAAGAGATTCCATTCATTTCACTAGATTGCTTCATTTATGAAACAATCTCTACATCATCCACTAACTTAAATAAACTACTAGTTTATTACTTGTTAGTCAAATTTGATCATTAGGAGAATATCGATCTCCATATATTCCCAAATCTCTACACCACCACCAGAGGCATCATTCTCTATTTAAACGATGAAGTGACTTGGGAGAGAGTCATAAGAAGCTCTCACACACTCCTCTCTTCTAGCTTCCTCTCCCACCTTAAAGCTTCCTTTGTGTCTTCCACCACACCACCACACCACCACACCACCACACCACCGTCGGCCACCTCCTAGACTGCCGCCCAGCCAGCGAGCCGCTGCCGTCCAGCCACCGTGCCGCCGCCCCCCTCTCTTCCCCCTTGTGGTGTGTTCTTGCTCCAAAAGTCTCACAAATTCAAGGGTAAAAATCCTAAATCTTTTTACATTGTTTTTGAGATATTTTTATAGCATTTTGATGATAGCTAAAGGGTATTTTTTTCAATAAAATCCAGAATATAAAATCTATAGAAATTGCATATTTCTCCCTTGATTCTTACATGCATGCATGTCTTGATAGAAAGATTTGTGTCTTCTACAAATTATGTAAAAATATACTAAAATCCTACATCTTTTAAGGGTGATTTTCACCTTTTCATTTCTGATTTTTAATTTTATTAATATGATCTAAGAAGCCCCTTTTCTTGTTGAAAATCTATAAGTTTATATTAGTAATCTCCATGGTAACCACTTAAGACTTTGGATCTTGCTTAAAACCATCATGCATGCCACTTTTAGTACTTGAAATAAACTTTTATGAGATTTGTAAATTTTATGATCTAATAAACATAAGTTAGAAAGCTTTTAAATGGAAATCATTCTTGCATGTACGTCTTAGTAATGGAAGTTTTATGAAGAAAATCAACATGCATGTCTCATTTGAGTAAGAAATGGATTTTGATGATGTTTGAAGAATAACTTAGTCCTATGAGTTTATAATGTGCTTTGATGATCATATAAGCTCTTGCATGTTATTTTAAAAGAAATTTTACTAAGAAAAACCACCTTGCATGTAGACTTTATAATGTCTTTCTTTAAATCCATGATCAACTAGTTGTTTATGCCTTACATGGTTGCTAAAAAGGAATATTTGGAAGTAGATCTTATTGCATGTAACTTCCTATAAATTTTAACATGTAAATGAATTTTTATATTTTTTATTTTTTATTTTATTATAACCGAATATATATATGTATATAATTGCTAGATCTTTAAATAAATTCTATGAAATTTACATGTAGAATTTATGGAGTTTTTAGAATAAATATTATTTTTGCATGTGCTCTAAATTTATTAAGATGATGTTTTATCATACCTTTTAATAAAGAGAAATATAATTTTTAGCATAAGTTTGATAAAGTCTTCAAATATGCATGTGAGATTAAAAAGTATTTCTAGAAGTCATTTATACACATGCATGACCATCCTAGAATTTCTTTGAATAAATCTTGATTTTATATGAAAATTTGTAATAAAAATAATTTTCAATAAAGAAACCTTCTTAAAAATGATGCATGCAAACCATTTTTATAAACTACTTTAAATACATACAAATAATTGTATATGGGTTAAAAAGAGTTTTCCTAGGCTAAGTAAAGCCTTACACTCATATTCTCAAACTAAGTATTTTCATAAGTTGAAAAATCCTTAACAAGTGTCACCTAGAAAATAATAATAATAAGAGTTATTATTATCTTACCCTTCTTCCTAACTAAATTATTTAACCAAATAATTTAGTTTAACTCACCTTCTCTTATAAAAGGAAACTAAGAGAAAGGTTGTCTTTAAATTAAAATAAGGATTTTAATAAGTGTTCATTCTCATTCTTGCGGTTAAATAGGTCGAGGTTCTCGAACGTCATTAAATCGTCCTATTTCCGAGTTAGTAACATTACCGAAGGAAATTCGAGGGAAGTGGACATTCTACTTGAACCTTTCAATAAATTCGATTTCGTTAACTTGTTCGATGTTGGGAACACCTTGCTTGCTAAATAAAAACGAACCTAGGAAATATCGATTGTTAGAAATAATGACCATTGTTATCATTATTACTATTACTATTGTTAATAGGATTATTGCTAGACTTGTTGTGCGGCCTTGCTTGTTTAAAAATCTCGGTTCGAGATTCGTTATGAAAAATCGTAAGTAGCATTACAAGGGGTGCAGGCTAGGCCCGACACCTCTATATAACATGTTAAGTCGTATCGCGAAATACCTATTTTTCCTACGACTTTAAGGATCATGATCTAAGTCTGCTCCTACTCGGAGGAGGGACGCGTGCACCCTAGACAGGTGTCGGAACTCCATTCCAGTAAGTGGTACATCGGCCCATTCATGGCCCCCAACACTCTTAAAAATCATTAACGAATGTGGAAGTTTTTATCACTAAAGAAAGTAAGTGCTAATGCACCTTAAAAGAAGCCAAAACCGGACTGGTCTCAAATGATCGATCCGGCTCTTGATCCGTAAGGGCGCGAGAAGTTTTCTATAAACCTGGGTGTAATTAACGTTCCCAACATATTCTTATTCTAAGAAGTTCTACAATCTCGTAGTTTGTTCTTTCAGTTTAAGAGTTATCTCATCTCGAGATTCACTCATTTCCGTTCTTAATAGCTCCACTTAAAGTATACACTTCTCGAAACACGTCTCAAATGCCTCGTAATATTTTCGATACTTTACCAAACAACCTTAAGGATGTCCGTTCTCGCTTGCTTAGTTTCCTTAGACTAATTCTGTTTTATTTTCGCATCTTTGCCTGGCATTTATCGCCCTTCGCGCCAAATGCCAGACGCTAGGAAACCTCCACCGAAGGCGTAAAAGTCTAAGACTACTCAAGTGAATGAAGGAAGGTCGGGAATTTTCAAGGATGGCCTTTTGTTTACTTTTGGGTTTCTCCACGTTGGTTTAAACAATGTTAATTTATATTCCGCTGCCTAACAACTCTTAAGTTTATGTTTTTTCAAACTAAGTCCAAACTATGTAACTGATACTTATAAGTCTAACATGTGAGCAACTCTTTTCTATGTAATAACTCTATGCATGTTTTATTTAACTTAATACCTTATAAATCTTAGGGTGACTTTGGATGGTAAAATCCAAGGTAAATGGCGGTAACAACTATCGTTGCAAAATAGGGGTGTTATAGAGCAAGCTGCTTGTCAATGGCCAAAAGATCCTCATACGCTGTAGGTGTGGGGGTGTCCACATTGTTTAACAGTGAGTTATTGATATCCACAGAAGCTCTAGAGGCACTCAACTTTGGTGATCTAGTGCTTTCCTTTTCCCTTCTCTTTAAGAAGACCCTTTGGTTATATCCTTGATGACTCCTCATAAACCACATGAAGCAGAATGATCAACAATCTAATCAGTTGGCTTTTTGAAATCAAGTTTCTTATATAGTAGTGGACTTGACATCGTACTAGGATCCTCAAGGGAAGCCATATTCTTGGCTTTAGTCTTGAGGGCAATATCAGATTTAAAGGTCTTCAAAAAGAAAGCCTTCAACTCTGATAGAGAATCTCTCTCAACTATCGCTAATTCGGACAGCGCCTCTGCGACGGGCATAAAAAGATACCCCTAAACCACAACTAGATCTCTTAAAAGATTTCAATTCCTTAACACACAAGCCCTTACGCTGCTCCGAAGAAGCGAGAATAGACCGGGCATTGCCTTGAAGCCGTCAGATTTCAAAATCTTCATCCATCTCATAAGGAACTTGGCGATCTGTGCGGAATCCAGTATCAGCAAAGAGTCGATGGAGTATTAATATTTATTTCACAACAAACAAAAGCACATTAACAGATTTTTATACAACTATGTCGATCGAGCAAGTATTTGTTTGGGTACTGGGTACGTTTACAAAAAAAATGTTTGGCTTTTTACGTAGATATTTGACAAAATGAGGTCAAAAGACTCAAAACTATGCAAAGCACGGAACTAAATAAAACTAAAAAAATAATTAAAGGTGTTTTTGAATTAATTTTTTGGTTGTTTTAATGATAATTTAATTATTACCCTTAACTTAATAGTAATATATTATGTTTTCTTTCGATGTGTATTTGGGTACATCGGAATTCTAAATCATGCAAGAATAAATTCTATTCTGCTTCCTTGTGCTTTAGCTTATAATCATTTTATGCAATGGGCGGAAACCCAAGTCAGATTAAGGCTCGTATTAGTCGACCAAAATGTAAGAATCATAATTTCTGGATCAAATCTCCGTTCGACTGGTTAAAATTAAATTTTTATCAACACTGGATACCAAACAAGGAAAAAAACCTTTTCCACTAACTGAACGTAACTTCCGTTTTGACAGATCGACAATATTTACCAAGAGTTTGATGCCTCGAAACAAACAAATTCTGAAACTTATGCTAGTTTTTTAATACGTGATCATACAAGTTCTATTCTTCGATATGACCATACTTAGTTGATGCCTGTGTTTGTTTTAAAGGCCGAGGCTTTTTCACTTCTTCAATGTGTAAAGTATGTTGTTTATATGAATATTTCAAATTTAATTATTGAGGGATATAATTTTTTTCTTTTATAATAAAGGAGGCTATAACTCGTTTTAATCTTAAAAAGAGATTACATAATATCATTAAGATTTTTATCCAAATCTAAGATCTTGTTAAGGCCTTCAGGAGATTGATGAAATCTCCCATACAAGATTTGTTAAACTTTGTAGGCCAGTCCGCAACTTGGTTCCCTTGCCTTTGAATATGTGAGATCATGATGGTTCATACCGGGCCAACAGAAAGCATCTTGAATTTTCCACAACACTTTCACCTTATTTGGCGTCTCATCGTCTTGCTTGACCAGCTTCACAACCTCAAGAGAATCCACTTCTATCGCCACTTGCTTCATATTCATCTGTTTTGCAATGGTAATGCCTTGTAGCATTCTCATTAATTCCGCCCTCATAGCTGAATTCCCATCAAATATAACAATAAAAGCTCTCACAAAATTTGCATTCTCATCTCTGATAATACCTCTAGCATCAAGGTAATCTAGTTCTCATTAATTTTTTAAAAAGATTATATAAGGTTTCTTGAGAAATTGAATCTATCATAAAAGACATTTGTTTTTATATTAGTTTAATTTCCCGTATGTTGGTTCTTCATTGTTTTAGGGAGTGTAATTCGGCGGCATATTTCTCGGCTCGAAAGCATTGTAATCTTGCCCTCTTTATGTTTGTTCGATTGACTTTTTTTCGTAAATCACCTTTGGCCTTCTTGTAAATACTTTTTGTTTTTTATTAGAATTCTTTTAAATTACCTATTGTGATTATTTAGATAAACCTTGTAGTATGGTCTTGTATTGAGCTAGTAACTCTTTATTCAAAAAATAAATAAAATATTTCGAAGTTGAAGTTTCTAGTTAAAAGTTTGTACATTTTTTTTTTTGATAAACAGTTTTGTACAAATTTAAGTGTGTGCCTATGTATTCGTTAACAATAAAATGACACGTTTTATATTTCTTTGGGATAAAACGACGTCATTTAACTGCCCGATCTGCCCGATTTTATGCTACCCGGTTTGGTCTTTTCACTTTGCTTCTTCCCGTCTTCTCTCTATCTCTCTGCTAGATCGGCGAATTTCTCTCCTTCGAAATACGTCTCCGGTTATCTCTCTTTATCCTCTTCGCTGGATCCGAGCTCGCATCCATCGAATAGATTAATTTTAGAGCGCGTTGCTGTTTTTTGAATTCAATCCTATTTTTCCTTCATTTTCGTCTCTGTTCTATTTGTGGACGAAACCCTAGCTGTGAAATTGGGGGTTGTTATCCTGGAGAGGTAGGGCTTTTAGGAAAATATATTCACAGGGGTGGGGTACGGTGAGAAGAGGAGGGTATGTGTTAACATAGGGTTTCTCTTTCGGGAAAAATTATAGGTTTTTTGCTTTACTTCTTTCGGGGTGGGGGCGTTCGTTAAAATTAGGGTTTGGGATTGATGGTGATCGAAGCTAAAGTTGGGGAAAATGCAAGGCTATGCATGGGAGGGAAGACGGCGAGACTAGGAAAAGGAGTCGGCACATGTGGTCGGTCGCCTCGCGTGGCTCCACAGCAACTGTAGGCATTGATTCGGGTTCTTCTTCTGTTAACTCTTTCTTAAAGGTAATTAAGTTTTGAGAATGTACCTTTCACTATGATTTTTGGAGTTAGGTTGTTATATGTAATTTGTTGGTGCAAAATTGTCCGTATTTCAATTTCGGCATTGATGGATATGATTCTCATTCTTTTGTCCCCCAATTGCGTGGTAAGTTTGATGGTGTAATCTCCTTTACCTGCTCGTCATTGGGTTAGGGCTGCCTTTTAAAAAAAAAAAGCAATTGCAGTGATAATCAACGCATTGCTTTCTGGTTGCCTGTTTGAATACATAGGGTTGTTGTTTTTATGTATTCAGGACTTCAGTTGATGTGAATTCTGGCTTTGGTAGTATGATTGTCTGTGTTGTTGTTGTGTATTTCATACCTAGTGTGAACGGCCGAGTTTTTCATATATGCTTTTGGTGGCTAAATTATTCAATAAAGGTTGGTGTATCTGTGTGTGTAATCATTTGTCTTTAGTAAAATACATTAGGGCAGCAGTTTTAGTCTGGATTTATGGAATGATAGAAGAATCCTGTTTGGATGTTCATGATGTTTTAGGAGATGAGGTTAATAATCGCCCAAGGCGGGAGTTCTGTTGGGTTCATCACTTCATATAATGATTAGACAGTGTGACTAGTTGCTCCCTCTGATGGTTCTATTTACTTCATGTAGGCACTACTCTTGTGAACTAGTTGATATATCTAATATGGAATGTTTCATGAGTTTTCCCCCTAATTAGTCCAGCAGATAAAAGTCCAATGGCTTAGTATATCTTCTGGGCAGAGTATATTATCTAGACAGCTGTGTTCTGAGAATCATGTTTAAAGCCTTCTTGATGCAGCGACGAAGACTTAGATTTGCACAATAGATAAATCTGCATGCTTGCATACAACTATTTTTACTAGCTTGATTGTAAAAATATAGTTTAAGGGCTATGAGAATTCAGTAAGCAATGCTTTAACAAGGTAAGTTGTTTCGAATGAGTTTAGTTTTTGGATGATCAGTTTATAAATGAATGGTTTTTAGTTTTGTTTCAACTAGTTGATCTTCACTTGTCTAATTAGAATCGATGTGAAGAATGGAATAAATTGATGATGCAATTTATGGATAAGCACCATTTTTGTTTAATAATGGCCTCGATTACTCAGTTCAAGAAATTTAGGGAAAATTGTTGCTTCCTTTTCACAGCTATTTTTAACTGATATAAAACTATGTTTGATTAGCAGACAATTTAACATCAAACCTTGAAAAATCTTGTAATTGATCTTTTCTTGTTGCTTAGGTTGATGGCTTGATCTTTTAATTTTACACATCTCATTTTGTTATGTTGGAAATTCGTATCTTGAAATAATAGGTGGTTATCATCAAAATATATGCAAGAGGGCCGATGATAACTAGATAGATATTTATGCTTCTTACACGCTTATCTAATTTCATTTTCTATGAATAGATGTCTATTAGTATCAGGTTTTTGATTTCTCCTTTTGTGTTGTTAGTCCACTGCGAGTTTTTAAAATGAAGGGTTCAATTACCTGAATTACTCATGGATCTTGTTTGATAACCACAGGATGGTCGCAAAATTACTGTTGGTGATTGTGCTCTTTTTAAGCCACCAAACAATTCCCCACCTTTTATAGGATTCATTCGTTCATTGTCATTAGATAAAGATAATAACTTGAAGTTATGTGTCAATTGGCTATATCGACCTGTTGAAGTTGTACTTGGAAAAGGCGTTGCACTTGAAGCTGCGCCAAACGAAGTTTTCTACTCGTTCCACAGGGATGAGACACTTGCTGCATCATTACTTCATCCTTGTAAAGTTGCATTTTTGCCTAAAGGTGTCGAGCTTCCATCAGGGGTATCTTCATTTGTGTGCCGGAGAGTTTATGACATTACAAACAAGTGTTTGTGGTGGCTAACAGATAAGGACTATATTAATGTGAGTATTCTGTAGCCACTTTTTGTTCAAGCAATTCCTTTAGCTAATAAAGCTCTCTTATACCTGGGTTACTTAATTAGTTAATTATGTTATGTTTTCATCCAGGATCGGCAGGAAGAAGTAGATCAGCTATTGCAGAAGTCTCGATTCGAAATGCATCCAACCGTACAACATCCAGATACTAATTCTCCCAAATCAGCGAACGTTACAGCTGCAACATCACCTCTAAAACATAGTTCAGACAGTATGCAGAATAACGGTTCCTATGCTTCTCACCCGAAGGGGAAGAAGAGGGAATTCGGAGACCAGACTCCTGAACCTATGAAACGAGAGCGTTTGATGAAAGATAGTGGAGATTCTGTCCTCTCAAGATCTTTAAGTAGTCTAAAATCTGAACTCACCAAGATAACTGATAAAGGAGGACTGACAGATTATGAATCAGTGGAGAAACTAGTGCAGCTCATGCAAGCTGAGAAATCACAAAAGAAGGTAGACTTTAGCTGCAGGTCTATGCTTGCAGGTATTATTGCTTGCACAGATAGATTTGATTGCCTTCACCAGTTTGTGCTGCTACGAGGTCTTCCTTTCTTAGATGAGTGGCTTCAGGAGATCCACAAGGGCAAGGTAGGTGATTCTGGCAGTCCCAAGGATGGTGACAAGTCTGTGGAAGACTTTCTGTTTGTTTTACTTCGTGCCCTAGATAAGCTCCCTGTCAATCTAAATGCCCTACAAATGTGCAATATTGGAAAATCTGTGAATAATCTCCGTTCTCATAAAAACTTGGAGATTCAGAAAAAAGCTAGGAGTTTAGTAGACACGTGGAAGAAACGTGTTGAGTTAGAGATGAATATGAACGATACAAAGCCTACCTCAAATCAGCATGCTGCATGGCCTGGCCGGTCAAGGCCGGATGCTTCTCATGGTGGGAACAAGCACCCTACTCTATCCCCTGACACTGCCCTGAGAGGTTCAGGGCAACTTGGCTCTACAAAATCTGTTCCTCTAAAGCCCGTTAATGGAGATACTACCATCAGAGCTGCTTCTGTGCCTATCACTAGCCAAAAGACAGCAGTGACAATGTCTTCAACGACAACTAACCACAAAGATGGACAAGCCAGGATATCGTCTCCTGGTGGTGGCTCTGAAATGCTACACTCTGCTGTGAAAGAGGAGAAAAGTAGCAGCTCTAGTCAGTCCCACACCAATAGCCAGTGCTCAAGTGATCATACTAGAAACGTTGTCCGTTCTGGTAAAGAGGATGTTAGGCGTTGTACAGAAGGCTCAAAAAGTATGAATAAGACCCGAAACTCTTCTCGGCACCATAAATCAGCTAAAGCTCGTCAGGGGACAGCTCATTCTGGCATGCTAAAGGATTCAGGATCAAGCCGTAACTCTTCCCATCCTAGTATTTCTCCATCAGAAAAGTTCTCCGAGTCCACTATAACCTCTGAAAATAATGGGTCTGCTTCTGCGGTTGAAAGTAACAGTCATAAGATCATTGTTAAAATTCCAAATAGAGGACGCAGTCCAGGACAAGTTGCCAACACAGCTTCTATGGAGGACCCTTCTTGTAGGAATAGCAGTGTCTCTTCCCCAGCCCATTCTGAGAAGCTTGATCAGGGTGTTGCTAGTTTGAGGGAAAAGAATAATGGTTTACAGACTACTGAGGCTGACATGATTCCTGCTGCTTTATCTGACGGGCAACTACATAGTTCCGGCAACATTATTGTAAATGTGGCTGACGTTTTAAATGGAAGGTTCAAGTCCACTGAAAAGGACATGAATACTATGAGATCTGGTGATTCTTCTATGAGCTCCATGAATGCGCTAATTGAAAGCTGTGAGAAGTACTCAGAAGCACCTGCTCCTATACCTGTAGGAGATGATAGTGGAATGAATCTTCTTGCCAGTGTTGCTACTGGAGAAATCACCGGGTCTGGTTCCTCTTCACCCACAGGTTCTCCACCAAGGAACACTGCTATAGCTACTATAGTAGACAATGCCAGTGTTGATAATGAAGGTAGTCTCAATGTTGCAACTTCATCATGTTCTTGGCTCTTGAGAGTTAAATGATGTTATTGTTTCTGACATGGCACATTCTTTCTTTGCAGGTGCTACACTTCTCAACGATGGGGAACCCAGTAGACCTAGTGTGTCCAACGAGGATCAACAACAAAATGGGAAAGTGGGTGAATTTTCTGGTGGCACTTCTGCTTCTGTGTCTACTGTGTTCATTGCGGGAAAAAGTGATGAAGGTAAATGCGATCAAGTCCATTTGAAGGCAGCATTTGTCAATGATGAGAGCAATGATGCAGTTTCTTGTTCGAAAAAGATAGCGGATAGTTATTCACCTGCACAAGATGAGGCCAAGAATGAAATCCCTTGTAAAGAATTGCTGAATAAAGATCAAGAAGATTCATTGATGCACTCGTCATCTAATTGTGATTTAAAAAATAATCTTGATAAGGGACAGAACAGTAATGCCTTGGTGGACCATGGACCAACTTCTTTGGCAACACATCCTGGGAATGGAAACGAGGACAAAGGGCAAGCAGGAGATTCCTCTTGTGTTCTTGATGAATCGGTTCTGGAGGATTCTGCAAAACTGATATCTGAAACGAATCACGGATTAGAAACATGCAATAGCGTGCCTGATAGCGGAAACAAGAGAATCAAACTGGAAAAGACTGCACCTTTTTCTCCTAATGGAGAAGAAGGATCAGCATTAGCTGCGGCTGGTTCTGAAGCAAAAGCTGAATGCAAGAGTGACATCTTAGAAAGCAAGGAGAGAGTAATGGAATCATTATTGAGCGCAAAGAACTTTTCAGCCACAGATGTCCAAGTAGAAAGAAAAGATGAGTGTGGACCATGTACTGCCAATGTCTCATCATCTGCACCTGTTGTGTCAGACACTGGTAAAAAGCTTGAGTTTGATTTGAATGAAGGGTTTAACATGGATGATCCGAGGAACGGAGAAACTACTACCATGGGAACAACTGTATTCCCTGCCAATGATGGCTCATCATTGTTTGGCACTTCACAGTCTGCTATGCTCTCAGCATCTAATGGTCTGCCTGCATCTGTCACCGTGGCTTCTGCTGCAAAAAGACCCTTTGTTCCTCCTGAGGATTTGTTGAGGAATAAATCCGAGCTTGGGTGGAAAGGATCAGCTGCTACTAGTGCATTTCGTCCAGCTGAACCACGTAAAGTGGTAGAGAACCAGACAATCTACAATAGTGACCCTCTCAAGGAGCCCATGGCTTCCAAGCCGGTTCGACCCTTCTTGGATATTGACCTCAATGTGACAGATGAGATGGTTCTGGAAGACACAAGCTTTCAAGACTCTGCCGATGAAATAAATCATAAATCCGACTGCAAGAATGGTGGTTTTGAGCTCGACTTGAACATAGTTGATGATTCTCCAGAATTTGAGCATCGGTCAGCAGGCAATTTCCAAAGATTTGAAGTTTCTGTGCCACCTCTTCAGTCATCCAATAGTATGGTCAATGATCACAGCAACAATAAAAGGAATTTTGATTTGAATGATGGTCCTGCTGCAGCAGATGAATCAACAGTGGAATCATCCCTATACAACCAGCATGGTCGGGGTAACATCCCTACCCAACCCTCATTTGGGATGAGAATGAACAATGCTGCCGCAGGTAGCTTATCTTCATGGTATTCTCCTGGGACAACTTATTCAGCTGCCACAACTCCAGTGGCAATGCCGGATATGTCAATCCTTGGGGCCCCAGGCCCTCATAATAGAATGTTGGGTGGTCCAACAACAGCATCACAATATAATACAGATTTCTATAGAGGATCTGTGTTGTCATCTTCTCCTGCTATGTCTTTTGCAACGACTCCGTTTCAATACCCGGCGGTTTTCCCATTTGGAACTAGCTTTCCTTTGCCCACTTCATCTTTGTCAGGTGGTTCGGCTGCCTACATGGATCCATCCTCTGGGGGCAGATTTTGTACACCAGCAGTCCCCAACCAGTTGGCTGCATCTGTTTCATCTCAGTATCTTCGTCCTTGTGTGGTTAGTCTTCCAGATGTTAGCAGTAATGGTATTGGTGGTGCTGAGAGTAGTCAGAAGTGGGGTAGGCAGGGTTTAGATCTTAATTCTGGTCCACTAGGTGCAGAAGCTGAAGGGAAAGATCAAGCGGTGCTTATTGCATCAAGACAACGTCCTGCTGTCAATTCTCAGATACTGATGGATGAGCAAGCTAGGGGATATCAAGTTGCTAATGGAGTCTTGAAAAGAAAGGAACCAGAAGGAGGCTGGGGCACAGACAGGTTGAGCTACAAACAACCCTCTTGGCAATAGGAAACGATCATGGCAACTTATGGTGGTGTACAATTGAAGCTTTTGTAAGTAATTTCTCAAATCTTAGACACCAGAAAGAAATATCCAGTTTGATACGGTCTTTAGGGCATAGGATGGGAATTCAGATTGGGAGACTAATACCCTAATTAGAAATGACAAGCCCTATGAAAAAGATTTAAACATGAATTTATTCTGCTGTAGTGGAGCCTCACTGGGTCAATTATGGTGATGATGATGATGATATATTTTTCTTCAATACTGCGCATATTGAGGGTAGGACAGACAAACCTTGCTTTCAGTTTTTGATCTCTGGTCTCTTAGTGACCACACAGAACAACCTTGATTGAACATTCTCAACTAGAGTAAATGCTCTACTTTCCTAAATTGTCTAGGCATATTGACAATAGATTTTGTATTGAGTATCTTGGGAGCTTGATCCAAGCGGATGTTCAAATTCTGACTATAGTTGATTTTATTTTGTTACAGCTGATCAAGGATCGACTGAGGATAAACTTGCAGGTGGTGATTATTGTCTCTTGGAGCTATGGTATATCAATAGTATGTTGTATCTTCAAGTCTCCAATTCCCCTCTGCATGCTGCATTGATTCAGTTGTACGTAATGAGAATCAGACTTGGTCTTGTGAGCCTTGGCCTGATTTTGTCCCTGCTTTACAGTTTCAGTTACCCCTTATGTAGATAATTCTGAACTGTCAGTTAAAAAATGAATAGGAGAAAAAGAGAGTCCTCTATGATCCAGATGTTGTACCCTGATAAAGCTGGCTTGTAATACCATAAGTGCCTGAAATGCCATTTGTTTCTTCTTTGAAACACCTCCCCAAGCACATCATGTTGAATTGCTTGACTGTAGAAAAATGCTTTGTACCCTCCCTTTTGTCGGAATGTTCTCTTTTTTTTTTCTCCCTGTTCTTACTACATTACATTATATATAAGAGGTGCTTCTGAATTTTAATGTTGTCAATTCCAGTATCTACTGTCAGAGGGATCAAGAGAATTGGGTTACTTTTCCTTTTCTGAAGTTATATTTTATACACAACTAGACCTGCTCTAATTCCTATTGTATCTCATAATATCATGTCATTGCATCTTTAGATGTCAGATGCATAGGATTATATAAGAGTCGAAAGTATTTTTTCAGGTTACTGGTGTAATCCCGACCCTAACTTTTTCTTGTGTGAATATTGATAGATAACTAAGTTTTATGTTTGGATTACTGGCGTAATAATTCAGGTAATTGGTGTTAACAGTATTTTTGAGTTTTTGAGTTGTCGTTTTTGTAATTGTGGGTTTTAGTGTGTGTGATTCAACATGTTATGTGGTGATTCGGGATTAAAATGTCATGCCAATCCTGTACTATGTAGGGCTCCTTTGATATTGATATCGGGGTATCTGGTTTGATTATAAATATGAGCCACATGCAAAACTGTGATATTAGACAACAATATTTATCTTAATTACATGTGATAGACAACCTTTCCGGCAAATTTATTCTTGTTTTCATACTACGTACCGTTCATGTTCTAACATTTTAGCCCAATAAGAAAAATGTGAAATTTGATAAATTACAGTTGATAAGAACAATAATAGTTATCTTAATTACATGTGACTTAAATCTCAAGGGTTGTTTAACAGCATCCGCCTTGTCACATGTAAAGGTGAAAGTGCTCAAGTGGTATTGTTCCTAACTATTTATAGTTAAATGGAATAGAATTAGAAAAAGTCGAGTCATCATTAGCTAATCTTTTTTTTTCCTCCAGAAATCCGCCAAGAATCAATCAATTGATGTGACTTGCTAAATGCTGATAGACTTATGGTGTGGCTGGTAATTGAATATTGACTTTTATTGAAAATGAAAATGTGAGCAGAGGGGATTTTTGGTATCTAGAATTGCCCCAAATCCACAGGGCTATTATGATTTATGATTTGTCCCCAATTATACGTAGGCTTTGGGACAATGAAAGAATGGAAATATATCAACGTATGGTTTTGAAAGTGACTTTCTTCCCCTTATATTGATTTTATATGATTTTTATTTAATTTTTATAAATCAACACTCTTATGCTGAAAAATGGTCAAAACCAAGTGGGTGATGAAAGTGGAGCACGTCCGATGATCACCAAATCAACTGGCTGATAATTCTATACTTCTATGACCCTCCCTGTTATATTAATCATCTGCCTAGGCTGAGCAAATATCAAACCATTCAGTGTACTGACCGAGTTTCAAGTATGTATCCACATTTATAATAGGGGAAAGGGAGAGAGAAGGTCGAAAACTCTATCTCTCGAGTCAACCAATATGCTTTGACACCTAAGCAAGCGATATCTCGCCCCCAATCTACACGGAAATTCTATTTTTAATTAAGATAGATAGATGATAAAAAGGGTTTTTAGAAATACTTACGGAAAATAATTTAATATTTACCCGCTCACAAGAACATCTTTAATGGTGAAACTAGACCTGGGTCCGGTTCCGGGTGAACCGGCGAACCGCCGGTCCCGGAACCGGCGGGAAACCGGCCAGAATCGGAACTGCCGGGTCCGATTCCCGGTATTGTTCCGATTCGTCCACCCCTGGAACCGGTGAACCGGCGGTTCTGAACCGGATGGAACCGGCGGTTCCATCCACAAAAAAATAAAAAATAACCATTTTCGTTCGGAGGTCAAAATTTAAGTTTATTTTATTTTATTTTATTTTTTATTATTTCCGGTTCCGAACCGAAATCGGGAGGAACAGGCCTCGGAACCGCCCGAAACCGAATCGAAATCGGGACCGGGGAACCGGGTCAAGGCCGGTTCCGGTTCCATGGTATAGAGGAACCGGAACCACCAATTCCGGAATTGGACCCAGGTCTAGGTGAAACTATGAACTTTGCAAATTCCTAAATACAAAAGGAAATTAAAATAGTATTGGTAAACTCTATGAACTTTGTAAACACTGAACTTTTTACTTCTTTGAGCCATCAAAGTAGGAAATTTTTAATTTTTATTTTCATCTACTCCCTCCGTCTCCATTTGTTTATCCAAAAGGACATAATTCTTGGTTATTAAGAAGAGTATATAATAATATTGGTAAATAAGAAAGTTGGATAATGGGGGTAAAAAAGAGATTAAACATGGTAATTTTGTAATTTAATGGATGAAAAAAGTTGAAAAGTGATAAATAGTTAATAAAATTGGATAAAATGGGTAAGAAATGATTTTGGGTAGGTGTAATGTACTCGCGACGTTAAGCTAAACTTGTTGTTTTAGAATTTGTCTTAAAATTCAGAAAATCATTTGATTTGACTTAAATATCCTCAATATTATTAAGATCTTTCACCTTTATTTGTGTGAATATTTTTAACTAATAGGAATATTATTGAAAAAAATTGGTTAAAATAACTTAAATGACAATTTTTATTGAACAAGAGAATCAAGTTAAAATGATAAGTTTACCTTAACAACGAAAGGAGTAGTAAAAAAAATATAGTTATAAAAGGAAAGTTAAGACAAACAAAAAGAGATAACGAAAATTATAAAGGACAAATAAATAGGAACGGAGGGAGTATTTAAAGTAATGGGCCCATAAAGATGAAGTGTGGAGGGTCCCACCACACTCCAGAAAGAAAACTAAGTTTGGCCTCTGTCTCTTTTATGTTTGGTTCATGCTTTCCGGGTAGTCCAGTCACATTCCGTTTGTCAGCCCCTGTTCCGTCCTACGCAGGTGACATTATCACTGGGCCCGTGGGCCCCATACTTAACTGCCCGATCTGCCCGTTTTTATGCTACCCCGGTTTCCTCCTTTCCCCTTTGTTTGCCTCGTCCCGTCTTCTCTCTCTGTTAGATCGGCGAATTTTTCTCTTGGAAATACGTCTCCGGTAATCTCTCTTTCTCCTCTTCGCTGGATCCGAGCTCAGCTTCCATCGGATCGATAAATTTTAGATCGGGTTGTTGGCCCTTTTGAATTGAATCGCGTTTTCCCTTCATTCTCGTCTCTGTTCTATTTGTGGACGAAACCCTAGCTGTGAAATTGGGGGTTGTTATCCTGTGGGGAGGTAGGGGTTTTTATCCGATTCACTGGATATGGTGAGGAGAAGGATTCGTGTCAACCTAGGGTTTCTCGTTCGGGATAAATTATAAGTTCTCTTTTCGGGTTGGGACATTTTTTTTCGAATTAGGGTTTGGGATTGATGGTGATCGAAGCTAAAGTTGGGGAAAATGCAAGGCTATGCATGGGAGGGAAGACGGCGAGACTAGGACAAGGATTCGGCACATGTGGTCGGTTGCCTCGCGTGGCTCCACGGCAACTGTAGGCGTTGATTCGAGTTCTTCTTCTGTTAATTCTTTCTCAAAGGTAATTCCTTTTATTGGGAATTTCCCTTCCTTGATATTATTTTTGACTTTACGTCCAATTCATGGGTGCGAAATTGCTCGTATTTTAATTTCTTCTTTGATGGATATTGTTTTCAGTCTTTTGTCTTTTAACTGTGTGATTAGTTTGATGGTTTAATGATTCCAGTGATACGTATCTGGGTGGCTGTTTAAATGCAAACTGTTTGGTGTTTTGATGTATACAGGAATTTAGTGATTTCGTGTGAATTCTTGCTTGGCTAGTATGGTTATTTGTGGTGTAAAGCTAAGATTTACTTGTTGTGAGTAGATGAGTTTTTCATGTTTACTTTGAGTACTAGAAAGTTGTAGACATTTTTCTGTAGGCAATGCTAAAGTTAGAAGGCATGTCTAATGAGTTCAGTTTTTGAGGCGGTCAACATTAAACTTGAATGCTTTGCATCCTTCTTTTAAGTATATCATCTTCACTTATCAAATTTGTGAAAATTGGAATAAGTTAGATACTGCAATTGATGGACAAGTATCCATTGTTTCTCGGTAATGACCTTTTTACTAATTTCTAGAAATGTCGGGATAAGAACTGCCTCCTTGTTGGCCAATCTTAACCGACAGAAATATATGTGCTTGATTAGTATACAGTTTAGAATCAAACCTCAAACAACCTTGCCATTGCTTTCTCTTATTGCTTAAGTTGGTGCCTTGATCTCTTAATATAGACACAGTTCTCTTTATTTTCTGTTGGAGCTGGAGTCATGGAAGTAGGATAACCATTATTTGTTTGGATTAGTAATTTGTATAAGTGGCTATCATTTACATATTTGCAAGTGGGCTGAGGATAACTGGTTTGATATTTATGCTTCTGTGTATACCTTTCTATTAGTATTAGGTTTTGAATTTAACCCATTTACTTTGGTAATCTACTGTGATAGTGTGATGAGTAGATCATTTAGCTGAAGTACTCATGGATTTTGTTTAATAACCACAGGATGGTCGCAAAATTGCTGTAGGTGACTGTGCTCTTTTCAAGCCACCAAGTGATTCGCCACCTTTTATAGGATTCATCCGGTCATTATCATTGGATAAGGATAATAACTTAAAGTTACGTGTCAATTGGCTTTATCGGCCTGCTGAAGTTGTACTTGGAAAAGGCGTTGTGCTTGAAGCTGCGCCAAACGAAGTTTTCTACTCGTTTCATAGGGATGAGACACTTGCTGCATCATTACTTCATCCTTGTAAAGTTGCATTTTTACCTAAAGGTGTTGAGCTTCCATCAGGTGTATCTTCGTTTGTGTGCCGGAGAGTTTATGACATTACAAACAAGTGTTTGTGGTGGCTAACAGATAAAGACTATATTAATGTGAGTCACTTTTATAGCCAATTTTTTATTTTCTCTGCTCTCCTTGGTTTTAGTTTAATATGTTCTGTTTTCATCCAGGATCGACAAGAGGAAGTAGATCAACTATTGCAGAAGTCTTGTTTGGATATGCATGCAACAGTACAACATCAAGGTACTAATTCACCCAAATCAGCAAACGGTGCTGCCACAACATCACCTTTAAAACATAGTCCAGATAGTATGCAGAATAATGGAACCTATGCTTCTCACCCGAAGGGGAAGAAGAGGGAATTCGGAGACCAGACTCCTGAACCTATGAAACGAGAGCGTTTGATGAAAGATGGTGGAGATTCTGTCCTTTCAAGATCTGAAGGTAGTCTGAAATCTGAACTTACCAAAATGACCGATAAAGGAGGGTTGGTAGATTATGAATCAGTTGAGAAATTAGTGCAGCTCATGCAAGCTGAAAAATTGCAGAAGAAGGTAGACTTTAGCTGCAGGTCTATGCTTGCAGGTATTATTGCGTGCACAGACAGATTTGATTGCCTTGACCAGTTTGTGCAGCTACGAGGTCTTCCTTTCTTAGATGAGTGGCTTCAGGAGATCCACAAGGGAAAGGTAGGTGATTCTGGCAGTCCCAAGGACGGTGACAAGTCTGTGGAAGACTTTC
Organism: Fallopia convolvulus; assembly: GCA_964016875.1. Lineage (NCBI taxonomy): Eukaryota > Viridiplantae > Streptophyta > Magnoliopsida > Caryophyllales > Polygonaceae > Fallopia > Fallopia convolvulus. Next base: position 11,297,487 of record OZ024731.1, on the reverse strand, counting down.
TGTTTGTTTTGCTTCGTGCCTTGGATAAGCTCCCCGTCAATTTAAATGCCCTACAAATGTGCAACATTGGCAAATCTGTGAATAATCTCCGTTCTCATAAAAACTTGGAGATTCAGAAAAAAGCTAGAGGTTTAGTGGACACGTGGAAGAAACGTGTTGAGTTGGAGATGAATATGGACGATACAAAGCCTAACTCAAATCAGCATGCTTCATGGCCCAGCAGGTTAAGACATGATGCTTCTCATGGTGGGAACAAGCACCCTACAGGATCCTCTGACACTGCCCAGAGAAGTTCAGGGCAGCTTGGTTCAATAAAATGTGGTCCTTTAAAGCCTGTTCATGGAGATAATACCACCAGAGCTGCTTCTGTTCCTATTGTAAGCCCAAAGACAGCAGCATCAATCCCTTTAATGACTACTAACTACAAAGATGGACAGACTAGGATATCGTTCACTGGCAGTGGCTCTGAACCACCTCACAATGCTGTGAAAGAGGAGAAAAGCAGCAGCTCCAGTCAGTCCCACACCAAAAGCCAGTGTTCAAGTGATCACGCTAGAAGCATTGTCCGGTCTGGAAAAGAGGATGCTAGGTGTTCAACAGCAGGGTCGAAGAGTCTGAATAAGTCCAAAGGTACTTCTCGGCAACGTAAATCAGCAAAGGAGTCAGGATCGAGCCGAAACTCTTCCCTTCCTAGTATTTCACCATCAGAGAAATTCTCAGAGTCCACTATAACATCTGAAAGTAATGGGGCTGCTCCCGCGGCTGAAAATAACAGTCATAAGATCATTGTTAAAATTCCGAATAGAGGACGCAGTCCAGGACAAGTTGCCAACACAGCCTCCTTGGAGGATCCCTTTTGTAGGAATATTGTAGCTTCTTCCCCTGCTCTTTCTGAGAAGCTTGATCAAGCTGATGCTGTCTTGAGGGAAAAGAATAATGGTTTACTGACTAATGAGGTTCACATGATTCCTGCTGCTCCTTCTGATGGGAAAGAGCATACATCGGGCAAAATTGTTTTTAATGTGCCAGATGTTTCAAAAGAAGGGTGCCAGTTCACTGAAAAGAACGTAAATACTAAGAGAACAGTTGATTCTTCTATGAGTTCCATAAATGCTTTAATTGATAGCTGTGTGAAGTACTCAGAAGCACATGCTACTGTATCTGTAGGAGATGATAGTGGAATGAATCTTCTTGCCAGTGTTGCTACTGGAGAAATCACCCGGTCTGGTGCTTCCTCACCAGCAGGTTCTTCTCCAAGGAACACTGCTATAGCAGAAAATTCCAGTGTAGACAATGAAGGTAATGTGGGTTTTGCACCTTCGAAATTTTGACTCTGAGATGTACATTCATGTTATTTATTCTGACATGGAACATTCTTTCTTTGCAGGTGCTTCACTTTGCAATGACGGGGAACCCAGTAGAACTTGTGTGTCCAATGTGGATCCGCAGCAAAATGGAGACTCCTCAAAGAGCAATGGGACATTGGATGCATTTGCTGGTGGCACTGCGTTTTCTTTGTCTACTGCATGCAATGTGGGAAAAAGTGATGAAGGTAGAGGTGCACAAATCCATTTGAAGGCGGCAGTCATTAAAGACGAGAGCTATGATTCAGTTTCTTGTAAGAAGCAGATAGCAAATACTTATTCGCCTGCTCAAGGTGGGATCAAGGATGAAATCCATTGTAAAGAAGTGCTGAATAAGGATCAAGAAGTTTCAGTGATGTCATCTAATTGTGGTGAAAAAAATAATTCTGAGCAGGGACAGAACAGTAATGCAATAGTAGACCATGAACCTACTTCTTTGGCAACACATCCTGGGTCTGCAAACAAGGATGGAGGACATGTAGGAGATTCTTCTATTGTTCGTGAAGAACCAGATCTGAAGCATTCCCCTAAAGTGATAACTGAAACAACTGACAAATTGGAGACTTGCAATATCGTGCTTGATGACAGAAACAAGAGAATAAAATTGGAAAAGACTCCTCCCTTGGGTCCTGACGGAGAAGGAGCATCAGCTTTGGCTGCAGCTGGTTTTGAAGAAAAGGCTGAATCTAAGAGCGGCATCTTAGAAAGCAAGGATAGAGAACAGGAATCACATTTGATCTCAAAGAATTTTGCCATCACTGATGTTCAAGTAGAGAGAAAAGATGAGCATGCATCTTGTACTGATAATGCCTCATCTGCAGCTGTCATTTCGGATACTGATAGAATGCTTGGATTTGATTTGAATGAAGGGTTTAATATGGATGATATGAAGAATGGCGAGCCAACTACCATGGTAGAAACTTCATCACCTGCTCCTCTTTCAGTGTTTGGTGCTTCACAGTCTGCTATCTCTTCTGCATCTAATGGTCTGCCCGCATCCATTACTGTGGCTTCTGCTGCCAAAAGACCCTTTGTTCCTCCAGAGGATCTGTTGAGGAATAAATCTGAACTTGGGTGGAAAGGATCAGCTGCCACTAGTGCATTTCGTCCAGCTGAACCACGTAAATTGGTTGAGAACCAAACAGTCTCCAATAAGGCCCCTCTTAAGGAGCCCATGGCCTCCAAACCAGTTCGAGCTTTCTTGGATTTTGACCTAAATGTGACAGATGAATTGGTTCTGGAAGATATGGGCTGTCTGGATTCTTCCAAAGAGATCAATCATAATCCTGGCCACAAGAGTGGTGGCTTTGAGCTCGACTTAAACAAAGTTGACGATTCTCAAGAATTGGGGCATCAGTCAGCAGGCAATTTCCAAAGATTTGAAGTTTCAGTGCCACCTCTTCAGTCATCCAATAGTATGATGGTCAATGGTCACAGCAATAATAAAAGGAATTTTGATTTGAATGATGGTCCTGCTGCAGATGAATCAACAGTGGAATCATCTTTGTACAACCAGCATGTTCGTGGCAATATCCCTCCACAACCTACATTTGGGATGAGAATGAACAATGTGGCTGCAGGTAGCTTATCTTCATGGTATTCTCCTGGGACAACTTATTCAGCGATCACAACTCCTGTGGCACTGTCTGATATGTCAATCCTTGGGGCCCCAGGCCCTCATCATAGAATGTTGGGTGGTCCATCAACAGCGCCACAATTTAATACAGATTTCTACAGAGGATCTGTGTTGTCCTCTTCTCCTGCTATGTCTTTTGCAACAACTCCTTTTCAATACCCGGCGGTTTTCCCATTTGGAACTAGCTTTCCTTTGCCCACTTCATCTTTGTCAGGTGGTTCTGCTGCCTACATGGATCCATCCTCTGGGGCCAGATTTTGCACACCTGCAGTCCCCACCCAATTGGTAGGAACGGCAGCAGCTGTTTCATCTCAGTATCTTCGTCCTTGTGTGGTTAGTCTTCCAGATGTTAGCAGTAATGGTGAGAGTAGTCAGAAGTGGGGTAGGCAAGGTTTAGATCTTAATTCTGGCCCACTAGGTTTAGAAGCTGAAGGGAAAGATCAAGCGGTGCTTATTTCTTCAAGACAACATCCTGCTGTCAATTCTCAGGTCCTGGTGGATGAGCAAGCTAGGGGATATCAAGTTGCTGGTGGAGCCTTGAAAAGAAAGGACCCTGAAGGAGGCTGGAGTACAGACAGGTTGAGCTACAAACAACCCTCATGGCAATAGGAAACAATCATAGAAACTCAAACTCATGGTGTACATTTGAAGCTTGTGTAAGTGATTTCTCTCTAATCTCAGGCATCAGTAAATATGCATTTTAATAAAATCATACAGGGACGATGATATACATTCTGAAGGTAGGATAAATAAATGTAATAGCATTTTCTTGAACAATTTTTATTGTCAACTGCACGATTATAGAATGGATAAATACGACTTCCTCTTGAGTTGCTATAGTTTAGTCACGTTTTTTTGGTTAACCAGGAGGTGTACTTCATGGCAACGCGCTTGGCTGAAATTTATTTTTAAAGAAAGTTTTAACTTTTTTTTTTTGGAAAAAGTGGTGGAAGAAAATCTTACCAAGTCCCCCTTGGAATGTTCTGTCAAACTTGGATATTATCTGTTACTTCCTGGGATTTAATCTCTTAACTAAACGAGCATCTATAGTGGAAATGGTTTTAGAATGAGCACCTTGAGAGCTTGATGCATTTGGAATTTCGTATTTTGACAAAGGTTGGTTTACTTTGTTGTTACAGTTGTGATGCGGATCAACGGAGGATAACTTGCAGGAGGTGATCACTTTTTCTTGGCACTTTGTTAGATCAATAACGTTTTGTATCTGCAACTCCCCAACTCCCCTTTGCATGCTGTATTGATTCAGTTGTACTTGTACTTAGTGAGAATCAGATATGGCCTTGTGAGCCTTGTCCTGAATTTGTCTCTGCTATACAGTTTCAATTCCCCTTCTGTAGATAGCTCTGATCTGTCAAGAAAAAAAAAAAAGAAAAAAAAAGAAGAAATGAAAGGGAGAAAAAGAGTCCTCTGTATTCCGGATGCTTGATCTTGGCGATGAAGCTGGCTCCTGCTAATACCCTGAGTGCCTGAAATATGATTTGTTCCTTCTTTGAAACACCTCCAGAACAAGGGCAGGATGTTGAATTCCTTGACTGTTGAAATGATGCTTTGTATGCTCTCTCCCTTCCCTCTTGTGGGAATGTTTTTCTTCTTTGTTTTCCCTCCCCGTTCTGATTACATTATATATAAAGAGGTGCTTCTGGATTTTGATGCTCAGTTACTGTATCTATTGCTGAAACTGTAGGAGAGATTAGGGTTTACTTTCCCTTTTCTGAAGTTTTATACATTACTAGCCCTGCATTGGTTCCTATGTTACTATGCTATCATGCAAGAGATGCCAGTGGCTTTGGATTATACAGAACACAAAGTAGTTTTAGATTACTTGTGTGGTATTATATGTTCATGACCTGAATTTTTCTGGGTTTAATATTGGCTAGATTACTAGTCTTAGTTCTTTATTTCATTGCTGAGTTTGGTCATTTTGTATTTGTGTTGAATGGTTGTAAATTTAGCTGCAGATGATTTTGTGATTCAGCCTTCAATATTTAGTATCTCGGTTTTGAACTCGATCATTCATATTCACAGCCCTTTAGTTGTGGATCTGTGTTTCAGCCTGTTCAGTTGATCCTCTTCTTCTTGTGGCGCTATAATTAAACCTTCACAATCAACTGGCAGCCATGCCCATGTTGTTAATCAGAAAAGAAATTAAAGTACAAGAAACTTGATCGAGAGAAGTTTTACCCTAAAATAAAACTAACCCCTGCAATAATTTGAAATTGATTTATTTTTGGGTATTTGGTTTGAAGTCTCTTAACTGCCGATTATAATTGGGAAATTCATTTTGGTACCCCTGAGTTTCTGACTTTTTCTTTTGGTGTCAAAAAAAAACTTATTCCTTTTGGTACCCCTCAGGTTTGTATTTAGTTCTTTCCGTAACCTAACTTTAAAATTTAATAACTTCCATCCAATTTTCATTTAAAAAGAAAAGGAAAAATTAATATAAAATAAAATAAAAAGGGGAAAACAAAAGATTGGGTTTAATCGTGTTAATTTACCTTCAATTAGGTCTGATTGCCTCTTTTTCAGACGCATCTCCAAATTCGAGGTTCAGGAAGGGCTCCGTAAGATGAGCAACAAGAGATCAGTAGGTCCAGATGAGATACCAGTGGAGGTGTGGAAGTGGTTGGGGGTGAGAGGCTTGGAATGGCTCACGTCTTTGTTCAATGTTATTTTCCGAACGGTAAAAATGTCAGAGGAGTGGAGGCTCAGTAGCCTGATTCCACTTTATAAAAACAAAGGGGATGTGCAATAGTGCAAAAACTACAGGGGGATTAAGTTCCTCAGCCATACCATGAAATTGTGGGAGAAAGTGATTGAAGCTAGGTTAAGGAGAATAGTTACTGTGTCAGAAAACCAATTTGGTTTTATGCCAGGACGGTCGTCTATTGAGGCTATTCACCTGGTGAGAAGGTTGGTAGAAGCCTACAGAGAAAGGAGGAAAAACTTGCACATGGTTTTCATTGATTTGGAAAAGGCGTACGACAGGGTGCCTAGGGAGTTACTTTGGAGGTGTTTAGAGACGAGAGAGGTTTCAGGAACTTATATCAGAATTCTAAAAGATATGTATAAAGGTTCGCTAACAAGTGTAACCACCCCGGGGGGGAGTACAAAGTTCTTCCAAGTAGGAGTCGGATTGCATCAGGGGTCGGCTTTGAGCCCTCTTCTATTTGCTATCATCTTGGATGTGTTGACGAGGGGGATACAAGAAGAGGTACCATGGTGTATGCTGTTCGCCGATGACATAGTGTTGGTGGACGAGTCTAGGGAGGGAGTCTGAGAAAGCTAGAATCTTGGAGAGAGAAGCTCGAGACAGAGGGATTCAAGCTAAGCCGGACCAAGACAGAGTATGTAGAGTTTAAATTCAGTCAGGAGGTGGAACTAGATGAGGAAGTCCGCTTGGGAGGGGACGTCATAGCCAAAAAAGAGATGCTCAGATACCTAGGCTCAGTAGTGCAGAGTGATGGGAGTGTTGAGGAGGACATTAGACACAGAATCCAAAGAGGATGGCAGAAGTGGAGAGGTGCTTCCGGAGTGTTATGTGACAAAAAGGTCCCACTCAAGCTTAAGGGAAAGTTTTACAAATTGGTAGTTAGACCAGCTATACTGTACGGGGCGGAGTGTTGGCCGACTACTAAGGCGCAGGAGCAGAAACTGTTGGTAGCAGAGATGAGGATGTTGAGGTGGATGTGCGGGCATACGAGACTGGACAGGATCAGAATGAAGCGATTAGGTGGCTAGTTTAGGTGGGAGTGGCCAGTTTAGGTGAAAAGCTCAGTGAATCGAGGCTAAGATGGTTCAGGCACGTACAGAGGAGACCTCCAGAAGCCCCTGTTCGGAGAATTGAGAAGTAGGTCAGTAACGAGTTCTGTAGGGAAAGGGGTAGGCCGAAAAAGAGTTGGAAGGAAGTGATAGGACAAGACCTCACTTTGTTGGCGATCCCAGCGGATTTGGCTCTGTGTAGGGACCAATGGCGTCAGAGGATTACAGTGACAGAGCATTAGTAGGGAAGACATGGAGGGAGTGTCATGCTCTTTCCCCTCTCTTTGTTTTTAGTTTCTCTTTTTTCGTTTTCTTGCTTTTCTAGTGTACTTTTCCGCTCTCGTTCTCTACTCTCCCTCTAGCGTTTTGTCTTATTTCCCACCCTTTCTCCCCCTTTTTCCTTTGGGCCCTCCTTAAATACCCTCCCGACGTCGAGTCAGGGTAAGGGTGCGTACATCTTGACCCCCAGATCCCGTTCATACCGGGTTCCACCTGGGTAGATGTTGTTGTTGTTGTTGTTGTTGTTGTTGTTGTTGTTGTTGTGTTAATTCATAGCCTAAGTTGCAGAAATTGATCTCGTCTGTATACGTCTTCCAGCTCCTCTTCTCTAAACCAACTTTCTACCTCTCCAAATGTGTACCATTCCTCTGTTTCTTCATGCACTAAATCATATATATATGCTTTGAAATGGTTCTCGTTGTTGTATCGGCCTAAACTGCAAGGCCAAGTCGCCGACAAACTCCCGAAGCTGGAAGCGCCGCCGCGAACCTCCGACCTCCAATCCACCAACAATCCAGCATCAAGACCGTCCGGTCACTGGTGGTACGATCCGACCCCGCAATAAATTGGTAATCAAGGCCCTCGCGAACACCAACATCGGGATCGTGGTCAGTCCACCTCTCGAAGCCGAAAGCGGCGAAGCGCCACCGCGAAGCTCCGTTCTCCGATCCACCACCATCAAGGCCTTTCGGGGATCGGACCCCACAATAATCAAGCCCTCGTGAACACCAACATCAGGATTGTGGTCGGAGTGTTTAACAACGAAATCTCGAACCTCGCATAGACAGAACGCCAACTAGGGGTGATTTCATATTGATATTTTCTTTTTCTCTTAATAATAGTTTTTGTTTTTGTTTTTAAATGGAAATTGGATGGAAGTTAAAAAAATTTGTAAGTTGGGGTACGAAAAGAACTATGTACAAACCTAAAGGGTACCAAGAGGAATAAGTTTTTTTTAGGACACCAAAAGAAAAAATCAGAAACTCAAGGGTACCAAAATGAATTTCCTATTTTTTATTTTTCTTTATTTCTTTGTGGTTTTATATTGTTTCAAGAAAATCTGCCCACTTTTTTTTAAAATATTTTCTCATCTTCATAACTAAGGTTGTTAATAGGAAAATTAAATCAAAGTAAATGAAAATTAAATCAGAGAAGTTCGTACTTTTTTTAGACAACATTTTGTGGTGCTCCGAATTTTTATATAATCAACATGCTTTTCTTCGTTTATTCTTTTTTTGTAAATGTAAAAAGGAAAGGTATATACGTGATACATAATCTACTACTCGATTTCATTCAAATAGCCTACTATATCTGGTGGTTTATAATACCTCGGGGGCTAATGAAACGATTTTTGTAAAGTTTAATTGTCGCAATTCTCGGGCGATTGCACCAAAAACGCGAGTTCCTTTTGGATTTCCTTTTTGATCAATAATAACCGCAGCATTGTCATCATATCGTATTATCATACCGTTGTCGCGTTTGAGTTCTTTGCGGGTACGTACAATTACATCTCGGATCACTTCTGACCTTTCTAAAGGCATATTTGGTATTGCTTCTTTTATTACAGCACCGATAATGTCACCAATATGAGCATATCGACGGTTGCTAGCTCCTATGATTCGAATACACATTAATTCTCGAGCCCCACTGTTGTCTGCCACATTCAAGTGGGTTTGTGGTTGAATCATATCATTTTTGAATCTTTCAATGCAAAGGCGAAAAAAGAAAAAGAAATATTTTTTGTTCAAAACTTTGTCCAGTCCAAAAAAAATGGTGGTTGTTTTTTTATCCCAACGTTTGTTTCTTTCTACATTCCTATTCTGAAATAAGAAATTGAGTTCGTATAGGCATTTTGGATGCCGCTATTGAGATAGCTTTTCTGGCAATTTTTTCTGTTACCCCGCTTATTTCATAAAGTATTCGCCCCGGTTTGACAACAGCTACCCAATATTCGGGAGATCCTTTCCCCGAACCCATACGTGTTTCCGCAGGTCTTACTATAACCGGTTTGTCTGGAAATATACGTACCCACAGTTTTCCACCACGACGCGCATTTCGTGTCATTGCCCGCCGCCCCGCTTCTATCTGTCTAGACGTAATCCAAGCGGGTTCAAGTGCCTGAAGAGCATATCTGCCGAAACAAATACAATTCCCTCGATAAGAGATTCCCTTCATCCTTCCTCTATGTTGTTTACGGAATCGAGTTCTTTTGGGGTTATAGTAGATGGTTCTTTTTCAATCCCATCTCTATTACAGAACCGGACATGAGAATTTTTTCTCATCCGGCTCCTCGCGAATGAAATGATCCAAACAAAAGTATCTATATCTATTTAGAGAATTAAAAAGAGAATTTATAATATAATTTCTAATAGAAGTTATATAAATAAAATAATAACTATAGTTATAACAAATCTTTGTTTTCTTTTCGCTTTTATCGTATCAGATCGCCTATATTTTAGCAATTCAATAAGCAAAAAATGTCGCGGGCGAATATTTACTCTTTCAATATCTATTTCTGTTGTAGGGCTAGTTCATGATTGTTCAGAATAGATGAAGTGGTCTCTGGTTTATTCCGCCATCCCGCCCGCTGAACCGTTTGTATTCATTTTAAATTGAATCTTCTGTATTCATAGGTTCCGTCGTTCCCACCGCTTCTTGATTAATGGGTAGGCCTGAATTTGACAACGGAGCTTTTACTTTTTTTTGAGTCAATATTCTTAGTCTTTATTGGCTCGAGGCTCTTTATTTTTGTGCTGCGAAGAGATTCATATAATGATAGATGAATCTGTATTGATGCTTTATTACACTGCCCTTTGTGAGATGATTCATCGGCCTTACATATTGGAATTTTATATCATTGGTAGATTTTTATATCTTTCTCTCACCTTCCATTTATCCACATCCTTTTGTTTATGCCAAAGCGAATTCAGTTGCTGCAACAATAAAACAAATATATCCTATCTTGACTGCTTCTTTGGATCCAGATAATTTAAAGTGATGAGTTAGTTATTAGTTTACATAACATATTTTTTTGTTAAGATTTTTTCTTAATCCTAACAAAAACCAACGAGTCACACACTAAGCATAGCAATTCGGCCAAAGGGGTGTCAATCGGGTTTTTATTCAACCTTATAGAATTAGAATTAATCATTTTTCTTTTTTGTTCCGTCTTGGATAGAAGGGAAAGGCAAGTAAGAGCTTATTATTCTATTCCTCGTCTATAAATATCCAAATTTTTATACCTGAAACCCCATATATAGTTCGAACTGTATAGGCACAATAATCAATTTTGGCGTGAATGGTTTGTAGGGGAACTCTACCTTCTCTGATCCATTCGATACGTGCAATTTCTTTTCCGTCGATACGCCCTGCAATTTGTATTTGAATTCCTTTTGTATCAGCCTGTTCGGCCAGTTCAATAGCCTTTTTCATCGCTTTTCGA